>OY292439.1:1200000-2400000 GCA_958496245.1 Perizoma flavofasciatum | reverse complement strand
TATTGTATACCAATTCGAAAGGGGGTAATCTCATGCAAGTAAACAAATTGTCCTAGATAAAACCTTAAGTTAAATAAAAAGTTTTGTTTTTAGAACCCAATTTTAAAAAGTATTTTATTCAACGTACTTATATTCCACAAAGAAGGAAACCATCATAGCGAAACTGGCATGCCCTGATCTAGTAAGCACTAGAAACAACTAGCAGAATTTCAAAACTACCCTCTAACAACATATTTGACGTCGGGTCTAAAATCTGATATATCAGATTTTTAACGAAAACGACTCATTCTTAGCACCATTTTCATCAATGAAATTAACCGAATTTAGAAAAGTCTTAGAACAAAAGTTGTAACATATTATGTGGGCAATGATCCCTTTCGAGATAGTACCTACTGGGACTGGTTATACACGAAACTACACAAACTGTTGAGAACCGAGAACCTTCATTCTTCATTGGTTATCGGTGTATATCAGAACTTCGTCACATTTTCTTCCAAATTTTATTCTAAGAGCTATTGCCGTAAGTATTTTAAGTATGTCCGCTTTATTCATTGCGTATTAGATTGCTAGTCCTTGAATCTATAACAAGGTAATAATAAATAGGAAAGTCATGAACCCGGCACACATCAGCAAATGGACTGATGGTTGAAAAGTGTTTGACTATAGTTTCCGGTTGCTATGGCACATCGACAAAAGAAGTGCCAAGATCACTTAGATTCGATTTCGTAGAGTTAATCTTCACTCGTTCTTCGGTAAATAAAGCAAAGACACACGAGGATAGTCTGTAACTAATTCGTACAGCGAATAGCGAGTCTACAGTAGACGCTTAATAGAGGACTATTTCGTCCCCTTTAGCCAATCAGCAGGCACTAGAAGACTGCAAATTATTTATGACGCGAAACGAAAGGCAATGAATTTCTATCGTTCAACCCTAGTAGCTCAGCGGACAATTCACAACCTCATCATCATGTGGAGGCAATATATGTTTTTTTATACCACCAAGGTGGCACCTGTTGGAGGTTATTAAGTAGGGACCATACTAATAGCCAGAAACTATAATAGAAGAGTGTAAGCTAAGTGATCTATCTCAGGTGAGCCAAAACAGACACATTTAAAATAAACACATTTCTCATTCTTGGAGTAAACTGGGGGTCAAGGATTTATACGCTAATTGACGACCAGTGGGCGAAGGCCTGCCTAAGATGCAGCAGGTTTCGAGTTCGATTCCCGTCGCGGGACAAAAGTTTGTATGATCTGCAAATATACTTAAAAAAAGTATATAAGTAGTATATCAGTCATGTAGTTCCCATAATATAAGCTCTGCTTTTATAGCTGTATCCTATCCTACTATTTTTATAAACGCGAAAGTTTGCGAAGATGTTTGTTACTCTTTCACGCAAAAACTACTGAACGGATTTTGATGTAACTTTACAGTAATATAGCTTATACATCTGAATAACACATAGGCTACTTTTTAACCGGATGACACGCGGGCGAAGCCGTGGGCAGAGGCTAGTTTATTATAAAAAATCTTTCTGATCTGAACTCGGGATACTACACTAGGCCAATACTAGAAGCGTACCCAAAAACGCTTATAAAGTGGAATTTAAATGAGCCAACTTTTTATCCCTCGCAAAGCATAAAGGCCTAATGAGTCCTTTGCTTCTTTTGAATATGAATAGAGCTTGATTGCTGATCTGCCTACAGAAGCGACAAAAAATGTTCTAATTTCACCTCCGCTAAAAAACCAATTGTAAGGCCGTGACTTGTAGATCCAAACGACGATTAGCTTTTAATTTGTGATTGCAAAAAATATCTAGGCGTAATCATTAGAAATAGATTATACAAAAAATCTACAGAAAAAAATAGGATTTTTTCCTGTACAGGGATAAAAAAAGAAACACGCTCACAGTTGTATCACGTGCTGGTCATCCTCAACCCTCAGTGAGGGTAGTCTGAGTGAGGGTAGAAGTCCAAACATTTGGCAATTGCCTACAAGTTAGCATCCTGCGCGACAGGTTACAAGTCCATCATCGGAGGTAGATAGAAGATAGATAGATAAAAAATACTTGATTGCACACCAAATAACACATTAGCTTAGATCGAGAATCTACGCCATTCTCAATTCTGATTCGATGGCCTCAATTCTGTAGTACACTACCTAAACTAAATTTAAAATGTCGCTCTCTTTTACTGATAGTGTATTTAACTGCTGTGTGCTGCTGTCAAAACAGTTTACGTGCCGCTTTTCTTCGTGTTTATGGTCAGCATTTTTTGAAATCACGACCAAATTTGTATGGAAAACTTAAATCTGACTAATTTGACAGCACTAAAATTGTAGCGTATAAACGCGCAAGTTTGTGAGGATGGATGTTTGTTACTCTTTCACACAAAAACTAGTGAACGGATTTTGATGAAACTTTACAGTAATATAGCTTATACATCAGAATAACACATAGGGTAATTTTTATCCGGGTACCACGCGGGCGAAGCCTTGGGCAGAAGTTAGTTATACATATATATAATCGACATTTACACAAATATATAAATATGTAGTTTCTTTTCTAGTAGTTCTAGTATTTTGTTGTATAAATAACATTATTACTGATATTCTCTTTTTTAGTTTATTTAAATTTTGTATTTTATAAAGAGTAGTGTTTCATAAGCCATAATACTTTATCTCTTACGATAAATACTAAACAATTAAAAGTTGTTTAATCCCTGTATTTGGTACAAGACTTCATTGTCCGACAAACTGATATCTAGCAAGTGTTTTTGTGAGCGTAATACAAGATGAAGATAGATGATGCAAAATGTTTGTTTGTCTGTTCATTGTTGATATCTTTATCAACAAATATTTCAATAATAAAAGTATAGTCTTTGCGAAGAATAAGCGTGAATTCAAGCGACCGGTTCGGCTCTCATGGTACATTTAAAGATCTGCTTTATAGCGTCTTTAACTAGGCTACTTTGAGTTAGGTAATGTACTTAATATAAAGAGTATTTTTTAAATTGTCAACCTCTGCTCTTATAACATTGTTAGTTACTAATAGACAGTCACAGAGTGTTTTACGATAACCTCTAGCGGTTACTGCTGAAACAATAAATATCCTAGAGGTGGCCTAGTCTAAATAAGAGGAATGTTGTAAATACCCGCTACTGTTTTTAGTTACGAACTCTATGGAGAAAGGTTAAGAATAAAATTGAAACTAAGTACGACAAGTGACGTATGCCCCATTCTTTCTAGGGATCGGTATACAAAGGGTAGAACCTGAGGCTACACTGTCTGTCTATCTGATTGTCACACCGTCGACTACTAAAAAGGTTCGTTTAATCGTCACGACATTAGAAAACGACGGCTTTATTATCTACTAGTTGTTGCCCGCGGCTTCGTCCGTGTGGTATGTTAATAAAAGTAGCATATGACCGTCTCCAGGTTTCAAACTATGTCCACCAACTTTTGAATGAATCGAACCAAGGATTACAATTTATACAAAGTTTAGAGCTCAACTGTGAACAGTTGAGTTTTTAAAAAAAAAACAAAATCACTTTTTTTTTAAATAAAAAAAACGTGATTCATTATTTATTTTAAAGTTTATGTGTATCGAGTTTTGAGTGAATAAAACCAAGGAATATTTTTTTTCCATAGAAACTTTACCACCCCTTAGGGATTGATTTTTGAAAATAAGATTAGCCTATGTGTTATTCCAGAACATAAACTATCTACATTCCAAATTTCATCAAAACCGGTTTAGTAGTTACGGAGATACGTGGTAACAAACATTCACACACACAGACTTTCGTATTTTTATTATATTAGTAGGATAGTAGGATAGCACCATCTTTGTCCATTTCTACGTAAATCTTCGCATAGCGTTAGAGTTGGTTGACAAGATTGTATATTTTAAAGTCAGTTGAATTTTTCGTAAATATGCTTCAATATGAACAATGAAATGTTTACCAAACTCTTTATGCGTATTTTCATCATTGATTACAGCAAACAATCAATGATGAAAACCCTGGTGATTTTTGCGATGAAACAATCGCAAACGGTTTGGAATTTTTGGTCTAGTGATCAGATGTTTCTAGTTATTATTTACTTGAACCGGGTTTATCGCCAGAAAGTTTTGACGGTTTATACAAGCCGTAAGGGGACTTTTAATATTATTCGGTGACCTGTTTTGAAATAGTGATTGAAATCGAAAAGTGGTCGATGAGATTAACATATCGATTTAATTAAATTATTTGATTTTACATTTCGAGACGTCTACTCATTACAAACGATTTCTAGGTAGCTCCGTACGTGGATCCGTGAAAACTACCGGACGGAATCGTCCCCAATATATTGGCTGCATTGCCCCGCTGAATGACAAAGCTATGCTTATCATAAACTGTCTGAGCTTAGTTAATTACTGTTTGAGCTTTCTTATAGAATATGGGTCACAGATTTGCTGACAATATTGATTCAATTTGAGCTTATATCTGAAACATGAGCCTAAAACTATCGATAAGAGAAGTGTACAACCCTTTACAAAATCTAGTTTAGAAGGGCCTACTTGCCTCTCTCTCCACACACTGTTCTAGAAAACATACGCTAAAATAAATCTAGAAACACTGACGTAATTCATTCCAGATTTGCTTAGATTAGGCCAAGCTTGATTATTATTTCTTATCTGGTTATTGTTTGCCACTAACCAAGGGACTGGCTGGCGCGAGTTATCTATTTATTTGTATATTTATTACTTTATTGCTCACATACAATGTACAAAGGAAGGACTTTTTCTACCAGTCGTCCTTAGCGATGGAAACAGAGTTATGGTACATACAGATAAACAGTTAAAGTAGGTTTTTAACAGCGATGGGTATACGTTTTATAAATAACGTAATGTTGCCGTTGTGACACAGCAGATAACGTTATCATAACTATCTATTTTGCGTGACAACTAAACAATACCTACTGAAATGTCATGTCTCGCCAAACAGTCACATAGACAATTAGACTTTGCACTCTCACTTTTTTTAGTACACACCTGTACATACATGTAGTTGTGTGAACTTTAACAAAGTCACAGTATTTATAAAAATACATCCTTCACTCGTTTATGAAACTAACATGAAATGCTGAAACTCATGCTGTGTCTAGTGGTATTGTTTCGGAGATAGGAAGCTTTTTTCTTAAGCTATTTTTATTATATTTTATTTACTATGTGAATTTTCATACCTCACAGATACCCTAGTAGATACTACTTACATATTTCAAGACTAATACAAACACCCTTGAAATCGGCTTCGGTTAAAATCAGACACGCTCACAGATTTAGAAGATGCGCCTAGGTACATGTAGTCTGAGGTGCCACTGATAGCGGAAATAAATTCTTACTTTTATTTTTCATGGCCCACCAATTATTTTTTCCCGGCAAGAGCCGTAGCTAACTCGAGCTGGAGACATGTGAGAGGCTTCAGACAGATAAAACTTTGAATCTTTTGAAGCTATCGTGGTTATGAACTCAATTTTCACTAAAAACAGTATATTTACCTACCATGATTTGTGAATTGATTTGAAACAAACTCACATTTAATCATGTTAAATATCACGTTAAAGCTATCACAAGATTCGCTAGTACTCTGCCCGCGCCTTCGCTCGACTCCCCGGTACCGTTTCGATTTTAGGTCGTCGTCTTATATAACAATTGAATAATGACAGCACTGCGCTTGTCTGCGCACACGCACGGGAAAACAATCGGCCTGTCGTGGACGTCCTGAGGAAAATTGATTTGTTGATCCACCTTCTGTTATATCCTCAGAAACATCTGTTGATTTTTAGTTATGAACTAGTTGTTGCCCGCGGCTTCGCCAGCGTGGTATGTTAATATAAGTAGCATATGAACGTCTCCAGGCTTCAAACTATGTCCACCAATGAATCGAACCAAGGATTACAATTTATACAAAGTTTAGAACTCAATTGCACACCCCCAAAGGGTAGTTTTAAAAAAAATACGTCTTTCATTATTTATTTGAAAATTTATCTGTACCGAATTTTGAGTGAATCAAACCAAGGAATATTTTTTTTCATAGAAACTTTACCACCCTGTTTAACCCCCTTAGAAAAAAAATATTGCTTGGTTTGATTCACTCAAAACTCGGTACACATAAACTTTAAAATAAATAATGAATCACGTTTTTTTTAATTTTTTTTAAAAAACTTGATTTTGTTTTTTTTTTAAACTCATCTGTTCACAGTTGATTTATAAACTTTGCATAAATTGTAATCCTTGGTTCGATTCATTCAAAAGTTGGTAGACACAGTTTGAAGCCTGGAGACGGTCATATGCTACTTTTATTAACAAACCACGCGGGCGAAGCCGCGAGCAGAAACTAGTATACAAATGAAATAGTTGAGCCACCTGAAGACCGTTGCAACGATACAGATCGGAAACGGAATCGTTCCCAAAATGTTAGCTCCACTGTCTCACTGAATAGCAATGCTAATAGTAAACATAAGCCTATCTAAGCAGGAAGATTCTACTAGTTTCGTAAATGCAAATGACAGGTAACAGCAATGCTACTATTGAATTCAATGGTGACTTGCAATTGCAGAAAACATAGTCATTGCTCTTCTGACATATTCGCTATTGATTGGACAATGTATCCGTTTTGACATGTCAACTATTATATATAACGTACTAGCTTCTGCCCACGGCTTTGCCCGCGTGGTACCCGGATAAAAAGTAGCCTATGTGTTATTCTGATGTTTAAGCTATATTTACTGGAAAGTTTCATCGAAATCCGGTCAGTAGTTTTTGCGTGAAAGAGTAACAAACATCTAAACTAACAAACTTTCGCATTTATAATATTACTAGCTTCTGCCCACAGCTTCGCCCGCGTGATACCCGGATAAAAAGTAGCCTATATGTTATTCTGATGTATAAGCTACATTACTGAAAAGTTTCATCAAAACCCGTTTTGAAGTTTTTGCGTGAAAGAGTAACAAACATCTATCCTCACAAGCTTTCGCGTTTATAATAATACTAGCTTCTGTCCACAGCTTCGCCCGCGTGGTACCCGGATAAAAAATAGCCTATGTGTTATTCTGATGTATAAGCTATATTACTGAAAAGTTTCATCAAAATCCGTACAGTATTTTTTGCGTGAGAGAGTAACAAACATCCATCCTCACAAACTTTCGCGTTTATAATATCAGTAGGATTATTAATTCAAGGCCGTTATCAGAATTATTTAAACAAGTAGGTATTAATATTATTTACGACCTCTGTGGCACAGTGGGCGAAGGTCCGCCTGTGACGCCGAAGGTTGCGGGTTCAATTCCCGCCACGGGACAAATGTTTGTATCTGCAAATATTTGTCTCAGGTCTGGGTGTTTTCTATGTATGTATTTACAAAAAATATATATATAAGTAGTATATCAGTCATGTAGTTCCCATAATACAAGCTCTGCTTAGTTTGGGGCTAGATGATGCTGTGTGAAAATGTCCAGCATTATTATTTATTTATTTATTATTTGGTACATCGAAAGCATCAGAGAGATCGTGATTAGTGAAGCAATCAGCCGAACTATTTAGAATCTGATATAAATAGATACTCTCTCTAGCCGTGACTTGTATACATCTATATCACTATTGCAGAATACATTATGTACCTCTAGATATCTATGTACAAACTACACACTATTATAGAGTTAGTTGTATCGAATTAAGACAATTAAGTTAGCTAGTTGACACAGGAAACATCTCATATCGAAGAGAGTCCGTGGCGAATCCCTTGTGACCCCACTATACAGGCTTTCAGACCTAGTGTGGGGAACAGAGATAAACCAAGGTGCAATTATTTTTTAATTAGGAATCGTTCCTAATTCTGTAGTGCTTAATAATTTGTCTAATTTGTCTGTACCATGTAAACTTTTGTGTCTAATAAATGTTATTATTATTATTATTATATCTGGTAGTGATCTGGATCAGTTGAGCTATCTATTGATCGTTCGCAACGGTCTTTAGATAGCTAGCTGTTTCATCTGTATTTTTTGTATATAGGTACCTTCTTGTACATAGTTGTATGAATAAATGTATTCACTAGTTATTACGACCTCTGTGGGGCAGTGGTGGAAGGTCCGCCTGAGACGCAGAAGGTTGCGGGTTCAATTCCCACCGCGGGACAAATGTTTGTATGATTTGCAAATATTTGTCTCGGGTCTGACCTCTGTGGGGCAGTGGTGGAAGGTCCGCCTGAGACGCAGAAGGTTGCGGGTTCAATTCCCACCGCGGGACAAATGTTTGTATGATTTGCAAATATTTGTCTTGGGTCTGGGTGTGTTCTATGTATAATAAGCATGTACTTACAAAAAATATGTATATAAGTAGTATATCAGTAATGTAGTTCCCATAACACAAGCTCTGCTTACTTTGGGACTAGATGATGCTTCGTGAAAAATGTCTAGCATTACTTATTTATTTATACATCAGAATAACACATAGGCTAATTTTTATCCAGGTACCATGCGGGCGAAGCCTTGGGCAGAAGCTAGTTACTAATAGACACAGCATAACAAAAACCTCGTCCGACCCAACTAAGGCGTATGTATTCCAACTTCAATAAGAATCCCGTGAGTGGAGCCTTGTTGCTGTACAATGCGTTCCGGTCTGATATTCGCGGGTTTTGTCTCAGACCTGCACATATTGAGTTTGTCTTTCGATTTTATATGCGTTTTAACACGATTCTCAAAATGGTGAGGAAAAACATCGTAAGAAAATTGGCATTTTCTAGAAATAAAGTTCGAAGGCAATATTAATAATAATGTTGGACATTTTTCACACAGCATCATCTAGCCCCAAACTAAGCAGAGCTTGTATTATGGGAGCTAAATGACTGTTAATCCACTTATATACTTTTTTTTTTTAAATACATACATATTATACATAGAAAACACCCAGACTCGAGACAAATATTTGCAGGTTCTACAAACATTAGTCCCGCGGCGGGAATGGAACCCACTGTGCCACAGAGGTCGTGAGTCTTAGTCTTCCAATAAGTAAATACTATGCATCACGTAGGCATGTGCCTTGTAATATAGGTATAATGTTTGCACGTGACTCTGACAACTACGTGTAGATGTGAGGATGAGGATTACGTCAATTCAGTCAAAAGCGTGTTTTTTTTATAAAATTATCTGTAAAAAATATATTAAAAACGACTTAACGACTTAACGTTATGTTATTTTATAGCTTGACTAAACTTTGGTTTACAGAATAATTGTTGTAGAGCTATTTTGAGAAACTATTGAACGCTCAATTATTCTTCTTTATTCGTCTCATATCTACAGCTTCCTTTCAATGCCACTTTCATGGAAGAAATACAGATCTTACTATTTACCCATAGCGATGAACCTTAAAATTTATACCCAAGCTTGAAAAATTGTATTATAGTGTTAATGATTATTTAGATGACTCAATCAATGATGTATGACATAGATATTTTAATTTAATCAAGTAGGTTTTTTTTTTTTGTTTACTTGACTAATGACTATCTAATACTATATTTGCATGCTATAAAGTTGTTTATGGTGATACTTTATTATAAATTTAACATCTGACATACCCATATTCGCAATAAAATATTTTGATTTGATTTGATTTGATTTGATTTGAAAAGAATCACTCGTTTTTATAGCGGAAAGCTCATTTGCCCGAATTGCCGATTACAAGCGAAGACACGAGTTCGACTAGCGCTGAATCGGGATTCTTAGGAAAGAGCACAATTTTAGAGCACCATTTATTTGGTGTCTGTTTTGCTTTGGTGTCCAAAATGACGGAGATCACTACATACCTCAGATACGATCTTAAAGCGTTTGTTAAATGAAGCTCTTGGTTCAAGCTATTTGATTACACATCATAATGTTTTGATATTAAGTTATTAAGATCGTATGATTAAACTTGACTGCTTTGATGACGAAATGTGCCTATTATGAGGAAAAGCATTCCATTCATTCCAAAGTCATCATCATCAGGATAGTCCACTACTGGATTGGAAGTAGGCAGACTGTTTGTAAATCCTACTAATATTATAAACGCGAAAGTTTGTGAGAATGGATGTTTGTTACTCTTTCACACAAAAACAACTGATTGGATTTTGGTGAAAATTTACAGTAATATAGCTTATACATCAGAATAACACATAGGCTACTTTTTATCCGGGTACCACGCGGGCGAAGCCGTGGGCAGAAGCTAGTAATTTATACGTGGACACTGGTAGACCTTTTTTAAAGAACGTCGTAACGAACGGTCACGGTCGAGTTTGGGGTGTTCCTACATAGCGTCGTCGTCCGGTTCGTGGTCACCGTTCGAGAACCTATATACCACAGCGGTTGTCAGGTCTGAAATATGTATGGCCTGGCCATAGCCACTGCAATTTTGTTACGAACAATTCTCAGAGCTATCCACATTGGTTAATTTATTTCTTCAGTCACGTCGCGTCAATGCCTCATTTTTTTAAATTTGTTTTGACCAATGTGTGGCCACTTGTACAGCCTCATCGGTTGCCTCTATGAGATGTTCCCGGGTGCAGGTGATGGAGCAGAGAGGGCAGGAGAGCAAGTGCGCCATATTCTGTATGGGTTCCCCGCACTCACACTAGACGGTGGTTAGATCAATTATCCCCCGTTTGGCTAGATCGCTTCTGCAGCGGCCAACTTGGATGCGAAGCCTATTAAGCGATTTCCAAATTGGCCACTGAAGCTCGTATCCAGGAGGCAAACGTTCTGCGGGATCAATGAAGTTCAGTGGAGGAGGGCATTTATTCTTCGACAAATTTATTTCTTAAAATGTCTTTTTTATTCCAAAAATTATCGTGAACTTGACTATTCATATTGTAAAAACGGGAATTTTCACGTACTGCACTATCGGTGAAAGCACCGACTAAGTTTAAAATGTCTTAAAATGTCCTCGTTTCAAATTTAATCGCGTATTAAAACTCCGAGCATAGCTCTCTCCATAGCTCGTTGTGCGTCTCAATGATATTTTCACTGGCAATACACACTGATAAATAACTAACTGACAATACCCATGGTAAAGTACAAAAGTAATGTATGTTTGATCTCAAAACGAGTCCTACTACAAAAGTCGAGATAATCAACTTTTTGCATGAACGAATTCACGCTCATGGAATGAATATAAAAACGATCTGAAATCTCAAAAGTTCGAAACAGCAACAGATTGTAAACTGGACTTCAAAACGTGGGGTCATTGTGAAATTAAAAAGGGGACCGATCTTTATTTATCAGTTACTAGCTTCTGCTCCCCGCTTCGCCCGCGTGGTACCCAGATAAAAAGTAGCCTATGTTTTATTCTGATGTATAAGCTATATTACTGTAAAATTTCATCGAAATCCGTTCAGTAGTTTTTGCGTGAAAGAGTAACAAACATCCATCTTCACAAACTTTCGCATTTATAATATTAAGTAGGATAGTAGGATTCGTATTATTGACGACCTCTGTGGTGCAGTTGGCGAAGGCCCGCCTGAGACACAGGTTCGATTCCCGCCGCGGGATAAATGTTTGTATGATATGCAAATATTTGTCTCGGGTATGGGTGTTTTGTATCTAAAATACGTAAATGTTTGCAAAAAAAATAAGTAGTTATGTATTTCCCATAAAATAAGCTCTGCTTACTTTGGGGCTAAATAATGCTGTGTGAAAATGTTCAGCATTATTTATTTTTATTTATTACCAAAGTATTCTGGCTCTTGTGGTAGATACTTATAGTAGAGCTTTTTATAGAGTTCATCAGAGGTACCACTGTATATATTCTGCTGTCAAAAGGTAATGTTTTAGTGCTGGTAAAATTACAGGACTTTTCAACGTTCTCTTTAGGGTAGTGGGTAAATACATCAGCAATGATGATTTCGTTTGCGCGGCAGTCATGTAATCGGCTGAAATGCGGGAGTTGTGGGTATTATTTCCGTTACAGGACAAATGCGAATGTTGAAAGCAACCATAGACTACGATAACCGCTTACCAACAGGTGGTGATATGTTTGTCATCATGGTGGAATAAAAAAACTATGATCAGCAAATATTTGTTCCATGCCTGGCTTTATGCTATTACCCTCAAAAGTTTTTAAAATAACTGCTTGTTTCCAAATAACATTGAAAAAAACAGAATTCGATAAAACTTCGTTGAGACAAAACTTATCGCTTTCAATAAAATATAGCGATAGCTCCAGACTCCGTTTAGCAGTAGCGCCATAGTCCGGTTTCAAGGTTAATTATTATTATTATTTTTAAAAATACATGACATGATTTCAACCAATTATTATTATGAAGGGAAAAGCGGAGAAAAGACTTGAGTTCTAATAATTTACGCAACGGCGAAAACGGTCTATTTTTTGAAACACTTCGTTATTCCTTAATCTTTTAAATGTTTTCCTAATTCGTTGGGAATCCCTAAAAATGTTTGTAATAAATTGTTTTTTTTTATGACAAATTTCAGAAATATTCTGTAACATTAGGAAAAGTATAAAAAAAACTGAAACATACTTGACAGCACTCGGCACCACACTGAAATAGCCGTGGTTGGTTAACCACTAAAACAAAATTATTACACTTAAACAAATATTTGTTAGGTATATACCTAGCTTAGGTACAATAATTTTGATGGTATTATAATTAGGAGGTTTTTATGTCTGTAGGTAAGTAAAAAGACTCAAAGTTCAGTCTTACTTAGACAGTTTTTCAGCCACGTAACACAAGCCATAATCAAGAAGTCAGCCATTATAACACCGGTTATAAAATATCACACAGAGATGATTTAAATGATAAGTAAATAAATAAATTTATTACGTTAAAGGTAATAAGGAACACCTTTGCATGAAAACCCTCGGGCGTCTGTGCCAAAAAAGAGGTAAGTCTGAAATAATCAAAAAGTTGCACAAGTAAAAGTATAATATGATAGGTTGGGTTCCGAATATAAATTTAGTTTTTAAAACGACTTTATAAACGGTGGAGTTTCTCAAACCGATATGAGCTATGTATTTTAAGTAAGACTTGAATAAGAAGTTTTATTTTAACTGCATCTATCGCAATTAGTTTTGGATGTTTCCAAAAATCTTAAAAATTTCTTTTATAGTGCTTGGTATGCGGAAAAAACAATAGAATTAGTTTGAACTCAATTTGGACTCGTAAAATGTAAATATAAAAAAAACAAGCTGTTTTTTTTATTTATTAGCACATTTAGCCTTAAGTTAAGATTTTGAACATGGAACATGGTATTCCAAAGAGCACCGCGCAATATCAAATCAAAAACCGTTTTTTTGTTGTTTATTGAACACAACTGAACCCCAAAAATTATCAGCGAAATATATCACGTAAGAACAAAGTGCTTATCGAATTTGTATTAACGAGAATTCAATGGCAACATTAAACGGCAACTTTTTGTCTTATTAACTTTTATTGTGAATTCACTGCGTTAAACTTTACAGTGTCATAAATTTACAAATTTATTTATTTTTATTTTAGTGTTTAATAAAAGCAAAAAATAACAAACATGATGACGACTGTTTTCCCCATGATGGAATATCATATTAGTAAAACAATAAACATCCCACTGACGACCACTGTGGCGAAGGCCCGCCTGAGACACAGAAAGTTTCGGTTTCGATTCCCGCTGTGTTACCAATTTTTGTATGATTAGCTTAAGTTTGTCTCGGGTCTGGGTGTTTTCTATGTATAATTAGTAAGTATTAAAAAAAGTACTTATATAAGCAGTATATCAGTCATGTAGTTCCCATAATACAAGCTCTGCTTAGTTTGGGGCTAGATGATGTGGTGTGAAAAATGTCTAACATTATTTGCTTATTTATTTAGTGGTTTAAAGTTTTACAAAAACTAACTTGGTCATTTAGGTACTTATGAATACGACTTATATACTTTTTTTTGTTAATACATACATATTATATATAGAAAAACACCCAGACCCGAGACAAATATTTGCAGATCTTACAAACATTTGTCCCGTGACAGGAATCGAAGCCGCAACCTTCTGCGTCTCAGGCGGACCTTCGCCCACTGCGCCACAGAGGTCGTCCACTAACGAGTTTTCCATCGTCTATTGCAGCAGTGGCGGTAAAATCATTTAAATCATCATCATCTATGAAGTCACACAAATCTAACAAATAACCTCTTACGGCAAACACATGTACGACGTCGCTGGTAAAATGAACTCAATTGTTTAAGTTTTAGGATATATTCCGACTAAACCACGTCCTAAACGTCCTACCAGTACACAGTAATTTTAATTTGAAACATACTAATGTTGCTTTACCTAAATTACAATTTCTCGGTCTCACATCGGACCCATCTCGGAAACACATCAGTCGGTGATAGATAACACAAGTATTTTATTAACAACAACAATTAAACTTCGCCTCGTGCCTGTCGGGTGACGATTAGCTAAAAAAAGAATTGTGTGTAAAACAATATTACGGCAAATTAATTCAGAAATGATAAAAAAACATTCTTCCACCATAACCTTAGATGCTTCTTTCCGTTCTACTTTCAGCACGTGTGTGGAAAATTTCCAAAATTATTCAGTTAATAGCTGTAGGGTCTAGCCCTACGACTTTAAGTTTATTGCCGTCACTCGTATTACTTTCCTAAGTATAGCCACAGAATCAATTAAGTAGGTATCGGTTTAGCGAGCAAGTTTAAGATGCGCACGGGCATTCTACAACTTTTTGGGCAGCTAAAACGTTGATTATTTGCTCGTCTGTCGAAAGCTTACACTCTAAATTGGAGGTGACACGAAACGACTTACAAATGAATGTCATTTGAGTTTTATTTTACAACTTGTTAACAATACACTAGGTTTAAATTATTTAACACAAAACTATACCGTTTTTTATGGGAATATAGCTATTGATTTATCGAAACAATTTAATAATGGTTGTCGTTAAAAAATAGCTGGCTAATTAATATTTTTATAGGAGTCAACATTCTGGTTTTTTACTAAAAACTAACAAAACAGGCGCTTGGAAAACAATAAAATAAAATTTATTTTATTTTCAACCTTGAGACAGTTATTGTGTGTAAATTCACAAACGTTGAGAACATCTAAGGAATGACGTCACAGTTTAGGTTTTCAAAATAAATCACATAGGTTCTCTAAAACAATGCTTTCTTCGGGTAAATCTTCAATTTACGAAATAGTACCTTCTAATCTATCTTCTAGAGAATATGTCAAGTTTATACCTAAGTGTCATCAAATTAATTAAGTGCTGTGAAATCAGGTGCAATGTCATATTTCTCGTCCATATCAGAACTGGTAAAAAGGATATGACCCTTTCTTTGATACCCTACAAAGTACAATACAGATATGTTACAAATACGAAACGTTACGTGTACGCGACGGCATCTATAAATAGAGATGTTTGACAGTTTATGGCTCCCTTGAACTAGGAAGTGATTGAAACTATTTGAGTAAGATTTAGCTACTGTCTCGTTTTTACCTACAAACAGACGCCTAGAGCTATCTCGAATAATAATCTTTCCATTTGTTAAAACTAGATCAAAGTCCCCTTGTTTACTGTGATCTTATTCATAATAATCAAAATAGGTATTATTGTTAAGACATATTTAAGTATCAACTACTTTAATTTTCAGTTTTCTTTGTAATAATCGCTAGTAAAAACATAAAAAAAAGGATTTATCTTGTTATGCTGAAAAAAATATATCAATAGAGGTAAGAGTAGAGAAAAACTTGATAATGATTCATACCCAACGTTCCTAGAGATACGAGCGAAATGATTTCGCAACCTGTAAAAATATCTGCTTCTCAATACTAACTGGACTTGTCATTGCTTTATTCTATAAATAATTTATAGTGTAGGTAACCAATGGTCTTATTCAATACAAGCGGCATTTTAATTAAATCACATTCCCTAAATTTAGGCTAATTGACGTTTCGGCTTTATTGATTCTCAAAATATTTGTTTTAAAAACTCGAATCAAGACGTTCTCACACGTCTCATCATAGTTAACTCGGGTCTATCAATCTTGGAGATAGCCAAGAAACCGTCGGCAGATCGTTAACAAGTTAACTAGTAATAAAATTATTTATTTTAGGTCAAACATATGCGGATGGTTGAAACTAGAAAGAAAAATTCAAAGGCCTTCGGTTAGTGTTCCAATAGGCATCGATGGGCTTGCAACCTGTCACGTGGAATGCTAACTACTTGCTAATCATTGGCTTATGCTTATGTAATGTTTGGACGTGCCTCAGACTACTCCTTACTTGGTATCCTCAAGGATCTACGCACTGAGTATGTATCTAAGGATCATAGCATACTAAGAATATTGCAAGAAAAGTTTGAAACGTTTGTGAAAAAGTACCTAGCTAGCCCAGTAAAGTTGACGCAGCGGCGGTGGCAGTGGCGATAAAAAGAAAATGGTTGCCGTCAGTTTAACCGTCAGGTTGTGTTGTCACCTTAAACAGGTAGAAGCTAGTATATGCCTTTGAAAAATGACCCTGCTCCCGAGGTGTGGTGCGCCGATTATTGTAATGTAGCGTCGATTATATAGCAATTTCAACGATAGGCATCTGTGATGTGTAATTTGTAAACTTATTAATCATTGCAAAGCTGTAGAGTTTGCTAAGATTTATTTTCTAACTCATTTCAAGTTTTGTCTTTAAGACATCGCTTTTAAGCGATAAAAGACCGTCCATTGTACTGTAATAGGAATACGTTTTTTTTTATTTGGTTAAGTCTACAATATAGTATTTTCATTCATTCATTATTTTATTCAATACTATCAATACTTATTTGATTATCGTTACAAAAACATGCTGTTTAGTTCGTTTTTCTTAACAAAGATGCAAGATTGATTGCATATAAAAAAACAGACTATTATCCTTAGCTCTATGTTAAAGATTATCTTTAATTAAATTAGACATAATACACTGTCTTCAAAGTATTCGAAGACAAGACAAGACAGACTCTCAGACAATCAATCATACTTCAGTAACATAACTTCCGCTACATTTTGGTACAGATAACAAAACAGGCCACAGATAATAAAAGATAAGGCTACTATCGTCCGTTGTATACTTTCTTCGTTTATCGTCATAATCAAATCAGTGCAAGATTACGGTGAGCGTGAGTAGTTCTTTTCATTTGCCAAGTAAATTTGAACTTTAAACGTTATTTCTATCATGGACGATTATTTTTAGTTGTAACGAAATTTTCTGACGAGGTCATTGTTTTTAGTTAAACAATGTGCGTTCCTACGAATTAACGAAAGAGCGCTTGCGAGTAATAGCGCTAAGTAACACTGATAACAATGAATAAACATTTGATTTTATACAATTAGTAAGTAGAGCTAAATAAGTTATTGATACTTTTAATTTTTTTACGTATTTCAAGCATGGTTCACGTACCATCAGCTCGGTCACCTGCGAACACAATACCTACCGTGTAAGTCAGTTTACATATTTAGTCGTTCTACAAAACGATTGAATAAATGCAGACAGTATACAAACTGACTGTTTTTAAATATAAACAGGTGGTTCCGAAATATTTAATGTCAATACCAACTTTGTAAAGTAGCATATTAAATAACATTTTTTTTTTTCGTACGTTTTGCGCTTAGTTTTTAATTATGGGTAGGTTCTCATAAGTTACGACTGCGCTTACGATGTAATCCCCTTGATGGACAACCTCAGATCCATACTCAGTAGGTATATAGATCAATGAGGATACCAAACAGGGGTAGCCTGAGGCACATCCAAACACAATGTTTGGCACATTACCATTATAACTATAATTTTGACAATTACTATTAAACAAATGGTATATAACTTTAGGTTGACTTCGATTAACTAAAATCGCACCCAATCCCCAGTTTCTATAAAAAACTAGAAGATAATGTTTTCGCCTGTGTACCTTCCTACTATTATTATGTACAGTAAAGAAATAAAATTACACGCAAGTTAGTTTAAACTTATGGGTTTATATTCATGTTGTAAAAAAGGGAATTTTCACGTTCCTAACTATGGTTTGTAAGTACCTAAGTGAAAGGTAACCTGTGGACTCTGCCATTAGAATAGACACAGGATAAGATTATTTATAAAAGTATTATTCTTATATATCACATGGTTACATCAATTGACAGGTACATAGGTAGGAAAAAATCTGAAAAATTTAGTAATTTGGTACGTAGGTACATACTACAATCAGAAATAATTAAAATGCAGCTGTATAGGGGCTTAACACTCCAAGAAATATGAAAACTTCTTATTATCCAATAGAGCATCGCAGTTTGGAACCAGCATCGAAACTTTCCCTCTCAAATGGAATTTAAAATTTCAATATTCACGAATTTCACTATAGTTTAGAACTAAGTATATTTTTTGTTACTAGTTATATTCAGAATGGGGGCTTATGATGTTCTAGGAACGAAGATGTTAGTTCACCTGGATATCTATCTATGTCACAGTGACTCTCAAAGTTCAACAACATCGTATTAATATTTCATCTAACGGTTTTAAGTATACTATTTGTGAGCAGGATTCAATCATTAGAAGTAGTAGAGCACTTAGTTGTAGAGCTTGTCCTGGAAAGTACTACCACCATACCAATTTCTACCGCCAAGCAGTTATACTTTTAATTGTATATGCCGATGAAATTACAGACACATAACTTTTCACCTGTTATGTCTCAGGGGCAGCAACCCTCGGGCGTTACTCACGTAACCCCTGTTGTTGCAAGCGTCTGTAGGTTACAGTAACTACTTACAAACAGTTGGGCTAATGCTTGTGTGCCAGTTATTTTTTTCTAAAGTGTGATGTGTATTAACTATACGTGTTTCAAGGAGTGGTAGGTAACTTTTCAAACTTTACTTCATGGCCTTACTTTTATGGCCAGTACAAAACCAATCAAATCAATTTGCTTACCGAAAGGTGCTTTTAGAACTTTTTATAAAAGGTAAATAAAAAACAAGAAATAACGATTTTACGACTTGAGTAGTTTTGCTGGCAGTTTATCGATTGATCTCTTTTAAGACAACTCGTTTCAAAATATTATCACAGATATCGTAACTTTTGATATGTTTTTTATGGAAACCGGTAAAATTTATTTCAAAATATCTTCTGTAGTAGTGGCTAGTGATTGATGAATGACCAGTAACACGTGGTTCACATTTTCAAAGTGTTGTAAAATATCAAACTATCTAGGTAGGTAGATGTGTTTGTGGCAAGTCGGTAAAATGTGAGATTTACAATGAAAACCAAAGTTCATAATACGGTTTTATCAATTTATCTTATCAATTAGCACAGCGTGAGTATAACAGCTAAAATCCACGATGAAAAAATATCAATCCGAAAACAGGTCTGCAAAGTTGTAGCGTGAGGTCTATCTATTATCAAAAAATATTTTACTATCACTCACCTGCTCAAAACTGGCTAAAGTCACAAAACTTCATACAATCGGTAATCGTTTACGAGTCAAGAACACCAATTTTTATACACAAAATCGAAGTCACTTTCGTTTTACCGTTCACACAAATGTTTCTTTTTCAAAACCGCGTAAGTTTCCCAACGCCGTGTCACTTTCGTACAGTGACTGTATCGTGTTCACTTGTGGTTATCGTAACTCTAACTGGACACTGGTATTATTGGTGCAAATCGACATCACACAGGGAAGGTAATGGATACTAGTAACATTTCCCACTGAGACGTTTCTCTGTGAACTGAAAATCACCCACGTTACCGACACATTGCTCACAATTTACTTATTTCGACACCAAATTAACCGTAGAGTAACTTTTACGCGAGGTCAAAGCCAAAATGTTTAAATAGAATGGTACTTAACGTCAATAAAAATTAAAATAATCGATAAAGGACGTGATAAAAATGTTATAAGACCACAAATGTTTACTCAAATAATTGGTCCACCGCGTGTGGAACGAATGTAAATTGTAAACGCAAACTTATACTACACCTCAATGCCAAAAGAAATTTCGTCAAGCAATTAGCAGAACTCTGTCTTCAGCAAAAAATAAAAAAAAGTTTTCTTAGTCTCAAACTTTTTGGCCGTGAGCGTTTCGTAACAGGCCAGTAAGAAGCGCACAAGTCATTACACTGAAATCGTCCCAAATCCGGCGTCACGTAGACACTCCGCGTGCAAACAGCGTCTAGGCACCGTAAAGAAAATTCTGCATAAATGAAAATCAATTTTCCGACTTTTCCTCTCAACTCGGCCTTCACTGCATTGTTATGCAATTGCAAACGCTGCACTGACTGCCAAATAGCTAAAACCGAGGCTTTTCGTGCGCGCGAACTTGTTAGGAAAAATAACCGGAAAAATCCTAACCTCAAAAGTGAAAGCGGGAAAGAAACTTTTTTGCGGATACGTATCGGTTACTGTACGGTTTGTTTGGCGGGTCACGTGTGGATTACCGGGTGCGATTTATCGTGAGCGTGTTCGGATCGGCGCTCTGAGTTTCAGGAGCGGCGTAACGCAACCGTCCCGTACAGGATCTCGCGCGATACTGAGCTGGGCCGACCGAGGTGGACCGCTCGCTTCGCTATCTCGGCTCGGGAGCCCGATACAGTTTATAATTCTTCAAAAAAGCTCGGCCTATCGCTAGCGGTTCTGTGAGCAGACACTGGTCTGGTATAAATTGGTATACCAGTATTCAGTCACGAAATTCGGACTTGTTTGAGCTTAGCACTATTATAAGATTTGATTCCGGGAATTTTCTGGCATCAATGACTAATTTGCTAAATAATTTTCCTCATAATATTTCCGTATTTAATATATAAAATAGGTAATAGGTAAAAACCCCTTAACTTAAGTATTGAGTATAATTATTCAAAAAATGTATTTAAAATCTCCCTCTGATTTATGAATTTATAAGTTACCTGAGTTTGGTGGTCAGCAGCCGACACCGAAAGATCGAACTTCACAAAAGAGAAGTTCATTTAAAGATAAAGAAAAATTATAATATTGTAGTTTGCAAAATTTTAAATCCCCTAATAGGCAACGTATATTGCTAGTGAATTTTGGTGATAAACCCGGTTTGTTTTGTTTTATTTGTACTTAGGCACAATAACAAAATAAATAGTAGGTACCTACAAACTAAAAAATCTTATACAAATTACACTGCTGCTAATAGTAACACTGCGAGTTCATAAATCATTTTATTCAGTATAAATAGGTAGGTATTTTATAATCTGCATTGCTATTCAACTAACTGATTACATGACATAATGATAACGAAAATATGTCACACTGAAAACCGTTCGTTATACGTAAACTTCAGGCTCGTGAAGAACCGGCCTGAAAGTTACACCTCAATTAAAAAACAACCGCGTTAGAAAGGAGGACAAACAAACAAACATAAAACCGAATAACCTTTTGCGTCAAACGCATACACAGGCTCCTGACGTCGCGGCTGAAAAAACAGTATCGCAACATAATCGTGGATGGAAGAGGCGCAAGAAGAGTACATAGACCTACTACTACGTGGAAGAGAATAATAACGGTAGGTACTTTAAAAAAAAAAGCTGGACATTTTCAAACAGCATCATCTAGCCCAAAACTAAGCAGAGCTTGTATTATGGAAACTACATGACTGATATACAACTTATATACATTTTTTTGTAAATACATACATATTATAGGTATATAGAAAACACCCAGATCCGAGACAAAAATTTGCAGATACAAACATTTGTCCCGCGGCGGGAATCGAACCCGCAACCTTCTGCGGCTCAGGCGGGCCTTTGCTTATTGCGTTACAGAGGTCGACAACTTTATATACCTACTTATACTTTATGTCTCAGGGTCGGCAACACGCGATTGACACCTCTGGTGTCGCAGGCATCCATAGGTTACGGTAACCAACAGGTGGGACGTTTGCTAGTTAGCCAATTTAGATGTCTATCTAATTTTATAAGCCCGTCTAATCCCACTGTAAGGCAACGACTCCCTTCTGTCATCTCTTCGCGGTCATATGAATCGAAATATACTTATAAAAAAAAGTACGAACTTGATTCGTAATCCCATCGTTATAGTTTCCTATGTTTCTATTCTGATCATAATAATGACGATGTGTACATTTTAGTAAGGCATAAATAGAATGAATTATTTAAGGCTAATTGACATGTTATAATAATAATAATAATAACACTTTATTGAACTCCACATGGTAATAAAAGAACAAAAACGAAATAGAACTAAAAGTACAATGGGAGGTCTTATCGCGAAGACTTAGTAGCGATTTCTTCTACACAACCTTGTTGGTAGTGAGCTTCCAGACTCGTATAATTCTATACTAAAAACTAAAACTAAGACTAAGGTTGAGTAATAAGACGTGCCGCTAACAGCATAGCTGCCATTTTGTTTGTCCACTATCCCCCGAACTAGTTATTAGGTAAGTATTAAGTTAACATACTATATATATTATCTGTGACCTAAGCTAGGTCACAGATAATATAATACAATTATAATAAAACTCCAGTGATGTGAATAAATACTTAAATTATGATTATAACAAGACAAATATCTAACGTTTGGCAAAAAGTCTTCAAATGGAACTAAAACCTTCTTCATACAAAATTAAATGAATAAATGAATTGACTTATCAGAAAGTGGCGCCCTCAGGTATTTTTTTTTTTATTACTTGACTTCAATCACTTAGTGGACAATCTAGGATCCCTACTCTGTACGCAGATCCATGAGGCTGCTATTGGGGGTTGGCAAGCTTAAACATCATATTTTGCAAGTGCCCAAGTTTTGCGTAGTAGTTCATTGAACGTCACAGTTGGCAAGCCTATCGCCGCTTATTGGAACACTAGCCACTAGCAAACTAGCGATGGCACAAGTTTTCGAACTATAGATTCTAACATAGAACGGTTTTCTTAGGATGTTTTCCATCACCGTTCTGAGTGGGTAAGTAAGTAGCACAATAACATTTTTCGAATAAAAAAATAGAATGGTGCAAGACTGGATTCAAACCCACGACCTTCGCATCGAAAGTCAAAGTAAACACGGATCTACAATATATTAATAAGTGAATGAGATTTCTATTATTCGTATTAAAACTTGGCCCAAATATAAATACCACCCCTACTAGTTTTCTTTAATAAATCCTTCCTCGATGAGTTCAGTTTATCTTTCCTACCTTCAAACTATTATATATATGTATAAGTAAGTATAAGCTCCTATAAATATATAATTATATATATTAAGTAAATGTGATAAGATATCCTATCCTACTTCCTACTAATATAATAAATGAGAAAGTATGTGTGTGTGTGTGTATGTGAATGTTTGTTAACACGTATCTCCGTAACTACTGAACCGTTTTTGATGAAATTTGGAATATAGATAGTTTCGGAATTTTGTGAAATGACGGATTTTCTAATGGCTTGTATTCGACTAGATTACCGCGACTTACATCAACAGACACGTACATAGTCCAGACCCCACACTAGGATTACCTATATCGTGGGTACCATAAAGATTACAAAATACCCAGACCAAGAACAAATATCTGCAGAACATGCCAGCCAACCCAATTTGTTGTGATTGGCGGAGCGTGCTACAAATTTTTATCAACTTATATCTATAATTGATACAATATTATTTTATACTAGTTGTTGCCCTTGGCTTCGCCCGCGTGGTATGTTAATAAAAGTAGCATATGACCGTCTTCAGGCTTCAAACTATTCCACCAACTTTTGAATGAATCGAACCAAGAATTACAAATTATACAAAGTTTAGAACTCAATTGCACACCCCCAAAGGGTAGTTTTGAAATAATAAAAAATAAGTGTTTAATTATTTACTTTAAAGTTTATTTGTACAGAGTTTTGAGCGAATCAAACAATTTTTTTTTTCATAGAAACTTTACCGCACTATTAAACCCCCTTAGGGGTTGATTTTCGAAAATTAAATTAGCCTATGTGTTATTCCAGATAGGACTATCTACATTCCAAATTTCATCAAAATCGGTTTAGTAGTTACGGAGATACGTGGTAACAAACATTCACACACACACACACACACACACACACACAGTCTTTCGCATTTATTATATTAGTAGGATAGTAGGAAGTAGAATTATTCAATGATTATTTGGTAGCGACCTATGTCCGGCTAGCTAACAACACCGCTCAAGTCGAAATTTTGCGGTTTTGTAATTTTTATGCCATTGGATAGATCTTTTCACTGCGCTTCTGTTCACCAATACAAACATTGCATTTCAACCAATCACAGTTTTAATTTCAGCTTTAGCGATTTCAATTCTGTGGACTTGTGCGGAGTTGATAAAACAGTTATTCGGTTCTCCTGAAAAGTTAGAAAAATCGATTTACGCCGTGTTGCTAGCTAGCTGACGCAGTGGCTTTCTACATACTGTTGTTAATGATGATTTCAGATCTAGTATTTGGGCTTAAGTAACTTATACTGTATACATAAGGTTAACGTAACCACCTTCATAGATCCGAGCTTTGCCGGACCCTGAGGAATTTTTGTTACAATATTTCGAGTAGGACTTCTACAAGTAAATTTTTCCAAAGTCCAAAAAACTAGTACTGGTGTAGTTTTGGAGGTAAATAGGTACAAACAAACTCATTACAGTCATTTCTCATACTCATTTATTTTTAACCATAGGAACCTATATAGTAGGTTACGTCGAAAACTTACATTGTAGGAAAACAGGCAAATATTTTACTTACATGGTCTGTGTTCACACCTCTTTTGCATTTTGACATAGGTTATTATTAAACATGTATATATTTTTTTGTTGGATAATGCCCCTTTACAGCAGCAATTTAATTTATTCCATTCATAGGTATAAATTGCTGCTGTAAAGGGGCATAATCCAACAAAAAAATATATACAAAAGAGGAACCAAGTTAAACAAAAAAAAATAAAAAAAATATTAGCTGCTGTAAAGGAGCATTGTCAAGTACATGTCATGAGACAAACACCCTAAAAATTTAATTTAAATGTGTACGGGGTCTTTATGTCTCGCGGGTAAAAGTTCCTCAAATTGACACAGAGGGTGTAGCTAGGTACCGGTTACCTACCTAACAGAGTGGTTACCTACTTCGTCGCTACATACATGGGCGCCGGCAGCAGGGTACAAGGGGGTGCACTTGCACCCCCTTGTACCCTGCTGCCGGGCGGGTTGAAAAGCAACCCGCGTCTGGGTTGCTTTTCAAATTTGTTAATCGCCGTCAATAAATTCAGTATCCTCTACACTTTTCCTGTGAACACAGACCATGCACAGGCCGCTTAGCCTCGCGTCTCCCATCCTTGAGCGATTCCACGTGTTGACATGTCGTAACGTGATAATTGTACGATCATTAAATCAAACATTGGCATTACATTTATCTACTTATTATACATGTATAAGTCTATATTTTATCTTAGCTAATAGTATAATATGTAGATGCAGATGCACCTCCCTGAAAGTAATCCTGGCGGCGCCATGGCTACATACTTACGTAATTACCTCCGTTTACCTTTTACCACTTTTATCATACCTCCGTCCGGAAGACGTACCAGCTTTACCAGTTACCTTGTGAAGAACCATTACCAGGATTACCACAATTACCAGGATTAATGAAAACAAGGCAAGCAATCACAATCACTTTATTATCAAGCAAGGATTAGAAAGTGATATAACTGCTTGGCCTGCCTTTAACGAAAGGCCATAAAAAATACAAGTTTGCTTCTTTTGCAGATATTTGGTTCAGATGGAGTGTGGAGGTATTTTGTACCTGAAACAGGGTAACAAAAAAAAAATATTAGACTGGTGTCAAATATGAAAAAGTACAGGTAAACATTTATATCGAACGTGTTTCCTTGCATTTGTTCGCCGTGCCGTCCCCGGTTTTTTCTTGATGACCCTGCATCGCTGTGTAAAGCCAGTACGGCCCCTTAATACCTACCTACTTATATCTACCAAAATGCCAATGCAGAATGATTCATTTTGACAGGCTAAAACTTCTTAACATGGGAGCACTTCTACACCTAAGCTATTCAATTTAAAGAAGGTTTATCGGGAAGATGATGGACTCAGCGACCAAGTCCTTTCAATAAGTAATAATAATTTAAAAAAGTTTGAGAAATTTTGGAGCCTGGCAAAATAAATCCCATTGTGTCGTTCCCATTGTGATTTTGCTTCTGTAATTAGGTAAGGGGCGGATTGAGGCATGGTCACAGATATTAACCTAGTTAGTGACTGATGGTGAAAGAACCAGTTTGATGAAAGGATTTAGTGCTCTTCGCAAAACTGCAAATTGGTTCGCAAATTCCGGTTTTCCATAGGTACGGAGGTTTGAAACAAACTCGTAGGTACCTACTCCTATGGTTTCCCGTCAAAGTAGGTAGGTAACGATTAGGTATTGTTTTGAGCCATATTATAAATCGCTGAATATTAAGTTGGAAATATTCATTGACTAAAAAAATATTACTGTGGGTATCTACTCAAATTATGATTTTAGTAGGTCTAATGAGAGATTCATGTTTCATTTTTACTTCGTGACGCCATCTATTGACAGGATAACATTTTCTCACTTATTTAGTTTTTGTGCAAAGTAGATAAATCTAGTTACTAACTTATTTTTTGAAGCTCTTTCTAAATAAACATACAAAATCAAGAATACCTACACGTTTTTAAATCAGAGGTACAATGAGCGGCCTTATTGCTAAAATCGATTTCCTTCAGGCAACCAGAGTTATTAATATTTTCAATTGATATACATAACACTTTTCTGGTAACAAACTAGTCGGAATTAGTAACACCTAAGAAATGGTATAATACAAAATAATTAGGTGTACGTCATTGGGATAAACACAATTAATTTAATATATAATTTTTACGAAATTTAAATTAAAGAAAGTACCTACAGGCAAGCTATAACACAGAAACAGATACGCCTTTACAGAGCTCATGTACCTTCCAGTCTATTTTATGTTAAATAATGAAGATTTATTAATAGGTTCCTATTATTAGCAGGATACATTTTATGATTGTATTGTTGTCACAGCACTAGATATCTAGAATATCAAGAGGTTGCGACAAAAACGCCTCACCTCTGCTATACCAAGTACTACAATGCCTATAGACTAGAAGACTATCTTCTCTATGGTACGTTCACTGATTCATTCAATAATCATGCCCCTCCCCCTTTCGCTCCCTTCTCTATCATTATCTATGGTCGGTAATTTCCAATTTTCGTTCGCTTAGAGTAGAGCCTATGCATTATTTTCAGTATATAATAAAGTACTCTGTGACATTATTTAGCATAATCTAAATTTAATTGTTCGTCGATCGAAAAATCTCTAACCATCTATATCATTATAATAATTATACAGAAGTGTTTGGTTCGTATAGCGTGGCGGTCGTGTTGTTAAAATTAAATTACAATGAGCAACTCAGATTCGGAATCTGACAATGAATACGAGGTGTGTCCTAGAAGGTCCAACTCTTGCGCATTGCCTTTCGATCCCACGTCTTTGGAGAACATTATCCTGAGAATCAGCGACAGCTTTGATTTCCGCGTCATTCTGAGCGATGACAGGGCGAAAGGTGCGCTTCTTGTGACATCGGGGCTTACATTGGCGGGAGGCCTTATCGGGAGACATTATGGCGGGAAGATTGGTGCGGCTGTTGGAGGGGCTATCGGTGGTGTCTGCGGACTGGGGATTGTTGGTAAGGTCTTTATTTCTCGTTGCTCATCTTTCTAGAAATCATTGAACAAGAGTAGAAAGTGGAATATTGGACTACCCTCAACTTAATTAAAAACAGTCAAACTTTATCTTTTAATCCACTATTCCTATGTATTCCAAAGAATTTTGGTTGCATGTACTAACAGGGGATTATACTATGTACCTACCTACTTTACAAATAGAAAATGGAAAATACAGTTTTTGTTCATCACAGTTACAGTAGAGTTCCCTACCTCTATATTCTTGCATTCATTCAACTTCAGGATACTAGAAAATTCTGTTTGGCTTAGCTAAAGAATGGTACCTTACAATTGGAGACATCATCAGTTGCAAGTACTTTGTATATTGAGAAACCTATCAACCTTCTCTTTTCAGTTGTTTCCATGCGAGATATCTGGGAGGATGTGAAAGCAAAGCTGTCAGAACTGTTCGACATTGTATATGACTATCTGGCAGGGCTCGGCTTGGAGGACTATCGGAAAGCAGCCACATTCCTCACAAGTAACAGAGAGGACACCCAACAGCTTGCTATGGTGATCATTCAGACTGCTTCCACTGTACTCGGGAAGAAAATTCTATCAAGCCTTACACTCGCATAATTTAGGTATTGGAACATTTTTATGGGCAATTTTATTGAAAATTCAATTTCTAAAACATTTAAAGCAACTGTATAATCGTTTTGGTGCATAAAATTAATCATTTATTTGAAAAAAGATGAAAAATTAAAAACAGTTTATAAGTTTCATATCATATTATAAGTTTTTATGGATTTTTTTTCTTATAACTTAAATTCTAAAATTTTTAAACAATGTATGAAATGATAATAGTGCGGAGTGACCAATTATTATAAAAAAGTTATCAAAGGTTTTGTGTATATTGTGTAAACTAATCATATAAAAAAATATTTTAGAGATAAGATAATACTTTATATAGGCTGAGATTAGACTTATCAATTATCTGATGTTTTATTTATAAAATTGTTGTTTAGGTATAAAAGTATTTAAAAAACAATGTGACTCACAACTAGCTAATATGCAATTATTTCAAATTATTTTAGGTATGCTTTATTGAATTTGATATTTGACTTATTTTTGAACATTTTATAGTAAGTAGGTGTTAATTTGTGTTTAAACCATTAAAATCGAAAGAAATTGTGTGAGACTGCATGCAAATTTATTTATTTATTATGTAGGTAAGTAAAAATTATAGTGAATAAAAAGTAATTTAATCTGTATGCATAACATTTTGTGTCAATTGAGCTGGACTTATTTATTGTCAAACTTTACTTGTGATAATATTATGATACAAAATAAATGAATAATTATAAAATATATTTTTTTATTATGAAAAAAAAACTTACGAGCGGAACGGAAACCCGTCTGAAAACTCGATTCAATTCTTAGTTTATGGCCTTTGCGGGCAATTGTTCTGAACACTCGCAAAAGTAATTTCTCAAAAATGTCAAGTCCGAACATCTTTACCTATTGATAACAAGGGATTCGAAAGTTATTAACGGAAAATATTATGCGGACATTCAGCCAGATATTTCCACATTGCCTGGTTTTTTAAATTCCGTAAAGCTTATAAAATCACCACTTCGACCATTTGTCGTCTCAGATTAGGCCATGCTTGTACTCCTGTATTTTTGTCCAAACTTAGGATCAGAGACCACTCGATGTGTGAATGTGGCCTGGATGAAGGAAAGGTGGATCACATATTTTTCATCTGTTGCAAACTACGATGTTCCCTCTATGATATTCTCCCTCCTGATGTCCCCCGTCCTACATCCTTCAAATGTACACTCAGCGGCAGAATTAACCGCCCACCCTTCATAAGTGGCATTTTTTATGCCATCGCAGTTTTAAGTTATTGAACATAAGTCAAGTGTGAAAGATATTTTATGAACAAAAAAAATACATAACTACTCACTTAACTTTGTTTTTCACACGCATAAGTTGTAAATAGGGCCAATATCGAATTTCTTCTCATTGGCATACTGCTTACATTGCTCCATTGGTATTAAAAGAAAACAATTTGAGTTTGTTTTGTTTTCGTAAGTTGTTTGGACATTATAACCATGCCATTTGATGCTACCTCAGTAGCGAGGGCTGTCGCTCTTATCGATGATGGGTTTAGCCAGCGTTACGTGGCGCGGGTGCTTGGTGTGGCACGTACCACCCTAAGGAATGCAGTGAAACGGTTTCGGTAGACTGGCTCTTATGAGCGAAGACCAGGCCGAAAAAGATGCACTTCCGTTCGCGACGATCGGTTTCTTTCCTTATAATTCTTTATTGTACACAGAAATATTAAACAAGATATTAGGTGAGGCACGTACAAAGGCGAGCTTAACCCTAAAAAGAGTTTTCTTCCAGCAAACCTTTGAGGAGAGATACAGAAGTGATAAAGTTGGTAGTTGTACAAAGTCAGGAAATATAAGTACCTAACCTAAGCATATTACAGAGAGAGATAATGCTCTTTCACTTTAGATTTAAAAATGTTCAGCGATGGACTGGCTCGGATTGCATGAGGGAGAGAGTTCCATAATTTAACAGCATGTACGGTGAATGAACCACTATAACAGCTGGAAGAGTGAGAGGGGGTCCTGAGAAGAAGTGACGAAACTGACCTGCATGAATTTTCACGAGGGACAAGATAGTCGAAGCGCTCACGGAGGTAAAAAGGCGAAAGGGGATTGTGAAGAACATTAAAGAGAAATGTCAGAACGTGAAGATCACGGCGACGACAAATAGAGAGCCATTCGCAATGTCCATATGAGTGAAAGAACAGTGAGAAGAAGGTTAGGAGAGAAGGCCCTTGGAGCTTTTCGACCTTGTCGAGTGCCACAAATGCTCGCAGGCCACCGGAGAGAAAGACTTCGTTTTTCTCGAGAGCACGCCGAATGGAATATGGGACAATGTTATGTTTTCTGACGAGACAATAATACCTATGCTTGCACGGTCCTGACGGTCGCCAGCGTGTATACAGACGCAAGAATGAAAGGTTTGCACCATGTAGGTACTGTTGTGGAAACAGTACCTAAGTTACCAAGGTGGCTCTAACATGATATGGGGTGGCATAACTTATGAAGCACTTACAGACTTGGTTATCTTCGAAAGATAAATGCTCAAAGGTATGTAACAGAAGTGTTAGAACCTTATGTAATGCCATTTGCTCCATTTATTGGCGAACATTTTGTATTAATGCAGGACAACGCTCGCCCCCACGTTGCTAGAGTTGTTACCGAGTACCTACCTGGATACCACCGGCATTCAAAAATTACCCTAGCCATCTCGGAGTCCAGATTGAAATCCCACTGAACACATAAGAGACAATTTAAAAAGACGTGTTCGAAGTCGTATACCAGCTCCAACCACGCAAACAATTCGTGATTGAAGAGTAGCAGAGCATTTCACAACAACAGATAAAGGATGTCATCGACAGCATGCCAAACCGTTTGATGGAAGTTATCAGGGCTAGAGGTGGAAATACGCACTAAGACTTTATTATTTCATGTGTTTTTTATTTTAATGCCATTTTATCACATTTGCCAATTAACAGTAAGGGTCAAAGTGTATTTTATTTATTTTTTATTAGAAACGTACTAATCATAAACAATATTATCTTTTTATTTCATTACAAATATTTTTATTACATCAAAAACATGAAAAATCAATTTGGGCGTTTATGTGCCTGTGAATGTATGTACCTACCTATTTTATCTCTTACTTCCTCTCTTTAATTAATTTTACTCTATGTAAATTTTTAAATATGAATAACATAAAATTATAAAATATATCTACTTAATGAATAAGTAAGTAACCCTTTTAAAATGTACATAGTCTTTAAGTAACAAAATTATTGTAAAATCATCTTGTAGGGTAAAAAATCTTGCTGATTTTCCCATTATTTTATAACCGTCATATTCTAATCACAGATTAACAATTTTTGCTCCTACCCACAAATCTCCAAACGTTTATGATACTAACATGAAACGGACATTGGCAGAATTGTGTCAATTCGTTGCACAAGCCATAATCAAGAAATGACGTGAACTAGGGATGCGATACGAAGGTTAAAGTATCGATAAATTTGAAGGAAATCTTTACTGTTGCGTACATAATATTATGTAAGTTAAAGAAACACACGACCTTTTTCCCCATGATCGATATCCTCGGATACATACTCAGTGCGTAGGTCGTTGGGAATACCAAGTCGGGAGTAGTTACAGATGGCAAATCCGTCGCTGCTTATTATGTTAGTCATGATTATTAAATGAAATGTGTATAGTTCAATCGCATGTATATTTTAAGTATAATAATGGCAAATCGACCGTAAAATATTATTTGTCGGTTGAATTCACACATTGGCTATTTCGCATTTTCTTGACAGCTTGTAGTGACACTGATGAATACGATTTGTAAATAATAATCAAGCTAAATGATACGTAGTATTCAACCTGGGCTGCATGTCGGGCTGTTTGCAAAGCTGCGTGGCGCACCTCTGAACGCAACAAAATGACGTCTGTGAAACAAATCATCGATAACGCTATTTGCGTTTTCTTTCGTTTCGGATTCGGACTTCCCCACACTATTTATTTGTTTGCCAAAAGTTTATAATAGTTTATTTTTATTTTTTGATTCATCATACATCAAATTTACTAAGTACGTTCTTCAGCAATCTAAACGAACTAAATAAACCACTGTGATGTCGAGTCAATTGCAACTCCAGCCGTATGCAGCAAACCAAGTTAGCTTCGATCCTAGTTGGATGGAGCAAATTCTACTTGAAATAGGTGAGATGAGATAACTCTTAGAAAATCAAAGTTATTTTCCGTAGTACGCACATACCTTCACTATCACAATAATTATTATTAGCTACCCTATAATAATAAAGTCTATAAACAGTCAGTGCCACCAACTGTTACAAAATTACAAACCATTTACAAGAGCTTTAAAACAAATATCTAAACAAAATGATAAAAAATATCCTAAAATTATTATCCTCCTCAGTTGGTGATGCTTAGTGTATTGTAAGATACATCAATAATTAAGTATTTCAATGATTTCAGCGGATCTATTCAGGATACAGATAGTATGGGACCGGGAAACGGCAGTCCTGACGAGTGCGATGGCCGTGGCTGGAGGCCTGCTCGGGGGCTACGCGGGGGGGAGGCTCGGTGCAGCCATCGGAGCTGGGGTGGGCACTGCGACAGGCCTTGGAGTCTCCAGTAAGTCTATGTTCAATCAATCAAATCATTTATTGGTTGTGAATTTAGGTAAGTGTTACATCAAGGTGGTAAATTAAAACTATTTGTATCACTTAATTATGTCCTTAGGCTTGCAAACATTGAATTAAATTAGGTATCTCAAAAACACTAAAATTAAAACATAGGTAGGCATAGAAAATAAAATATAAAATGACAAATTACAGCACAGTCACACAAAAACTCATACAGTGTGTAATATGCTTTTTTTTATCAGAATATCATCTCTTTTGAAAGTTTTTTTCAAAAGGAGCAAATGTGTTGTACAAGCCACACTGCGCATTTTACCCTCTAGCCGGCTTCCAACTGTAAACCATTCAAACTCGGGGTGTGTTTTAGCAAATAAATCTACTTCGCTTATCTATAGTAATGCTAGAGTTAGTATTTTAAGCTTAATAAATTACTCCTTGCAGGAGTCCCTTTTTCAAAATTACTAATAGCTCTTACGCAGCGCTTTTGTCCTCTAAATACTTTTAACTTATCAGTTGGCACAGTGGGTGAAGGCCCGCCTGAGACGCAAAAGGTTGCGGGTTTGATTTCTGCCTCGGGACAAATGTTTGTATGATCTGCAAATATTTGTCTTGGGTCTGGGTGTTTTCTATGTATAATATGTACCTATGTATTTACAAAAGAAATATATCAGTCATGAATTTCTCATAATACAAGCTCTGCTTACTTTGGGGCTGTGTGAATAATTGACCAGCATCATTTATTTTTTTATCCATACAACTTCTAACATTTCAATTTATAATTTTCAGCGTTGGTCTCCCTCCGTGAGATCTGGGCATCCGTCAAAGAAAAGCTGAAAGAGCTACTCTTTATTGTGTTCAACTACCTGCGGAGATTGGATGCGACGGATTATATCCGAGCATTCGATGTCCTGATGGCTTGCTCGGCCAGCAGGCGTGAGCTGGTACTAACTATCTTGGATTTCATCACTGAGAAGTTAGGGCGACAAGTTATTTCTAGCATAACTGCTGCTTGAATATTACGGTAGTAAAATTGAAGAGTTGCAGTACTTGAAGGCTCACCCCCTCATAATCTCTAGAGCACAGGTTCTCAAACCTATTTTTCCCCTCGCCCAGGTTGAGGATAAAAAAACGCCTAGTTAAACGCCCCCCCAAAGTTTTTAAACATAACAACGTATGCTTTCCCCTCTAGACTGCATTAGCGCCCCCAATATCTTCTAGAACCTTTACCGCCCTCCTGAAGGCCGCCAGCGCCCACAAGGGGGCGTTATCGCCCACTTTGAGAAACAGAAAATTTTAGCAGTGTAATAAAATTTGTCTGCCTCTATCCTTTGTTTAGTGTTAGAAAAGGACAGGGGTCTAGACAAATACCACTTTCTGTTGTCGTTAACTCCTGCGGAAATACTAATTGGTATGGGAATGACATTAGCTGTGGAAATGTCACTTGACAGCTGCCGTTTTACCTGGACAAATTTGGGTTAGCGTGAAAGGAAAAGAAAGCGTGAGGTATTTGTGTAGCACCTCAGGGCTAGAGTTATAGACCAGAGACCAGAGGGTCTTAACGAATACCTTACACTTAGTTTTCCTTTCACGCTAACGCAAATTTGTCAAGGAAGACTTGGTAGAAGTTACATGACATTTCCACAGCTAATGTCATTTACATACAATTCAATCTTTCCGCAGGCGTTAACGTCAACAGAATGTGGTATTTGTCTAGATACCCTGCTTATGTAGTTAGCGAGTGATTATGAATAAGAGGGTATCTCAGTAATAGAGCTTTGCTTATACAGATGTTGACAGTTGTTTCGCCAAAGTGTTTTGTTTTCTACTAATTTCGTTAAAATCCTCTCCATCGCCTTATTTTTTTAAATTTTGTCGACACGACATTAGCAAAATTGTGGCAACCCTTAACACAGACGCTGTTGAATTTAAATGACATATCGGATATAGACAAAGCAGTGCTTAGTTAATAAATTATTTAAAAATATTTGTATATAAGGTCATTGCTCAGTTATGTAGGTTACTAACTTTATATTTATTCAGGGATTATACAGCTATATTTGAATAAGAATTAATACTACGATACGAATGTAACCAAGTTATGTTTCTACCGGCGATCTAATTAAATTTTAGAACACAAAAGCTGCTATTGTGACTTAACTATGATAAAAGTTCCTCGCGGACTTTGTTGTAGGTAATAATGAGTACTTTAATTATGTAGGTAATAATGTACATCATTTTTATGTATCATCAATAGTTTTCTTAGCGCACGCCAAATAATGAATTTTATAGGCAAAATTTTGCTACTTTGGGTTACATTATTGCAATTATCTATTTTGTTTTAAATAAATTATAGCCTATGTTACTTCCTGATAATTTAGCTATCTATTGGTGAAAAAATGGTTGAAATCGGTCCAGTAGTTTCAGAGCCTATTCGGTACAAATAAACAAACAAAAAAATATTTCCTCTTTATAATATTAGTATAGATTAATATTGATAGTAGCCCAACTATTGAAGGTCGTGTATATTTTCTTAAACATTTAAATTACTGATTATTGGGACTTTTTGTTTTTCATTGGGAGATTCTAAATTGATTGTTTTTGTTCTGCTATTTCTGCAGTTTTCAATAAATAGGTATATTTTTTATAAAATGATATTAAATTAGCACTATTGTATGTATTGTGTGATATTATTTTTAATATGCTTTAGTTGTATTTGTTAGGTACTAGAATTAGGTATCATACATTTATCATAGATGCAAAAACATAATTAATAATTATGTTACTCTAGGTCTGCCGTCCTATTTGAAAAGGGCGCATCTACCATTTTTGCCAAAAAAAAAAAATATATACGACGGCGACCAGCAATAAGGCGCATCTGATCTTATTTTTTATATCGGTTTCATGTTAATGTTATATGCGCCCTTGAGAGCAGACGTAGGTACCTGTTTTTGATTGTTAGTAATTAATAGGAAGTAGGTAATTTGTACTCTTAAATTATGAGTTAATTGCTCATTATGTATAAAAATAAATATATATTATTAATGCATAATGTTCCACTACCGCCCATTGTACTTTAATGAGAGTAAGGATTCGGGTTATGGTTTACAATAAAGTATTTTCATAATTTTGTTAGACATGAAAATTAGTAAATAAAGGGTATGATACACATAATAAATGTTTTATGTTGAGTAAGGTACAAATTAAAACGAAAACTTGTTTCTAAAACCGATTTAATCAATTATAGTGCTGTTACATAAATATAGGAACAAATAAGCTACATTATCACATCTAAAACGCAGATTAAAATCTAATTTTTGAAAATTAATTAATAGGAAATTAGATTCGAGATTTTCGCGGGTCATCAACTTAAGGTATTAGGTGTCTACATACAGTAAAAACAAAAAGAAATGCAATAAATACTTAAAACTAATAGGAATGTCTAGTTCTAGTGCATTCAAAGTGCTCAGTTAAGTTAAATACAGGGTGATTCTTATAACACACATACCTACCTACTCTGAAGCATTATACAAATATTACCATGAAACACTCGGTTCTCCATGTATGTGAAATATCCTGTTTTACAGTATAAAGGATCTGATTTACAATTGTTTTTGCAGTATAATATACAATAAGTACAGTCACCGACAAAAGTAGGCATCGATTTGTGTTTTTATGCTCTTTTTCTTCGTATTCAACACAAATGGTAACTCAATTTTGCAAATAGAAAGGGGAAATGTTCAAATATAGTCCAATATTTTCAACAAATGTCTACACTGATAAAGTTCTGAATCACTGATTAATACCTAATTCTGTACCTTATACTAAAACAATTATTACCTTATGGCATATATACATAAATATTCGAAACTAGGACGGAACAACAAAATAGACAATATTTTGTGCTAAATTTTGTACTAAAACAGGTTCTGAATCACTGGGTAGAGTTTTGCACTTTAACAAATATCACCCTGTACTTTACAAATACATATAAGTATCTATAACTAGGTGGGAACGGCAAACTAGGCACTATTATGTGCTAAAATTTGTACTAAAGTTAGCTTAGTATACATTTTTTAAACCTTATCCCCGATAAATCTACGACACTCCATTGTCCCAACATTGTCTAAGGCTAACACAATGGTGGGACATCTGAGTTAACAATTACCTGCATAACTATATCACTTAAGTAGGTACATCATCTTCATAAAACTGACCTCAGAACCATATGGCCAAGACCCCAAGACGCTGATCGCTATCTCAACTTTTAGTGATCTTTTTGTTGACGCGTCTGTTTGGCTTACTTCTGAATTTGTGACGACCTGGATGTCTAGACAAATACCTCGCGCTTAGTTTTCATTTCACACTCACACTAACGCAAATTTGTAAAGGAAAAACTTGACAGCAGTCACGTGATGCCTCAAAAGCTACACATGTCATTTCCATACACCTTTTCGCAGCCGTTAACGCCAACACAAAGTAGTGTTGTCTAAGGGGCCTGAATCAAGAGATATTGAAAATCAATCCTGGCCAACCTTTTTAGGAAGGTTAATTTTGTCCAGTACATTTTAGAAGTAAGTATTGTGAGTGGAATTTAATTTTAAATGTGCTAAACATTGATTGATAAGCAAAATACCGTTTAACGTACGGATGTTCATGTTTTAGTTAGGCAGTACAATAACAGGTAGGTACAGTCAGCGACAAGAGTTCTTAGATGCACTTTTTTCCAGGTCTGACAAATATTTAAAGGCGAATCAGATTTTTCCCAATATTCGAACCAATTTCTAATGGTCCGAGAAATATTTGAGTCATAAAAATCCAAACCGTTAATCTACTTCTGTCGCCGACTGTACCTAGTTACATACAAACATTCTTTTGAATGCGTAATTCCGTAATTACTAGAGTTTATTTTAGTGCATGTGCCTTATAACAGATAATTTATTGTCTACCTTCACTAATGCTAATTTTAATATTTTAACGTGAGAAACTTAAGGCTCGGTCAAAGGGAAATGGTTGTGAAGTGGCGCCACCGCCGACGCCACTGCGTCAGTTTGAAGCGTCCGGCCTCCTTACAAAAAACTTAGAGTGCACCTAATGTCCATTTGCACCAACTGTTTCACTTTTGTGTTGTTTGGGGAAGAATAAATACATTTTCTTCTTTCACTCATACTTAGATCAAGTGACAAATGATGGTGCCACCAAACACTGCGGCTGGACGATATCTATTATGATAACTTTGAACAACACACTCACTACTGTATACTGGATATACTCAGATCTAGTAAGGGGTAGTCAGAGGCACGCCCAAACAACATGTGTCATATGCCCGCGTTTTGCAAGTTAGCGTCCCACGTGACAGGTTACAGGCTTATCGCCGCTTATTGGAACACTAACCGATGTTGCATGCCTTCTTATTTTTGGTTCTAGGGCATGCCGGTGATGATGGGTTTTTTTAATTACAGTATAAATAAATGGATCAGGGAAATTCTGGAACTTTTGTCCACAAATCCCCTTTGCTGGCCCTTTGAGTACCGGAAGGGGATTTCTGGACAAAAAGTCCAGTAACTTTTATATAAATAAAAGTTAGTTATAATAACTCAAATTAACTATTTTTTATAAATAAATATATTTTATCGTATTTTTATCTTTTCAATCAATTAAATAATTTAACTGATATGAGTGAATACGAAAGTCAAGACTGGATTCATATCCAGACTTCATGACTTCATAGTCATGGCTGAATAGGAAAGTCATGACTGAATATAAAAGTCACGACATTATATGAAAGCCATTCATATCATGTTTTATGGCTTCCACGACAAATCTTAATGATAACTTGGTAACTTAAACGCTAAATAAATATTTAGCATACATTAATTCAGATCCCCAATTGTATTTTGTCAAGCTAAAATTTACCTTAAATCTACAACCTAAGTACTCTTTTACAGTGGGACTGGGTCCCAGCCGTGGGATATACTAACTAGTAGTTTGTCAACTTAATTTAAGCACTGCCATGTTTATATAAACTAAATTCTAAATGCAGAGGAAATACTATCAAAGATTTCGTTTTTATAAACGGACAGACCATACTTTTGTGTTGAAACTACATGAGTGAGATTTTTTTTATATCTGTAAACAAAAAACGTATAAGTTTTATACAATGGCCTCGATTCTGAAGTACACTAACTAAACTAAATTTAAACTATCGCTCTGATAGTGCAAGCAAGAAAGAGAGACAATTTTAGTGATTTAAGTTTTCCATACAAATTTAGTCGAAATTTCAAAACATGCTGACTATAAATACGAAGAAAAGCGAAACACTGATTTGACAGGAGTAAAATTCTTGGCATCTCTTTCTTGCGTACACTATCAGTAAAAGAGAGCGATAGTTTTAAATTTAGTTTAGTTAGTGTACTACAGAATCGAGGCCAATGTTCTTTATTCTTTACTAGCTGTGCCACGGCCGACCTCGGCCCCGGCCCACCGCGTCGCAACACCCGTCCGCGCTATTACTTCTTTTGCTCGGCTCCTAAAGGTCGTAGCGTGAACTCTTCAGCTTCATTGTCAGTATAGATTGTACACACAAAATAACACTTACAACACTTACACTTACTTTACGTCCCGCTTTTCTTAGTGTTTATGGTCAGCATGTTTTGAAATTACGACTAAATTTGTATCTAAAACTTAACCGTCAAATAGCGACAGTTTTAGTATAGTACAGAATCGAGGCCATTATGTGGTGTAAAGTGTGGTGTATCTTGTGATTTTTTTAAAGCAGGCCTGTCCATTGCGTGCCCGAGCCAAGTTGTTTAGTGTAGTAAAGAATCGAGGCCATCATGTGGTGTAAAGTGTTACCTATCTAGTGTTTTTTGTAAAGCAGGCCTGTCCATTGCGTGCCCGAGCCAAGTTGTTTAGTGTAGTAAAGAATCGAGGCCATTATGTGGTGTAAAGTGTTACCTATCTATTAAAGCAGGCCTGTCCATTGCGTGCCCGAGCCAAGTTGTTTAGTGTAGTAAAGAATCGAGGCCATTATGTGGTGTAAAGTGATACCTATCTAGTGATTGTTTTTAAAGCAGGCCTGTCCATTGCGTGCCCGAGACAATTTGGTTAGTTGTCATCCATTGCGTTTTTGAGTTCCATCGCCAGCTTGTAGCCGAGCTCCGGCCGTCTGTCGCGACCTTCCACCATCGCTGCCACCTGCGGACCGAACGATGTCACTGAACTGATCGAGCGAATCAAAATAGAAATTAATTGTGTTAGGACTGTTCATTGTTATCAAATGACAATTTGTTCGAAGATATTACTAATATTAGATACTCAATTGACTTGATGAATATTGAATACGTCATTCAACCAGTTGTTTGATTTGACTAAGAGTTCAGTAGCCAATCAGGGGCTTTCGTTTTTGCCCCTAAAATTACAAGGATAACTTTGAAACGTCAAATTTTACAGCGACCAAGCCACGGAAGAAAGTCTGGTTATTCTTTTCAATTATTTTTAGCGAAGCGAGTTCTCTGAAACCGACATCACTCCATAGTGATATGTAAATATTTGTCGCGGGTCTGGGTGTTTTCTATTTATAATATGTATGTAATTACAAAAAAGTATAAAAGTAGTATTTCAGTCATGTAGTTCTCATAACACAAGCTTTGCTTACTTTGGGGCTAGATGATGCTGTGTGAAAATGTACAGAATAATTTATTTATTCCATTTATTTATTGGTCCCAAGTTAGTGATGACCTGGCCAGGAATGACGACTTATAATACTAGAGTGTATTATGAGTCATCATTACGGTCCCAAGTTTATCACTAACCCACCTGGTCTGAGTGTATTATGAGTCGTCATACCTATCTCAAGTTAGTGATAACCCACCTGGTCTGAGTGTATGATGAGTCGTCATATCTGTCCCAAGTTAGTGATGACCTACCTGGTCTGAGTATATGATGAGTCGTCATACCTGTCTTAAGTTAGTAATGACCTACCTGGTCTGAGTATATGATGAGTCGTCATACCTGTCCCAAGTTAGTGATGACCTACCTGGTCTGAGTGTATGATGGGTCGTCATACCTGCCCCATGTTAGTGATGACCTACCTGGTCTGAGTGTATTATGAGTCGTCATACCTGTCCCAAGTTAGTGATAATCCACCTGGTCTGAGTGTATTATGAGTCGCCATACCTGCCCCAAGTTAGTGATGACTCACCTGGTCTGAGTGTATTATGAGTCGTCATACCTATCCCAAGTTAGTGATGACCCACCTGGTCTGAGTGTATTATGAGTCGCCATACCTGCCCCAAGTTAGGGATTACCACCTGGTCTGAGTGTATTATGAGTCGTCATACCTGCCCCAAGTTAGTGATTACCTACCTGGTCTGAGTGTGTGATGAGTCGTTATATAAGTTAGTGATATGATGACCCACCTGTTCAGAGTTGATGATGACTCCATTGTTGTTGAGTATAGTACGCTTGGTGGTCTCGATGTCCGCTAAGTCGACGCCACGCGAGGCGTCTTCGATGAGGATGGCGCGATAGCCGATGGCGAGGGCGTCCGCTATAGTCGCACCTGTCAATAACACAGCACCGGCTAAGACACACATAACATAACGTGGCGTGAGAAGATCTACTTATAATACCGAGCTGAATGAACGAATGAATGAAAATACTTTATTGTACAACATAAGCTAACAAAAAATAAAATAAAAACTTTATATAACTAAAAGTACATGGGCGGTCTTATCGCTTAAAATACCTTCTCTTTTAAACTAAGGACTAGTAAACTCGGGTTTACCAATAAATATTTGTATTTGAAGCGAGGCACAATAACTCGTTTTGAATGAGCGAAGATCTAGAAGCGGGCTTCGGAGCGACGTTTTTTTGGATGCGAAGAATTGTTAAAGAATAATTCGACATAAATTAACGAAACAGTTGATCCACTGCTTGATCTAACTGACATGGCATTCATCCCTTCATTTGCTCTAAGAGGAGGAGCACACGTAATACGTGATTTACTAAATTCTCGAAAATATTATTTACAAATACGGCTGCCATCGCTTAGACTCTGAAGAGTGAAAACGGAGCGCACGAAAACATGCCATCACGCTCTGGCTATAAGTCAAATTAAATACATTTCTATTTCACTCTCACATACAACGGCATCCGTTAGCGCAAAAAAAACCTATGCATGTGGTGATTACGGTGCTTTTGTTGTTCATTGGCCGGGGTGTGCTTTGGAAGAGGCCCTTGCGACTTCTACAGGTTTTAATATATATTTTTGTAAATAGATGTATCAATTTGTATGATGATGAATAATACTAACTTATTGCCAAACGCAATACCATATCGTCGGCTATCTAACAACACCGCGTAAATCGATTTTCCTAACTCTTCAGGAGAACCAAAAAACTGTTTTATCAACTCCGCACAAGTCCACAGAATTGAAATCGCTAACGCTGAAATTAAAACTGATTGGTTGAAATGCAATGTTTGTATTGGTGAACAGAAGCGCAGTGAAAAGATCTATCCAATGGCATAAAAATTTCAAAACCGCAAAATTTCGACTTGAGCGGTGTTGTTAGCTAGCCGACGATATATAATCTTTGGACGTGCTTCTGACTACTTGGTATCCTCGAGAATCTAGTATAATTAGTATTTAATATATCAGTCATGAAGTTTCCATAGCACAAGCTCAGCTTACTTTGGGGCTAGATGATGCTTTGTGAAAATGTCCAGTATTTTTATTATTTATTGAATATGTACATAATGTACAAGGAAGGCCGTTCCGGAGATGGGATTACGAGATAGAAAGAACAGCTGGTAGAACTTGGACGAGGCCTTTGCCAATGAGCACACAGATAGAGACATAAACAATGCTTAAACAAAACACAACAAATAAAACTTGTAAATTTTATGCAGTAGGTTATAAGGAAAGGCCAGCTAGGACAGAGTAAAATGTATTAGTAATTCTTTATACAGTCAGTGATCGTCGTGGAAAAGAGGCCTGGGTTTATGGCAGTTTAGCTTTTATAGTATTGAGCAGCGCCACTGTCGGCAGTGGTTGGAACTATGGTGTGCTAATGATTGAGTCTATAATAAATAACGTAATTAGGTCAGGTATCTTGCAATGGACACGGCAAGAACCTTGCTGTGTCCATTGCAAGATACGGCAGTTGAGCCATAGATGGCACTGTGATCAACAAATTGAAAAAAGGCTAAAAATAAAAATAAAATGAAAGGATGCCACCACCACCATCATGAGAAATACAGTTTTTTGTTTTTTTAACAGGGCGTGTTTTTTTTAATAACAATGCTTAGACCTACCGACGCAGACGTCGTACGCCAGTCCGCAGATGTAAATGTCGGTGGCTTGGCGCATGCGCAGCTGCGTACTGAGACTGGTGTCAGTCAACTTCTTGTTGTCCCAGAATACGGAGTAGGAGTCCACCTCGGGATTCGTCCCCTTGTACACCTTGATGGCGCCTTCCACTATCTGAAAGTAAAAGAAAAAAAAGAAGATTCTCGTAAAGTTCAAATCAATAGACTTTATCAGTATCCAGTTAAATCCTGGTGAAGTGTTAGCGTTGCTGTATCTGCACATTTTAATACTTTATTTTTGTTTTTTTTTTAAAGGCACAAACAGTTAACAATAGCAAGATAAATGATTAATGATGAATGAAACTAATGATTCTTGCACCAATTAAGCTGCCGCTAATAGTAACCCTATATAAATGATTGTAAACAAGACGGTACTTTTTTATTCCAAAAACTATCGTGAACTTTTCTATTCATATTGTAAAAACGAGAATTTTCACGTACTGCACTATCGATGAAGTCACCGACTAAGTTTCGACTCATTACGAGTCTTCATCAGGATGAGTGACCACGACTTGCTCCCTCCGCGTCGCGCCGTGCACTACGCGCTGCCGCACGTTATGCGCGGTTATAAAGGCGCGCGGGTGGAGGGGGGGATCGTGTTTTTAGCGTTGTTGTAAGTACTGGTGGTAGGGGTTTTACATCGTCTTCGCTACAGCTCACGTCGTCGCCCTAAACCTATTCCTTTGATAGGTTTTATAGCCAAGTCACTGAAGAGCGCTGCGGTCGATGATCGAAAAACACGTCTGGGAGATATAAAATTTTGAAAAAATATATATTTGTAACAACTAAAAAGACGCTACGATTTCTTGCAATAATTTTGACAAAATAATTCACATTATGCCTAGAGGAAGTATATTCGTTGCAGCACTTTAATCAATAGGTTCGGGTTCGCAACTCCGCCGCTAGATGGCGCCACATGTCCGTAACTAAACCCCGTAACATTCTGCGACACTGAAACATACCTTGAATTGAGCCTACTATTCTCCCCCAAAAGTGTCCACTCGATACTAGATGTCTAATAGCAGCACATTCCAATCGATAAGTTCGGGTTTGCATTTCCACCGCTAGATGGCGCCAGCGGCCGCGGAAGTGGGGGGGCAGAGGGCCAAATGCCCACCCTAAAATCACAAGGGGTGACCAAAGAAATCCCCCCCCCCCCCGTCACGGAGTACTTCCGCGGTCCCTGGATAACGCCGTAATTAACATTCTGGGACACGCTGTAACATACCTTGAGCTGTGAATGGAATTCCGCACCCCATGTGTCCTGGACGCAGTGGCGCGGCCACAAACGCTGTTTCATGGGTGGGGGCCCAGCAAACACCACTGTGTCGTACGCCTGGGCCTTGTCTGCTGATACCTGGAATATAAATGTCATTCGGGATTGTTTATTGGGAGAGAATCTATACAAATAATAAATCTGAAGCTGTTGAAATTTTTGTATTTCATAGCAGGAAGATTATAGGTTGTTTATCATCACGATACGACTCTTAGGGGCCGAGCAAAATAATTAATAGCGCGGGCGGGCCGAGGGCGGCCGTGGCACAGTCCTTTTTAAATAAAGAATAATATATTATTAATTCCAAAGAAATACAAGGACAATTGTTTGGGTTTTCGGTTTTTTCTACTTGTGAGGAGACACTGAGGCAGCCCGGAACATCATCAGTAAATGGATTTTACTTTTATATTTACATGCATAATTTTGATTGTAAAAAGTAATACAAATTTCAAACGAACTAAGTGAATGCTGATGGACAAACGCTACTGAAGTTAGTCGCAGAATTAACTCTTGGACAACAATATTATAGAAATGCAATATGCAGAGAGGATTGCAACTTGTAACTTCGAATCGGAGAGAAAACAAGCCCACAAACAAACAACTACGATTTCCCCTCTAGACCGCCTTAGCGACCCCAATATTTTCAAAAGCCTTCTACCGCCTACTGATATACGTACTGGCGTAGACATACAGAATTACCACGAACTTTTTGGAATGTAATCAATGTCGATTCGCGTCATACGAAACAGCCCTCGAAGCAGTCACGAATGGAGAGACAATTCGTCTTGAACAACACGCGACGATTCTATGTTCGCTACTCGATACGCACAAGGAAATTAATGGCTCGTTCACACTTCCTTAGTTACTAGCTAGCTAGCTAGCTAATAGCACGGGAGGTTTATGATGAACGTCTTAATCCTACTATTATCTTAATCCTACGTGAACATTTTATTTACCAATAAATTATTATTAAATGATTATTTTGGTTAAACTAGCTTCTGTGCGCGGTATTTGGATAAAAGTAGCCTATGTGTTTATTCTAGGTTACGAACGAACTCCATTCCAATATCACCAAATAAGACAATACATTTATTCATACAACTATGTATATACAAAATAAATGTATGAGAAAGAAATATCCAAATTGGTTTAGCCGTTACGACCCATTTTATCTTCGTAACATCTGAACTGTTACGACTTAATTTGGCAAAGAAAAAGTTCGTGACTTGGAATGGCATTTTTTATAACACGCGAACGAAACTATGAGCAGGAGATAGTCTGAACTATATCAATAAAACATGACTTTCGCATCATTAGTTAGTTATTAGTGAATTAAATGGAAATGGAAGGTTTACCAGAACTCTGCTATGTATTGATACATAGCAGAGTTTTGATAAAAATTGACACACAAATTGCCCCACTATTCCTAATATTCCTATTAAATAATATTAAAGATATTCCCGATATTCACGACATAGGAAGACCTAGTTCGGGGTCAGGGCTACGTATGTTGTTATGTCTGTTGGGTGTTGCAATTTAACATGATTATTTTCTTTATTTTGATATGCCTTAAGTTTTCTGTACAATTTAGCAAATTACATTTAAAAAAATCCTTAGCAAATAATGCTTAACTGTGTCAAAATCGTACAACATAAAATACATGTGTAGGGTAAAACATATTTTTTAAAAAATATGACAATTTAGTAGATTGTAGGTTCAAGTTACTGGAGCCATCAAACAGGGCACCTTGAACGTAGCAAGCGAGATTTTGCGACAACGTAGCGTGCGTTGCGTCTTTAAGTCGAGCATCAATAACAATATTAACGAGGTCAAGTCCAAAATTGATATTTTCAACTTTTTTACGATTGAAAGTGATAATTAGGTTAGCTACCAATAAACTTCGCAGCGGCTGAACTGATTTATGTGGCTTTTAGGAATCTTTATATAGAAAATCGTTAAGTGACATATTATTATTAAATTCTTTAATGCACGAAAACAAGTGTACAAAAGGAGGGCTTATTGCTATAAGCATTTTCTACCTGCCAACCTCACAGTTATAAAAAGACATACTAACTGAAGAATAAAGTGTTTAAGTGTAAGTGAATAAATGCCCTTTTATTTTATTTTTTATTATTTATTTAAACTGTGCGTTGTTGTCTGTCATTCTTGCCAAGCCTAAGCGAGAAATCCTAGGGACTTAGTATTTGGAAGGCCTGTCGACATCTGGTTGGCAAGGATATGTAAGAGCTGATGCGTAACGAGTTAGCTTCTCACTACCTACTGTCACGTTGTCGATGAAAGAGACTTTAACACCTAGAGAGATGTTGAAACACTTACCGGGCGAGAAGGATGCAATTCTTTTATGTGCACATTGTCGATGATAGTCAAAGTCAAAGTCAAAGTCAAAGTCAATAGGTTTTTATTCATTGAAATCACAAGGATCATATAGAAACGTCAACTTAAAAGTCATAGAGACTTGAACACCTAGAGAGAAGTTGATACACTTACCGGGCTAGAAGGATGCAATTCTCTCATGTGCACGTTGTCGATGATAGAGACTTTAACACCTAGAAAGATGTTGAAACACTTACCGAGCGAGAAGGATGCAATTTTCTTATGGGCACGTTGTCGATGATAGAGACTTGAACACCTAGAGATATGTGATGCAATTATCTCATGTGCAACGTGCACTTAAAACACTTACCAGGTGAGAAGGATGCAATTCTCTTATGTGCACGTTGTTGATGAAAGAGAATTTAACACCTAAAGAGATGTAGAAACACTTACCGGGCGAGAAAGATGCAATTATTTTATGTGCACGTTGTTGATGAAAGAGACTTTAACACCTAGAGAGATGTTGAAACACTTACCGAGCGAGAAGGATGCAATTCTCTTATGGGTACGTTGTCGATGATAGAGACTTTAACACCTAGAGAGATGTTGAAACACTTACCGGGCTAGAAGGATGCAATTCTCTCATGTGCACGTTATCGATGAAAGAGACGTGGTCGGGTGGGTGCCAGTCGAGCGAGTAGAACACACAGTCGAATGATACTGTGTCCAGCAGTCGGTTTATGGGCTCCACCACCTACAAGAACAAAAACACAGAGATATGATAAAGTTTCTCTGTTTCTGGCGCCAAGCAGTATGCTTGCATTGCTCTGTACCGGTTCGAAGGAGTGCCAGTGAAATTATAGGCACTGAGACTTTAACTATGTGTCTTTCTATGAAATTACTTTATTGAGAAACACAATGTTAGTACCTATGTCCTACAAATGGCGGTCTTATCGCTGACAGCGATTTCTTCCAGACTTCCTTCTATGGTCAGCAATAGTGTTGCAGACCATACTAAAATGCTTAATGCGAAAGTTTAGATGTTTGTCGATAAGGATCTCAGTAACGGCAGATCCGATTTTGATTTAAGGGGAACAGATATACATAGATAGATATATTTTAGAGAACCTTAGAACGCATTGACTTATTTTTATCCGGGTACTACACGGGCAAAGCCATGAGCAGAAGCTCGTTTGTATAAAGATAAACTTTTCTCGAAAGTATTACGTAGAAAGTGTGTAATAACTAGGTATTTTTTAGAGTTTTAGGATCTAAATCGATTTATACCGCGTTTTCGCTTTCAGAATGCGGGGATTCCCGACACAATAGAAAATCTATTGTGAATTCTGCGCTTAAGCAGATCAAGGGTTTGGTGTTTGGTCAATCCAATTTATAAGTTTGGACAGCCTACTTATAAGTACCTACCTATAACTGAAACAGAAATGCCCCACCTTACTGCCTACCTAGACAGTTTTATGTCGCACCAAAAAGGTATCAGCTCAGCATAATGCTAGGTAGGTGGCTACCTACTTAGCGCTGGTATTCTGCTGACCCTGCGCAGTGACGTCACAGACGCCAGAAGCAAACACTACGCTCAAGAGATTATTATATGTGTATTATATGTATATTTTTTTAAACTGTATTTACTGTAAATTATTTACTATGTTGTAACTGTTATACCTAAACAAAAATGAGAAATAACTAAAACAAGCGCCTACTAAGGTGATCATTTACATAAATAATTATAATAAATTATACTAAATAGACTTACTTATATGATATTTAATGGACTAAACACAAAAATACTATCGCTTGTATTAAAAAAAAACCACTCCTACCCACATGATATACGTCGAAGAATAAAAGAAAATGAATTGAGTTCCACGTTCAGCTTAGCGCAAGTGCCGACCGGCCAGGAGCCTACCTACTCGTACCTACCTGCCTATAAGCATTTTGTGGCCTGTGGTGCGATCTGGCTGTGTTAAGTTACTACTGAAAACTAAGATCCAGATCTCCAAATATCACTGAATCAAGCTAAATAATTACCTAACTTTGACCCTTTGTATTATAATCAGTCATCAAAAGTTATGATATTCGTAAATTTAGTCATTTTTATCCGCCATCAAAAGTTATGATATTCGTAATTTTCTTTCTACAGAGCCCTCAACAATTTATAGCATTTACAGACAACAACCCTTATCCTTTCCCTTTAACTTTTAATTTTACGTCGGTACTAAATCCACGTCTGAGCTAAATCTAGAACTATCAATAACAAACAATGGGATATAATCATAAATTATATGTGAATTCGCTATGTTAACGTTAAGGTGGGGTTTGCACGGAGACGACGTTTGGTCGGCACATGTCCCACCGCACCTTTTGTATGAACACCAATGCGACTGTTTTGACGACGGAAGAGAAAATAAAAGTATTTTTATCTCTCTTTTTTGTATGATGGTATGGAGAAAGAATAAAGTTTTGTCTTCTCTTCCTTAAACAAAACGGTTGTTCTTGTTGCGAATGCTTAACCAGGCAACTGGTGTTATGGATGGCAAGAGAAACGCTCGAGGCGTATCTAGCTTCTTTTCAACATTTTGATATTTAAGTAATAGAAAGAGGAAACCACTTAAATCAAAGACTCTTTAATGAATTGATAACTACTGCAATTAAAATATGCATTGCTTACTGTGCACTAAATTAAAAAAAGTATTTAATTTAAATTATTATATTTTTTATATTATTACTGAAAGATTTGACTTTTATTAATTTTGTATGCTTTTATGTTAACCATGGCTGCCAACTACTTTATTTTTTAATATACACTGTAATTTGGCACTAGCTCATACGGAGGAAGGATAGATGACGGATACCGCTTATCATCCGAAACAACGTATGCCTATCTGCCACAAAATAACATAAAAAACTCTCTAAATCGGAAACTGCAGTTGCAAGAATTTCTTATAAATATTTGCAACTTCACATATAATTTTATTATTTGCGAATGACGAAGCTCGTACGTAAGTTTGTCTACGCGTGCTCGCCTGCAATCAATCAGTACCTTAGTAGGTATATTCAAGGCTTGGTTATTCATCAGTCATTCATATAGGCACGTACTTAGTGAATTTCAGCTATTTACAAAACTGATTGTACATTGTAGCGTTACTTAGCGAGGTAGTTTTATGATCGGTGACTGGAAAATGATTTCCGCTAGATCGTTTTGTAGTTGGTCATGGTATTTCTGATAAGAGGCTTGCCATGGTAAGTGTTCATAGTAAACGTGAATACATACATACATATAGTCACGCCTGTTTCCCGGGGGGGGGGGGTTGGCAGAGACCAAGGATTTTCACTTGCTACGATCCTGGCGTACCTCTTTCGCTTCATTCATCCTCATCACATTCTTCATACAAGCTCAGCGGTTTAGTGTTCTTCTGACCTGGCCTTTTTCTAGAAATGTGAGTAAACGGAACTTAAAAGTTCTCAATTGACAACCACGAACTGAACCCAACCCCCCCTTTTTTATGAAACAGTTTCCGTAACCTTTGGGATGCTTGCAATACCTGAGGTATCAGTTGCGCGTTGCCGACCCTTAGACATAACAGGTGAAAAGTCTCATATGCCTGTATACCCATACCCTGCAATTCGTAACACAGCAATACGAGCATAGCTGCTTGGCGGCAGAAATAGGAATGGCGGTGGTACTTACACAGACGAGCTCCTTAAAATTTCTACTACTAGTTACTTAAAGTCATGATGACTTAATGACATCTAGGTAATTGATAGTCCTCACATATTTAAATCGGACTAAAGATATTTTTGGAAAAGTGTTTTGTATAATTTTTTTTTTTCATGTGATAATTTAGACTAAGGAATTTTGATAATAAGTTTTATTATTAAAAACCAACAATTGAGACAAAAGAATGTAAGTTTAGATTGAAGCGCCCAATCGGGCTCTATGGGGCCGCCTGTGCCTGGCTCCAATGGCCTAATTGCGATAGGTGTGAAACCACTACGAAACTGAACTTCAACATAGCTGAATGATAAACACATTGTACAAGTAATCAATACAAAAAACGTGAATCCCAACTTAACTTCTGTACTAGTACTAGTAGCCACGAACTGAGATCTCGCGACGCCATAGTTTAATCCCTCTAACCATTAAGCACAAATTATATTTTTTAAATTTTAGTAGTACCACCTACCCACCAAGTTTCATCAATATTTAATAATCGGTTAGGCATTTAAGAAAAGCTTGATTTGAACAAAAAAAAACTTAATGAAACAATATGTTGTTTAGGTTTCTTGTTGCTAATTTACTGTTTAAAGTTGGTACAATTCAAAATAAATGACGGTAAAAATCGGTAGTTCATATAAGATAAGATAAATTTATTCACTACTAGCTTCTGCCCACGGCTTCGCCCGCGTGGTACCCGGATAAAAAGTAGCCTATGTGTTATTCTGATGTATAAGCTATATAACTGTAAAGTTTCATTAAAATCCATTCAGTAGTTTTTGCGTGAAAGAGGAACAAACATCCTCACAAACTTTCGCGTTTATAATATTAGTAGGATTAAGGAAAAAACTCCATCGTCAGCCATATCATCACTTACCACCAGTTGAGATTATGTCCATTTTAAGGTCTATAAAAAAAACTGACGGCGAAGCGCTACTACTTCAATACCCAGAAAAACCGTGCGGGTAAATTTCGAGCAATGTGCGGTTAATAGTCTTGTTATTAGTAATTTTCGAGTTATGATTGGACAAACAAACATACATAGAAACATACCCTCGCTTAGATAGCTCAATAAAAACTTGACATACAACAATGTGTTTATGTCAAGGAAAGCGGATTTCTACTTGATCCAGACATACTTATTTTGCTTCGTGATCCAAAATGTTCTGTGGTTTATCATATTTGGTTATTAGTTTGTACCAGCTAATTCACTACTAACTGTGAACACTGGAATCCACGATTGCGCTGAGCTGTTGATTTTGACAGGCAATTCCAATAGCGCCAAACGGCCTCGCATGAGTTTTACAATTTGATGGGTATTTCGGAACTTTTATGCTGACTTGCTTTTAATCGAAATGGTGAAATGTTTTATGCCGTCTTTGTTTCAAACCAGTCTGTCTTGTGGTTTCTTTTTGGGCTGGTAGGGAAGGAAACGATTACAATCATAATACAGACATATTGAAAAATAACGGCCGATTAAAGCTTTGTCTGTTTTCTTGTCTTTACCTTGGAAATTATAATATTACAAAAATTGAGCATTTCCATGCTTCTTGGATATATGTTGCATGGAGGTAATTTGCATGCAAAACCAGGGACATTGATGCCTAGCCTGCCATAAGGACAATGTTGAATATTTCCCTTGCAACCTTTCAAGGATGGAAATAGCGAGCATTTATGCTTGGATTATAATTATTTATTTCAGAAAAATAGTAAGAAATAGATTTGGTGTGAATACATCCCCACAATAACTCAAAAAGTTTACAAAAAGGACTACTTCTATTGCATGATTAGCTGACAAATATCCTCAAGCCATTGTTGTGGTCTGAACCCGCGGCCTACTTTTTATCAGTCAGCCTACTTTATTAGTACTGTCATTGTATTCACCTTTTCCTTTCTATTGTGGTAAAGGGCTTACAAAACTGACTAGAATCGATAGAAACTTGGCCTAGCGCCAAATCGGAACCAAAATGCAGTTCGTGATGAGCATTGAGGTAACTTCCACCATAAATCTTACCTGCAGCAAAATTAACTTCATGCAATATACACACTATCATAATTACATGGTATTACCAAATTAAGAAGCCCGTTTTGATAGCGGAACAACCCATTTAATGCTTTAATTCCGTCTAATGAGGCTTGGGTTTTGCGTGTATACAGAAAAACTAACGGACAAATAGACGCACACAAAAGGTAACACTCATAAATATAGATGCCGTAGCTGATTTTTGTTTGTGAATTCATACACTTAATTTTGAGTTGACTGATGGTTAGAAAAACTTTGGCGCGTCCGTATAACTTAAAGTGACTGCAGCATAAGCATTATGCAACCAGTACCCTTCCAGGCCTATACTAATTCATTTGGATGCCGTTTGGACTAAGTTTGGCCCTCGTAACTTTTAAGTTTTGGCGTTTTGAGTAGGCAAGGCAATTTAAGTTTATGGTGATTAATTTGATATAGTTTGGGGAGTTGGGCAATTAATTTAAGGGAAAAGTTTTAAGTTATTTTCAGCGCAGGTAACAATTGCTTTGAAGTTTTAAATTGAAACATTTTAAGATTATGTTCATTCCGAACATAGACAGACCTTTATCTGTCTTTTGTCGAAATTACAAAGATAAAGCAGAGTCTTGAACGAAAATAGAACACAGATTACAGTGAGGTCTTAGCCAATAATAATCACCATGACTTACCGAGGTTGATGTCAAAGAGAAGCCATTATCAAGTTTATTTTGTAGGTATATTAGGTACGCAATATAATAAATCAAATGACAATAGGCAAAGAACAAAAATATGAAAAAGTTGTGGTTAATAGTCTTGCAGTTTATAAAAAGGCACAATATATTTTCTGCCTTAATGCAGAAGAAATATAACGTGAAAAGTTAAAACTTTCAACTAGTCAACTTAGGCCATCAACGTTGAGTTACTGCAGGCTAGAACATGCAGACAACTTTTATCAAATAACACAAATATAATTTGCTATACAATATTTGGTTCGTAAGTTACGGCTTCATGTCCAACTATGAATTATGGGGGGAGTGCCAAACTGCAGTTTTGGTTACTTTATTAGCAGTTTTTTCACGTTATCGGTTCTGAGGCCAATGTTTATTTTTAGTCCTACGTCTAGGAGTATACTTGGACTGATGTACCTTTCTTAAAAAGTATTTCTCATGTGCATAGATAAGATATTCGTGTTATACAACTTAAATGGCAAACACGCATACGGCCCACTTGTTGGTAAGTGGTTACTGTAACTGTACTGTGTCTCGTACATTGCTGACTCTGAGGCATAACGGGAAAAAAGTCTAATGTACGATAATTTCACCGACACCCATAACCTTCAAACCGAACACAGCAATGAGAGCAGGGCTCGAATTGGCGGGAACGAAAATCATATCCTGTATTGTGGAATCAAATCAAATCAAATCGAATCAAATCAAATCAAATCAAATCAAATCAAATCAAATCAAATCAAATCAAATCAAATCAAATCAAATCAAATTAATTTATTGCATGAAATACATGTTTAAAAAGTTGATAAAAAGCAATGGAATGACACAGTGTATTCTGCCCTATTGGGCGTGCAATGTTTTAAAATTTACAATAAAACTAATACAATTCTAAATACATAAAAAATCACATAAAAATAAAAATTCCATAAATAATAATAATAATACAATCATTGAGAAAAAAAATGTCTATGTTATTATACCTACCTACAATTTATCAGTCAAAAATTCATTAAAGGAGTAATAGCATTTATTTGTCAATAGTTCAGTCACTTTCCTCCGAAACAACGTACAAGGTAATTGTCGTATGGACTCTGGCAGTTTATTAAATGTGAAAGGTGCTGAGCAGAATATACTTTTACGCATTAAGGTTGTTTTGGAGTAGCGAGTAACAACTCTATGTTTGTCACGTCTATTGCGAACCACGGCATCAGAGAGTTGTTCAAACAAATCTGGGTTATTTTTAACAAACATAACCGTTTCAAATATATATAGCGCAGGAATCGTCAAAATATTATGCTGAGAGAAAAATGGTTTACAAGAGTCCGTTACTTTCAGACTAAACATGGCCCTTATGCATCGCTTTTGATATTTGAAATTTTTTTCTATATCAGTAGAATTTCCCCAAAAAAGTATACCATAACGAATATTAGATGCAATTAGTCCATGGTACGCTGTTAACAGGGTTTCCACATTAACTATTTTAGATATTTTAAATAGGACGTAAGCTAAGCTATTAATTTTCTTACACAAATTTTCCAAATGAGATTTCCAGTTAAGTTTTTTGTCAATAGTAAGTCCTAAAAATGTTGTCATGTCAACTTCATTTATATTGTAATTACCATATTTAATGTCAAGTGAATGTAGAGCAGCTGTATCGCGTTGTCGAAAGTTTATCATTTTAGTCTTAGATAGATTTATTTTTAAGTTATTATTATCCAACCAAGCAATAATTGAAATCAAGGCAGAATTAATATCATTTTCATATGTCATTTTATTAATACATTGAATAGTTACTGCACTGTCGTCTGCAAAGAGCGACATAGGTTGGGTTGTCGACTTTGGCAGATCATTAATATATATTATGAAGAGTAGAGGACCCAATACACTACCTTGTGGTACACCATATATTACGGTACGTTCTTTTGACCTATGTACTTCTTCATGTTTAGTTTTAAAATTAATCCTACTTATTTCAGTAACTTGTTTCCTATTATCAAGATATGATTTGATAAGATTCATTGCATTTCCTCTGACTCCGTAAGCTTCTAGTTTATTTAAGAGTATGTCATGACGCACATAATCGAATGCTTGCGTCATATCGCAAAATATAGAGCATATTGGTTCTTTTATATCAACGCTGCATGTAACTCTATGTAGAAAATCATATAAGGCCATATTTATTGATTTATTTTTTCTGAAACCCTTTTGTTCTGTACAAAATATGTTGTTTGTTTCAAAGTAGCTATTAATTGCCATATATATATATATATGGCAATTAATAGCTACTATATATATATATATGGCGTTCAAGTATTTTTGACATAATAGGTATAAGGGATATCGGTCTATAATTTTCCATGCTCTCCTTATTTTGTTTTTTATAAAGGGGCTTTATGACGGAGAGTTTTAGTGCATCAGGAAATTTACCGGCGCTGATACATAAGTTCATAATATAACTAATAGGTTCAGATATGAATCTGGCTGACATTTTTAATATCTTTGTAGAAATTTCATCATAGCTAACACTATTTGTATTATTTAGAGAAGCTATGATCCTAAGAATATCATCTGGAATGCATGGTCTAAGAAACATAGAGTCTTTCTGACTAGTAATAAGTGAGGTACTATGTATGCCTGAGTTTTTGATAGGTATAATTTTGTCAATAAAAAAATCATTAAAAGCATTCGCTATGTCAGTAGGATTTGTAATTGTCTTATTATTTATGTCAAGTTTTATTATCTGACTTCTAGGCAGATTCCTTTTAGTACTATTTATGATTTGCCAAGAAGCTTTTGACTTATTTTTAGATGTATTAATTTTATAGTTATTTTGTGTTTTTTGTGTTAGTTTTATTATTGTTTTAAGAGTTTTAGAGTAGTTTTTATATTTCATTTTATTAGAGTCAGAGGGTTTTTTACGAAATTGCCATAAAAGTTTTCTTTTATTTTTGCAACATAATTTTATACCACGAGAGACCCATGGAATATTTCTAGTTGTTTTTTTAGTCATAATTCTATATGGAAAACAAAGATCATAAAACATTTTAAAAGTGTCGATAAAAAGGTTGTAAGCAATATTAGGGTCATCCGCGATATATATTTCCGAAAAGGATATGTTTTTAATTGAGTTTATAAACTTACTAATATTTTCTGCTGAATAATCGCGTCTTTTTATATGCCAATACTTAAGAAGATCTAAATTTTTTAACGGACATTTGATCAGCTGTGCAGTATGGTCCGATAAAGCTAGTTCTAGTACTTCGGCAGAGCACCCTTTTTTAAAATTATGAGCAAAGTTGTCTATACATGTTTTACTTGCTAGCCTTGTTGGTTGTTTCAGAGCTAATCTCAAATTAAAATTTAAGAATAAACATTCAAAGTCAAGTGTTATGTTATTACTTTTCATAATGTCAATATTGAAATCTCCAGCTATTATTATATTTTCATATCGTTTCTTTGTCAATTCAAGTAAAACTTTATGTAAACAATCCATAAAAATGCTAATGTTATTTAATTTTGGTACTCTATACATACACACAATTACAATATTATAGTGAGATAGTTCCACAGTGCAACATTCAAATAAGCCCGTAATCGAAAAGTCCGATATATTTTTTAGTTCTATCCACTTATTATGTTCATTGTGAATTAAAATGCAGGCTCCTCCTCTCTTGCTCTCCCTGCGACTGAAACACGCTGCCAGGCTATAGTTAGGTATAACTAAAAACTCTTCCTGCCCCTCCATCATAAAATGCTCTGTGATACATAAGACATCTACTCTTTTTTCATTTTTTCGTTCTTTCAAGTCATCCAAGCATACGGTAAGTAAGTCACTTTTGTTCAGTAAACCTGCCATATTTTGATGAAAAACAAGTAGGTGTTTATTAAAGAAAAAACTGGTTCCTCAGTTCAATATCATCATTTATATATTCAATGCTAGTAATTGTTGAGTTTCTATGTGTTTCCGTCTTTTCAATTATTTCAATGGCAGAGGCCAGATACTGGAAAACCGTCCGAAGTCCAGCGTTATTTATTTTTCCAGAAGGCTTATGGAACATTGTATAGTTATAAGTTACATGTCTGTTCGTGTCGATTAAGTAAGCATAATTCCACAGTTTTACGTCATTATAGAGAAGGTTATTAAATTGGTGAATTTTTCGGTTTATATTATCTTTGTCAGATCCATACTGATAATTTGGTGTGCATATGATGACATTTGTGTGCGTTATTTTTTGTAAGGTTTCTCTAATGTACTCTACTAAATTTCTTTTCTAAAGTCTTTTCTACTACAATATCTTCATCACCAAGTAGCAATATACAATAATCTTTCATTGTGAAGTCTTCCAATTTCTTATAAAGCCCATGTAGAAGTTGTTGAGTGCATGCGCGCGGAGTTACATAGTGGCATACCTTTGAGTTTTTATTCAAAAGATCTTGTGCGGTCGATATTACATTGTTATGTTTATTATTACTAATTATGCATATATTTGGTTTATAATTAGCATACTTTTCCTCTTTTGTCTGTGACTTTACAATGGTACGTATTTGATATATGATCTCTGGTTGTGTCTTTTCTGTGTGTTTATTACTTTGTGTCTCGTTAGTTTGTGTCTGTGCATTTTGCTGTTTTACTGACTCTCTGGCTTCTGTCTGAGTTTGTTTATGGTTTATATAGGTATTGTGTAGAGTTGAAGTTCTATTTTCTTGATTTTCCGTTTGTATTTGTTTGTGTTCCGTTAATTTTTTCAATGCTTTATTTTTAGGGTTCATGTTTTCCGTTTGTGATGTTAAGATCTTCCTACTTGAAGTTGATGGGGATTTCGTATGCGTCGGACTGCTCCCGATTTTTCTATAGAGTACGTTTTTCTTGGCTAGTTCTTGATTATTTTTTCTAAGTTCTCTATTATCTAGCGATAACTGTTCGATTTCCGAATGAGCACTTTTTAACTCAATTTTTAGTTGATCAATCCTTAGAAGGAGATTCTGTATTTCTTCACTGCATTTATCAATAGATAGGTCCGGTAAGCTACCAGTGCTGCCATCTATAGTATCATCAATACTCATGTCCGAATCATTCTTAGTGGTTTCAAATTTTAATTGCGTACGGGCACGCCTAATGGTGACATTTTCTAGATCCATAATTTATGGCAATTTTAACTCCCTCTAGCGTCAAGTACTGGAGTTATTTTACTCTCGGCTTTTAATTTGATAATGTAAGCTTTTATATGAGTGCAAAAAGTACACAGTCATATGGTGGTTCCGAACCCACTACTCCCAAGCCGTTTGACGACGCTCTATCCGCTCTGCCAGTCGAGTTGTTATAAGGCTGGCGAAATTTATCAAATAGTCCAAGTTGTGGCTCGTGTATGCGTAATTAGTGACAAGCTAAGTGCAATGAGTCCAAAGTTCACTTTCGATGTCAATGGACAAAGCGTTTGTCGTTTGTGTTCTAACGGTTCAATTATGAGAATATTTGAAATTGTACTCACATTTAGGTGCAAAATCCGTTTTTTCTGTAGTGATTATGGTTTATGTAGTTCAGCTTTATGTTGTTTGTTGGTTGTTACCTAGGGTTTTATCCTAAATGTATCCCAATAGTGTTGATGTTCATCCCTTGTGTTTTCGATGAATTTGGACTAGTAGTTATGCACTGATTTGTTTGCAAACAATGTATGATAAGAATTAGAAGACACTTTATGTATTTTCAAACTTGTTATCAGGAATACTTGACTTTAACTATTTTTAAAATATCAAATTGTGAAGAGTCGATGTTTACATAGACAGCTGCGCCATCTGTTGGAAGTTGGAAGTTTATTGTTTCCTCGCAAATTATAGAAAAGTACTATAGAGGTCTCGGCCGAAATAACAATTAACGTATTAATATATTTCTCGGCTATCAATTGCTTTACTTCGGGCCTGGCCAGTAATGTCGCACACCCATGAACTTAACTAGCAACCTTCGAACATTTCGGCAAGCTAATACCAATTACCACAAACATTTAACCTAACCACAGACAAAATCGAGAAGGTCGATTTTGACGTGAATGGATCGATGCATAAAAACATGTTCTAATTCGTACCACGAACCGAAACCAATCATTTAAAAAGTTGATTGTGTCCTGTGTACGCGAAACGGCTGTGTCACACAGACACAGGGTGTGCCAGAAAAGCCCCATTGTACAGGACATCACAGGTACAGAACAGAATATGCGTTGAACAAAGAAAAGGTGATTCTGAGCTCAAAGGAAACTTGCGCAGATAAATAAATAAATGGATCATTTTTTTCTACAGTATAATTTTTGTTTAGTTCACCCTGAATAATGTATTTATTATGCACACAGAATTTATTTATTTTAGTAGAATAATTATTTTAAAAATATAGGAAGTCACACAACACAGATAAAATAATGTGATAGCATGCAAATCTTCGATGAATTTTATCCTTTTTCCAGTTCAGTCTGAAAAAAGTCACATTTTGTGTAAAACTTTATAGGCTCAGATTCAACAAAACACGTTAATTTCTCTGTTTCTGTCTGGAAAACGTACATTTTAAGGACGTATTATATCAAGTTTAAATCCATATTCAAGTACTCAAAACATTTATTGCTTTGACATGGCCACCTTGCACCAAGCAAGCAAGTTTACTAGAGATATACGGTAATTATGTCACTTACCTACCTTCTGAATATAACACTGTTTATTTTTGATTCGTCTGAAAGCAACGCAAGTTTTCATGAGCGATTCTTTTACACCCTGTATCAGCAAGTACATAGATTCTGCGACAATGTGCTTTTGTGCCAATAAACCATGAAATTACGTATCTACGTACAGTCAATCCAAAAGCCACAAGCTACTTTCGTCCTTTACTCTTTGCAATAAAGGTGATGGGAGTTACTTAGTGTGTCGATCGTTAGGCATACGTGAACGTACACTGTTTGATCGATGGAAACATACGAAGGATGCCCTTTAGATTCTGATAAACGAATTGATATTATGACAATAGTCTAGCTATGGCAGGATTGAGTCATTGTGGTCCTTCGAGCCAGTTTCATACGATTGTCTGTAAAACAACGCATGTATAACTTGGCGTTCTCTGCATCCTACCTTAAAGTTCGTTTTTATTTTAGCATAGTTCTGTATAATTATAGTAGATTACAAGTGTTAACGTGTACGAACCACAGAAAATAGGGGATTTTTTTAATACAGGTTTACTTAAACTTAATAACTAAAGAGATCCCAACCCTTTTATGTTACGGAACTTGAAATTTTTAATAATATATTTTGATTATGTATTTGTATAAGAAAACCAAAAATACTATATTGTGAGATATTTTAAAGAGGCGCAGTTTCTCATCCTACTCCAGGATTCCCTGTATTGTGGGTATCAGAAACAGCGGAAGATTTAGTTTTAACACTATGGTAAAAATTGGTAAATAAAATATAAAGAGTAACAAAATATATATACATAAGGTGTCGATAGTTTCCCGGAGGAGGAAGCAGAGACAACGGGTTTCTACTTGCTACGCTCCTGGCATACGTCTTTCAATTCGTTCATTCTCATCACATTCTTCATACAATCTTGTCTTTTTATGGTACTCTTGGCCTTTCTCCAGAAAACGTTTCCAATTGGGTCAGAGTACGTTCGCCGAGACCTTACCCTTATCTTAAAATTAATATAATAGTCATTTTAACTTCAATAATTGAGGGGTAGCCACTGACGCTTACCATACCGCACGAGTGAAGTTTCAAGCAGAAGTTAGTTCGAAGTTAGTACCTATGTCCTGAGCCAATTTTCTCGATGGATCTAAATATATCTGTGACTTAAATAGGTACCAGAGTTCGCATTATTTTTCGAAGTCGGCAATGCGGTAGATACATATTATGCTAATACGACTGCTATTGGAGTAAAACACGAGATATTTCGCTGTAAAGGCCGCTATAGACAGCGGAGTGAAGAATGATCATAGTTTTTGGCAGATTTTAGTAACCCCTATGCTGGACATTAAGACCAATCACGTAAAGGTCCCTTCAATCGTTTCTGGGCCTATTAAACCAGATCCAGAATGTTTGGGATGGCAAAACTAATTGTGCATACTGATTGGTTCGTGAGGAACACCTGTTCCCCTTCACGGCAACGATGTCATCCATCCACCTAGATCTTGGTCTGCCAAGGCCTTTAAACTAGAGTAGGTTCCTATCCCTCAGGAAAAGAGTAGGCATATGTAAATTCGGTTATGGCTTTTGCTCGGAATTAAATATACCTACTATAGATTATTTAAGGAGCGCATAGTATTTATAGAAGTTATGAGATTTAATAATATCCTCATAATTCAAGGTTGCATTTTTGGTGCACCATAATTACTTGTGATTTCCCTTAAGATAGATAGATAGATAAACTCTTGTGCATAACACCATTTAACAGTACAACATATAAAAATAACAAAACAAAATAAATGCGCATTGGGCAGTCTTATCGCTGAAGTGAGCTAATACATTAAAAACACAAATAATATGTAGGGATAGTTGAGCATTTCTATTTTTTTTTGCCAATGACACGTTTTGCCCTGTCCCTTGACTTTGTAGGTAAATAACTGTAAATATATTCTTAAAAATTAACCTCGTCATTTTTTTAGAGTAACTATAAGATTGTCTAAAGGTAGATATGACATAATAATGCAATTAATAACTATATTACAACAATAATTAATTATTTAAAGATATTGCAAGTTTTCGAATGTATGAAAACTGAGTTGTCCCTAACCGCTAACCCAAATTTCAAAGTCGATAATTTTGATGATGATTAAAGAATCCACAGCAAATGTTTATTTTGAACGTTATGTAGGGTATAAAGATAAATTTTAATGTATTTATTTAGTAAGACTTGGTAACTTTTTTTACGAATTTAAATTAAAATATGCTTGTCTCGGTAAAAGTTCCAAAATTGGACTTCTGTTTTTGTTACCAATTTTATACCACTTTTATTATTTATAAAAGTGGTGAAATTCTTTTATTTTTATCAAGCAACTTAAAAGATCCTATCTTAGGGCATATTAATTTTCTTTGCCAGTCGCTAGTTACTATCGTCAGACTAAGGACCTGCGGCTGTTTGAGGACAGATCTACATTCCACTTTTGATACCGTTTTATGAGGTAAGTTGACAATATTTTATCATCATTTTGTTGTTTTAATATAATTATATGCAGTATTATACCTAACATAAAATAGAAAATAATAGAGATTAACCTCATTTTTATATAAATTAAAATGTTTTGAAATTATTTTCATACGAGTTCGTTACCTCTTTTTTGTTACTTTGGCGTGGTAACGTATGCAAGGAAAGTGAAGTAACAAAATAAGAAAATAAATCTGCGTTACTCAACCGACTTTAAAAAAAGGTGGTTATCTTTTCGGTGGTTATATAATTATGTATTTTATTCTATACATAATTTTTCCGAGATGATATGTCCTCCAGTATCTCTAAATTTGATATTTTATAGGCACATGATGATATAAGTAAGTTCTATACAGTCGCTATCCTTTATTGAATTTAAGTTTAACTCGCTAAATGAATCGCAATATTATCTTAAGCTAGAAATATATAGTACAATATTGGAAGTTGGTTAAGTCACGTTTTAAGTCAAGATTAGAAAATTTTTACTCGTCAAATAAATCAGCTCGTTACCAAAATATAAGCGAAATTATTGTTTATTTCATTTGCTCACCCTACCTACCTGTTTATAATTCTGTGTTTTTCTAGCGAAACTTTGGACTGGGTACATTCAGCCTTACATTTCAGATTTTGTTACCGATGGTTTCTATTTTGTTACTGTCCCTTATTTTTTTTCCTTCAAACTACGCTTTATTTTTTTTATAAGGATAATACAGTCTAATATGTATCACCAAAGCTAGATAATATAATTGTCTATTTTACAAAATAAGAACACACGATCAATTCTGTGTATTTTTCATAATATTTGAACTTAAAAGTTAGATAACGAGACAAGTAACAAAATAAAAATTCACTGTCAAATTTAATAAAATCATAATTTTCTTAGTTGATTCTTTCGATAGCTTCATTAAACACTTCAATTACTTTAATAAAACCAGTATTTACGGTAAAACCTTCATTATTTTATGAGAAATTTATTAATTAAGAAGTAACAAAAGGAACCTTTTTTCTACCTACCTTCTTTATTTAGCATTTTTCTTTATAGAAAACCTAATAAAGTTGATCCTCAGCTATAAAATATAAAAAATCATGAATTTATCGATCAGGTTTGACCAAGAAACTAACTATTTTGTGACATATTTATTTAAGACGAGTTTTCAAAAGTTGTGGCAAAAATAAAGAGAAATGCTCAGTTATTTAGTAAGTTAGTTAATCGATGGGTACCGGACCCGGTGGCGCAGTGACAGCGCGACCCGTAGGAGAATGCCACGGGTTCTATTCCCACCCATGTAATTACTATCAGCCTTTGATTATTTTCAAGACTCATGCTTATGTAGAACAATCGATTGTTTTTGATAAGATAAGTTGACAATCAAACTAACCTCGGCCCCCGACCCAACGCATCGCATCGTCCTCCCGCGCTATTACTTCTTTTATTTGGCTCCCGAGAGTCGTCGTAGCTTTTATTCTATATCAGGCACAAAGGTAACTCTAGGTAATTACTGTAAAATAGTTGTTACGTAAAAAAGCTTTTATTTACAGTACACTTCATTTCGCGAGAGTAGTGTTTGGTTCTGGTGTATGTGACGTCACTGCGCAGGGTCAGCAGAATACCAGCGCCACCTACCCAAGTAGGTAGCCACCTACCTAGCATTATGCTGAGCCAACACCTTTTGGCGCGACATTGTACCGTCTATGTACATGGATCAGCAATGTGCGTTGGGCATAACTGTCAGTTTTACTATTAAATAAACTGATATTTATTGTTTTTTTCTTATCAACTGCCCCATTATCATATGATTATGTTTTACTAAATAATATAATGATTTGTGTTTTTTTTGTTGTAATCCATGCATATTTTCAAACGTTATATCACCATCTTGCATTTTTTTATATTGTGCGAAATAAATGTTACTGGCCCATGAGACTTTTCATCCGATGTCTCAGGTTCGGCAAGGCGCGGGTGACACTTCTGGTGTTACAATTACAAGCGTCCATAGGTTACGGTAACCGCTTACAAACAGGTGGGCCGCATGCTTGTTTGGCACTTTAGTTGCATAATTTTATTTTTATTTCATATAAGTTGTATAAAAATTAATGTTTTTCAGTTTTTCATGCAGCGGGTTGCATATTATGTATAGTAAAAACACGGGCAAGGTCGCGGCGCTTTCACTAGTTTGCAGGGTACGATTTGTTGATAAATTAAATATTTATCAACAAATCGTATGATTGAGCACTATTGATATTACATGAGTGCTGTTGCATATGTCTACTTATGTATATATCTGTTTAATACATACTTAAGCAGACGATTTGTGTTCAAGTACGCTTTAAGTTTCAATAATCACATACATAGTCCCCTTGGATTCCCTGTGTCGTGGGTATCAGAAAATGCGAGTGATACGGTACCTTTTTTTAACGATGAGAAAAATGCCTTTACGCATGTCCTCCGGCAAATTTGGGAGAGCCAGAGGGGTCTGTCGGACTCGACGCTGACGAAAGACGTTATAGCCACTAAACAACCCATCGACGTTCCTTCCAGTTACCGTAGTGCCAATGCAAATCATCAAACCATTCATCACCAGATGAATAGTTAGATGCTGCATCGGAACTTGACAGAGTCACGGGATCTCGGTAGAATACGACCGCGACTCCGTCGGTAACTGTCCGCGCTTGGCGGACCCTTCGTTCTCCCCCAATAAGGGAAGGGGTGTGCCCCGGAACATTCAGGGTATCCCCAGACGTTGGAAACCTGTGCAATGCAGGAACGGGGCTCCCTGCATCCGTCCTGCTGGTTTCCGTTGAGCGGCAGAAGGCGATGGAAATTTCGCCTCCTCCTTCCCGCTCTACGTTATCTCTACTCTACTATCGTACTCTATGTTACCTACCACAACAACCTGACCCGAAAAAAATATCTGCAGACCATGCAAAGATTTGTCTCGCATCTCTTTCTAGGCATAATGAAAATTCGTAAAAATATCTATACTGTACTTTCTATACAGACGAAAAACTGTTATAGATATTTTTACACAGATAGTGTGATTTTTACACACATTATAGAATGAAAAGAATATTTAACCATTTTGCATTTATAAATGACCTACAATAGATTCTATTTTGATTGGTGTGTAGATAGGTATTCTACTGCCGCCGAGTCATGGCAGTACGTCATTTTGTTCGAGAATACAATAACGTGAAGGCAAAGGTCGAATTCGCTGTGAATTCAGGAAATTAGTGTTTTATAAATTGAGGCGCAGTCAAACTAGCCATACAAACAAACGCAACGTCATTGATTTCAAATTTTTACCAGCAACTAGGTCTACGCACACTTACGACATTCGTGCTAATTTCAATGTAGTTAGGTCAGACTAAATTTCATAACTGTAACTTAAGCGTTTGTCACAGACGACCTCTGTGGCGCATTGGGCGAAGATCCGCCTGAGACGCAGAAGGTTGCGGGTTCGATTCCTGTCACGGGACAAATGTTTGTAAGATCTGCAAATATTTGTCTCGGGTCTGGGTGTTTTCTTATGTGTAATATGTATGTATTAAATATGGTCGAGTATCGAGCGCCGTCAATTCGGCCGCCGAGATTGTGAGTAGTTCGATAGAACTCGAACCGAGATCAAGACGAGTCCAAATGCCGGCAACTACATAGCACGTCTGCAGCACGAACTTGTCTATGTACAGCCGAGATTTCCGGTTGGCACACGACAGCGAGATAAAAACTGAACCACCGATATCGCGGTAGATACACAGTCACATCATTCCGAACTCAGTCCGAAACAATATCGTTTCACGGTGACGGCGGCGGTGGCAGTGGACAAACGCCCTTATCCTTAGAGTATGTCACTTTATTCTGTTAAAGCTGACTTCGCCTTAAGAGGCAGTCATTGCCTTATTTGGTGTTGTTTAGCAGTCTGTATCTCGTATCTACTTAAATAAGCTAAGAGTTTGAAATTTGGATACATTAAACTTTCACTCAAGATCTTTTAACTTTCTAAAGTAAGTAAGGAATATAATTAGAAAAAATCTTGTTTTACAGTTTGGTTGGATTTCCAAAATTCTACAGTAAGTACCTATTTTTTTTTAATTAATTAAATACGCATAGGAAATCGACGAAAAGAGATCTATTAAGATAGATATCCATTGATTTTTATGACTGTTAACTCTTTTAGAGCCTCATAGAGTCGTTTATTTGGTTTTTCGCTCGGCCATAAAACCGTCCTTCTCCCACTACGCGTATTTTAGCATGGAGTGACAGTGATTTAGCTGTCAATTTAAGACACTCTTAAATTGACAGCTAAATCAAATTATTGAACAAAGTTATTTTATTTTTATAAAACAATAACATTAAAATAACAAGGCACAATGGGCGGTCTTATCGATCTGTTCCAGACAACCTCAGAAGCGCAGTGGGTGAAGGCCCGTCTGAGAGGAGGAAGGTTGCGAGTTCGATTCCCGCCGTGGAACAAATGTTTGTATGATCTGCAATTATTATTCTCGGGTCTGGGTGTTTTCTTTGTATATATACATATGTATTTACAATAAATGTATATAAGTAACATTGGATTTTCAGTCATGTAGTTCCCATAACACTAAGCTCTGCTTAGTTTGGGGCTAGATGATGCTGTGTGAAAAATGTACAGAATTATTTATTTACAATGACCTGAAAAACGTTACCCTCCTCTTGAGGGTAGAAAGATAGATAGTGGCTCACCTCGCTGCCGTCTTGCTGAGCGTTGCACTTGCTGATGTTGAGAGTGCCTGTGATGAAGTCATTCTGTACGTCTACTATCAGGAAGGCGCTGACCGGACGCACAATCTGCCAACACATCCACACATCAGCGCATCATAATCAAATCCTATCCTATCCTACTAATATTATAAACGCCAAAGTTTGTGAGGATGATTGTTTGTTACTCTTTCACGCAAAAACTACTGAACGGATTTTGATGAAACTTTACAGTAATATACCTTATACATAAGAATAACACATAGGCTACTTTTTATCCGGGTACCACGCGGGCGAAGCCGTGGGCAGAAGCTAGTATTATAAAAGTGAAAGGTTGCGAGGATGGTTGTTTGTTACTCTTTCACGCAAAAACTACTGAACGGATTTTGATGAAACTTTACAGTAATATATCTTATACATAAGAATAACACATAGGCTACTTTTTATCCGGGTAAAATGCGGGCGAAGCCGTGATCAGAAGCTAGTATTATAAACGTGAAAGGTTGCGAGGATGGATGTTTGTTACTCTTTCACGCAAAAACTACGAAACGGATTTTGATGAAACTTTACAGTAATATAGAAAAAACGTCAGAATAACACATAGGCTACTTTTTATCCGGGTACCACGCGGGCGAAGCCGTGGGCAGAGGCTAGTAATAACAATAATAAGAACGTTGCCTCTACTCTGTCTATCGTTGGCGGCACTTATGGAGCCCGTTTAGTGCACGGCAAATCATCACCACTGATTATTATAATTATATGAATTAATCTGAATTCCAATAAGAATTTACAGGTGCCGTTTCATCCTACATAGCCTAGCAACCATTCCATAAGCATATACTACTGCAATAGCCCAGTTTATCACTCACATTTCCAAAAGTTTACATCAGTCGCCATCCACAAGATTACGTTTTTTATATGATAATGTACAAAGGGCCTCTTAGTGTAAGCTTTGCCTTAACAATTGCCTGTAATGACCCCAGGACTGAGATTTGAAATAAATCAAGAGAAATAATAATATTAAAAAAAACGTCTAGGCACCTTATGCATATTAACGCGAAGTTTTTTTTTTTTTAATTACCTGTCTTTATGCGACAGAATCGCCTCCATAGGTTAGGTTTAAGACATTTATTCCTATAAAGATATGTCTTTAAATGTACAATATGTACTATGTACAGTACATATTGTAAAAACGGGAATTTTCACATAACGCACTATCGGTGAAGGGATCGCTACGCTATCCCTTCGCTTCGCGATCACTCACCCCGATGAAGACTCTCGGAATGAGTCGAAACTTAGTCGGTGCCTCGAAACGAAGACACGTGACATTATCACAGCTTATCTCATTTCCATACAATTCAATCGTTCCGCAGGCGTTAACGCCAACAGAAAGTATTTTTGTCTAGCCACCCTGGCATAGTACATATTTTTTTCGCATGAAAAAATCATTGGTGCACTAAGGAATTCGAACGGATCTAAAGTCTTCGGATCTAAAGTCGGGGACTTTAGCCACTACACCACTAGTGATTTTTAGACGCTATGAGATAAAGTTTTTAAGAAAGGGAGTTTTTAAGATTAAGAGATTAATTTAAGATTTGATAGTTGACCAGCTTGGTGTAAGCCTGTTCCAGGGTGTGTAAGCTGCATCAACATATTGCATGGCTAACATTTATGAGCTGGTAAAAAAAATATTTTCACTTATCAGGACAAATGTGAAGATTATCACTAAATTTGTCTTATCTTGATGTGGAGAAAAGAGATGACTATGGAACAGACATTATCGAAAAACAATAAAATTTCCAAAAAAGGGCATAATTCTGTATTTTGTCAGCATACAAAAGTAACTTATAAAAGCAAGTCAATATGGGTTAATAAAAATTATAATATTGTCACTAAGAGGACGAAATATATTAAGATTGAATAGACAATGTCGAAAAACAACACTGTATTAACAAAAAGTATTCATTTGTTTTTGGCATATAGATTAAATTATTAAACTATGTTAGTCAAAATGGGTAATTAAACATGTTTGAATTGTCACTCAAAGGACAAAATGTTAAGAATGTAACTCACCACTTTAATCCAATGGTTCCAGCAGAATGTAAACTCCTCTTTGTCAATGAATCCATCTTTATTCTTGTCAAACACCTGAAATATTTGGTGTATCTGCTCCTCGGACAGTGGGTATATATGACCCTTCTCATTGCGGAACAAGGCCTTGCAGATCAGACGGAACTCTTCAATGTTCAGCTTACCATCCCTATAAAGAAATTTAGTTAGTGTCAATTGTGGACGCTAAAACTCTAATTCTAAACATACACATTTTTGTCTGATTTAAAAAAAACACAAATGTATCATTTCAATATAAAATGAAGATCATTATGAATCACCCATTCAATCACCATTAAAATCTAAAAAAATTATCTTGCATCAAGAATTTTCTTCACATAAGTTTTGTATGGGAATACAATGATGCAGGAAATGGGTACGCAAAAATAAGAGGTACCAAAAGGAATTATGATGGATTATTCGTTTCAGAATGCGGAAATAAGTTATTCAGATAGAAACATACCCATCTTTATCGAATGTTTCGTAGCAAGCGTCCATGTCGGATAAACAAGTTTCATCAACCGGCGAGGCGTTAGCGACCTCCGACATCGTAGGTTGAATCGAAGTGAGACGCAAGCTCGCGCTATGCCTCCTTATAAACGAATTCAGCACCATGGTAGCGGCGTATCAGCCCTTATGTAATCTTGACCGACGAAAACATGTAATGGTAGAGGAAATACGTTTCAGTAAGTAGACTGCCATGTCCGTTGTCCATTGGTTTTCAATTTTGACAGTTTTCATCCAGTGGTAGCCTCATTTTCATTCATTATTTCCCGACAATTCTTAAGAAAAGTAAATAAACAGCAACCTCACAACACACGAAAACACTGATGAGTGAATGAATGAATGATTTATTTCGTTATAGATTGAACGAAAGTTAGAATTACTAAAATGTATTCTACTGTCTGCTGTCAATGTCAATCCCTTAGGGCCTCCATAAAAACTACGGTTCATTCAGAAAGTTGTACCGAAACTACGGTTCATTCAGAAAGTTGTACCGAAAATAATTTATTCAATGTGATTTAATATCTTTAAATATTGTTTTTTTTTAAATTGTTTTTTTTAATGTAGGTACTCGAACTATAATAATTCTATTATTATATAAAAAAATCTAGCTCAAAAGTCATCATTTATATAATTATGCAGCTTTTTAGACAAACAGTTGCAACTCTCATATCTTTGTAAAACAGTATTTTTTCAATTGACGTGATCATGAATGTGTTGCTTGTGATTCCAATGTATGAATAATATTATATGAACTATAGATAGTGATTTGAGATCATTGCCTAGAATAACTGAATGCCGTATATTACGGCAATTGCCGTATCAATAAATTTTTAAATATTTTTTTTACAACGAAGTTTTGACCCCTTTTCTCTTCCCCTGTGCAAAATCGATGTCTTACAAATTGGATTCTGGGTGTATGCCTACATGTGCGTTTGCATTCGTCTCGGCGCTCGCTCGTTGAAAATTTCGAATACAAGTGTCAACGCGAACTACCTTTTACGCAATCGCGTAGTATTCAGTAAGTTTCTTTAAAGTCGCAAGACATTCATATTGTAAATATTGTAAAACGGAAATTTTCACGTACTGCACTATCGGTGAAGGCACCGACTAAGTTTCGACTCATTCCGAGAGTCTTCATCAGGGTGAGTGGTTGCGACTTTCTCCTACCGCGTCGCGCCGTGCACTACAGTAGTGGCAGTACGTGAAAATTCCCGTTTTTACAATATGAATAGTCAAGTTCACGATAGTTTTTGGAATAAAAAAGTCGCGAGACATATTAAATTATAATAATAATACTAGACATATTTCACACGGCATCATTTAACCCCGAACTAAGCAGAGCTTGTATTATGGGAACTACATGACTGATTTACTAGGTACTTACATACTTTTTTTTGTAAATACTTACATAATAAACATAGAAAAAACTCAGACCCGAAACAAATATTTGCAGATACAAACATTTGTTCCGTGACGGGAATTAAACCCACAACCTTCTGCGTCTCAGGCGAGCCTTCGCCCACTGCATCACAGAAGTAGTCGAGGACTTACATATTATTATATTATACATAGAAAACACCCAGACCCCATATATTCTATTGATTACCCAGATCTATTGTGGCAAAAGATGCATGTGTTACATGCGCCTTTTGCAATTACTTAGTAGTCATCATTCGTCATTCGCCTTGCCAGTCTAATCTTTGGCATTATGACTCGCGTCGCATGGTTAATGAGGGGTTTTCACGGCCACCTCGTATCAAGATTTCAGTAATTAAAATAGATGGCGCTGCTCTCAGAAGTGGAAAATTAAATTGTTTTGTGACTTTGACAAGCAAGCACAAACAAAAATCCTCCAACTGTACAGTACTTGCGATGTCAATGCCATCTATCACCCCAGTTGGTTTTTTTTTTTCTTTTTTTATCTTGAATGAAAGAAAAGGTATGAAACGCGGTATGAAAACAATAAAATTTAAATAGCCACGGCCGACAATAACCAATAACAGAGAGATTAGACTTCACAGATTGTAAATTCTTTGCCCGCTTGTGCCGGCCGTGAAAGTCGAGCGTCACTGAAATATTGCGTTTACGTTGGCGAAATCCTAAATAGTTCTATCTTCTGTCTCAAATTACACCATAATTTCAAGAGTATTTACTTCGCCATCGCTATGGCGATAACCGAACTTTAGAATTCAAGTGATTACTTGCTTAGTGAAATTAAACTTCACTGTTGAAGGAAAGGTAGCCTTGTATCACGTTTGCATTTCACCATGGTGATATTAGACGAGATGGAATACATGGAGGTGTTTGTTGGGGCTACCAGCATGAGTATGAACGAGCGGTTCACGATACTTGCGGCTACATCACCGTTCCGGGGGGCTGCGCCCCGGCGCGGTAGACGGCTCTCCACAAACGACGGACCATTGCTGAACAATAACACATCCAGACGATCTCAGGAAATCATTGATACAGTGGTGCATGAACTGGGTCTGGATTGGAGAGTGGTAAGCTGGAGAATTTAGTTGTAGCAGAAAGCTGTGAATGAATTAGCTCTTCAGGGGACGTATACCTATTTGGACGAATGGGTGAGGTTAGGTGTATGTCTACAAACACAGTTTTTAACATTTCTATCAAGGATCACTTTGAAATATCGGTTTTATCTACTGCCTGTTCCTCTGTGAACAGGCAGTAGATAAAACCTTTCCTGTTCTCAGGAAAGAAAATCATGCTGGTTATTCTTTTTAATGATTCTTTTACAAAACAATAAGTTTCTATTGCAATAATGCTTGAAAAGTTGGGCTATTACTGTATATCATTATGAATGCTGGGCTATGGAATGATATGCTGACTTAGCCAGACTGATTTAGGCAGGTGATGATATGCCATCCACTAAACAGGCCCCTATAAGTTATTATTATTTATTTGTTAATACACAGATAGAATAAAGCTGATGCATGTAAATCTTTTTGTTAGTGCACATAAGACATGTTACTGTCTATATCCTCATACTGCTGATGATGTAAATATGGTGATGATACACAATACATACATTACAATACATTTCAGCAAGAGTTACAGCAATCAGGCCGTCAATCAAGGGCCGGTAGCCAGCCACGTAGCCGGGCTGGCAGCATGAGCCGTTACGGCAGCAATTCCAACCTACCGGGCTTAGTCCGTGCAAATAGCTGGGGCAACTTGAGCCAGCATTCTGGTCGATCTGGCTGGTCAGTCCGATCCGGCCAATCTGGCCGATCTAGGAAGTCCAGCAGAGATAGAGATTTTGGGTAAGAACTTCACAAAAATCTAAATAATTATTATAATAAGCCTGAGTTGGTAGATCAGAATAATTAATATTTTTATTACAGATATTTATTTCTTATTTTTTATGTTAATAAGGAGTTCTTATGTGGACTATGTTAGACATTAAATAACTGTCAGAAATTGATTGTCACTATTAATCTCCAAAACGAGAAATCTGATCTCAGTTTTTCAACAGACTTCATAAAAGAAGGTTCTCAATTCATCTATATTCTTTTGGTTATGTAACGCGTTATCTTCGCTATTTGTGAACCGATTTTTTTTTAATATTGGTATTTTTTTCATGAAATTTGTATCGGACCTATACAAATTTCATGAAAAAAATACCACACAAGGGTGAAAAATCTCATATTTGACTTTTTACGAACCTGTTATTTGAAATCGGTTTTTATTTAAAAATAAATATATGATTTGTTTTCAGTGAGAGCCACACAGTATCGTTCTTTAATACGCCTCGACTAGACATCAAAAGACGCCTGCAGATGCGAGACGCGTGGATGCGCGGGAGACGCGGTCGGGGCCGTGGACGCGGGTAACATTATATATCAATAACGACTACTATGGATATCGTTGGCTAGCTAACAACAAAAAAATCGATTCTCGTAACTTTTCAGGAGAGCCAAAAAACTGTTTTATTAACTAATCAAAATTGAAATCGCAAATGGTTTTTAATTATGGGGAATTAACTTGGAGACTTTTGAGGTCATGCTTGTTTTTGAATAACTGATTGCGCTGAATAGCACTGTTTGTATCGATTAACAGATGGGCAGTGAAAAGATCTATCCAATGGCATAAAAAAAATTACTAGCACTACAGGTGAATAAATGAGTAATGAAATTTCATATTGCACTTTTTAACAAATTCCACCTATAGTTTTATTTTTTTTATTTCTGTCAGCGGTCACGTCCAGCGCGGTCGGATCGCGCACCGCGGGTGGTATCAGAACGGGCAGCGCGGGCGCCGCCGCACCCGCAACCGCAGCCGGCACCGCAGGGGCGCGGGGGGACGCAGGTTCCCCATCACCCCGCGGGGCAGGGCCGGCCTCACAGACCACACTGACAGCACGAATGCGACAGGGAACTTTGCAAGAGGGAATGCTCGCGGCCGGGGGAGTGGACGTGGAAGAGGTCGCGGTGGACGACTTGGCAGAAACATGAGAGGTATTTTTTTATAAACTATTACTGTGGCAAACTGGAATACTGCACAACTGTTACTAAGCAGTAACCTATGGACGCTAACGATACCAAAGCTATGTAAATGGTACCTACATTTTTTATCGAGCTGTGCTAATCACACCCAAGATTTTTTAACATCTTTGTAATCCGATGTTTCATAGTATACCTTTTAATAATGTTTTTAAATTTGTTAATTGTCAATTATTGTATATATCTTGGGAGTTGTTATAGAAGCGCACACCTTGCCCTTTAACTACTTCTATCCATCTTTGCTATCCTTGCAGGTGGTGTATCTCAGAACGGCATGCCGGTGCTGAAGACCCTGGAGCAGCTGGACAAGGAGCTGGAGGAGTACATGGCCAGTGCCCCGCACACTCTCGACAAGCAGCTCGAAGAGTACATGGCACTGAATGGACTTGCCATGGACTTGGAGTAGACTAGGTTAGACCTTTGTACCCAGTGAGATTCAACAGACCAGGGACGGACCGAGGTCTGTTGATCAGTTTAGTGAAAGGTTGTTCAGTGAAACTGTGTGTACTGTTCAGTGAAACTGTGTTTCTGTTCATTGAAACCTTGTCTTGTTCAGTTAAATTGTGTTCTGTTCATTGAAACTTTGCACTGTTCAGTGAATGTGTTTTTTTTTCATTGAAACTTTGTACTATTCATTGATTTGTTTTTGTTGAGTGAAACTTTATACTGTTCATTGAAATTTTGTAATTTTCATTGACACTTTGTCTTGTTCAGTGAAACTGTGTGCTGTTCATTGAAACTGTGTTCTGTTTATAGAAACTTTGTACTGTTCAGTGATATTGTTCTGTTCATTGCAACTGTTTAATGTTATAACGCAGCTGTGTGCCTTAATGGCTCATAACCATTAATAAATGGCCGTATTTTACGCCATTAATTAATAACTCATTGAGTCAGAGCTTTCAATTCAAATGTGTTGCATGAATTTCGGACTTTGATCTGGAATACCGCTTGTGGACGCATTCCGATTAGAGGCGAAGATGCGGGTTGAATCCCTCTGAATCGAAATTCTTGGGACATATTTGAATAAATGTTCTGCATAAAGTACCTTTGAATTATCTTTAACCATCTCTGGAAAAAAAACAATTGATTATGCGATTTTTTTCACTTGCTTTTGTTTTTTTGTACCTTCTGTTTTGTTTAACTGCTAACATAAGCACTTTTTTTTTATAATAGACACTAAACGTCGACGGAGCATAATTCTATTAATAAGTGTTATAGTTTTTTTTAACTTACTAAACAGATTATAAGGTAGCAGGCTTACAGGGTAAGTAAAACTTCTATTTAGGGTTAAGCCAAACTACAAAATCAGAATACTTGTAGTTTCATCATGTCCGTCATTCTGTTTGTCCGTACGTGTGATTTCTTCCTTAGTTTTAACAGTAGTCATCATCAAGAGCCTTTAGGAGTCCACTGCTGGACATAGACCTTCCTAGAGTGCTACGACGCGTTCGTCGTATGTAAGGCCTGTGTCCAGCCACAGATCTTGGGCCACCTCCATCCCCCGACTTGAGGCATTCATCGGGTGGGTGGCCTTCCCATACTGCGTCATCCGGTACGGTTCGCGGTCGCCATTCGAGAACCTTTCTTACCCAACGGTTTTCGGTTCTGCGAGCTATATAGCTTGCCTATTGCCACTTTAACTTGTTAATTGTTCTAAGAGCTGTGTCGGTAAATTTAGTTCTTCTACCTACGGTATTAAAAAAATATCTATCCTTTTTTTTGGCAACCTAAAAACAAAAAACAAAGATTTAATTAAATAAATTCAATATTAACTTTTTGCGCACGTGGATGGTTTGAATCCACGTGAGTGGTGGATAAAAAATTGTTTTTGCCTTATACTCTTGATGTCCATTGAATAGTTATCAAAATATAAATTGATTTGATTCCATATTTAAGAAATATGGCTTCAAAGTAGCTTTCGTTTTTGCCGCCCTTCTAACTTTTTAACTTTGTGTCGCAGTAGTGTAAAGCGTTAATGATCGAGTAGCATTGAATAGTAACTGCAAACGATACTCATTTCCAACTTAGAATTATTTATAACTTAGAAGATCGTATGCAACTAAAGACCCCAGAAAAGGCCGTGGCAGTTTGCGCGGGCCTTAAAGGATCTCAACATAGCGTGACTCGGATACGTCTTGAACAATTTGTAGTTAATGTAATCTCTGACATTTATATCGAAAATATACGTAGTTTGCTCGTCTACAAAGTACAAAGTAACTTAAGTTTAAGACAAAAATAGCACCTTGATATTTTTCTACAAGAAAGTTGACTTGGTAGTTAACTGACAAAATGTTAAAGAAAAACATGATTTTATAAAATCTCAAAAATTCAATTTCGGCAGGTTCACAACCCGCGCGGAGGCTATACCAACCTAAGCCACGAGATTGTTATTGATAGGTAGGTATGCAGTTTTTGTACTGTCATGCGAGAGAAATTTCTTAAAAATTGTTCGCAAGATTATAACATAACAAATATTAAATGGAAGTTAAATAGAAAATCTTAAAGAATACCTACCTAGGTATGCATATTTTTGTTAGTTAAAAATGGTGGTGTTGCCAACAGCTTACGATTCAAGCTGATTAAACACTGCCAGTTTCCAACTATCAACCTTTTAGCTACCCAACTTTAAGCTGTTGGCCCACTAAGTCGTAAAAGTGCTTAGACCAAGCCTTAGTCGCGAGGAATCAGCGTAAATTCACTTAGACCTAAAATCTGAAACTCACTTTGCTTTTAATTAATAAATTAAGTCCTCACTAGGATTATGTATAGAACACCCAAACCCGAAAAAATATTTGCAGATCAAGCAAAAATTTGTCGCCTCGTCCACCTAGCCACTGAGGTCGTTAAAAGTATATTGAAATGATTCTTGAGGTTTCAATAAATAAATAGCTACTTAAATAATTACTTTGAAGCCGTACTCCCGTTTCAATAATGCTTGTGAGATTAGCACCGTAGTTTAGGAATCAGTGCCTTTGTGTTGTCAAAAAGTCGTCTAAAAGATTTTGTTACTAAAAACGTTTAGGTGGTGTACATAACATTAATGTAAAATAAGCCAAGTAAAATAGACGGCCTGTTGAATTGTTGATGCCTTTTGAGAACATACGTCGCCCGTTTTTGTTAAAAAATACTCGAAGATTGTATGTAGGTATAATATGTATATCTGGGCCCCGTTTCCGAAGAATACAAGTGTATTTATGAAAAAGGTAAGTATCATAATGATGTGATAGCTTCTTGTATATTTTGCAAAATAGTCCCCAGTTGTACTAAATCTATCTATAGCTACCAGTCAGCTTGTTAAGTTTAATATGTTTATCTCTCTTGAGTTTTTGACGAGATACAAGGTAAATAGTTACTTAAGTATATTTTTACGTAACATACTTATAAAAGCAATCTGTGCGTTGATAATATTTTTTGGATAGCATAAGTTTTGTATTTGAATAAATGTAACTCAAAACGAAATCAAATCTGTATTTTCTTGCAGCATTCCAGTATCAAAATGGTTGCCTTTTACACACTATTTAAAAGCCTACAGAAACAGGATAGCAAACTTCAAATATGTTTTATAGTATTTTATTAGCAAATAGACATAGTTACATTTACACAATTCGGATCAACTTTTAAATCAAATAGTTTTTAGCCATTACCATAAATGTTTTGATAATTACCTACCCTCTTATTCATAATCACTCACTAACTTTTAGCATGCTAAAAGTCGTCTGTCTCTATCCTTTGTTTAGTGTAAGAAAAGGACAGGGCTAAGGCTTTCGTCCTTCTGAAGTTAGTGAGTGATTTATTAATAAGAGGGTAGGTCTTTAAAAGTTTTTCTGAACTTAACCACTATTTACACCTCGTAAAAGTTAAAATACTTTTTTTTCTATTTGACAATTCATGGCTCTTAATACGAAAAATACACAAGTATTTAAACGCAATGCCTTTTCATTCTGAAACATAGTCGTAAATAAAAACTTAAAACTAAATGTGTATATGTATAATAATATTTATCGTTTGGTTTTTCGTACTAAAACTAAAATACATAAAACAATATTTATAATCCCCATAATTAAATGCCTGAATTAAAGACTGTTTTTCGCTACCCTCGACTTATTTACTGTTTTTTCAATAGTGCAAAAGTTTTCTGTAAAAATAGGAATAAATAAAAATAAGGTAGAAACGAAATGGTGGGAGAGAACATAATAAATGCCAACATATTGTAAATTACGGCTAAAATAAATTAATCCTAACTAAACGTTAATCTGTATTTACAATGACAATTCTATCCTTTATATATGTTTTGCCTTGTAACCTAAATTTCTGCTTTATAGATTTCTGTTTTTTTTCTGAACCTTAGGTACCTACCTAAATGTAAACATATTCGTGTGAACTAGTTTCAATTTCATATTTTATTATATTTAATGAAAAACGCGGCCTGACTTTTAGACTGAAATAGGTACCTAATACTTATTTAAAACGTTCTTGCCCAATCTATGTATCGGCATCCGGGTTCTAGGAATGAAACGTACAATATTATTTGCAATATTTTACGCTTCATTCCTAGAACCTATCTCTGAAACCTATTTGAATATCCAGCGTAGAATGTTCTCTAAGCCTGGTATCGACCAAAGCAGAGCGGAGATATGCTCTCCGATTCGGTGGATACTGGCCTTGACTCTGCGAACTAAAGATCTAATAGTGAATGTACGGACCACGGCGTACGTAGACAAACTAACTATAAGAACGCTAGCCAAATGCCAAGGCTTGAGTTCACCAACAAAATTACGGTCAAGTCAAACCATGTGCCATGTGTCAAAAAGCTTTGATTACGAGACCTAACCTTTTCTATGTATAATAAAAAAATATCTATCTATGTAATGTATTGTATTAAGTATATCAGTCATCTAGTACCCATAACACAAGCTCTGCTTAGCTTGGGGCTAGATGATGCTGTGTGGATTGTCCAGCATTATTTATTTATTTAACCGTTATTTGTGTGGGTGAACTCTGGCCTAAATCGTTTTTATGTCAATAACATCGACCCTCAACCAGCATCGATTCCGTATGATTTTGTTGCGTGTCTTCAGTTAAACGCTCTTGATTTATGGGCAGTTCATCACTTTAAGATGGGCCCATAATCGTGTCATTTCAATTTCAGTAATGTAGGTTACTCCGTGACGTGTTACGGTATAAGCAGCTTTGGTCTCTTGTTCGCGTGAAGGTGGCTTCCCACGGATACCATGGAAAGAGGCTCGTCCGCTGTAACACAGATGCGTCCGTACCGGTACGTCGGATTTGTTGCAGTTAGGTATACCTACGTTCTCATTCACTTGGAATTTTGGAATGACTAAATTATGTGAAATCTCGGTATCCGTAAAGTCACGCATCGTGGGAAGGGTCTCGGTGTACTGCGCGTCATCAGCTATGCGTAGTATCATCCAAAAAATACGGACCGTGGGAAGCCACCTTGCCAAATACCATACTTGTGTCATTGTCACGCGTCTGCCGCGGTCACGGAGTAGTGTTCATTGAAATGTCACAAGTAGATGGAGCTAAAAATGTCGCTACGCTATAGGTTGTTGACTGAAATGATCTGATTGATCCATCCGATAAAGGCGGACACCTTGGCGTAGACCCCGGGCACGTCCTGGCGGCCGCAGCCGAAGCCCCACGACACCAAACCCACCAGCTCGTAGAAACCATCATCTTGGCACACTAAGGGCCCGCCGCCGTCACCCTGCAACAAGAATATTGCTGTTTAGTCCTTCGAGCCGAAACTGGTACTAAGAGGATTTTTTTGGTCATGATTTCCTTTTAAGGAGTTAAGAAATTGCTGGGCTCATTAACATGGGTAAGTAATTCCCCATTAAAGTTTTGTAAGCGCAATTAAAGTGCAGGCTGTGAGCAGACAGAGCGCTTACAGAATATATACTTGATTGAGTGAGTTACAAGTGCCGGAAGCGATCAATTACACCCGAGATGTTACGAGCGACGCTAAAGATTGCAAGGGTGTAACTGTTCGCTTACATCTCGAATGCGAGGAATTAAAATAAACAAAATAAATTTTCATAAAAAATTGTTGCTAATAATTTAAGATGTCAAAAAAACGAACGAACAATCTTAGAAGTCAATTTTAAACTACCTACTTCTAACTATTGTATCGAAATTCAACTGTACATATACCTATGTACAGTTGAATTTCGATAATGGAGCCAGGAGGTGGATATTTTTGTGGAATTATTTTTTATTATTTTTAGGCGTAAAACACACCTAATAAAGCCTTTATAAATACCGTGTACCTACCTACCTAACTAAAAACGCCTAATTTATGTAAGTGTGCACTTAAAAAAACTCTCTAACTTAGAATTAAAAAACAAGTCCAGCAAAATCTTTATTGTCGTGTTGGAAATTGCTGGCGTGTTATTTCGTTGGATTTTTTTTTAAAGTACCTAATCAAGTAGTGGTGGGTCCTTAGCACGTGTGGCAACACTTTTGTAGCTACACACTTTCTCGAAACGAGGCCTCACTCTTTTCGTTTGGACGAGCTAGCACACCTGTACACCAACACAGTTGCACAATCGTGCTAGGCGCGAGGCTCGAGCCGAGCCGCGTGCTATGTGCCTCGCACAAAGCACTCCACTCCATTACCACACCACACAACACAACACGCACAGTGCACACTGTGTTCCCAAGACTGCCTCACTCAACTACGTTCAGAAACTGCCTCGCCTCAATTGTGGTACAGTGTGCTGCCTCAGTTGTAAAACTGAAACAGTGTGTTACCCATGACTATAGTAAAGCAATTTTCTTGCAAGTAGGAAAAAAGATAATAATGTACCTGACATGCGTCGTTGCCTTCCTCTCCGCCCGCGCAGAACGAGCTGGCTGGCAGAATGAAGATCTTCTCCGTAACAGCATTCACTTTTCTGATACATTCCGCGTCACTCACTATGGGCAGTTCCGCTTCACGGACCCGCAGCGGGATTGGTCCAGCTGTTATGAAAATGGGCTATGATTAAAACACGCTAAAAGTGTGTAGAAACGGGCACATGCAATGGCCTCGATTCTGTAGTTCACTAACTAAACTAAATTTAAACTGTCGCAGGCCAATGGCTCACTTAATGTGTGCCATCCAAGCACATTCCGTCGGTCATTTAAAGCAGCGAACCAGTTCACGTTCAGTTATGTATCATCAAACCACGCGATTCATTATCATTTCATCAGTAGGTACCTATAATTTATGTTTATATTAATATATCAGTTAAAATGTATCTCTTAGTTTTACTAATATAAAACTATCTCCAATACAGGGTGTGCGGACCGTACAAACCATGAGTGAATGTGATCAAGCAATCAAGCATCAAACAAAACAAACACTCACAATTGTATTCCTCATGACGATGGACACCCTCAGATAGGTACATGCTTAGTGCGTAGGTCTTTTTTCACACAGCATCATCTAGCCCCAAACTAAGCAGAGCCTGTATTATGGGAACTACATGACTGATATACTACTTATATACTTTTTTTGTAAATATATACTAAGTATACATAGAAAAAACACAGACCCGAGACAAATATTTGCAGATACAAACATTTGCCCCGTGGCGGGAATCGTACCCGCAACCTTTTGCGACTCAGGCAGACCTTCGCCCACTGCGCCACAGAAGTCGTCATATATACATATATAAATACTCACTCTCCCCCATATATCCGTATCCGGTGACGGTACATCTCTTCCCCGGTGCATGGCTGACATCCCTCGCAGGCAAGCACACCAGACACACTCCCTCTTTCAACTCCACCTTCCCCCCCAGCTTCAGCAACGCTATGTCGTTGTCCAAGGTCTGGCTGTTGTGGTTGTGATGGATGTAGGTGGTTAAGACCTTGAGGGTCTGCGCCCCCGGGGAGCCATATTTGCGAGTCAGATCGTGGTCTCCTACACGGACGTAGGTCGTCTCTTGCATACGGACCATGCTGAAATGAGATAAGATAAATCAATGTAAAGAGAATGAATGAATGAAAGAATGAATGAATGAAAATACTTTATTGTACACCATAAGAAAAATAGATATAACTTAACAAAACTAAAATACAAAACTTAAAGTACAATGGGCGGTCTTATCGCTTAGAAGCGAGTGATCTTTTCGTACTTATATTATAAAAAAGGTTAATTATTATTATTATTAAATTCTTTATTGCAAAAAAAGTGTACACAGCAATTTCAAAAAATATTTTACCAATATTTAGAATACCAATATATTCAGGGTGGACATAGGCTGTATATTATTTCGTTAAAATAAAAGGGCTTTTCGTGGAGACCAATTTTGCAACGTAAGTCGTAAATCTTTATTTTGTTTTACACATGCATGAAAGGAGCCTCTACGAGGCGCACTGAATGCTTCCATCACACTGGTTCTTTCACCGTCGGTCACTAGATTTTTTCAGAGCCACCATACCACAATTAGGTCAGATCACTGACCTTAAAAAACTGGTGAAACGAAAAGATGAGAACCAAAACTATACTTTTACAATTTTAATTTTTAATTTTTGCAAAAAAAAAAATTCCCGACGTCTATTTCCTCGTCAATGGCAGCGTCCCCTAGTCCCCTAGACTTGTGGCAAAAAAAAACTATCTAAGAACCAATGATTTAAGTCATACAAATATAATTGATAATCTTTTATTGTCTTACTGTGTGGGAACTTACATAATTAGTTGATAACATTAATAAGCCATTATACAGGGTGTAATAAGACTACTCCCGAAAACTTCGGGAGGTGAAAGTACCCATCAATACGAACAAATTTTACTATGGAACCAACACTGTGAGCGCGAAAAAAAATCAGCTGTTCCATACATTTCAGCCAAGTAGGTATTGAACTTTAGTATGGAACTGTAGTCTTATTACACCCGGTATATAAATGGTTACATACAAGCAAACAACCTCTAATGGCCACAACGCATACTGATTCTCAGGTACATCGCCGGTATTATAAGAATGATTTAGACTTACTTGGTGACGCAATGCGCAGCGGTGAGCACCCACTGCGTGCCGATCAGCGCCGCCCCGCACAGGTACTGGTTGTTCTGGTTGATGAGAGCCACCTGCCAGCACCATTCACCGCGGGCGCCATCTTCTCCGCCCATTACCCTGGCCGAGCGCCCTGACGTGCCTGGATTCATAAAAAACACTTAAGAGGCCTGCGGAGGATGAATTGCCCATACAAACGTAATACCAAAATAATTTGTAATTAGAGCTTGTTTCCACCATATTATGTAATTATTTGTATTCGAATAGTTTTTATCTAGGTACCTTGATAAATATTTTTTCAAATTATTAGGTACCTAAAATGAAATGTAAACGAATCGCATTTTGGATATTTTTAAGTCATTTAAGACATGTTTTCATCTTATTCGTTTCATATTAAAAACAACAATATCTTACGTATAGTTTGATTAGGTGCATAGCTTATATTGTCTAATTACAGAATAACAACACTATGTGAAAAATACAACAAGTTTTCAGTCATCATTTTTGGTATTACGGAACACCACCAAATTTATAACAAATGCATATTCTGAACGGCTAATATTGCTATCGCGCAAGCACGGGTGGGCGTGCATCACCCAAAAAGAGATAACTATATTTTGAACGCGCTTCGAATTGAAGTTGTGATCGCAGTCCGCCAGATCCTTAAGTTACCAGGACGCTAACTCTAGCCCTGTTATTTTTTTGCACTTACAAAGGATAGAGGCGTCTGCCTTGTGATGCTAAAATTAATGAGTGATTATGAATAAGAGAGTTATTCTTTATTGTACACACATAGATAATACAGAAAATTAATAAGTCTGTTGCCCTGCTTGCTCTAACCTGTTGGTAAGCGGTTACCGTACGTAACCTAAAAGGACAATCAATCGCGCGTTGCCGATCCTGAGACATAACGGATGAAAGTCTTATGATGCAAGGATTAGATAAATTATTTTAATTATAATTTTATTCATAATCAATATGAATTCCGGTCAGGCCATGTAAGTCTCTTCTTCTTAAAACGGCCTTTCACTCGTCAACACGCTTCAGTAACTCCATTACCACGGTAAAGAAGTTATCAAAAGGTATCTGAAAATCAGCGCTGCTTCGCCTTGGCGGAGCAGCAATAAGCTGAGATAGGTCCTTTTCGATTCATACCTACCACTTCAGCATAAATTGCCCTCGTTAGCACTGGTTAGCACCCACGTATTGTACCTACTCTTCTATAATTTATTGTGTTATTTTTTAATTGTTTGTCTTTCTATTCATTTGTTCTTTTCTGTGCTCTATCATTTGTATTGAATAAAAAACTATCAATCTATAAAATATATCTACCTAGCAGAGCATGCACGCATGTATAACCTAACTAATGTCATTCGCGACAGTCCATCGGTCAATGTTTTCAAAAGCAAATAAAGATAGCCACCAGCAACGACGAGACGCGGAGGGAGAGCGTCACGTACACTCACCCTGATGAAGACTCTCAATGAGTCGAAACTTAGTCAGTGCCTTCACCGATAGTACGGTGTGTGAAAATATGAAACAATAACCTCACGTTACCTTTGACACCGCAGACGTATCTGTTGTACTTTTCAGGCGGTTTCGTGGAGTAGTTGGTTCCGTAGTCTGGCTCGTAAGGTACTGGAAATGTTGATTGATTGATAAAAAGATTGATTGAGAAAGCTTTGACGACTGCCATAGTGCGGCGGGCAAGTAGCCGGCTGCGACACAAGAGGTGCGGAAATGATTACCACTGCGGGACAAATGTTTGTGTTCTGCAGATATTTATTCCGGGTTTGGGTGTACTCTACTACTATTACAAACGTGAAAGTTTGTGAGGATGGATGTTTGTTACTCTTTCGCGCAAAAACTACTGAACGTATTTTGATGTAACTTTACAATAATATAGCTCATACATCAGAATAACATATAGGCTACTTTTTATCCGGTTACTCTGCGGGTAAGCCGTGGGCAGAAGCTAGTGTATATTAAAAATAAATAAATAAAATAATACTTGTCAAACCTCGGTGGTCTAACCTAACTGCGATAAACAGTTTCTAATTCAAATTCTATGTGGGGGAAGTAAGGTGTATTTTGCATTGATTATACAGATTTGATTTACTTGATTTTTATCTAAAACAGCTGACGTACCATTTTCTGGTATTAAAATATGTATCATGTTTTGTAGTGCCTCTGCCTACAGCCTACTTGGATATCATAAGGATTACGGTCGTTAAGCGTATTAGTTTTTCAAATAGTCGTAGCTCTCTGTTACCCATTATAAATCAAAATCTTAGATATCCACCTCTCTCCGCTTACACGTCAGTGTCACATGTTTTATACTCGTAGGTGTTCCCTTTCAACTTAAAAGTTTCAACCACTCTGATATTCAAATGTTTTTTTTAATACACCGCTGGTGCCTTGATCAACCCGAAAAGCATGCTATAATATTAGAAATGTCCATCCAGAATTGTTAAAGAACGTTACTCTCGAAACCTAGCTCTCTGTTACCCATTATAAATCCAAATCTTAGATATCCACCTCTCTCCGTTTCCGAGCAAGGTCCTAAATCTTCAAATGCCTTAAGAATTAAGTTACGAGTGTTTATGAGGGTACTTACAAACTGGCGTGGTATGAGGCAGCAGGGCGGTAGTGTACTGCGTGTTATACTGTGTAAGCTGTGTGTTGTAGTGCTTGTCCTGCGCCGGGGGGGCGGCGGGCGCAAGGGGAGGGGGAGGGTCGGGGCGCACGCCCGTCACCTCTTGGACCTTGGACTTGGGCGCGCAGCATTGCGTCCCAGCCTTCTTGCACTTGAACACGTCCGTGATCTCCGCGTTGTCTGAGGAAGAAGAAACGTTGAATGAGGAACAAGCAGTTGGTTGCAACAAACAAATACGTTTTAAAGTGATCCTTGTGGTTTTAATGTATTGAATTTTGACTTTTTTTTGTGTTATCGTTATAACTAGACCAAAGCAAAAATTTAGGCTCATATGGAATTGGGCAGGATAGGATTTAGTGATGATATATCAAAGTGCTGACCGAGAAATATTAACATATTTTTTTTATGAAATTAATAGTCTATTGCGCATTTAAATGACTAATTTTAATAACCTGGTTAGCAAATTATATTGGGAGGGTAGTATTAAAACTGCAAGCCATATAAATAAAGCATATTTTGACCATGGGAGCTATAAATTATGAGACTCATATTAGGCCAAAATATAGATAGCAATCACCGCTTACACGTCAGCGTCGCGTGGTTTATACTCGTAGGTATTCCCTTTTAACTTGAAAGTTTCAACCACTCTGATATTCAAATGTTTTTTTATAAACCGCTGGTGCCTTGATCAACCCGAATAGCATTCTATAATATTAGAAATGTTCATCTAGAGTTGTTAGAGAATGTTAGTCTCGAAACCTATGAAGTTTTGAGGGTCGAGCTTGCAAGGGCTGTTCTACAACCTTTAAATTATATAATATGTTGTACTCACGGAAACATGTGAACGTGGATAGGAGAGGCATGATGCAGGACCCAGGACACTCTGGTCTCGGGTCGACAGGCGCAGGAGTTGTCGTCGTAGTGGTTGTCGTGGTGCGGAAGGCTCTGAGGAAAATAGTGGTTAGAGTTAGTTTTATACGGTTCTGTGTCCAAAGGATGCCATTTACAACAGGACTTCAAGACTTTCAAGCGTCTCCAACTTAGAAAAGAGTTTCTTCGCAACTCACATGATCGAACTTAAAGTTGCAGCGTCTAAAAGGAGTTCATGTACCTTCCTGTGTTTTATTTTAACACCTGTACTTAACTGTGTGCATGATAGCAATAAATATGATCATGTATATGACCTAATTACTACGCCTACGCCGTCCTAAGTCTGACTCAGAGTTGTATCTTTTTAATCGTAATAACTATGTAGCCAGTTAAAAGTTTATAATGCTTTTGAATGTTTACTTGGAGCTGTCACAGCAGATTGTAGAGTCCTTGTTACACGCGGTGTGATAATTCAGCACGGCAGGTGGCTTGCAGAACGCGGCCATTATGCTCAGCATACAGTAACCTCTGCAGCGAGGCATGGGAGGCTGAAACAAAAGATTTAGATTGAATAGAACTTCTATGTTCGGTTGCCATGAACATCCGTTTGTAATCAACTAGAGATTTAACCGAATATTGTAGTACTTCGGCCATATTGTTCGTAGAAACTCTGACAACGTGGTGACGGGAAAAGGGAAAACCCCAAACGATGAACAGACTTGGGGGTCTAGACAATTACCACTTTCTATTGGTGTTAACGCCTACGGAAAGATTGAACTGTACGGAAATGAAATTAGCTATGGAAATGTTACATGACAGTTGCCAAGTTTTACCTTGACAAATTTGCGTTAGCGTGAAAGGAAAAGTAAGCGTGAAGTATTTTTCTAGACCTCAGGTGTCAGTTAGTCTGGTCATCTAAAGCTACCAATCAGCGAGGCTCTACATCAGGCAACTGACGGAAACCGTTCTTTCTTTCTCTTCTTTTTAAAAACTCTAGCTGCGTGTTCATCGTTATCAACTAGCTCGACTATACCCACTGCTGGGTATAAGCCTCCCTTAGTTTGTGCTAACAACCACGATCCTTTGCTAGTCTTAATGGTCCGTGACGTTGACTATATCGTCTGCCCATCTCGCTGCCGGACGGCTAGCGTTTCTGTTTTCACTCCTCGGCCACCATTGATATATTGTCCACCTGCCATCACCACGTCTTGCAGTTAATGACTAATAAGCTTCGATTGTCCAATGGATTTAAACAGGCCGTTGATAAGTCATCAGTGGTGGTTTAGTGTTGTATATCTATAGGTGGGTAAAGGCTACGGGTGGCGCTTCTTGTACCACAAGATCTGTGTGGCGTTTTTAGCCTTGAGCTCTGTGAGGCAGCTCGTGCCTTATACAGGTTAATAAGTAACTCACCGGTGGTCTAGTTGTCGTAGGTCGATAAGTGGTGGTAGGCCGAGGGCGGCGTGTCGTGTATTGCTGCTTTTGGTACTGTGTGGTGGTCTCTGCCTTAGACTCCGTGAGGCAGCACGTGCCTTCGTCCGGACACACAGCGTCCTCATCGATGTGGTCGCACAGCAGCGAGAATAGGCCACCAACGCAGTCTCCACGGCACTTGCGGCCCGGCCGAGGCTTTGGAGTCGTTGTTGGTTGCTGAAAAAGTGGAAAAACTCATTGATTAAGTTCCTTATGGTCGTTTTTTTCGATTCTTTGCCTCAAAGAAACGGTAAATAGGGTGTTTCAACCCAGTCTAGTAGCATGAGCGCTTGAGCATCCAAGATGACAGGTTTTCCATTAAAATCGTTGGAAGAGAAAATAAAAATAGTATTCTGTCTATTACTTGTCTGATGTCTAATTCAAGCCATACCAAGCTTGCAAGTACTGGATTCAACCCCATATACGTACTATGTTCTACGACTCAGAATATTTTAATATTACCTAATGTTAATGTCTTTTACACTAAATCTGTCAAATTCCTAAGAAATCGGGAAAGCAAAGAATCGCTGGGGTTCTCGGATAGCGACTACGCTCATGATAACGATAGATCACATCTAAAAGATAGCGGTGAAGGTAGCAACAGATTGGCGTAATTTACTTTTTTTTTAATCAACGAATATTATGATGTGTCTGTATGATGTTTGCGATTTCAATTCAAGGTTATCACTATTAACATTGACTTTAATAAAATTACCGGCGTCGTTTGTTTCTTCTTGGTCGGCTTGATCTCGGTGGGCACCACGAGGTCGGCCGGTCGCTCCCTGTCTCCGTGTGACACGCAGCACTGCCATCCCGCGACACATAGCGATTTGGAAGTCAGGTATGCAGAGCAGTACCTGGTCAGGTGCGCTTCTACGCATAATCCTGGACATGCTATGTTGCCTGGAAATAATTAAGTGAATAGTAACATTTGGTAGGTACTTCATAGTTTGATGTGTTGATCATTTCACAGATCTGATGAAAATGGTCCTACTTAAATTTGAAGTCTTTAAATCAGTAGTTTTGCACAATATTTAAAACAGGAATTTATAATATACAATAAACTTAACCTCGGCTGGTCTGGAATCCGTTTCTTCCCGTTTGTAACGCGAAGGCTATTATACCAACTAAGCCATCGTTACCAGCCTGGTCAAATTTCTTGAGATGTAACGACTCGAAGCGAGTTTTTAGGATATTATATAATAATGCTGGAATTTTTTTACACAGCATCATTAGGCCCCGATGTAAGCAGAGCTTGTGTTATGGGAACTACATGATTGATATACTACTTACATATATATATTTTTTGTAAATACATACATATTGTACATAGAAAACACCCAGCCCGAGACAAATTTTTGCTGATCATACAAACATTTGTCCCATGGCGGGAATTGAACCCGCAAACTTCTGCGTCTCAGGCAGACCTTCGTCCATTGCGCCACAGAGATCGTCAAAAAATTCTTAAAAAAAACTTTAAAAACGAACTAAGTAAATATTGAAAACTAGCTTTTGCCCACGGCTTCGCCCGCGAGGTACCCTGTGGATGTATAAGCTATATTACTGTAAAGTCTCATCTAAATCCGTTCAGTATTTTTTGCGTGAAAGAGCAACAAACATCCATTCTCACAAACATTCTCATTCTCTACCAGTCATCTTGGGCGTGCAAAAAGATGGTGTGGCGTGTCCATTATAGACTCAATTACAGATTTTAAAGAATTATAAGATCTATAAAAAAGGCACCTTATAAAAGTTATAAGATAACTATATGTATAAAAGTTATATAGTAAGTTATTATCTTATAACTTTTATAAGATACCTATATAACCTTATCTTCTTTCTAATCTACATTTTGTTTTTGAGTAATGATCGAGTTGATCAGTGATCGTTTGCTGTAGAGGTATACCGTTATTCCAAAGCTATTAGTAAATCCTAATATTTAATATGGTGTACCTAATAATTACCACTGTTTTTGTCGTTCGGCGGCGGCTTCGTGCTAACCTCTTCCTCGTCCTCGTCCTCCTCTTCCTCTTCTTCAGCCGGGGTGGTGGTGTACGGCCTCCGTGTCGGCTCTGTCGTGTTATCTAGAATGTAACGAATTAATTTTTTACTGTGGTGTATTTTTATACCTATAGTAGGTAAAGAGACAAAAAATGCATACAGCCCACCTTTTGCTAATTGGTTACCGTAGACTTTTAAAATACCAGAGATATCATCAGGTATATGCATTACCATCAGGTATTACAGATGAAAGATCTCTCATGTATGTAATTTCACCGGCAACCATACCCTAGGCGGCAGAAATAGGCATGGTGTAAGCACTTCACAGAAGCTACTCTTGATAGAATGCCCGACTTTTGATCTGAAGGTCTTAAGTAAGTGAAAAATAAATAAATAATGCTAGATAATTTGCAAAAATAACGTTTTTTTTGTAAATAAAGCTGGTCATTTGCCCCAAACTAAGCAGAGCTTGTATTATGAGAACTGCATGATTGATATACGAATTATATACTTTTTTGTAAATTCATACATATTCTACAAAGAAAACACCCAGACTCGAGACATATATTTGTATATCATACAAACATTAGTCCCGCGGCGGGAATCAAACCCGCAACCTTCTGCGTCTCAGGCGGGCCTTCGCCAACTGCGCCACAGAGGTCGTCTAATAAAGGTTAATGTGAAAGTTTAAAAAATAAAAAATAGGTACTTACTAGGCACATCGTCGGCACAGCACTTCATGTTGTTAGGACACTCTACTTCCTCAAGTACGTTGGTGCAGATCAGCGCCGCCAGCGGGTGCATGCAGGAGCCGGGGCAGTCCTTCGCTTCCACCTGCGAGTCCAGGGTCTGCATGAAGCCTGGAACATCACACACCGAAATTATTAAGTCTGTTGTATGCCCAGTTTTAATAAATAAACAGAGTCATAACAAAGTCAATAAAAAAAAAATAACAATAGAGTCAGTTGGATGTTTTTATATTATTTATTTATGACTAATGACGGGGTTTATTTATGAATCCACTCTAGGATTCCCTGTATAGCGGGCATCAGAAACTAAGCCTGAAACAAATTTCTGCAAAACATTTTAACATTTGTCTGGCAGCCCTCCCGCCGTGCCACCGAGATCGTAAAACTTAAATATAAAAATAATTAAGTCACTTAACCTCAAGACATGGGGAGTGATGAAATAAATGTTATGAGGACTTTGAATTTCATTCGATGGTCACGTCATCAGCTCTTTCTTGGTCACCCAGCGTAACGTTAGTGACAGTTGATGTATGATGCCTCTATAATGGTCCTAGGAGTTACCGATATTGAAAAAAAATCTGTGTGATGAAAGCATTCATTATATCGTTTAATATTCTAGCTTGCTGGCAGACGGCACGAGAAATGCGGCCGTAACGGGCTCCATAATCACTACTTTGGCAGCTCCATCGTATGTACCGTAATTAGGATGCCTTGGTCAAGGTCAGATCCTGTCATTGATATACCACAACTATTTATTTAGGGTCCCGTTAACTGTTTACTGACGAAAAGCGACTCTGTGGTTATTCCGGATTAAATGAGTTTAGCATTCAATCCGGAACATTTTGATGAGTAGAATAAAATCTATTGGATCTCTTAAATGCCTTTAATATTGATTATAAAACTGCATGACCCGATGTCGTCGCTACGCTCCCTCTATTCAAGTTCATATCCCTAGTAACATATTTTATCAATAGGTAAAGCGTTAATATTCTATAGCGTAGCATTGTCTTAAGAACTTTGGTTGATGCTATTTTGTTTTTTTTTTAATTCTTTGACTCACAATCTAACTAACTTTGCGGTTTGTCCACCCACACTGAACTCGGTATAAAATTAAGTCATCAATGCGCTATGACTGTCCTAGATGATACCTGTGATGAATAGAAAGCTATTGATTGGCTGATTAGCTTTGGCTTCCGAGACCTTAAGACTACATTTTAAATCTAGGTAGGTTTGTTACTTAACTTTGTTGTTAAAGAAGATAATATTAGATCTTTACCTATGAAATTGCCATTTTATCGAACCGGGCACTGAGAAATATCTGCGGTTTGACTTGGAATCCCAAATTCAAATAAATGTTGTTGCATGGTATTTTTTTTTGAAAACAGCTGTCCACTTGTTATATATATTTGCAACCATAGACTCGAAAAAACTTATGATATTTTCTAATATACTTATAGACTTTCGACGACGAAACAATGTGTCTTAAACGGCACACAATATTAACGACGTGTATGGATCTAACACTACCAACGAACGAACAGTGCATTATTGAATCAATCGCTTTCGTTCTGGAAATGTTGATCTCGCAAACAAACCCCGTGGATACCGGGAGAACAAGGTAGATGAATTGATTGGAACCGTCTCAAACTACGGTTAAGCTTGTATTGGCTTTTGATTTTAGTGTGAAAACAATATTGGACCATTTGTGGCAAGACGGCAAAATAAAGATGCTAAATTGAACAACTATTTTCCCATACAAAACGGCAATTTCATTGGTAAAGACTTAATACAACCACCTAGATAACCAAATACTCCAACACATCTCACAAGGTCACAAAAATCATTCACACAATCAAATGTATCCTCGTTGGTGGGTGACCATATTTCTAACAATTTTTGTTAATATTAAGTAAAAAAATGTTGTGAACTATTTTTCTTAAGCCTATATCTAAGTAACTCTTTATTTTATATCGAAGCTATCTGCTACTGAAATGGGAGAGGGCGGAAGATCAGCGCTACTTATCTACACCAGGTCTGCGGCGCTTTATGCTGAGTTCTAACCCAATTAGTGGCTTTTTACCTCATCAGCAGTGTCATGTACTTAATTAATAAGTAGTTGCTAATAAATATTTTTTCCAAATATCTATCTAATATTGTTTTCTTTTATAAGTGTATTTTGTGTGGTGCTGTGTGAAAAATGTCCAGCATTATTTATTTATTATTTATTTATCTAGTCACAAACTAGTGCGTGAATGACGTACCACGAAGCGGTACTTATATGTTATTTACTAACCCCTTCGGAAAAAGCCTTTCATATAATTATTATAGAACTTCACATGCAGGTGAGTTCGTTTAATCATTAACTACCGGTTAGTCAGCATTCCTCCCAAGATGATCTAAAATCAAGTGCCGTTACCGGGAACCCCCCTGCCCCTCTCCCTTTCCGGGAGGGAAGCGACCTCATACAACTGACATAGAGGCAAATGAAAGGAAAACAGAGATTTTAAGATCTAGGCTGTAGCGGGAAATCTTGGATGGAAGCCAGATCTGTTTCAAAAAAGAAATGTCAGATAAGGCGCATGCTCAGTAACACTTCTACAGTACTAACTTACGTAGCAAAAATATCGTCCGATCTGAAAGGGGATATTCCAAAGGTTGTCTGGAAGAGATCGCTATTAGTAATGACGCCGCCCATTCTACGCCCGTGATTAGTTTTTAATTTACTGTTTTAATTTGTAAGCAACATAATGGTGTACAATAAAGTGTTATATCTATATATCTAGGTAGTTAGGTATTGTTCTATCCAAAGATTGTCTGATAGAAATCGTTATGCATTGATAAGACCGCCCATTGTTGATGTGTTTTTTGGTGTGCAATAAAGTATTTTCTATCAATCTATGTATCTATCGATAGGCGATGTATTGCCCTTTTATGGAAATGAAATAAATTATTTTTCCTAATGAATTTAAATATCATAATCAGAGTTTTTTTGCCTCTATAGGGGCATCCTAATTTGTTGGTAAGCGGTTATCGTAGAATATGGATCCTTACAACAAGGGCCTTTGAAAAGGCCCTTTTGAAGAATATCGTACCTACTGTAGTCAGTCACTTGGAAAAACCTCAGCAAGAGATCATTCCAGAACCAAATTATTTTATAGTCAGTATTGGTAATTATGGATTGAATCAACAGCAGCGATTGTCCGTTGTGTCAAAACAACATAAATAACTACTAAGTAAGTAAATACGAAGTGTGTGTTCCATTTCAACTACCGGGAAGTTAATAAAAAGTACAATATGCTGTCCCCGTCCTCCATTTTTCAACATTAGGACAGACTTTTTTCATAACATTTATATGGGATCACCCTTGAAGTATGCCCTACAAATAGAAGAACTGAAATAAATAATCATTAAAACCGGTTCACAATCGGCGAAGATATTGCGTAAAATAAACCACAAACACACATAAAAAACATTCAAACTAATTGAGCTCCTCCTCCTTTTTGAAAATGATAACGTATCATATTTCTTTGCAGAACCCAGGGTTAGAATGTCTTAATAAAACTTTACATAATTGAGGTACCAGAAAATTCGGTAATAAACTGGGGTTGAATAAGTATTAGAATAGAAGTTTAATAAGTAATGTGGTTGAATACTAGGAAACGAATAAGTAATAGGAATGTAAGTACTTTACAAGTTAATTTTGGCAAAATTTAAAAACCTCTAACCGGTGTTTTCCGTCTACTTGTAGCGATATAACAATAACATTTAACATTAAGCGATCCTTGATTTCTTACAAATTAACTGCCGTATTTTAATGGATATGACATTTCGAAAATAAAATATGATAACAGAGAAATAAACAAGCAACTTCTTACGTTAAACGCATATACAGCTCCTGACTTCGCTGGTAAAAAATAAGGTATCATATAAAAGCTAAAACGAGCGGCCTTATCGCTTAAAGTGATTTTATCCAGGCCCATTTAGCTTAAAATCTAGCATGAGATTCAGATAATAACATTAATGTTGCTTACTGATAAATTCACACATCAATAAAGTTTGCTATCCTTTCGTAAAGTTGAAATATTTTTAATTCTTTAAAATACAAGGAATTCATAATTTGTTTGAAAAAAACGAATCCTAAAAAAACATATTGGGTTATATTTCTTATTATTTTTAAACTATGCGTTAAATAAATAACTTTTAATAATATAAATATATAACTTTTAATAACATTTCAACATATCAACATTAACATATGGTGAAATGAGTTAATGGTTGATCGGTTAGTTGATTGATTAATTCATTAATTGATTGAATGGGCAGTTACTTATTCCATCATCACCCCGATTGCTCAGGGTTAAATTTAACTTATAGATCATCTTATACGAATATGATTATATCAAAAAGTGTAGATAGATAGAAGATAGAAAACACTTTATTGCACACCAAATATTTCAACTTAAATAAATAGTAAAAACTTTAACATTGTTGTACAATGGGCGGTCTTATCGCTAATTAGCGATCTCTACCAGACAACCTTTGGATGGAACGGACTGTACGAAAGATTACAAGGGGTTGTAAGTGGTGTATCACATACTATGAAAACACTATACTATTATTTACCTACATAATTACTTACTACACAGCATAATACCTACATACTATCATTTACTATTCTATAATACATAACTAGGTAAGCCAGAAACAGGCAACAGCTAACGACTCGAGGATAAGTAATGTTCCTTGACTAAGGATTTAAAAATAGAATAAAATAGTGTATTAAGTTTTCAAACTGATTCCAAACTTTTTTTGACATGTACGCTGTTGGTAACGGCCGATTCCGCTGCCGCCTGCTTCCTGGGACACGTGACCGTGGACCACCGTTACCCGATGACCTAATGCCGTCCGGTGAAATCGCGCCGAAAACGAAAGTACCTACCTGCCCCTGCGCCTGCGCCGACGCGCTCCTATCTAATTATGCCCTCGTATTCTGCATCGCTACTCTACTCGCGTGGTATGTGCTGAGAATTACCGACCTGAAAACTGGGTATTCTGTACACAATATCTAACAAAACCCCCGTCCGATCTGAAAGGGATCGGAATAAAAATTCTAAATTATAAATTAAGTAGGTACTTAAAATTCGTACCCTTTCTTCATTTAGAACCTCAGGCTTAACCTGGAACATTCAGGCATTCATGGAACTAAAGGTAGGAAGGTAACAGAAGGAGGGTTTTTTAAAAAAACGCAATCTTGTCGGTGGCAACTGATGTATACTATTGGAAAGATGAGTCATAAACTGGGCTATTGCAGGAGTATATGCTTATTTATTAGTCACTGGGCTATTTAGGATGAAACGGAACCTACCAATTAAATAAAAAATAAATAATGCTGGACATTTTCACACAGCATCGTCTAGCCCCAAACTAAGCAGAGCTTGTGTTATGGGAACTACATGACTGATATATTACTTTTACTTTTATGTTGAAATTCAGTTCAATTTCAGCAGATGACGACTTGCCATCCACTAAACGGGGCTCTATAAGTGCCACCAATGGCCGACGGGGGTTATTATTATTTATTTACCTATTATTTACCCGCGACACAAGGAACCAGTTTAGATGGTTAGGAAACCCCATCTGTGTTTGATGTTTTTTTTTCAAACGACATCACCGATTGTATTGCCTCGCATGCTACACCATTAAAGACAATAGATGTACTTCAAAGATGATATTACATAGAATTTTCATCTCACGTCAAAGAGCGCTGTAATACGTGATCGGATAACCGTCGATTCTTAAATTTTATTAAGATTAATATAGAAAGTTATTTACTATGTAGATCAGAATACCATAAGTTAAAATAAATTTGGTTAAAAAGCTTTCAAAAAGCATCAAAAACTTAATTCACAAATATGCCTCAAGTTTTATTAAAACTGATACGAGTTTGAAGTAAGTTACATAAATAAGTTATCCTTTCAGAAGAACCGTTGGGTTGTACTGACGGAAGGATTGCTCTTTGACTCACGACGCTAGATGTTCATTGCAGATACGGAATAGCGTCTGTACATAAATGGCGAACATTCATTCACCGTGCGATAAACGTGTCAGAAGGCATTGATAGCTTCTACAGGCTTTCTCGCGTGTCGTTGACCGCGTGAAAGTCAACTATGACAACTTGTGACGTCACATCATATTGTAAAGTGATGAAATACTCGTGATTGAGAGGTTTGTATCGATTTTGTTAGGCGAGGGCACGCACTCTTTTTTCGCGTTCCTTCTCTCCATCTTTCATGTGTTAAATCGCTTCAAACCGGCATAATAGCCTATATGATAGTGCGCGGTTTTTATAACCTATTGAAATCTGCAACTCTAGAGGCATTTCTGATCCGTTGCCTGTTCTGAAAGAATCTTTTTTTAAAAGTAGGTAATTTTATAAATTAGCAGAAACATCTCAAAATTTTACAGTTTACATGTACGAGGAAGAAATAGTCTCGTGCAACGGGTAGTAAGTAAGAGAGATATGTATCAATCGTGTGTCGATTGAGCCCTATTTCAGTGTCGCGAGGACTTGTATAGAAAACATAAATTTTGAAAAGTACATCACGCGCATATACCTTTGAAAATTGTGCTCATAAAGAGCGTAAGTATTTGCGTAAGTAAAACAATTATGCGTGAGTATTTGGAGTCAAAATTTACACGTATTTATTGGACATAATCAATGAGTCCCTTCTGTCTCCATCATTAGAGCAAGGCCATCACCATAAGGGTTAAGTATACATGTTTGTCTGAGTGTAATTTTAATTACTTGTCTTTGAATTTTTCCTACTATGAGATTTCCTACTTTTTCTATGAGTAAAATTGAGCATTTATATTATATTTGTATGTATCTACATACATATTTGGATGTAGGTATGTATTTAAGTATGAATTATTTTTAATTTTATGTATGTAGTTTATTTTTATTTTTAAGTAGCTATTTATTTTATTTAATAAATTGTTCTCTTATTTTGATAATCAGCCAAACGATCTACCGCTCCACTCTTCATAACACAAAGGTTAGCTGGAAGAAAATTAGCATTAAGTTCGCCTATGTACTTGTTTTATCTTGTGCAATAAAGCATTTTCTATCTATCTAACTGTGGCTTGAAATATACAAATTGTTACTGCATCCTTGATACATGACCTGCAATAATACAACATTTTATCTACACGGGATTGTAGGAGAAAATCTTCCCATCAGATTGAACACAGACACAAACTAACAAAAATATACAAAAGGAACAGAAGCTTTTAGTTGACATTTAGGTTGAAATTAAATGAAATGGTGCGATGAGAGATTTCATACAAAAGACATCAACGCACTAAAGATGTCTATGGATTATAAGTTTAGTGCACATTTTTCCAGAAAACCTTTAAGAAAACTGACTTAGGCATTGTTATTTTAAATACTAATAGCAGACGGCTTATGATTTTCTTTAGCTGTTGGACCTCAAAGATGATTTCTAGTATTGACGAGAAATCGATTTTGAGGTCCAGCAGCGTTATGTTTAACAATAAGTGTTATGTTTTCATGAAAATAAATACGTAGTTTCAATATTTAGGCTTAACTTCACCAACAAATTAGGCGGACGGTCAAGACCAGGTAAACATTGATAACGATAACAGATTCCTATGAAAACATGTGTCAAAAAGCTTTGATTAGGCCCTAACCATCCGTTATTGTGTAAGTAAACTCGGGCCTAACATTCAAACAAACATAGTTAGGTATGTGCCTCGTTAAGTGGTATTTTCTAATATTCTCAAGTATTCGGTTCATTATCGTTCATAGTTGGCGCCTGCGCATGTTTTACATAGTAATTCACTTTCGGCGCGTGCTGCATGTGACGGTTTCACCCGTTTCAGACGTCGCAAACGCCACTGGATGTATTCAGGGCTATAATGCTGTAAAAATAGACCAATTTTACCCACAAGCCCGTATATATACATTTGCCATAAGAGGACACCACAGGACGTATTCAGGATTTAGGGCTAGAATGCTGTCAAAACTGTGCTATTTTTAGCCACGAGCCATATATGCATTTGCTATATGTACATAAGAGGTTTGTGTGTATTATTACTACAAACACCCGTTTAGCTACGAAACCACTTATCGGATTTTAGAGTGTTTTGCAATCGACTTGTATGCCCTCAAGGATGGTTCTAAGATAGGTTTTGTCACCATAAGTCCAAAGAAGGCTTTCCAATAGATGATATAAACATACCGAGGGTTTTTTTTTCACTTCACTCATTCTAAATGTGTTTAATCTTGGCAGCCATGTAGACAGAAAGGTATTTCAAACCTTTAAAACATCTACACAATAACATTTGGTGACGATCACTCTAATATGGATAAAAACTTTGCATGACAATACTAGTAAAATGGCTATAGCTACAACACAATAGTCCTCATATGGTCAGAATGGCTAAAACTTAAAAATGGGAAAATTTAATCCTTGCTCAAGCTTTTTGACTTAGTTCAGAATGCCTTATAACCTTAGTACTTACTAGGATGAGTTAGGGGTTAGGTAAGTACCTACCTAATCATTTATACTATAGCAATGGATTATGGCATGAAATTAATCGATGTCAGTTTTCAGGCTGTCAAGTATTTGCTTACCGTACGTCTGTTAAATAAGTGTTCCTTGTCAGTTTTAAATGAATGAATTTTGTATATTTTCTAAGTATTTTACTTAGAAAAAGTACAAAAAAAAACTTACCAAGACTAAAAATAGAATGGGCGGTCTTATCACTTCTTCTTAATAAGCCTATCAAAATTAGTTATTACCATTTTGTAGCTGTTTTAATGCGCTGATTTAACAAAATGCTCTAGCATTTCATAAGTTAGTTCATTAAAGAAATAATAATATGATTTATTTCTCTTTAGAAATGTTACATGTACTTCTATTCGTCAAACAAATATTACATAAGTAAGTACATTTTGTAAGTACAGAGTGAATCTAAATAATTAACCATAAACTTCAAGCTAAAGTCCTGGATACACCCACCGGTCTATGAATAAAAGTTGAAGATCAGAATGACATGCCCCTAATAACTGCGAAGACACGCTATTTGAAGTATGAAGCTGTTATGTCAATTACGTGTTACTGTCAGTTTGCTGATGAATAACAGCTGCAACATCATTTTTTTTTATAATACCACAGATCTTATTAAATAATCTAAGGTATAAATCTCAATAGGTTTTAATCATTGAAATCATAAGCATCATTATAGAAACGTCAGCTTAGAAACTACGTGAATTTAAAATGTTAAAATGAATTTATACGGATTCCTCACGCGCGACCAAGTCCAGAAGAATTAGGCACAAACTCTGCTTGATTTATTTTTGTTACTGTTGGTTTTTTGTAAGTCCCGACCGCAGTAGAGTTTCAATTACATTTTATTGTAAAATGTAGAGTTAAAAGTATTCTAGTCATTCGTCATATAGCGATACAAATTGGCAGTAATATTATAACTTAAAAAGCTACGCAAACTAATAAATGACAAAGACTCTGCCGAAGAATGTATTACTCATCTATATCTTACATAACTCTTGGTTAACCCAAAAGATACTGAGTCAGAAACACTTTCTTCCGTGACTTGCAATTGTAAAAGGATACAAATACCAGAGGATGAAATAACGGTGTTTTCCTCAAACATAAAAAGCTAAGACCCTGAGGGCCCGCGATCATTAGCCATATAAAGGCGACAATGTAAATTAGTTTTTAAAGTAAGTTTAGTGCTAGCCTCGCTTGACATCAAGGAGTGTAATCGTCCACCGTTGCCTTCGAAACTTTGCAAAATATAAATTAATCAGATGATACGAACTGTGTTAGAAACCCTTAGCCTTCCTATAATAAAACTTAGTCGGTTCCTTCACCAATAGTACGGTACGTGAAAATTCCCGTTTTACAATATAAATGTACCTGATAAGTCTTGAGTTTAGCAACAAATTAAACGGACGGTCAAGTCTAACCATTTATGACGACAGATTCCTATGAAAACCACTATATATATGTTATTTTGATATGAGGCAAGATTTGTACAACATATTTTACAATGTGGATTGTAAAATATGTTGTACTTTATAAGTTAATTTTTTCGAAATTTAAAACCCCTTACTTTATCGTGCCACATGTGTATTTTAAAGTACTTAAAGTAAAACTACTACAAAAACACGCTTTACAATTAGTTTTGCTGTTTCGGAGATAAATGATAAAATACTTTAAAAAACACGAAAAAAAATATGACAAACGTTCTTTACGTCTGTCACGGGTCATAAAAAGCTATGAAAAACGATATCTTTTATATTAAAACGCATAAAATAACACTGTAAGATGCTGTCAAAATTGCTGTAAGACATAACTCAATTTAACAGGCACAGGATGTCCAAAGCGCGTTAGCATCTCTAGTATGTCTGTGTCCAAAACTTATAGAATCCGAAAAAGTAACATATTACCCAACTTTGCCATTTCAATTAAAGAATAGAATATGTAGTTTAATTTTGGTTTTGAAGTTTTAGAATGTAGTTTATTTCATACACCAACAAAGCACAGAAAAAAGACATACCTACTTAGTAAAATATAAACAGGCTTTTATTACTCATTTTAACAGACTTAGAAATGTCCAAAGCGTGTTAGCATCTCTAGTAAGTCTGTGTCCAAAACTTATAAAATCAGAAAAAGGAACATTGTCCATAACCTTGCCATTTCAAGTTTAAGAACAGATTAGGTAGTTTAATTTTAGTTTTGTAGTTTTAGAATGTAGTTTATTTGATGCACCAACAAAGCGCAGAAAAACGACATACTTACTAATTAAAATATAGGTAGCAGACAAATAGGAAGTTTTAGAAGTTTGAGCCTTACAAAATAACTGTTAAAATAGACCTTAGCAAGAGTGAATTTTCCTATGACAAGTATTTTTTTACTTAAACGGAGATTTCATCATTGTTAAAATTAAGTATCATTTGGAAACTCAACTCAAACTCAAACTAAAACATTCGTATTTAATCATTGAGTTAGCTTTTATATTTCATTACTCTGGCTATTTTAGTCAGCAAAGTCCATTCTATGCTCTTACACATCGCCTTATATTACGGCACTTATTGATAAACCATAGAGGGGTACTCCCCTCTGTACCTAAGAGAAAGTCCCCAGACCTGAAGACGCCGCCGTCCGAGTAATTACAAGACCGGTCTACCTCCATTGACAGTCGCAGAGACCACACATGTACTAATGACCAATACAGTAATAATAAATAATAATAATAAATGGTTTTTATTTCTGTAGCAGAATTTTTAACAATTTCATTAGGGTGTAGAGCCTTATTCACTTTAAGTTGAGCGGATTTTTTAATTATACGAGATATTGTTTTTAGGAAATAATAAAAACATACTTTAAACAACGGAGAGTATAGAAACAACGGAGAGAGTATACATTTATTCATACAACTATATACAAGTATGTAGGTATATACAAAAAATACAAATGAAACAGCTAGCTATCTAAAGAACGTTGCAAACTATCTATAGATAGCTCAACTGATCCTGATCACTACCAGGCGGAAGCGTTCACAAAATACTCAATACTCAATACATTTATTGCTTTCACATGGTAGGTACAAAGATGGTGTTTATAGGTAGGTATCTCATATGAACCCTGTCTAAGGGTATAGCAACAGATAGGTAGGCAGGCCGAGGTTTTGCGTAAACAAACTAGTTATTAATATCTATAGTAAATAAAGTTAAGTCTCTCAAATGAACTTTGTATTAGGGTACGGCGGCAGACCGAGGTTTTGTTTTCATTGTAGGTAGTCAAAGTAGGTACTTTAGGAGATGGGTCAATTTAGATTTAATGTCAGTTTTCAATTTCATTTTATTATTTACAATGTTAAATTAATTTACTGCTAAGCTTGTTCTAGATAATCGTCAATATTATAATAGCATCTGTCAATAAGAAAAGATTTAAGTTTTTTTATAAATAGTGTATGTTTTTGTATGTGTTTTAGTTGTGTCGGAAGTTTATTATAAATTTTAATTGACATAATGTATGGGCCGTCACTATGCATCTTTAGTTGTGATCGCGGTCGTATGATTTTATTCCTACCTGATCTTAAAGCGTATCTTCGAGGAAGTTCATCAAGTTTTGTATACAAAGTGGGATTATTCCTAACAAATTTGCACATCTCTAAAATGTAGATAGACGGCAAAGTTAAAATCTTAAGGTTTTTAAAACAAGGCTTGCAGCTAACTCTTTTCTTAATATTTGCTAGGATACGGACACACTTTTTCTGTAGGATAAACAGGTTTTGTGCATCCGTGCTATTGCCCCATAAGACAATGGCGTAAGATAAATAACTATAACATTTTGCGTAGTAAACTGTAGTAAAAATACTGGCCGCACGCTGAATGGCAATGCTAATGTGCTGACCCAGATAACTAGCTCTTATCTGGATCAACGCATTAGAAATAATAAATCTTAGGATTAAGCTGATATAAAGTCCCATATAAAATTTCATATCCCATTTTTTCACACTTAGGGGTGGGATTTTTTCATAAAATGTATATGGGACCACCCTCAAATTATACCATACACATCAAAAAAATAATCATTAAAATCAGTTCACAATGAGGGGTTTCAATAGATTTATGTATATAGAAAAATCTTAGTAAAATACACAACATGTTGAAGTCTTTACAATGACATTCACGTACCTATTCAGTTAAAATAACGAGTTTTGAAAGATATAACACAGTTTTGTTATATGTAGGCCGGTAGCTAATTATAAACTCCAGCAGATTATAGTTTTATTTACTGTGATCTACATAATAATCATACATTGTTTGTTAACAATAACCACAAACCGCCTAAGGATGAGGTCCTAGGTTCCACGTTCACATTTTTCGGCCATTACTCGTACGCGTCATCATCAACCTATATTAGTCCACTGCTGGACATAGGCCTCCCCTAATGAGCGCCATAGCGCCCTGTCTTCAGCTTGTCGCATCCAGCATCTGGCCGAAGGGCGTCCTACACTGCGTTTGCCGAGTCGCGGTCTCCACTCAAGAATACGTTTACCCCAGCGGATATCGGTTCTTCGCGAGATATGACCGGCCCACTGCCACTTCAGCTTGCTAATTCGTTGAGCTATGTCGATAACTTTGGTTCTCTGACGGATGTATTCGTTACGAATCCTATCCTTCAGAGAGACCCCGAGCATAGCTCTTTCCATAGCTCGCTGAGCGACTTTGAACTGGTGGACCAGCCCTATCGTGAGTGTCCACTGTGAGTGAGTGTATTGTGAGTGTGTGTGTGTGTGTGTGTCAGTGTGTGAGTGTACTCGTACGCGTAAAGAAATATAAAACAGAATTGTTTCCCACTAGTCAAATAAATGAAATCTGAAATCATTATTATAAGTATCATTGTACCTACATAAGGTAAGTATTCATTCCGCGTTCCACAATTTTCGGGCAAAACTCGCACAAAGGAAGATCATGCGGGGTTGGTTCCCACTAGGCTATACACTTGCTTCATATAAAAACTGATATTTCAAGGAGCCCGCTGCGTCTCAGTGAGCGCGCGCATATATAACGGCGCACGCGCACACACCGTTACTAGCGCGGCAGGTCTCAACAATGCAAGGAATGTGTTTACGTTGTGTTTGTGGGTCGAGTTATCTTAAACTGCTGTTTGTCTAGCCGCTGAAAAGGCGTTATTTAAAACTGAACAGGTCAGAACTACTGGCTCATGTGACCGAAAAGTTGAGGCGTAAAAAGTTGTATAAACAACAAGAAATATTACTGATGTAAAATAAAGATGTATCTATTTGTCTACATTATGTATAAGGAGGGCATAACGTCTTAAAAATAAAAAATAGCTTGTTAATTTATCATAGTGTATTTAAAGAAAGAAAGAAATAATATTTTTATTTGAATCAAAAACAGAAACATGGTAAAATACTGAAAAAATATGTGTTGCTTGGTGTCAAATTAGGTAATTTCCGAGGACATGAACATTGACATGGGAACACAAAATCTACATAAACGACATACGTATATACTTAAACGTAAACTACATATAAAAAGTGGGAAGAAAAAATTGAATAAGTTGAAGTGATGTGTTACGGCGATAAAATTACCTATTAAAATAATATTTAAAAATAATAACAATCATTTATATCGGATTTAACACCATTATTGCTTATAGCAACTTAGACTTAACTCTTTCATAGTTAAGATCACAATTCATATACGAGTTTAATTCAAATAACTTATCGATTACTATTTGGAATTTACCTGTTATTTTGGTGAACATTGATATTAAATTCGTATCGTTACTATTTGTAACGTCGTTTTAGCTAATTAAATTAAAAATACAAAATGACATCGCCAATATAATGATACGGTTAAACGCGTGTCGTTTGTGCTTGGGCGTCACTAACCTCAGGTTTGCAAGCGGTTACGGTAACCGTAGGTGTGCCGTATGCTTGCTTGTCAGTTAGGTTGTAAAAAACTAGCTAAACTAAAGATGACCAAGAGCGGACCGATAGCGTAGCAGCAGATAGTAACATAGTTTATTCTCGAAATAGCGTAAATGTTGTGCTTATACTCATACTCATTTATTAACCGTAGGAACTATGTACAAAGTATTCAAAAGTAGTTTGAATACAAAAGTGAAAATCTTTAGCTCATTTAATGAGTCATGAGCAGTTGCTATTTTCACCGGAAATTAGGTTAGTCACCGTTAGCAACTTTAAAAAAAAATCTATGTATATGTGACATTAAAAACAAAGTAAGGATCAGCTGAGTTAGAACACATCTTAGGCTTGTTATATGGATATACATTTTTATGTTGAGAACTTAATATCTAGAACGAGTTGTCTACTGTCAGCTTCGTCACTGGGTTAAACCATGCTTGATATAAAAAGCTTTAAACACGCTCAATCATAACACAACGGACACTGCCTCATACAGGAAATTCAAGAAGAACTGCTTTTTGTGGAACGTGTAATCTATATTCTAATCTAAGGCCTCTACTTGACTCAAAAATTATGTATTTTTCCGATTTGAGAAAAAGTCTCAAAATAATTTAGTTAATTTTTGAAAGTGCCACTGTGACAATTCTCTGACACAGTTAAGAAAAACTCATTCGAGCAGGATCTTAAAAAAATACCAAATATTTGATACTAGCTCCTGCCCACGGCTTCGCCAGCGTGGTACCCGGATAAAAAATAGCCTATATGTCATTCTGATGCTTAAGCTATATTACTGTAAAGTTTCATCAAAATCCATTCAGTAGTTTTTGCGTGAAAGAGTAACAAACCATCCTCGCAAACTTTCGCGTTTGTAATAATTATTAGTACCTATTCCAATCCATAATAAAATATTATAATCTGTGCTCATAAGTGAGTGAGACATCAATTTGTAATTTGAATTTGCGAAACGTTTGTATTAGAATCGTGCTACTACAATTGTTTCATATTAAAATACTACGAGTGCTGCCATGATCGGCTTTAAAATAGTATGTAAAAGTCGTCATTTTTGAATATAGCATTCATGAAATACTTTTATCTCCGAGCACAAAGTGAAACCGAAATACGCAATGCAAAGTCATGAATAAAACAGACTGTATTATGGTCATGCTGTCGAACTAGTCAAACCTAGTCTGGGAGAAAGTGCTATTCTAGGCATTGTCGGTGGCTCTATCTACCTAACTAGCGGTGGCTCTTAAGAGTCGTAGTGTAACAGACAAACAAACAAACAACGTCTTATGGCAAACGCTTATATGAGCTCCTGTTGTCGAGACTGAAAAAGTTGCACGACATACCTTTTTTGTGCTTCGTTATGTATAACCTGTCAATGTCAAAGTCACTATAATCCGTCCTTATTGTTTATTTTGTAACTTTAAAAAAAAATGTTTGAATTTTCTTTATTAACATAATCTACTAGCCTATACCCACGGCTTCGCCCGCTTGGTACCCGCATTGAAATTAGCCTATGTGTTATTCTGATGCTATATTACTGTGAAGTTTCATCAAAATCCGTTCGGTAGTTTTTGCGTGAAAGAGTAACAACCAGCCATCTTATAAAACTTTCGCGTTTATAATATTAGTAGGATAGGATATATAAGTAGGATTAAAGCTAATGCAAATTCTACTAAGAAATGTAACAATTTATTACGACAGTGTACCAAATTGAAATAAATATATTTTTTTAGAGGAATTCAAATATTTTAACCTAAGCTATTGCAATTCACAAAAATCGCAATAGGCGGTTAGGTACGAATGTATTTACATTAAATTGACTTAGCGATTCAATTGTGACGATTTTTAATATTGAAAACTGCGAATTTTTAAGGAACTGAGGCTGTGTTTATCAGTTATTGTATGTTTAAAATTAAAATCACCATTGATTTAAAATAGAATGAATTTTCACATGATGAAGAATGTGAAAATGTAACATTTCGTACTCGAGCGCGTTTATGTCTTTTGTATGGAGCAAAAGGTTTCGGGGATCTTTACGATGTTTCACAGTTTTTGCAAGATTTTTGATCAATCTTGCCGAGACGATTTCAATGCTGTTCCTTTGATCCGACTAAGTTGACAGGTAAACTTTGGATACCTGTCAAGTTCTGATGATGATTCAATATTATGGATAAAGCGAGCTGATCTCACTATGGAGAAAACTGAACGACGGAATGTTGATTTTTGATCAGTGGTTCCAATAATATATTTTTTCCTAAAAATATATTTTTCTTGTTGGCATAAATATGTCCCGCTACGGGACAGTTTGCTTGTTCTGCAGGTATTTGTTCCAGTTCTGCGTGTTGTGGTACCACAGTACTCACAGTTCCTGGTACCCACGATACAGAGAAAAAGTGTGGGGTCAAAACTATGTATGTGTCTTTTGGACGGTTATTTATTTATTTAAATAATTAATGTCATTTCGTCATACTTGATCAAAACTATAAAGTAACGGTAACAATATATCACGTTGTGTATGTTATAAAATATACCTCTAACTTTACTGTTATGTGATAAATAAGTAGGCATATTAATACAGAAAATGCTAAATGTAACCGATTTAGTGGTCAATGAACCTAACCACGATATCTATTCTTGACATCCGGAAATACCGACATCGTATAGGTATTTACATTTTCTTACACTCATAGATTGGTTTAGTTAGATAGATAAACAGTTTTCTACGTTAAATAAATAATAAACGAACACATAGTCCTGATTCCACACTAGTATTCTCTGTGTCGTGTGTATCATGAACTACGAGTACCGTGGTATCAGAATACCTAAATCCGGAACAAATGTCCGCAGAAAATGCAAACATTTGCCTCGCAATAGAAATCGAATCCGCACCTTCGTGCCCGCCACGCTCTCGAGGTCGTCAGCCGACTACACAAAGGTTAGCTGGAAGATAATGCTTTCTAGCATTAAGTTCACCTTTGTGCAGTTACTTTTTAGTTTTGCAATAAAAAAACTAGATTATATATTTGCTAAGACAATGTTGTTTCCATCTGATATGGTTTTATCCTACTAGTTTTGTTTTCTTTGATGTTCATTTACACTAAAGAGGTTAGCTAAAGAGAGGTGTGTATGGTATTAGTGACAGGTTTCCATAAAATAGGTAATGTCAATAAAGCACTCCTAACCTAAGTCTGCGTTCTTCGTATTGTAGTAGATACACCATGGCAACATCTTATATTATCTAGTTGTATAAGAAAATATATTTAGTTTCATTTAATTTACAAACAAATAATCTTATAGATAAGTGTCTATATTGATCGTTTAAAGTTAAAGAGTACTTACGTGTAATGAACGAAATTTTTGCGAGTCTCATGACTAGAAATGCGTTTAAGAATTTGCAATGTTCGTTTAGGAATTTAAGAAACGTCTAACGAAATCTTACACCCAGTTTATCTAAGTTGTCTTTAACATAATACACACATCTTAATTTTGCGAGACAGTTTTAATAGAAAATAAGCATTTTGACACAGGTGATAACACCTGTAATAGTTTCGGCATTCGATTATAAAAACTGTTACGGATAAATGTAAGTTTTAACTCAAGCGTTTACTTCGGGATTATGGGCTGACGTGGTGGTTAATATAAATGCGCATAAAATTCTATACCTAGTTAGTAGGAGAAAAGCTCCTTCGTGAAGAATCGGCAAGAAAAATTGTGGGTTGAACGGGGAAGCACTCCAACCTACAACTATGAGTGCTGATGCCAAGCGGCAATGGTGGCATTGCTATTCCGATTTGAAAGAAATGGGCGCCGGTAAATCAATGGCACATACGACTTCAACTTAGTTCTCGTTAAATATAATGTAATGGTAACCGCTCACCATTTTGAGTTCGTCAGAGCGTCCAAACAACAAACACCTAATGAATTTTCACACTCTCTCATCCATTTAGGGAGGGTCACCTCATAACCCCTTTTCCGAACACACTGACCTGTACACGGACCCATCTACACGTGAAAGTTACTTACTGGAGAACAGTGAACTGGCGAAGTCATCCTGGCATAGAGTAGGTGTGATCACTAAAAGGACCAGTAGTCCTGTTGACACTGTCATGGTGCACAATTCACTGTCAAGAATAACACGGGACTGGCATGGCGCGTCCGCCCAATTGGTGGTACTCACTCGCACTGGTGAAAGAAGAAAGGCGATCGGATGCGTGTGCGATCATCGGCAAAGATTGGACGTGTAGATTGGACAGGTTGATGGGGGGTCAGTCTTGTGAGGCTCTGTGAGGCTTTTCTGCTGTATGATCGGTAGGCTAGTTTTATATCAATGGTAGTTGATCGACAAATTTGATCTCAAATGACAATAGATCCATCCATTAACTTTTATCGTAGATAACGCAATCCAAAGTTTTATCTGATTTTGATCCAACAGCCCTTATACCTTGGCACCCAATTAAACCACAGGTGAATCTGATTTAGTTTTATAAAGTACCCGCTAACAAGAGTCCTTCGAGCCGAATAATAATCATTGTTTAGTGTAGAGACAAAAATTAAATCACACTACCATTACTGATAATTCTATATAACCATAAATAGAATTCTATATTTATATTTATAAAAGTACAGATAAAATTTTGCCATTCCCTATAAAAAAACAAGATTAGTTGCTTTAACAACGATGTAATTTTGCATCCTATTAATATTATAAATATGAAAGTTTATGTTTGTTGGTAATAATCTCCGCAACGGCTGAACCAACACAAATAAAATTTGGAAAAGGTGTAATTTGTAACCTAGAATAGCACATGTTTACCGCGTGGGCGAAGCCGTGGACAAAGTAGCCTCTGATGTAAAATAAGAAAGGGAAATAAAGTATGATTAAATAGCTTACCTATTCGAAACCGAGCAAGACTTGTCTGTACGCCTCCCTAGTCATTGGCCAAACAAGCATCATTTAACGGCATAAGCGGTAACTAGCAGATCGATTTTATTGAACACTGATTTCCTATTTTTAAATACGTCCTAATGAACGAAGCAAGTTATTAACACCGATTTCAAATAGAAATCAATGGTCGAAAAGATTGTAAAATTGCCACCATTTAAATTGTCTGTAGAGACTGTTGGGTGTGTCTTAAAGTAGGTAAAAGTCTGAGGTTTGACCCCATTGCACCTAAAATGTTGACTGATACGATAGTGGTCAATTATATTGTAATGCTGAGCGCGTGCGAATGTTCGCGGGCCTGACAGATCGAACAAGCTTTCAGACTTGGATAAAGACTGTATAAAACGTAATTGAGACAAATAGTTACAAAAGCCATAATCAAGAAGTGAGGTGAAGTGAAAACGTATGTTATGGTAAAATACTCTCGTATTCTGTGGTAGATAATTGTGTTTTTGCTCTCCTTGAATACTGTCATCCCCATGATTGATATCCACAGTACGTAAATCCGTGAACATTGATATGACAAGTCACTGACTGCCCCCTACTTGATAGTAGAGGGCAGTCAGTGACTTGTCCAAACATTATTTGACATATTCCGCGTTGCAAGCTCATTGCCGCTTTATTGGAACACAGACATATTTAGTTTTAAGACATGCCGGTTCCCTTGCGATGTTTGGGATTTTGAATCCCAAAAATCGTTGCGACACGACGGGGTTCGAACACACTACCTTCCTGTCGGAAGTCGGGGTACAATCCACTAGGCCAAAACATCGCCAGGTTACTCTACTTAGCATGCTCTACAACGAAAATATTCGAAAGCATGTCCTATCTAACACTCTTGCAACCCTTACCTAGAATACGTTGGAACTACTGTAAATCGTGCCAAACTTGTTGACTTGTTACTTGACGTTTGTACGTGCCTCTAGCTCGGTATCCTCGTATCTCATGATATCAGACATGGGGATTACAGCCATGAACATTTTTTTTAATGCAAGTAAAGTTGTTTTTAGTCTCGCTATTGAGTCAGAGGAAATGTCAGATAAAATCACGAATACTCCAAGGGCAATATTTATTTTACAGTTTTGAAAATCATCTCGCGAGATCTCTTGCGAAAGAGTAAAAGTTACAAATTATTGTTTGCTTAACGCCCACAGCTTATTACAACTTAAAACTGAATTTCCAATTTTGCGTTGTACCTCAGTATAAAATCATAAAATGGAAGACCTCAGTAGTAAGTACGAAAGTACTGTCTGATATGATGCCTACAGCTAATTTTTATCACCTCACCGCTGCCATCGACATTTGTTTTCTTTTTAGGGTGTGATGATGAATTCCCAACACTCTTAACCCTTGGTGGGCACACATCGTGCGGTTTCAGAAGATCTTCCTCCCACATACACTTAGCTTATGGAATGATACACTTGCTGAGGTTTGCCCATGTGGCTACTATAAGTTCTTCAAAACGGCGTTTTTGTTTTTTAGAGGATTGGCAACACGCGTGTGTTGCCTCTAGAGCTGAAAACTTGCAAGGGAACATAGGCTACCAACGGTAACCGCTTAGCAACAAGTATGCCGTTTGCATGTTTGCCAACTAAGAGGAAAAAAAACTGTGCGTAGATACAAGTAGATATTGGTAATCTTGGGGCCTAACCAAGAAGTGTTGTAGCGATTCAGTTCAGGCAAAGATGTCACATTTTGCTTTACGATTAAGGACGGTATGGCGTTGTCATTCGCAAATCGGGATTTGACATCTTGCCTGACTTTTAATCGCAGTAAGAATTGATGGTAAGGCACCGAAGCCCCCTAGGGAAATCCTACTAATATTACATGTGCAGGTTTAAATGTTTGCTGCTAATAATCTCCGAAACGCCTCGACCGATTTGGATGAAATTTGAAACAGGTATAGTTCGCGCCCTAGAAAAGCACAGCCACCAGGTACTACCGCGCGAGAGAAGCCAGGGTAGATGCTTTGTTTATGAAACTTTTGAATGCTTTGTGATAAACCATCCTAATTAAACCAGCTTTCATATAAAACAACTGAATAGATATTGGTCCATCCGTTTACAAGCTACGCTGCCACAGACCTAAACACATCAAACTTTACACCCCTACTTTACAACTTTACACACGCGACCTCAATGGTCGCGTGCTAAAAAACTATAGTTCTCATATAACTTTTGGAACTATCATGGTTATGAACATATTTTTTACTAAAAACGGGATTTGCGAGTTTGAATATTTCCCGATATTTCGGCACAGTTGCATGTAGGTTGCACCTTGATCACGGGAGGTACTGAAGTCTGCGGGTCGACGTTAGTGGCAGATAAATCGTTATATCCTCTTTTTCACTCCATTGCGAAAAAAAATAAAACTCACATTTATGGTAAATAATCTGTTTTTGGTAAAAAAAACATCATAACTAGTCCCCCATATTATAACTCATTCCTATATGCCATTTAATTTTAATAATTTAAAAGGTAGATGCAAATACCATTCAGAGGCGGTAAGATTTAAGGCAGCTGAGAGCGGAGCCCCCTGCTGGCTGTGACGTCACAGTCGGCGATTCAAAACAAACAATAATCGGAACAGAACAGCTTATGGCAGGCACTGTGCGTCCACCCACCCACGGGCATAACGGTAGAGCTGTCATAGAACAGTAAGGTTAGAGGAGACAGCTTTGAAGGACCTACTTAGGTATAGGACGACCACGGTAGCGTGGCGGGCGAGAACTGGCTGCGACGGAACAGATGCGGCTACGATTCCCGCTGCGAGACGAATGTTTGTATGTTCTGCGGATATTTGTTCAGGGTCGCCTGTTTTAGTACGTTACTCGTAGTTCCTGATATCCACGACACAGGGAATTCTAGTGTGGGGTCTATGTGTCAGTTAAATGTCTATTTATTTAGGTATTATATTAGACGCTGGCGTTTTTAGTGCGGCCAAGTCATTTCCCGTCTCACGACCGTCGAGCGTGGTCACAGACGCTAGCCCCAAACTAAGCAAAGCTTGTGTTAAGGGAACTAATTGAATTGTATACACTTTTTTTGTAAATACATACATATTATAATTGAAAACACATCGATGACAGCCAGTCCATTCTGCAGAATGCAGTCTACTCTTTGAACTGTCATCTTCTCAGTGCCATATCTCTGCGCACACGCAGCATGTTAGTTTACGAGGAGAACGCGTACTTTGTTACATCCCCGATTTAAAATCACGAATTTAATAATGCGTCCTAAAAGCAGGGCCGCACCGTTAGCTTATTAGCGGTTTGGATTCGCTAAATATGGTGCGGGCTATGTGGGTACGTCTGACCGTAGCGAACAGTAGAGTCCAGTTATAAAGACATCTTAGACACATAATATTATAATAATAATACTGGACATTTATCACAATCTAAGACTCGCTCCCATAATCTGCAGGGGTCCAGACACAATGGACTATCTACGGTTTTTTGACCTGCACCCTACACCAACAAAATGGCAAGCCTTGCAGAATGAGTGCTACAGTCTCGTCCCCATAGCCATTTTACTACTTTAATATGATACTGATTTGTGCTCAAGCATACCAAGGGACATAATTATGGTTTCTTTTTCTTTGTTATACCAAAAAATATAAATAAATAAATACCCATGAAAAATATCTGATTCGGAGTAGTTTTTCAAATACATTAAAAACTACTTGACTTACCTACCTTAAAAGATACATTGAAGTGGGTGTTAAATTGTATTAATAAGTTAATTTGGTCGATTCCCTTGCAAACAAACTAAGCTTAAACTATCGCTCTCTTTTACTGATAGTGCATACAAGAGATGGCAAGATGGCAATTTTACGCCTGACAAATTAGTTTACGTGTCGCACTAATTCGTGTTTATAGTCAGAGCATGTTTTAAAATCACGACTCAACTTGTAGAACTTGACTTATTTGATAACATTTATTCATACTATGAACAAGTTGGCATATACAAAAAATACAGATGAAACAGCAAACGATCTATAGATAGCACAACTGATCTACACTATCAAATTATCTATACTGATAATTTGACAGGACTTAAATTGTTCTTTTGTTACTGTTAGCAAATGAGAGCGATAATTTAGTTGTTGCACATGAGAACAATAGCCACGTATTTAACCTACATTTAGCAACAGTGCCGTGTTATGGTGCAAAACATTAGTTAGATAAAACCCATAGATTTATTACGCTAGTCTATAATAAATCTATGAGTAAACCATTTCGAACTAAGCGAATGAGTAACTAACATAAACCAACCTTGATTTCCTCCTCTCGTAGGTATTCCTCAATACTGAGGGTGATGATGACCCCTTTCCCGGCATAGTTTATCTTGGAAGATGGTACACTATCGTCCATCGTATTGTTCTACTCGTATTGCCGACTTACTGCATGGCTACATGGAGATTTGAGTCGAGGGATCGGCGTAAATTCACTTCAACATTTTAAATTCACATAGTTTTTAAGTTGACTTTCTATAAGGTCCTTGCGATTTCAATGAATAAAAACGGTGCGGTGGACTTTTAAAACCTGAATTCATAGTCAGAGGTTGAACAGTCCCCCAAACTCCATCATTCAGCATTCGCCTTATAGCTGGGTGCATAAAGGTTGAATTCGCACTTGAATTTTTACTTAGCGCCTGAACAGTCCCCTAGGGGAGTCCCTATTTGACTATGAATTCGGGCCTTAAAAAGGATTTATTTCTAAAATACAGTGGCGCGTTCGTATGGAGATACGAACGCGCCACGCGCATAGTGGCCGTCTATGGCGGCCATAGACTCCTATATAACTTAATTCTCTAATTTAAAAAAAAAAAAAATGTAATCTACCTTCCTTCCTTCCTTCCTTAAAAAAAAGTACCTTAATCACATTGGTCGTGTAGCGACATATCTCGCCACATGATTGAGCTACGTTACATCACATCACAGTTCTACCATAGTCAATATAGACGGCATTGCATTGATGTCTAGATCGCGCTAGCGAAGTTTTCACGCAACTTAAACATACATAAATACCTCTGACAAACACCTGTCGGTCCTAGGAGCCAAAGTGGATCAGATGGATCTGCTGGGCGATCACACTAATTCCCCATGGCTGGTATCATCGGATGGGATGAATCGTATCAAGCTAATTTGTAAGCTGGATGAGCCATAGATGGACAATGCGAATGAACAAAATTGGTTTCATATTGGACGTTCCGTTTTTGGGATGGATGGACCATTAAAATAAGGAATTAGTGTCAAAATTGATTGCCATCTCGATAGCCATGAGTTAGTGTGATCGCCACGCAGCTTGGTGGTAGATCTTCCTTTGCTAATAGAGGACACCCAACAACCGTGTTCTCCATAGTAGCACAACAGATATTTATAATACAAGGTTTGGGTCTGACGATGCTGTGTAAATAATGACTAGCATTATTTTTATATATTTAGTATTTAATTATCTTATTATCAAAATGAAACGTTTGTAAGCGCGGAAGTACTCCGTGATGGGGGGACAAATTTCTTTGGTCACCCCTTCAATCTCCAGCCCTGGCTTGATAGGCAGGTACTTGTGATTTTAGGGGTGGGGGGCATTTGACCCTCTCCCCCCCACTTCCGCGGCCGCTGTTTGAAGGTTAGGTAGTCATTCTATACACTACCTACACATTTTCCACAATAGGCAAAGGTTATCTGGATGGGAATACGTTTTGGCATTAAGTTCGCCTGTTTACCACTTTTGTTTATGTCAATAAAGAATTTCAATCAATCAATAAATAATTATTTAAAATAATTTTATTACAATAAAAGTCAAGTCATACACTCAAAACATGCCTATAGTATCTATTAAAACTTTCTTAATAATACTCTATGGACTAACGTTGTTCAGAATCATATTGATAATCTTTTTAGGTATCCCAAATTCCCAATAGAAAAATTAATGAAATTGGTAACCAACATATATAAGGTCAGCATTAAAATATGCATATTTGTTATCAATATAAATTTATAAAACACTGAATATTATAGAAACCTATGCAATACATATATTGATAATACTACACACCTCAAAAACAATTTGCAATCAGTTTGAAAACAGTTTTATTTCAAATAATGTTGTTTTTTTTTTTTGGAATTACGAATTGTTTCTTGTTTAAAATACAACATTTCGAATAAAACCAAAACATATGTTTAAAATGAATTTAAATCAATTCATATGGAAAAGAGATTAACAGGAAAAGAGAATAACAGGAAAATAAAATTCAACTTTTTTCAAAATGATCGAAAACTTATTTTAATTTGTGTACATACATATATTTTATACATATAGTTACTTTGAAAATCATGGATATTTACCTAAAACGACACTTAACTAAGTCGAGCACAATTTAAAACGGCCAAATACTGAAACGATACTAAGAAGTAGTAGAATTGGAAAGATTTGACGCTAAAATCATTTTTTAATATACATCAACGCAGCAAACAAACACCTGTCGGTGATCGGTTACCGTAACCTTCCGTAGGTTACGGTAACCGTTCACCGACGCAAAGTTGTTGCGCTTGCAACAACTTTGCGAAATTGGTACACATATTTACTTGTAGAATATGGGAAATCTTTTACACCCATTTGTAAAGATTACTCGTTAACTACATAAAACACGATAAGACTACTACTAAAAATACAATATTTCTTAGCAAAACATAATAACAGCAGCAAAAGCAATGCGGTCGACCAGTTTCGCCATAGTTCCAGCGCACGCTAGGTCCAAAAAATTGGGCACTTAATATGTAATGTTTCCACTTTAAAAAGAAACAAGTATCTACTATAAACTACGAACATTCAGCCAATATTCGGGCCGATTTTTGGATGCGCCTCGAATTGTAGTTGCGAGTGGCGTCCGCCGCATCCTTAAGGCATACTGTCAGTCTTTTTACTCGAGCAGCCTGCGGGTAGCCCACAGTCGCCGGGTCGCCAATACTCTGCGTATCAAGAAAATATCAGAAAATGTGTCCACTACAAAATGGATTATTAAAATCATGATAGAGATCTTGTAATTATTAATATTACTATTATTATTATTATTTATTGCAATTTTGACATTTTTAATCATCATATATAATATTTTTGGAATTCATATTGTAAAAACGGGAATTTTCACGTACTGCACTATCGGTGAAGGCACCGACTAAGTTTCGACTCATTCCGAGAGTCTTCACGCTTTTTTTTTAAATTCCCGTTTTTACAATATGAATAGTCAAGTTCACGATATTTTTGGAATTTTTATTATTAGTCGAATTTCTGGGTTTCTCTGAAATACTTATAAATTAATTTGTTTTATTTAATATGAATATGTTATGGTATGTTGTGTTTTGAATCATTTGTGTTTTCAAAAACTGTTATATGTATATGGATTATGATCTGAAATAAATGAAAATTAATGAATGAACTTTAATATTATTGAAAGATATTGTTGAACACCCTAATCGGAACCGTGTGTGAAAGTTCCCGTTTTTCAATATGAATGATCAAATTCACAATTATTTGGAATAAAAACAACTACGTAGATTCAGCCCCATGCCAAGGTTTTCTGCAAGAGATCGCTTTTAAGCGATAAGACCGCCCATTGTACTTTTTGTTATATTAAGTTTATTTTATTATCTTGCGATGTACAATAAAGAATTCTAATTCACTCTTTAATTCAAAAAAATCAGATCAGTTAATTCAGCTTTTGATCTTTCGGCCCAGAATCGTACAGTTCTTACAGTAAGATTAAGGTATGGGTATGCCACTATCAGTTGTCAGTTCCGTTTCGTTCTAGGAATGGTTTCTTGAGCGTTGAGGGCGCCGGCAGCTTCGACGGCTTCTTGTAGGAGACGGAGCGATTCACATTCTCCTTCCCGCCGTCTTGCTCCTGCAACAATAGCTTAGTTTTATATCTATACTAATACTAGCTTCTGCCCACGGCATCGCCCGCGTGGTACCCGGATAAAAAGTTCTGATGTATAAGCTATATTACTGTAAAGTTTCATAAAAATCCGTTCAGTAGTTTTTGCGTGAAAGAGTAACAAACATCCATCCTCACAAACTTTCGCGTTTATAATAGCAGTAGGATAATAAAGCTAAGGAGATTTATTGTTTAAACACACCATTTTTTGTTGTTTTAGACAAACACCACTTTCTGTTGACGTTAACGCCTGCAGAAAGATTGAATTGTATGGAAATGACATTAGCTTTGGAAATGTCATGTGATTTCTACCAAGTTTGTGCAGTCACATGAGACATTTCACCCGTTATTTCTCAAGGTCGGCAAATCGTGAGTGATCCCTATGTATACTCGAGAACACCAGAGTATCAATATGTTACGGTATCCGCTTGCCAACAGGTAGACCGTTACACTTTAATTGTATAAAAAATGTCAGTTTTGGATGTGCTTTTGACTATACTCTGTGCGTTACTTTAATTTAGTGTGATAGTTCATAAATGGAGCTTAGTTGATAGTTGTGGCGAGAGATGTCGCTAGTACTCACTCTTTTGATGGTATAAATGTCAGTTTCGGATGTGGATTTGACGATGCCTTGCGCGAAGGGGTGGCGCGGGTGTCGCGCGGGGGGCGCGGAGGGCGCGGGGGGCTCGCAGGGCGGGGAGGGAGCTGTGAACACGCTGAACTCCTCCGAGGCGGAGGACTCGCAGTCGCTGGTGACGCGCGACTCCGCATCAGACTCAACCACTATGCACTCCTGTAACGTAATGTCATACGCTTACAGCTTCAAACCTCTTTGGGGGACACAAATTACGTCACAGGTTAAAGGGAGGGAGGGGGACCTCGCGTGTAAAGAGGGCGCGCTTTCAGAGCATAGCTCTTGGATATAAAGGTATGCAAATTTTAACCTCTGGTGTAATGGGCGAAGGCCCGCCTGAGACGCAGAAGGTTGCGGGTAAGATTCCCGCCGCGGGACAAATGCTTGAATAATCTGCAAATATTCGTCTGCGGTCTGGGTTTTTTCTATGCATAATATGTATGTACTAGCTACTGCCAACGGCTTCACCCGCGTAGTACCCGGATAAAAAGTAGCCTATGTGTTATTCTGATGATTAAGCTATATTACTGTAAAGTTTCATCAAAATCCGTTCAGTAGTTTTTGCATGAAAGAGTAACAAACATCCATCCTCACAAACTTTCATGTGTTTAATATTAGTAGGATTTACAAACAAAAAGTATATAAGTAGTATATCAGTCATGAAGTTCTCATAATACAAGCTCCGCTTAGTTTGGGGCTAGATAATGCTGTGTGAAAAATGTCCAGCATTATTTATTGTTGAAAGTTTAGGACGACTCGTGCTGGGCAGTGGGTGTATATGGGGTGATGTTAATGATGATGTGTAGTGAGGTTGTCTTACATAGTCTGTTGGTAGCAGAGTGCGGGCGCGGTAGCGGGCGAGGATGCGGTCGTGCGGGGAGGTGGAGGCCAGCGTGCGCGGGTATCGGTACTCCACGCGGGACGGAGTCTTGCCTGCAATCAAACAAACAAACAAACTAACAAACACATCCATACCTTACAATACATATACTCACGCCTGTTTCCCGGAGGGGTAGGCTGAGACCAAGAATTTCCACATACCTGGCATACCTCTTTCGCTTCATTCATCCTTATCAAATCACATGGGGACGTCACAAGAGGTCATTGTCACGTCACACTCAAAAGTCAACTAAACAGCTGTTTAGTTGATTTTAGGGATGTGCTAAGAGCAGGTAGGATGGCAACTTTGATGGTCATTTCATGAATGAAAAACATGGAAATCCAAAAAGTCGTAGAACAAACAATGCTCCCCACCACAGTGTCAATGAACTCCTTCCGGCATTATATACACATTCCGGGACACCCTGTATATTGTATTGTATTGTACAAAAAGGCTTCTTAGTGTTGGCTTCGGCTCCATTAATGCCTGTAAAGGTTCCAAGCAAACCTAATATTTAAGTGAATAAAGGGAAATAATAATATATCTATTTATTCACATAACTTGATCTATCACTGTTAGTACAATTCCTTATTCATTCAATATGACATTCATTCAATTCAATTCTATTCAATAATGTCATCATGATTATATGTATATATAGAATATTTTGTAGTCTATGAAATATTATCTGTATCTTGTAAGGTTAGGTTATGTAGTATATGTACTTGTATTATGTATTATGTTGTATTTATGTATTGTAGGGAATACATAAATACAACGTTTGTATTTTATTAATAGATAAGCTCTAGCATATAATTTATAACTTTCTTATTATTCATGCACTACCTAAGACGGTTTTCCATATAACACGGACAAATGTTTGTATCTGCAAATATTTGTCTCGGGTCTGGGTGTTTTCTATGTATAATATGTATGTATTTACGAAAAAAAAAAAATATATAAGTAGTTTATCAGTCATGTAGTTCCCATAATACAAGCTCTGCTTAGTTTGGGGCTAGATGATGCTGTGTGAACATGTCCAGCATTATTTATTTATTTATTTTATTTTAACACAAAGGTTAGCTGAAGAGAATGCTATCTAGCATTAAGTTCGCCTATGTACAGTACTTTTTAATTGTGCAATAAATAATTTTCTATCTATCATTAATTCATGTCCCGATTCAATAGGCTTACTGTGAGATTATTAAATCAGGACCATCCACCATTCACATGTAATGGAAGCATCCACTCACCGGTCGGAGAGTACACTTTATACTGTTGGTCCAGGCAGCGTTCCTCCGCCTCTTCAAGAAGAGCGAGCGCGTGCCGCATGTTGTCGTCGTACAGGGACAGCTGCGAGTTCAGCTCCCGGAGCGAGGCTCGGTGCGAGCAGCTCAGCGCGGCGGCGGACGAGCTGACGCTGCCGAGGGAACTGGACACCGCCGTGAGAGCCTCCGACGACGTGCTGGTTATGGCCTGTTGGTGATTCATCATTTATAATAATAATTATACATAATACATAATGTAACTTCATATCCAGTAAGGCATTATCGTTTAGCTCTGATTTGACTCGTATAGTATCCCGATATTTGAGTCAAATCCGAGCTATGCAGCGTAGCAAATATTCAGTTAATGGTAACTTATGCCCAACTACAGTGTGACATGAAAATATAAGTGAAGAGATACAAATTGTTTAATTTCACAACAGTGCCGCAATTCTAAGTAGAGTAGAAATAAGTTCTACCGAGGTTCTGTTTCACATACATATAGTCACGCCTGTTTCCCGGAGGTGTGGGCAGAGACCAAGGATTCCCACTTGCTACGATCCTGGCATACCTCTTTCGCTACATTCATCCTCATCACATTCTTCGTACAAGCTCGCCGGTTTAGTGTACTTCTGACCTGGCCTTTTCATCTTTTCATCCAATAATAATCATAATTCATTGATTTCAGGAAATGTACACGTCAAATACAGGATCCTTGTTTTTTTCACTCTTCATCATTTTCCTCTCATCATCTTTCATTTTCTTTCATCATCTTTCATCACTCTTTTCTCATACAGTTCCTAGCTCTATCTCTCAGGCAGCATAGAAAAGTATACGTCAAATACAGTTAATAATTGCAATTGCATTTAACATCACGCTACTACTTTTAGGAGCCGAAAAAAAAAAGTAAAAGCGCGGGCGGGTGATGCGACGCGGTGGGCTGGGGGCTGAGGGCGTTCTGGCACAGCTATTACTTGTGCAAATCTAATAATAAATTATAGTTTAGTGATGTTTAACTTGCCTCCTGGCTTTGCTTCATGTTTTCGACGACTTCCCTGTTGGTAAACACGATATCGTCGATCGCCGAGTTGATACCTTCCATCAACTTTGTTCCCGTCGATTCAACTTGATAAACGATTGATTCGGTCTCTTTCTGCAAGAAAAATAACATGTCTGTAATGTTACATATCCAATTCACAACAAACACTTGCGACCAACTGATTCCATTAAGAGGCCTGCGTTGGATGAACTGCCCATACAAACGTAACACCATAGTCATTTGTAATTAGAGCTTATTTCACTATATTATGTTATTATTTGCATTCGAATAGTATTTATCTACGTACCTTGCTATATATTTTTTCAAAATACTTACCTAAAATGAAATGTAAACGAATCGCATTTTGGATATTTTTACGGCATACATGACATGTTTTCTTCTTATTTGTTTCGTATTAAAAACAACAATACCTTACGTATCGTTTGGTTAGGTACATAGATTATATTGTCAAGTTACAGAATAACAACACAATGTGAAAAATACAACAAGTTTTCGTTCATCTTTTTTTGTATTACGGAACATCACCAAATTTATAACAAATTCTGAACGGCTAATATTGCTATCGCGCAAGCACGGGCGGGCCTGCATCAGTCAAAAAGAGATAACTATATTTTTGTACGCGCTTCGAATTTAAGTTATGAGCGCTGTACGCCGGATCCTTAATAGTTTTGGACAACCTCTGTGGCGCAATGGACGAAGGCCCGCCTGATACTCAGAAGGTTGCGGGTTAGATTCCCGTCGCGGGACAGATGTTTGTATGATCTGCAAATATTTGTCTTGGGTCTGAGTGTTTTCTATGTATAATAATAATGTATGTATGACAGGAGGATTGACAGGAGTAAAATTCTTGCCATCTCTTTCTTGCTTGCACTATCAGTAAAAGAGAGCGACAGTTTAAATTGTTTAGTTGGTGTACTACAGAATCGGCGCCAATAGATGGATTACCTCGGTCTCCTGGTTGACTAACTGCAATGTTCTGAGTAACTCCTGGTAGATTTGGTCGACTCCTTGAACCACCTTCGAGCTGATCATCTCCATGTCGTTGCTGATCGCGCTCATACCTGTATTTCAATTACAATTTGCTTATTCAATAAAAACAACTATGAAAAACTTGAATGAATTTTATTATGAATGAAGTTTAGGATAAACTTTGACATTATTTAGAGTGAAATTCGTATGAAGTTTAAGAGTTAAATTTGAATGAATTTTAAAGTGTGCTTTACTTTAAATGAATTGTTATCCTACAATTCATTTAAAGCTTTGAAATCAGTTTAGAGTGAACTTCGTACGAATTTTAGAGTTAAATTTGAATGAATTTTAAGGTGTGCTTACTTTGAATGAAGTGTGGGATAAGTTTTGAAATCAGTTTAGAGTGAATGAACTTCGTACGAAATTTAGAGTTAAATTTGAATGAATTTTAAAGTGTGTTTACTTTGAATTAAGCGTAGGAAAAGCTTTGAAATCAGTTTAAAAAAGAATAGTGAATTTCGTAAGAAATTTTGAGTTACATTTGAATGAATTTTAAAGCGTGAAATATGAATGAAGTTTAGAGAGCACTAAGAAAGAAGTTTAGAGTGAAATTATAATAAAAACGTTTAATTAATTCATTCATTCACTCAATTTCAGCAGCGTGACTGGCGTGACGAGTGCAAATACGTACCTTCGTCGAACTCCTTGTAGTAACTATTGTGGTAGTGCGAGTTCTGAGTATGGCCGGTCTCCCAGGCCTGCAGCTCCTGCAGCATCAGCTGTGTCTCCTGGGCGTTGGACTCCATCAGCCGTGTTTGGTGCTCCAATTGCGAGGACAGACGGCTCTGCAGTTCCGAGCGCTCCTGCTTTATGGCTTCCAGCCTTTTTGATAATCTGTGAACAATGTTTTAACAAAATCGATACTTACAAAAATTTGTTTGTCCTGACTGACTGACTGATTTATCAACACACAGCCGAAGCTACTACCTCTATAATTCTAGAAAGCTGTCATTTGGAATCTATATTAAATATTTTGTTTTATCATTTAAAAAAATATTTAATTTTGCGATTACAAACTCATTTGGAGTTGGAGACTTACATTGACAGTGACTTATATCGATGTGTGGGCGAACATTTTTTCAACTACAAAGTTAAGTTTTTCTTTCAATCCGACTTATCTTTTCGTTAGAGCAATGTTTGGTGCTTTCATAGTTTATAAACTTGAGTAATGTTTGAGTAATGAGTAATATTTTGGTGAATATACAGAAATCAAAATATTTATTTGCAACTCAAGCTTGTACGGAACCCTTGGTGCGCGAGCCAGACACACACTTGTTTTTTTTGTGAATATATATTTTTTTTATTATAATTACCTGTGCTCCGATGCAGCTGTCTCTGACTCGACATGGTCTTTCAGCCGCTGCTCGAAGATCCGCCTCTCCTCATCCATCCAGCTCTGCAGTCTGCTTCGGGTCTCGCACCGCTCAGCCTCGATTTTCTCCATTTGCTCGGAGAGACGCTCTTCCAGTGCAATGCTGTCTCTTTCTACTTGCTGTTAAGACAAAAAAAAAAACAAGTTTATTTTTAAACCTCTTATTCATAATCACTAACTGCAATCTATACTAATAATAAATCTGAAGAGTCTGTTTGTTTTTTTTTGTTTAAATCTCCAGAATTAAAAAAAAAATTGTATTTTATAGCACAATTCTTGAGGAAGGTAATAGGTTATTTAACATCACGCTACGGTGCTTTGGAGCAGAGTAAAAAGTAATTTAAAAAAACTATTTTCTTTTTATGCGTACAAAGACCCCCTTAAAGCCTTAAGAATAGTGAATAGAAATTTATTGGTAAAAAAACTAATTTATATATTTTTTAGAGGATAGTCATGCTTCTAGATATTTGAGAATAGTTCAAAGATCTACTCAGTGTGTATGTATCTGTGAATGCATATTCTGGGGAGTGCAGTAGTGAGCGAGTTTGTTTTATGTTGATATAAACAAGACTTTGTCGCGCTAGGAATCGCCGTAAATTCGCTTTAACATTTTAAATTATTTCACGTAGTTTTTAAGCTGATGTTTCTATATGATCCTTGTGATAAGGAATAAAAATCAATTAAAGTATAGAATAAATTAGAAAATGAATTCAACCATAAAACCATACCATATAGATGCCTATATGGTATGGTTGGTATGGTATGGTATCTCATATAGATTCAACCATATTGATGGCTCTGTGACAGATATTTTTATAAAATAGATGAATATTTCAAATTTAAATTCATATTTTAATTGTTATATTTTTTCTGGCAATTTTTATTTTATATTGTAATGCATGAAATTTAATATATCATATAATTAAATATATATATCAATTTAATTTAATATATATTTTTTAATATAAAGTAGGTATGTGCATTTGCATATTTGCACAACAAAATTTAGTTGAGTACAGTGATACCTAATAATGTAGCATAAGAATCAATGTACCTGTATCAAGCAAATAAAGTTTTCATTCAACTTTTTGACTTTGACTTTGTGCATTCCATAAGTTAAGGATCCCGCGTACAGCGCTCATAACTTAAATTCTTAGTGCGTCCAAAAATATAGCTAGCTCTTTTTGACTGATGCAGGCCCGCCCGTGCTGGCAATATTGGCTAATATTGCTAGCACTATCAATATTAGCTCAGAATTTGTTATAAATTTGGTGATGTTCCGTAATACCAAAAAAGATGAATGATGATGATGATGAAAAACTTGTTGTATTTTTCACATTGTGTTGTTATTCTGTAACTAGACAATATAATCTATGTAACTAACCTATACATAAGGTATTGTTGTTTTTAATACGAAGCAAATAAGAAGAAAACATGTCATGTATGACGTAAAAATATCCAAAATGCGATTCGTTTACATTTCATTTAGGTAAGTATTTTGAAAAAATATATAGTAAGGTATGTAGATAAATACTATTTCAATGCAAATAATAACATAATATGGTGGAAATAAGCTCTAATTACAAATGACTATGGTATTACGTTTGTATGGGCGATTCAGCCAACGCAGGCCTCTTAAGATATATTTTTATTACTTACTTCCTTCAAAGCCTGAACAAGATCGTCTTTCTGTTTTTTTCGCATCAAGATACTATTCCTCTGCGCATGTACAGCTTGGATCAACAAGTTGTCGCACTCCTGCGTGCGAGCCTGGAACGACCGTTGCGCGTGGCACAGCGATGCCGACCTGGCGGCAGCTCCTTGGCACTGTAAATAAATAAATAATACTGGTCATTTTTCACACACCATCATCTGCCCCAAACTAAGCAGAGCTTGGATTATGGGAAATACATGACTGATATACCACACAAATACTATTTTTAGTAAATACATACATATTATACATAGAAAACACCCAGGCCCCGAGACAAATATGTACAGATCATACAAACATTTGTCCCGCGGCGGGAATCGAACCCGCAATCTTCTGCGTCTCAGGCGGGCTTTCGCCAACGTCACTACGAGGTCGTCAAACCTCTGTGAACTTTTTCATCTTTTTCTTATCCAGGACCCAATAACATTTTTTTCAAGGAATATTTCACCAAAACCGCCAACTGCTGAAGAGAGGTTCTCAATATCTGCGCCAATTTTGAACCGATTTTAATGACTCCCCGACTACGTCCTGTTGTTGTGCAGCGTGCAACGCGGCAAGTGCATGTTGCAGCAACCGTTCCACGGCACTTTAAATATACTTACGCATTGCTGTACGAGCCTAGCGACGTCTCCGACTACGTCCTGTGTTGTGCAGCGTGCAACGCGGCAAGTGCATGTTGCAGCAACCGTTGCACGGCGCTTTGTATCTACTTACGCATTGCTGAACGAGTCTAGCGACGTCCCCGACTACGTCCTGTTGTTGTGCAGCGTGCAACGCGGCAAGTGCATGTTGCAGAAACCGTTGCACGGCGCTTTGTATCGCCGCGTTGTTACTCTGTAGCGCCGCATGGACCTGAGCGCGTTGCGAGTCGCTCGCTGCCGCCAGCTTCTTGTGACTTGCGTCCGTTAGTTTTTTTATCTGTATGTACAACAGAAACGGGTAAAACAAGAATAGGAATCTAATTCCCGTCAACACCGAGCGGAGGTACAGCCTCGCCTGATAACCGACATTTTTTTATAGAAATCTAACACTGACATGCCTAAGTTATTGCCTGGTGAAAACGAGCATAACGTTGCCTGGGAGAGATCAGATCGCCTTTTTAACATTATTGCTCATTACTACTGCGTACTATGAAAGCACCGAGCATGTTTCGACTAGTTCTGAATCTTCATCTGGATCTGGGTAAGACTTGATAGGGGTTAGCCCTACTTGATATCTTCAAAGAAACGAAGCGTAGAAAATAAATAAACGCAAGGCGCGCACATTGCATCATTAAGAACGCGGGGAACAGTTCTAGTGATGAAATCTAACGAATAGTATTTATTTGAATATATATATTTACCTCATCTGTACTGTCGAGCATTTGCTGTAATATATGTTCAAGCATCAGTTTGTTGCCTTGCACAGTTGTCGCATTATTTGAAGCAAAATCGTCTGAAACACATAATTTACTATTAATAAAAGGCAGAAAGAAATGAAATAAATAATACTACGCTCTGTGGCGCAGTGGGCGAAGGCCCGCCTGAGACGCAGAAAGAAGGACGCCGCGGTACAAATGTATGTATTATCTGTAAATATTTGTCTAAGGTGTTTTCTTTCGAATTATTCGCGCAACTTAACATTGTTTTTTTAAGCAAAGTAATTTAATAACTTAAAAAAATTTGATTGCACATAAATTAACATGATACGAGTCTTAGTATTTTTTTTTGGGTTCATATAACTGACGGTTTATATGACGTCAATCAAACGTTCAATACAGCTCTCTAGCGCCAAACATCATTTCGAGTTATGTTTGTGCACCTTATTTGAGACAATAAAGAATAAAATGGCAAATCTGTTCAGCACATAATCATCTAAAAAAAAATCGTCTTTAAGATGCGCTAATTAGATTTATAAAAAAATCTCTCATTTTTTTAATTAAGATGGCACAAAATAGTAAAATTTCCATGTTTTTGACCCAGTATAAACAGATTTTCTCGTAATAATAACTCAACCCATCTGTGTAGTAATTCGATTAAGTCAAATAATATTAGTATAATTATATTAGTAAGTATTCAATGAAACATTATTTACATTACATTAGTTGTAGATTACCATATCCTTATAATTAATATGCTCTCGAGAAACTACAAAATAACGAGAGTTAAATTTCTTAGTGAATGCTGAGCGGTCGTAGGAATCAGACATCTGGTCCACGCCAATTTTTGTGACGTAACTCTCACTCTCACCTTTTTCTTATTTTCTTTTAAACGACGTCGTGTTTTTTTTTCGTTTGACTGTCCGCGTGCTCAACTATTAATTATCCGTAGAATTAAGATCAAAATTTGACTTCAAAACACGAGTCATGTTCGGACTTGTCAATATCGAAATATTTATTTGAATACAATAATTGATAAAATATGGAAAATATACTTAGTAAAGTAGAGTAACCTACGGTCCGTTTCAAGTCTTGCAAAATGAGTAATAATAATTTATTTATTCAGATAACTTGATCCATAATTTGTTAGTAGGTTACATAATGTCATGTGTTAGTACAATTCCTTATTTAAAATACATTCATTCATATAAATTCATTATTATTCATTCATTTCACCATTCAATAGGCATTCTGTGTGACTATTAAATAAGGACCTGAATGAAAGATCTCAATATGGGAGAGTCATACATATCTGCTATTACCTGCAGATACAAGGTAATTACACTTACAAGGATAACAGCGGAGAGCCCTCTCCGCGCTCGGACTAACCTAACCTCTACCTAACCTTTGCATTAAGTTCGTTTATACACTTGTTTTATCTTGTGGATAAAACAAAATTTTGACGAAACTTTAAAGTAATATAGCTTATACATCAGAATAACACATAGGCTACTTTTTATCCGGGTTCCACACGGGCGAAGCCGTGTGCAGAAGCTAGTATACAAATAATAATAATGTAAGATAATAATTAATGGTAAAAAGTCTCATGTGACTGTAATAGTATTTCCATTTAAAGTCGAGTATGTATGTATGTATGTGGCAACTCACCCATTGTACTGTTGAGTCCTGTCAGAGTTTCCGCAAGGCTCATAGTGAAATGTTTGGTTCCTGCAGAGATGTTGGTTCGATGTTGCGCGGCTAACTCGCGGTACGATCTCGTCACTTGTAAGTTCAACGATTCCACCTTCCTGTAAGTAAAGTATTACCCTCAGTTTCATAATCATATTCATTCATTCATTACCTATTCAGGAGATATTCATATATACATATTCAGGAGTCTTAAAGTCAAAGTCCATATTCATTTATTCATTAAAATCACAAGGATCACTTTGAAACGTCGGTTTTTGTTTACTGCATGTTCTACCGCGACCAAGCCAGGAAAGAAAGGCAAGAAAACAAGGGTGGTTATTCTTTTTAATGATCCTTTACAAAACAAAAAGTTGGAGCATTTTTAATCCCAAGAGATTTTGTCATCTAAATAATCTGATATTTTATAGTATGCCTTTTTATAACGTTTTTGTATTAAGTTTTTAAATTTATGAATTGTCAATTTTTGTATATCTCTTGGGAGTTTGTTATAAAAGCGTACACCTTGCCCTTTAAACGATTTACTAACTTTATGGAGTCTAGAAGTGGCAACGAGTTTATTTTTAGTACTACATTGAGGTTATCGCTTTTTTCTTAAACAAATTCATGTTTTTGTGAACATACATCAGATTTAACATAAAAAAATAAATATAAAAAATTATATAGTAATAGGCAGGTACATGAACCCCGTTAGGGCGCTGAAATTTGAGTTTGATATACTCGTAATGTCAACAATAGAATTAAAAATTAATTCAAATAAATAAATAATAGTGGTAATTTTTCACACAACGTTCTCTAGCCCCAAACTTAGCATAGCTTGTATAATGGGAACTACATGACTGTAATTATACGTATATACTATTTTTTGTAAATACATACATATACATAGAAAATACCCTGACCCGAGACAAATATTTGCAGATCATACAAACATTTGTCCCACTGCGGGATTACAACCCGCAACCTTCTGCGTCTCAGACGGGCCTTCGCCCACTGCGCCACAGAGGTCGTCGTTAGACAAGCATAGTCTACTTGACTTGTCTACTTGACACGCAAAACCAAAAAAATATTAAATTACAGATGATCTTCGGGGGGGAGAGGCTTCGGGCGTGAAAGTTTGTATGGGATGCCTTAGAACCAAAAATTCCAAGGCTTGTGCGTGACTTAGTTTTACAATAAGCGGCGATAGGCTTGCAACAGGTCACGTGGAGTACTAACTACTTGCAAAACGCGATTATGTGCCCAATAAATTTAGAAAATAGAAAGAAAGAAAAGAAAGAAAGAAACACAACTATTTATTTTATTCATAACACTAACGTGAATCTGATCATAAATATATTGTAAAACTGGAATTTACACATACCATACTATCAGTGAAGGCACTGACTAAGTTTCGACTCATACCGAGAGCCTTCATCAGGGGATTGATCGCGACGCTCTCCCTCCGCCACCACGAGCACGACGTGACGCAGAGTGAGAGCTTCGTAAAGACTCTCGGAATGAGTCGAAACTTAGTCGGTGTCTTCACCAATAGTGCGGTACCTACGAAAAAGATCCCGTTTTTCAATTAGAACAAGTTGTTACTATTCTTAGCTTACTTGCGTTTATCGACGGTCTCGTGGAAGCATTGCACGTGGTCGGTGGCGACATCTGCCACCGACAGTATCTCCTGCGCCTGCGCGCTCAGCTTCTCCTCCGTTTCCGCCACCTTCTCCACCAAGTGCTTCTGTTCATCGCAGATCTGCTCAGCCGTTTGTAGCTTCTGAAAGAAGCGCATAATTATCCGTAGCGAAGCCGCTAATGTGGAGGTCACTGGGAATTTAAGTCAAGGTCACTAGCCCTGAAGTCAAGATCTCTAGCCACCAAAGTCACTCTTACTTCAGCCACTGAAGGCATGGTCACTAGGCACAAAAGTCACGGTCGCGTGGTCACTATCCACTGAAATCAAGGTCAAGCAATTAAAGTCAAGGTCATAAGCCAGATAAGCCCAGGGCACTAGCCAATGATTTCGAAGGTCACTGATGTAGCGGTCTCTATCAAATTATAATCAAGCTCTGAAGTTAAGGTACTCGTAACTAGCCAATGAAGTCCAGGTCATTAGCCACTGAAGGCATAATCACTAGCCAGTATCAGTACTGTGACTTCAATACCTACTACCTAACACCTACTGACAAGAAAAACTTAAAAACTCATTGAAAAAAATGTTTTTAAATTATAATTACATAATAAGGGTAGGGAGCTCTTCTTTTAAGTTGAAATAACCTGTGTTAGAACTAGAAGAGCCCCCTCTTTTCTGTGGTCAAAGATACTGTAGATAGGTAGAAATATATTTTAATAATTGGTAGATAATATTTGAAAACGGAGTGTAGGTAAGTATATATTTTTATAAGATATTGTAGCAAAATACATTTATTCATATAGTTATTTATGTACATAGTTATGTACAAAAAGGTATATACAACAAATACAGATAAAACAGCTAACTATCGGAAGGCCGTTGCAATGATCTATAGACAGCTCAACTGATAGATTAATATAGTTCAGTATGTAATTAAACCAATTACCAATTGCCTAGGTTAGACCTTGCCTAACTATTTAACTTTTAAAGTACTAGTTTGCTTACGAAAAACATCGGTTTTGTAAAAGGATCATTGAAAAGAATAACCAGCATTGTGTCTTGCCTTTCTTTCCTGGCTTGGCCGAGGAACAGGCAGTAGATAAAACCGTCATTTCAAAGTGATCCTTGTAATTTTAATGAATAAATTCTGACTTAACTTTTGTAAGAAAGAAAAAAGAAGAAGAAAGTAAAAAATGATTTAGCACGACTTTACCATGTGGAAGCAATAAATAAATAATGCTGGACATTTTTCTCACGCTATCATCTAGCCCCAAAGTAAGCAGTGCTTGTATTATGGGAACTACATGACTGATATACGAACCTATATCAGTCATGTAGTTCCCATCGGGAATCGGACCCGCAACCTTCTGCGTCTCGGGCGGGCCTTCGCCCACTGCGCCACAAAGGTCAGTATTGAGTATTGATCGTTGACTCACATTCACGGTGTTCACTAGCTCAGTGTGAACGCTGCTCAGTTCACTCTTCGTCTCTTTCAGCTCTGTGTCTCTCTTTATCAGAGTCTTGTTTAACTCACTGGAAAAGGACAGAAAATGCAATTAATAATTAAATAATAACATAATAATAATCTATACGGATAACTCTATGATGCACAGACCAGAAACCATCAAATCTTCTAATAAATAACGGGCGACCTAAACTTTAATGCGCTTTAATTGATTTCAAAACGGACCACATTTCCATAATCAGCATCCCCAAATTGTTCAAAATCAATAACCATAAAAATATTTTGAAACAAAAAAAATAGCTTCTTCTCTTTGATTTCAAATGAGATGGCAAAATTGTGAATCGGGGGACAACGAAAAAAACTGCCCTTTGTCCGAAAATCGGGGGACAGCGGGCATAAACCGAAACGTTAAATAAGAGGGCTTTTATTGAAGACCAATTTTGCAACATAGGTCGACGAAAAACCGGTCGAGCGAATGAGTTTCTTACGTACGCTGCCCAAAACGGTAAGAGCTACATTTCATTGGCTACTTCCTGTAGCGCGCGGCGGAGCCGTGGCAAATAAATGAATAGTAATAGCTGGTACCTGAAGAGTGCTTCCACTCTGTCCTTCTGTTCTTCTAAGGCCCGCTTCTGCAGCAGCAGCTCCTGGATCTCCTTCCGCTGCTCCTCCTGCTTCAGGGTTATTTCTGCGTACGTGTCCGTGGCTAGGTACACTCCTGTAACCCATTATACCATACCATTTCGCGATTAATCTATTGTAAAATGACTAGCTGGTGCCTGCGGCTTTGCACGCGTGGTGTAGTGTTCTTTTTTTTTAAACCGATACTCCCATTCAAACTTTCCCTATTTATTTTCAATCGAATCCTGTTGAGTTTAGAAGCAATCGAATCGATGTCGATGGTCAATCGATGACACCGTCCGTCGCATCCAGGTACCGAGCCACACTTAATGGCCACTGACTCTGGTCGTGTCTATCCCTGTTACTGAGCAAGGTTGAGGAGTGCCTGAGGATACATCCTCAAGAAATCGTTCTCATCATTGAGTATCTGATACCGGAAGTATCACTTAGCGTAAGGGACAAAACACGACTTTTCAGGAAAACCAAAATAAAAAATGTTTAATGACTAAGAACAGCCGTTTCACTAGCACACACATAGACACAGCATTATGATATCTGTTGCTACAGTCAAACGCTTGCTAAGCCAATGCTTACACCCTGTATAGTATATATAAAAAAATTAAAAACACTTACCGTTCTTGTCCCTGGACGCTTGCAAATCCCTCTTCAATCGGTCAATCTCCTCCGCATACTCCTTCATTATCGCCTTTTTGGTCATTTTCTGGTTCACCTCCGGCTTGTTCTGGATGTTCTTGGCTCTGTGCGCGTATTCCAATGTGCTCATCGTCTCCTCTAGGTCTTTGTGTCCGGGAGAGATGGTTGCGATGATGGAGGTCTTTGTACGTCCGCCCAGGGACTCTTGGAGGATTCTAGTTAGTTTCGACTCTCTGGAAACACAGGATATAGTAGATTCTTCAATAAGGGACTAAAACGAGGGACGTGATCACGCGGCTGAGGGTCAGCAGTGACTGGTTGATGTTCACGCATTCGCGAGGGATGTTCAGACCTGTAAGGTATAAGAGGATGTCTCTCCACCAGGGACGTGATCACGCGGCCGAGGGTCAGCAGTGACTGGTTGATGTTCACGCATTCGCGAGGGATGTACAGACCTGTAAGGTATATGTGGATGTCTCTCCACCAGGGACGTGATCACGCGGCCGAGGGTCAGCAGTGACTGGTTGATGTTCACGCATTCGCGAGGGATGTACAGACCTGTAAGGTATAAGAGGATGTCTCTCCACCAGGGACGTGATCACGCGGCCGAGGGTCAGCAGTGACTGGTTGATGTTCACGCATTCGCGAGGGATGTACAGACCTGTAAGGTATATGAGGATGTCCCTCCACCAGGGACGTGATCACGCGGCCGAGGGTCAGCAGTGATTGGTTAATGTTCACGAATTCGCGAGGTATGTACAGACCTGTAAGGTATATGTGGATGTCTCTCCACCAGGGACGTGATCACGCGGCCGAGGGTCAGCAGTGATTGGTTTATATTCACGCATTCGCGGGCACGCTCCCGTTTCGCAGGGTTGTCTGAACCAGCCTGAAAGGGGTCGTTATATTTATCAAAAATATTAAGGATGTTTTCATTAAATTCTATCATGGACAGCACATTATCTTTATCCTATATTTTATATCAGTTGAACGAAGATCCTGATCAAATATACAAAAGTTCATATTATTAATCGACCACTTTGTAGTTCTCATAACACAAGCTCTACTTACTATGGGGCTAGAGCTAGATGATGCTGTGTGAAAATGTCCAGCATTATTTATTATTATTAGTTAGTATTTTATGCAGTTATCTCACCTTACTGATATTCTCGGAGCCAGCCAGGTCGACCAGGTTCAGTTTCCCGATCTTGATGAGCTCCTCGCCCTCCGGGCTGTTCTCGCGCATGTGCACCACTATCGTGAACACAGTGTGCGACCGACTGAAAACGATGACAAAGGGTTCACACACACTCCGCATGGAACGATAACAAAGGGTTCACACACACTCCGCATGGAACGATAACAAAGGGTTCACACACACTCCGCATGGAACGATAACAAAAGGTTTACACACACTCCGCATGGAACGATAACAAAGGGTTTGCACACACTCCGCATGGAACGATAACAAAGGGTTCACACACACACACACACTCCGCTTGGAACGATAACAAAGGGTTTAAACGTACTCCGCATGAAATGATAACAAAGGGTTCACTTTGTAACATTGCTTACGCTAGAACACTCTTGAGTGCGAACCTAGCGCCAAATTAATAACTAAATTGTGTGGATATTTTATGAACTAATTGATATTACCATTGAATTGTCCAATACTTATAAAGTCTTTACTATCTCATCATCCCATCTCCGTATTGGTCTTCCTTGTTTACGCTTGCCTACTCTGAGTAAGAGTATTATTAAAAATTGCCAATCCTTTTTAGCCCCTTCCATCACAGGGTTAGGTTAGTTACCTTGGAAGAATGTTAGTTACCTTGACTGCGCGTTCATGAGGGTAGAGGCGACCCGTTTCCGTTCCTGCCCTTGCGCCATTATTTTGTACACTTCATTCTTATTGGACACCTGAGAATGGATGATTTGAAATCAAAATTCCTTTTCAACCTCTTTGACAAAATGGGGAGCCATGTTTTAAAACCTGATGTTTGTATCTGTTTGTCTATTTGTGTGTGTGTCATCATCAGTAGCAGCCTGTAGAAATCTTCACGCAAGATTATAAATCAAATACCTAGCTCATTTTAAACTCCGAGGCAAAATAAGTAGTAGGGCTCCTTGTGAAAGAGCTCGTGCGAGGAGGTACTTCCCCCATATCTTTCTCTGCCGCTATGCAGTAATGCTCTCATGGCCGCTTGGCTTGGCGGCAGAAAAAAATGTTTCGGTTTAAAGGGGTATGGTTGCCGGTGAAATTATAGCCACATAAGACTTTTCACCAGTTATGTCTCAGGGTCGGCAACGTGCGTCTCACACCACTGGTATTACAAGCGTCCATAGGTTACGGTAACCGTTACCAACATGTGGGCCGTATGCTGGTTTGCCATTAAAATTAAAAAAAAAAACGAAGTTTGAATTTTAAACCTTTGTGTATCTGTTTGTCTATCATCGTCCGCTTCTGGAAGCGGTTCCGTACACAAAGAACAGATACAGATACAAGTCACTCTTTAGGGGAGTCCTTGGAAAACCATTTTTTCAGTAATAGAAAGCTAAATTATCACGAAGTAACATAAACTATAATTATTATTTTTTTAAATAGAGATCTGTAAGAAAATTACAATAATGTAACCCAAAGTAGTAAAATTTTGTCTATAAAATTCATTATTTGGCGTGCGCTGAGAAAACTATTGACGATACATAAAAATGATGTACTACATGATTAAATTACTCATTATTCCCTACATAAAAGTCCTCGAGGGTCTATATCTAACTATGATAGTTAAGTCAAATTAGTAACTTTTGTGTTCTAAAATGTAATTAAATCGCGGGTAGAAACAAAAGTTGGTTACATTCGTATCGTAGTATTAATTGTTATTCAAATAAATACTTTTATCATCAAGAGTATTTATGTAGCAGTAAAATACTTTTTAATTAATTCGAATCAGACATTTAATTTCGACGTTATCACGAGTATAAAATCTAAAACTTCGCGGATGAAACCACGGGGCGCAGCTAGTATTATATATATGTTGGAAATAACAGTCCAACCAATTGTGAACCCATACTAGAATTCCCTGGGTCGAGGGGTACCAGGAACTAGGGGCACCGAAGCATTACATGTCTATATAACTCACAGTGATCTCCTCGAGTCCATTCACGATGTTGCTTCCCTTCCTGGTGACGTCCTCATAGATCCTCAGCTTGGAGTTGTCTTCTGTGGTGGAGAGCAGGTCGAACAGCTCCTCGTTGTACAGCTCCAGGTACGAGACTCGAACAGTGTACTCCGTGTTCGAGAGACGCAGCTCGTCGAAGAGCTGCGAGAGCGCGCGTGGAATTATACCTGCTAGGGGGTCCTGAAAAAATAACAAGATTATTATATACTCAATACATTTGATGCATCCACATGGTAGGTACATAGATGGTTTTTATAGGTAGGTACCTATCTCATATGAACCCTGTATAAATAAGGATATGGCAACAGATAGGTAGGCAGGCCGAGGTTTTGCGTAAACAATCTAGTACTATAAAATAAAGTTATGTAGGTAATACGTTTTTGTTTATGACAAAAGATTACATACTCAAAATTGTTATAAAAAAAAAAGGTATAGCGCCGTGTTGGCCTAGTGGGCTGTACCCCGACATCCGATCCGAAGGGCGTGGATACGAACCCGACTGTACACCAATAAGTACTAACATAACATAGCAGACACTCGACAGTCACATACATAGTCCTATGGGTCGATCAGGCTAACCCATGGCTATCGAGATGGCAATCAATTTTAACACTAGTTAACCATTAGAATGGCCCATCCATCAAATTGCGATTACACTGATACCCCATCGCTTGATTCCCATATTACCCCGACTAAACTGAAGACCATGAACCGTCCATGAACGAACGAAACTCGTGATTTTGACAAGTACTCGAATCACGCTAAAGCCATGCCTCCATCTCAATAGCCATGGAAATTAGTGTGATCACCCCGCTGACCTTGCACTAAGATTCCCTGAGTACTATGGTACCGCAGCAGGCCCGCGACAATTAACAGCGAACATTTGTCCCGCAGCGGGTATCAAACCCGCATCTTTTCCGTGTCAGCCGGCCACTCGCTCGCCGCGCCTTAAAGCTCTACACACTGAGTATGTATGTCCATATCATGAGGATATGTCCATATATTTGTCTTGTTTTAACCCCCGATGAGGGGTTTAATAAAACTTTTTAGGGTTAAACTCGCCTTTGTACATGTCATTTAATTCTGAATGTTCTAAGTGTTTATTTGTGTGTACGAGAAAGAATAGATTATAGACAGATCAATTAATTATTCGTACATACAAGTCGATATGACATGAAAAAACAGTAAAGAACAAAAAAGTCAAGAACATAACAAAAACAAGGTTGTAAAAAGCCTTAACTCTAATTTTTAACACTAAACAAAAAACAATACAGTGTACATGACACAAATTATTTATTTCTATGGTAGGTAGATAGTTTATATATCATGTTATTATCATACATGGATACTTGCCAGACTCAGTGCTGACAACGACATTATCTGCAGTGGTATTGGATCAAAACGATCCTATCTCAGCTTATTGCTGCGCTGCCAAGGCGTAGCAGTGCTGATTTGCATATAGGAAGTGCAGTGTAATACTCACATTTTGCCAGGTGTGTTCGCCCCCTGCTGTGCTCTCCCCCACCATGGTGTGTGTTTTTCCCGTGCCCGTTTGACCGTACGCGAACACAGTGCAATTGTAGCCAGCGAGCACCTCCTCGATGAGGGGGCTGACCACATTCTGGTATACTTCCAACTGAAAACGTTCATATATCAGAGCTAGTAGTTGGAAATCATCAATATCCTACGACTATTATAAAGTTTGTTGAATGTTTGTTACTCTTTCACGCTAAAACTACTGAATGGATTTTTATGAAACTTTACATTAACATAGCTTATACATCAGAATAACATATAAGCTACTTTTCTATCTGGGTACCAAGCGGGCGAAGCCGTGGGCAGAAGCTAGTATTATATAAAATTGTGTGACTGACAATCAATGTACAGCCTAAGGAGACCGGAAATTCCGAGGGTATGTTCCTTTTGTGTAGTTTTTTTTTCAATGTCATTATGAGAAAAACAGGCTAACAGGCCCACTTTTTAGTGGGCCGTAAGCCTGTTGGGTTGTTGATAGCGTTAGAGATGCGTTGCCTGCTCTGAGGACTTAGTGAATGAGTGCACTAAGAAAGAATTTCCTGAAATTCCACCCCGAAGATGCTGCAGCGGGAATAGAAAGTGTGTCTGCGAAAGAGTTGTTACCTCTTTACAATATTAGTATAGATTGCGAACCTCCGGGCCAGCATATTAATGCGAACACACAACGCCCGACGTTCTCTTTCCACTCTTAAACATGTCCTCTACAAGCCTAGCATTAGTACTAAGAGAGCCATTTTGTCTTTAGATTTCTGTAGGTATAAATTACTGGTACCTTTCCGTCAGAAAAAAAATCAAGATGATTTTTTTTAGAGCTGTTGCCAACCGTATGTATTCGTTACCGAGTAACGGTTACATCGCCTGACTCGAAGTACCGAAACGTAACTCAACAAATAATTTCGTTACTCGCATTTGTTGTATAGATATCCAAGAAAACAACAAGCAACTCGATGCAATGCTTCATGCTAGTGCTTGATTATATCAAAGTAACGATTAACGATACGATAGTAACAAATGCTGATTGTTTTAGTAAAGAATACATATGGGTACACAATTTCTCGTTATTTTTCTAGAATTTTTTTCTTCTCTTCCAGGCACAAAAGTATTATTCTGTTGCCCATTCAATTATGGACACCGTCTCAAATTTATTATGAAGAAAGTAGATAGTCCTAACTATCTACTGTGTCTGTGGAGTTAAGAAAGATGTGTACCACCTTTTAGTAGAATGTGTCCAGAGTGTATCGATGAGAGAATATGGTTAGGAATTTTAATCTTAACCAACTCATTATGGGCCTGTTTCAGGGCATGTTAGCTACGCAAAACCTCAAGTGCAGGATTGTTATCTACTGGTCCACATACAAGCTGGTTCATGAAATATTTTTTTATATATGAGACTACGAGGGTATAAGTGCATCGTCAAAAATCTTCAGAAAAATTTAAAAGAAAAAAAATTGAAGTAAGGACAAAGCAAAACTTTACTTAAACCTAGTTTAACTGTAAACTGCACTTTGAGCAAACCAATAAATAAGTAAGGAAACTGTTTTTACCTGTTTAGCTTGAGGCCCAAAAGCCCGGTCAAATGTGAACTTTTTAGTGTGTGAGCTTTGCTGTGACTGCCTCACCACAACCTCACGGTTATTGACCACCTCAATAACTCCGAGGGACTTGATGTCTCGCTCGCGTTGGTTCAGCGGTCTGAAAATAACAAATTGTATCTGTGAAATCAGCAGAACATCAGTAGGTGAGGCTGAAAAACAGTGTCTTGACCTTTTTATTTACCTACAGACATAATTACTAATTTTAACATTATACATCAATGTTGTACCTAGGCTAGGTATGTTTATTATGTTTAGTTAATAAATGAGCTTTTATTTTTATTTTTTTTTATTTCTATCTTTTCAGCAATTTATAATATTCCTAAAATTCAACTTCCATATGACTTAAGTTCACCAACAAAATGGACAGTCAAGACTAACCATTGATTATAATGTCAGATTCCTATGAAAACATGTGTCAAAAGACTCAGCCTAACTGCCCGTTACTGTATTGGTAAACTCTGGCCTTAGTGTGACAAAATCATGATTTTGGGCCTTAATGTGTGTATAAAATGTTCGCTTAAGTGTGGATTAACACAAAACCAAATAAATCATTTTAATGACAGAATTGAAACTAATGCCTGGAAATCATATTTAGAACTGAAAAGATGTTTTATTTATTACAATGTTTTTGAAAATTACTTTTTTTTAAAGTGGTAAGTGCTTATAATGACATAGTAAACTAGCTAAGAAACTTCAGCAAAATCAATGAAAACCAGTGGTTATCAAGCATATTCAACCTCCTGTGGCACAGTGGGCAAAGGCCTACCTGAGATGCAGAAGGTTGCAGGTTCGATTCCCGCTGCTGGACAATTGTATGTATGATTAACAAATGTTTGTCTCAGGTCTGGGTGTTTTCTATGTACCTATAATATGTGTGTATTTACAAATTAAAAAAAGTATATGAATAGTATATCAGTAATGTAGTTCCAATAATACAAGCTCAGTTTGGGGCTAGATGATGCTATGTGCAAAATGTCCAGCATTGTTATTATTATATTTGAATTATTATAAGTCAAGGGTGAGACAAGGAGTCTATAAATATTTAGAGGTGTAAATAGCACTGAAAGATAATGCTAATGGCAAGAGATATGACACTTTCATAGTCGTCATCTTGAATACTTTGTTATATACTATATTTTGAATGTAATTTGTATCTCCTAAAACATCAATTTTGACGGGAAACGGTTATTTTTTAAAAAAACAGCCATTTTAGCTGTATTTCTTGATAACCGCCTAGAGCCTGCCGGGTCGTTGTTCACAAGCGAAGAATTTTAGATTTTAAACAATTCCGACTATTATTAATCCATGCAGAGATGGTTATAACAAAACTGTAAAGCATTTCACTAGTTTTAGGACGGTAAATTAGTCTAATTAGCTAAAATACGCACCTCAGTCGAACAAACACTTGAATGTTCTGATTTTTGTCTTTCCTACTTCCTTTTTCGGTCGTCATCTTGAATTATCACTATCACAACAATATCGAATACACAGTTTTTGTATTGTTTGTAGTGGACACAAAATCTCGTCAAACTTTCGAACCAAAATACGTTTATGAGAAAACGTTGACCCACTAACAAAATTCAAATTTGCAGAAATCCATAGACAAAATAGACGATCAGAATTCAACATCCTTCAATATTCCGAGTCCCTGTATTGTACGTCCATGGAATGCACAACCATGGAAAGTACACCCCTGGAAAGTACAGCCAGTATTACAAACCATTGGTTTCAAATACTTGGTTTGTAATACTGGGCATACATTCCTGGGCGTGCATTCCGTACACGTGTTGACCTTGTACGGCCAGTTTTGTACAACCCTAGAATGTACAGCCATGGAATACGAACCAATTTCATGCCCTGTTTTCATGTGCGAGTGCTATCAAGGGGCAAGTACTGTGTTGCCATAGTATTTTACGCTATTAGTAAATTAATGCAGATGTAGTAAGTAGATTAGTTATTTATGTCGGTTTTTTGCAGATGAACTAACTGGTTGGTTTTATTTATTTGAACCCAAGTCTGTTGGATAAAGTTCGGATAACAATCCTCCTTTTCTGAGTGATAATAAAAAAAACCTAATAACCTAACCAATCCAAGACGGATTTGCTTAGGAAGGATTTCTCAGGCCAACATTAACTTATTGTTTACATTATTTATCAATGGCAACCCTTAGTTGAACATATTATAACTTGCTCAGTGCAAACGAGGCTCGTTCTCGTCATGCGACTTATTCGCATCGACCAATGAGAGCTCACGGATATGACGAACTCTCGACCAATGAGCGTCGAGAATATTGGTTTGTAATCCGGGGTGTACATTCCAGGGGTGTGCAATACCGTCATGTGTTTAGTTTGTACGGAGCGTATAGTACGGCCATGGAAAGCACACCCAAAGAATTCAAACCAAATGGTTTGTAATACTGGCTGTACTTTCCAGGGGTGTGCATTCCATGGTTGTGCTTTGCATGGACGTACAATACGGTCTCCCAATATTCCAACGACCAATGTTACAAGTCTCAAAAATTAGTAAACTGATACCAGGCAGACTGACAGCAGTCCTGCCTCAAATTGTTTTTAATACACGGTAACAACTCGTCAAGTAGGTATGACTTTTATTATAAAATATTAAAAAAAACGTGAACGTCCTACCTTGACTTACCAAAGAATTGTATATTCTTCGGTAAGTTATATCATTGAGAGTTTTTTTCATACGATATCTTAGGGCGGCACTCAGGCAATCTCGTGCGAACTAGTGACATCATAATCCAAACTATATCTCATAATAAAATTCTTGATACGTAATCATCATCAAAACGCCTGATAAAAACCCAGAAGAAAAGAGCAAATTCTTATAGAAAAAAACTTTTTTGTTAAGTTTTCGTATTTTTCTATGAAGGATATCAGTATTCAGTATTAGGTAAATTTGTTTATTCTTCAGTTCGGCTGATCCAATTTGTAGGTTTATCACTAAAAACGCTTTGTTTTATAGCGATATCGCCTGGGGTACCGTGATTACACAACCATGGAATGCACAACCATGGAAAACACAACCATGGAATTGCTGTATATTTTGGTGCTTTCCAGCCAGTACAAAATAATGCACACACTGGGAAAACACAACCATGGAAAAGGCTGCCAAAATGGCTTCCAATTCCCAGGTCGTGCTTTCCTTGGTTGTGTTTTCCATGGTTGGACAATCCCGACACGTGTCGGGAATGTACAACCCTGGAAAACGCAACCATGGAATTTGAAGCCAAATGACGTCATAACTCTCGACGCTCATTGGTCGAGAGCTCGTCATATTGTTGAGCTCTCATTGGTCGATGCAAAGTAGTCACATGACGAGGACGAGCCTCGTTTGCACTGAGCAAGTTCTAATATGTTCAATCAAGAGTTGCCAACATAAACAATAAGTTAATGTTGGCTTGAAAAATCCTTCCTAGGCAAATCCGTCTTGGATAGGTTAGGTTATTAGGTTTCGGTTTCGTGTCGGGAAAGCGCAACCATGGAAAACACGGCCAGGAATTTGCGACCATTTTGGTTGCAAATTTCTGGCCGTGTTTTCCATGGTTGTACATTCCATGGTTGGGCATTCCCAGCACGTGCCGGGAAAGCGTAACCAGGAATTTGCGACCATTTTGGTCGCAAATTCCTGGCTGCGCTTTCCTGGCTGTGTATTCCTGGCTGCGCTTTCCTGGCTGTGTATTCCTGGCTGCGCTTTCCATGGTTGTGCTTTCCATGGTTGTACTATAACCGGACTCTATCGCCTGCACTGAATGCTGCCCAAGGAAGGCCATCTAGTAGTGTAGTAATTCGCGTGGGTGCTTCGCGAACGGATGAAGTAAATTAAGTACTTCATACGTAAGATTAGTTTGTCATTTAGTTCACTACTCATTCTAATGTGTCTCTAGTTCATTTAGTTCACGTGTCTTTTTACTTCAATGCTTCGTTTAGCATCACGCTCGACGAAGATAGAAAAAACGGTGTTATGGCGTGTACACAAAGACTATTTTATTTTGCACAATTTGTTTAACAATAGAAGCGAGAGTAAAGAGTGATAGCTGATATAGTATCTCTTTCTAAGAACTTGCAATTAAAACAAATCCTTACATCGTTGAGATAAAGTTCTTTGATTCTTGCTAAAGTAGATTGTTTACGTTTGAGTAAAAAAGTACCTATTTTGCATTGTTTGAATTTAGTAAGTTATTTGCTATAATTAGTGCGTCTTGTTGCGCATGTTACGGGCCAGTTTTAAGCTTTAAAACTGACTTAATAAATAAAAAATAAGTTAAGTCGTTTTATTAGTAACTTTGAAATATTAATCAGTTTAATTAACAAAAGTAAAATGTACATATCTCAATTTTTAAATACGTATTTATTATTATTATAAAAAAAATCATTTTAAATTTACCTACCTATATACCTATTTTATAGTAAAAAAAATTGCCCCTAGTTGACAGTCCTAAAGTAAAGTAAAGTAAAGTAAAGTACAGCCTGTAAAGTACCTATGAAAGAAAATCGAGATATAAAAAGAAAAACATTTCATAGTTCATAGCACTAAGAAAGCAACTCATTTCTTCATTTCGTTCATCCATTCATAATTCTCTAAGAACTAAACGGTATACCTGAAGTAAATGAACTACTGAGCTAAATGAACTACTGAACTAAATCAATGAAGTACTTCACTTAGCCAAAAGATATACTTCATTATTTTCTTTTCACTGACACATTTCGCGCATGGCTAGTGTAGTAGTAGAGATAGGTAGAGGTAGGTAGGTTAGATAGATAGATTAAATAGGTTAATTCAATCCAAGTTTCATTCAATCAACAACAACCTGACAACCGTTAGCATCTTTACTCTAGTAATTTTTGTCTAGAACCATTGTCAATGTCAAACGTAGTTTTTCTTATTAGTCTGTGCCATTGTATAAAACTGACAGACACCACAAAACTGTTCGGTTGGTTCGCGCCTTCATCATCATCATCATCATCATACTTATACACTTCGACCTATTCGGGAAGTAAGAAGTGAGCTTAATAGTCTGTGATTGAAATTGAATTGAACTTCAGATTCAGAACCACGAACTTTCTTGAATTAATATTGTAATTTGTATTTGTAGTAGGTAAATGCTTAATGCGCAGTAAAGATGTCATGGGACGTGTGTCGAATCTGTCTTGCCGGTAACATCAAAATGCATTCAATTAGCAACACACAACTCCAAGATATCTATGAGAAATTAACCGGTAATCAGGTAAGCATTCACCCATCGATCTATTTAGGTTAATAATAGAAAAGTACTTTACAGTTGGGTAGATACCATTCAATGACTCTAGAAGAAAAATGCTGGGTATCCGAGAGAAGGTAAGCGTAAGTAAAGAAGGTCATTCCGAAGATGGAATAAGAGATAGTATGGACAGCAGGTAGAACATGAATGAGAGTTACTAAAGACCTGGACAAGTGAAAAGGGTTGGAGGAGGCTTTTGCCAGGCACACAGATCTAGACATTAACAACACGGATTCTCTCTCTGTTTTGAGGACAGATGTCTTCAGTTTTTCATAGACTTTTACTATATACTAAATTTCTGTCGTACTGCCTGAAAAATCCATGAATATTGCCTCCTTCTTTTCCAGTAAAACTAAAAAAAAACATCATCTTTTGGAATCATGACTAGCCGATACATTTTTTGTGGGCTATTTTACTTTTGTTTTTTATCCAAATGAGTGCCATCCTATGTGAGCAAAATAACATAAGAACGTGAGGAAGTCGGTTTTTGTCATTTAATGTCCTTTATTATCAGTGGCTTGTTTTTATCTGGGTACAGCGTGGGCAATACACAGCGTGGGCAATACTTAGCTGTACAAAATATATTTACAGATAACTCTTTCCAATATTATCAGCTATTATAACCATGACTACCTCTGTGGCGCAGTTGGCGGAGGCCCATCTGAGACACAGAAGGCTGCGGGTTTGATTCCCGCAGCGAGACAAATGTTTGTATCATCTGTTAATATTTGTTCGGGTCTGGGTGTTCATTATTTATTATGTATTTAAAAAATGTATTAAATAGTATATCAGTCATGTAGTTCCCATAATACAAGCTCTGCTTAGTTTGGGGCTAGATGATGCTGTGTGAAAATGTCCAGCATTATTTATTTATTTATTATAACACAGCTGTGTAGCTAGGGAACCATAACCTAGCTGATAGGAAAGACTTGTGGGTGTGATGATAATGATAATTGACCATATTTTTTCTGGTTCCAGTGGATTAAAGACAAAAGACCTGCCAGCATCTGCTATATTTGTCGTTCTCAGCTGAATAAAAGTCAAAAACTAAAAGATATGTGTAAAGTATCAGAAGAAGTATTTTGTCAACTCTTCGCAGGCGGTTTTGAGGTATGATGAAACATTTCCTGGTCATTTTATTAGGGTTTTAGTGGAAGGAAATAACAGAACATTCATATACATACATGGTCCTGACCCTATGGTATCAGGACCTATGATGAGTATCTTGTACCACAACACTCAGACATGAAACAAATATTTTCTGATCATGTAAACATGTGGAAAATCTTGTAGTTTATTCTAGTAATATATTAGTATTTTTCAAACTTTCGCGATTAGATGACATAATTATAAGTTTTACGGGTTTCATCCTGTTATTATTGTCCCTGAACATGAACTTTTCTGATTCCGAAGATGAAATGAGGGTAGTGGCAGCTACTGCCTGTATTTCTCGAGCTACTGTTGCAATACAGTCGAAATTTGGGAAAAAAAAAATAATGCGATAAAGACCTGTAAAACTTATAATGACATTGATAGATTAATAAAAATGTTTGTTTAGTTTACATTCTCTATCTCAGTTCACAGAGGAGACAGTGCCTATCCTGAACAAAAGAAAGCTGCAGAAAATGTTGGTGACCCCTGTTAAAACAATGAATCTTGGTAACTTTTTGGAGGATGACAAAGTAGTGAATGATAAAATCACTCAGAAAAAAGAACAACCAGTACCTGTCTTAGATAATAGAGAAAGGAAACTGCAAAAATTATTGGTGACCCCAGTTGAAACAACTGTGATAGGAACCTTTTCAATAAATGCAGATGAAATACAGTCAATATATAACCTAAAGAAACAAAAGATGCAAAAATTATTGGTGACCCCAGTTGAAACCGCTACAGTTGGGACCTTTTACCAGAACACTGTTGTGAAACAAGAAATAATAACTACTAAGGAAGAATCTCCACTAGAATTAGAAGGTAATTAATGCAATTGGTTATACCAATGGACATACCAATGGTCATTTGTCTGTGTGACCAGGGGCTAGACAAATACCTCATGCTTACTTTTCCTTTCACGCTAACGCAAATTTGTTAAGGTGAAACTTGGCAGCAGGTACATGACATTTCCACTGCTAATGTAATTTCCATACAATTCAATCTTTCCGCAGGCGTTAACGTCAATAGAAAGTGGTATTTGTCTAGACACCCAGGAAAAGATATGGTACAAAAGTAGATCATTAACAAGTCCTACTAATATTATAATGTTTGTTACTCTTTCACGCAAAAACTACTGAAAGGATTTTGATGAAACTTAACAGTAATATAGCTTATACATCAGAATAACACATAGTCTACTTCTTATCTGGGTACCATGCGGACTAAGCCATGTGCAGAAGCTAGTTTTCAAATTATCCCCATTATTTGGCTCAAAGTTTCTAGTTTTCTAGGACACCCTGTCTAAGCCCAGTTTTTTTCTTAGGAAACATTTATGAATTTGATTATAAAAAGCATACATACTCAGTGCGTATATCTTTGAGCATGCCAACTCAAGTAGAGTAGTCAGAGGCACGTCCAAATTGGCACATGCCCGCGTTTTGCAAGTAGTTAGCATTCACGTGACAAGATGCAATCTATCGCCACGTATTGGAACACTAACTCATGCTTTCGATTTTTTTTGTTCAAGAGCATGCTTGATGAGCATTTTTTGAGCCCTTGTTGATGCGCAAATACATTTTTTTAGTAAAAATCCATTGGAACTACACTAGCGGGTTCGAACCCACGACCTCCAGACTGGAAGTCGGTAAACCGCCAACAGCTCTTACAAGTTCTGCATGTTCAGTCTAAATCAATTAAATATTAGACTCAAGTTATTTTAACCGCACGTTTTTGATTACAGCTCCTACTCTTGAAGAAATGGATACCTATAAAAATATTTCCCACAAAAAGGATAATATTGAAAATGAACCCTTCAGTGATGATATAATTTTATACATACCCAGTCAAGAAACAATAGAAATCGCCTCTTCGAATGAAGACAATAAATCAAACTATAAAGTTGAAAGCGAAATGAATGAACCACTAGAAACTTATAAAACAGATAATAAAATCAGTGACAATGATTTAAAAAAAAGTACTAAATGTGAAGAAAAAAACGAACTCAACAATACTCAGTCATCACAGAAAATAGATTTTAGAAAACATACTCCCTGTATTACACTGAGATTCAAAATAAATGATAAAACTCACAGAAATACACTATCTGATGCAAAGCAAAGTTTTACAAGAAAGAGAGACTATCTATTTGAGAATGACTATCCGAACAGCCAATCTCTATATGTTTGTAAATATTGTGATAAAACTTTCATGGTGAGGTACCGTCTTGAAAAACACATGATTTGCCATTCGGCCGGAAAGCCTTTCGCTTGCGATGCTTGTGACCGAACATTCAACAAGAAAAGCTTCCTAGAACTACATAAGAAAATACACACAGATGATAAACAGTTCACCTGCTCTAAATGCGATAAAGCTTTTCATAGGTTAAGTTATTTAAATCAGCATTTAAAAAGTCATGATGCAGAAAAACTGTATAAATGTGAAGTTTGCCAGAAAAGTTTCAAGGTATTAGCTACTTTAAAACAACACGAGAGAACTCATACTGGTGTAAAGCCCTATGCTTGTGATGAATGTGGTAAAAGATTTAATCAATTAAGTAATTTAATACAACATAAAAGATTGCATACAGGAGAAAAGCCATATACTTGCGAATATTGTTATAAAGCGTTCCATCAAAAGAGTAATTTAATGCAGCACATTAAAAGTTATCATGATTAGATTATTTAAAAAGAGTAAACATACATTCATATTGTAAAAACGGTCTTCATCAGGGTGAGTCGCGACTTTCTCCTTCCGCGTCGCTCCGTGCACTGCGCGACGAACGACTCTCGGAAGTCGAAACTTAGTCGGTTCCTTCACCGATAGTGCAGTACGTGAAAATTCCCGTTTTTACAATATGAATAGACAAGTTCACGATAGTTTTTGGAGTAAGCGTACATTATTGCACCAAAATACTATATATTTCTATATATATGTTATTTGCTATATAAGTTCGTTAAGATATATATTTGCTATATATATCTTAACGAATCCTACTAATATTAGGATTCGTTAAGATATATATAGCATAAACGTGAAAGTTTGCGAGGATGGATATTTGTTACTCTTTCACGAAAAAACTACTGAACGGAATTTGATGAAACTTTACAGTAATATAACACATCAGGCTACTTTTTATCCGGGTACCATGCGGGCGAAGCCGTGGGCAGAAGCTAGTTAAATATTAATGACGGGCTGTCATAAAAAATGTGTGTGAATGCATTAAATATTGATAAAAAATATTGAGTGCATAGGATGTAAAAACACAAATTCTGAAAAAAAAACTTTACATTTCCCGGATCAATGGATGGCATTAGGGCTGGCCTGTATCGCGGAAATCCGATCAAAATTTATCAAGTAGGTAGTAAATTTGATCGGATTCCCTATTTATTTATTCGTTACAGAGTGGGTTAAAAATAAAATGTGTATCTTTTACATTATAATTAACAGGGATCACAAATTTGGAATAATACGTTTTTATTTTGTCTGTAATAGTAATTAAGTTCTTAGGTTAAATTGAGTACACAAGGTGTAGGTAGGTACTTACTGAATCTGCCTAGTCGGCAGTAGACATATACCTTAGAGCTGACTCTCACCACCATCCAGCACACCTCGCCTCTGTACCACGCACTCTAATAAACAGAGCTCTTAGGTTGTGTGAAATAAATAAATAAACGGCTATGGTTGGAGACAAAGTTTTCGGATCGCAAACACGTCTATGAGGTCACGCAAGGCATCGGTAGAGAGAGCTGTAGCATACTTACCATTTGTTAAGGGAATAACAGATAAAATCGTACAGTACAAAAACGATATTCCGACCCCTGACGCAATTGAGACGAATGCTACGTTCTCCCAAGGATACGAGACCCATTAGGTGTCCCCGGTGTCTACAAGATTCCTTGTGACTGCGGTAAATGCTACATCGGCGAGACAAAACGCAACATTTCTACAAGGTTCACCGAACACATACGCGCTGTGAAGAACTTAGATATCAACAGTTCCGCTATAACAGAGCATTTGCTGGTCGCTGGTACGACGCACTATATCCGTTTTGATAAAGCCCGGGTCTTGGCAAGAGAAAAGTTTTTCGTTCCTCGCAAGATCCGAGACGAGATAGGTCGTCTACTTTAACAGGCGTTGTCTACACCCGTCTCACGAGCTCGATGACGCGGCGGATGAGTAGCCGGCTGCAATACACGAGGTGGGGGTTTGATTCACGCTGCGGAACAAATGTTTGCCTGTTCTGCAGATATTTGTTCTAGGTTTAGGTGTTACGGTACCACGGTACTCGTAGTTCATGATACCCACGATACGGAATCCTAGTATAGGGTCAGGACTATGTAATTATGTATGTATGTGACTGTTAGAGGTTTATTTTTTGTATATTTATTATTCTAATTATCATGTAATTTTTATTATGGATTTAATTAAAATTTTAATGTTAATTATTTATTTTAAGTCTGAATGAATAAAAGTTAACACGTGGTGTAGCTTGCTTAGTTGTTCTTAACAGGGAACTAGGTTAAGCCACGTTCCGCCAGGTCATTTGATAGGTGGCCGGCTCCCTAATTACACCAACATAATGGCATTGGCGAAGAACTCTGGCATGCTTAGCAATGGCGACTTGACAATTCCCAACCGAAACGTTCCCGAATATACAGGGTTTTGGCCATTGCTTAGTCTAGCAAAATCAGGTCCATTGTAGCCATCATGAGATGGCTACAATGGACCTGATTTTGTCATTTTGCTAGCGTAGTTAGGGGCGGCAATGGATTTTAGACATCTTAACGTGACGTAAGCGCTCAGGCTTAAGGAGGTGGCGACATGGCTCGGAACTTCAATTCGAGGCGCGAGTAATAATCGGCCCGCCGAATATCGCTATCTCTTTTTGACTGATGCAGGCGCGCGCGGGACGCGGGACGTGCGGTGCGTGAGTAGGTATTTCTACATTTACCTACCATTCATAACAACTCGAAGGCGGAAGGTACTTCTAATATTTGCGTTTTATACTTTTTCGGAGAGTAAATGTTCAGTTTGGTAATGCGTTTTTTTGGAAATTTCTGTACTAGGTCTAGTTATATCTCAGGAACTTGACTATTCATATAGTAAAAATGGGAATTTTCACGTACCTACTGCACTATCGACGTTTTTTTTCATTGATATTGACACATTCATCTAGAAAAACACAAATCAATTCACGATTTTGGTAGTCTTTTGGGGTGACCATATCGGATAAATGGTTTCCGATAATTATTATGGTATGTAATCAAAATACAGTGTGAAAGGTCTACATCCACACTAAACAAACTACCTTCCTACCTATTCTTTATTTATATTCTGTCCCTGGTAGGCCTGTAGATTTCTTGGCAAACGGGGATATATTAGTTCAGGTAAAATACAATTAAAATAAAAAAAAACAATTTCGAAACGACCGAATTCCAGAATTCATTATCTTTTTCGATTTATTCATATGCTAATCCTTTAGGCGTCCAGACAATGAATACACAATATTGACGTTCAGATACGATCAGCTGTCCTTGAACTTGATAGTAGAGTAAGTGGCCAATTATGGACCACCATAAGGATTTTGTCAAATAAAACTCAGAATTTTAAAGTTTAATCAGCCTTATATATTTTGAACAGTTCGATAATTATTTGGTATCAAAAACAATTAATAAAATTCTTATGAAACATCAACATCTTAGAAATAATCAACATTTTCTAAAATATGTCATTATTGTGAATTTGCAAAGTGTACAAAATATGGACCATATGGTTTCAAATATGGACCATAGTTAATTGTGTTCAAAATTAATCAAAACACTAGTCGTGTTGCCTAAAATTGAATCAGTCAATTATTAGGGTTAAACGAATCATTGGGTAGGTACACAATTCGCACACATAGAAATCAACCATATCTTCTATGCCAGCACACTCTTCATGAGCCCATTGCCTACAAGATGCATATTGGATCCATTTCTCTCCATGAACATCTTCAGAAAAAAACCCATTACAATAGAAGCATTTACCATTTTGATTTTGGGAACGATCAGGACTTTCATCGGTACTATCATTAATTGAATAATCAGTCTTATCAGAACTTTCATACGATAGACTTTTTATCTTTTGAGATCTTTCTTTTTTTTTTGGGCTGTTTTCTTGGCGTTTTCTTTGGTTTCTTTTCTGTGTTCTTTTTTATCGATTTCTAAATCTTGTTTAGGAGGTGAAGATGTAAAAATCGTAGGCCTGGTGGCTTTTCTTCCTCTGTTGCTGACTCTTGACCTCTGGAGCACCTTTCATCAGTAGCGGGTTGTTCCGTTTCCTTGGGAATATCATCATCGGTGGGACAAATGTGCACTTGCACTCATACATATCACACAAGTGATCGTTGATCCACGTTCTGCTGACGTTACAGTTCCTATTTGTTTTTTGCCCTTGAGTGCCAGTTTCATCGGCATTTTTGATGGCACGACTGTAATAACACTTTCGTCCACGATATATACATTGGGCGCAGGATACTGGATTTTATTCAAAGAGCTCTCCAACAAGTCTTACAGCTTCTTTGCGATTGATGTGCCCGCTGGACGGCGAAAGGATAGGCTAAGATGACGCTTGAGGAATAACCTCAACCATGATCTTCCCGCAGATTCATTATCTTGTGATAACGAGTGCTTTAAGTTATTTTTTTTCTGCTAGCTGGTAAGCCAAAGATCTGATGTCCCTGCGAGTAAGACCAAATCCAGATTTTTCAATTTCTGAATATAATCAGCTAATTCATCTTTCAATTCACTCGGTAAAGTCGATTTTCTTCCATGTTTATGGTCCGTAATGTCGCTAAGTGATAGGTCTTCTATTTTTGATAAGCGTATAAGCGCAATTTTAGGTACTTCGTATGTTTTGGATGCAAAAAGCCCATTTGCTTTTCTCGTATAGTTTTAATTTCATTTTTATCCCATGTTTATCTGGTCTTTTCTTTGGTTGTAGATGCCATCCTAAAACATTAAAATTAAATATAAGTGACTGTTTGTAATATGGACCACTGGTCCATATTTAAAACATGCCGGTGGTCCATATTATAATACACATACATTTGTAGGTTAATATTGTTGTTCAGTAAATTATAAAAACTATTGGATATTGCAACTCAATATGAATGATTGTAAAATAACTCACCTTTTCCCTGGTTTAATCCACTTTCACAAAAAGTAATATTTTTTGATTTTATGAGTTTAAATTATCGTTATCGATTGTGCAAAACGAAATTATTTTTTACTTATTGCTTCAGTCGGTGACAAGTTTGATGCGCTCGAAGGACACTTTATTTCAATGATAGCGTCATCACCTATCAAACCATCTGGGCTTACTCCGAGATAAGCACGTTTTGCATCGATGAACAATCCACATGGTTCGATATGAAGCCCTAAAACTTTCTCAGCGTCTTTTATTGCTACGAGCTAATTGTCGTTATCATACTTTGTAGCATCATTATCTTTAAATTTTTTGTATAACAATTGCTTGACAACGTTTTTGCAAGACGTCGTTGATTTCAGTTTACAGACTTGACCAAAAAATGACGCAGTCAACCGATTTTTTCTATGCCGTAGCCATTCTTGGTTGGTTCCTTGACCTATGGTCATGGCTTGAATTTGATTGCGTTTACTCGCACTTCTGTCCAATTCCTGTAAAAAAAATCATCTTTTTTTTAATTAAAAATATCATTGTGGAGATCTGCTTCCTTCTCCAGTTTTTCATAGTGCTCATCTGGGAGCGCGACATTTCTTTTTCTGCGCTTTACGCTTCTCTCTGTCGGCTTTCCTTTTATTTTTAGATGTATTTCGCTTTAAATATTTTGTCGATATTTCGGTGCACTTAGTCAGCGTTTTCACTAAATTTCCAGTATTTTGTTTAGCTGCTGCTGCGTAGCACCGCATTTCGTAGGCACCGCGTATACAATAATTAACCCTTTTTCGGCCAATGAATTTGGCGATTATTGAATTAAATTGCTCTGCAATGTTGTTTGTTTGAGCCATTAGAAGACTTTCAACATTTTTCACAATAAGACTCAAAATAGAAAAAATGCCATACCACAAGCCACATTTCTTCATTTCCGGGACAAAATTTTCACCACTTACCCCTTTTCAAACATAAGGTTTGCAGTTTTCATGGTCACCGAATACATGACGTAACATACATAGTACATTCCCGGAGTCTATTTCAGCAACCAAACCGTAAGTAAACAAATATCAAAGTCCATAAACAGAGCAAAAGTCGTAAGTATGTAGAAGCCAGAAGAAGCCAGTGTTGAAAATATTGCAATAGGTACATATAATTTAGCAAAAAATACGCACGCACAGCACCATAGAATAACAATACTCAAGAGCACAGCACTGTAAATTATCGAACACTGGTAATAGTAAATTGTCGCCTACCCGACACCGAAGAATGAGCGATCACACAACTGAAGTATCCCGTCCCGCGACCCCGCACCGCCCCGTGCTTGCGCGATAGCAATATTAGCCGTTCAGAATTTGTTATAAATTTGATAGTGTTCCGTAATACCAAAAATGATGACTTAAAACTTGTTGTATTTTTCACATTGTGTTGTTATTCTATAACTAGACAATATAAACTATGTACCTAACCAAACGATACGAAAGGTATTGTTGTTTTTAATACGAAACAAATAACAAGAAAACATGTCATGTATGACGTAAAAATATCCAAAATGCGATTCGTTTACATTTCATTTTAGGTAAGTATTTTGAAAAAATATATAGCAAGGTACGTAGATAAATACTATTCGAATGCAAATAATAACATAATATGGTGCAAATAAGCTGTAATTACAAATGGTTATGGTATTACGTTTGTATGGGCAATTCATCCATCGCAGGCCTCTTAAATAAAATAAATAATACAGGATATTTTCACACATTATCATCTATCCCCAAACTAAGCAGAGCTTGTATTATGGGCTTACATCACGTTAACTTGTCAGTTCCTTAAATTTATTCATGATTGATGACTGGATCACTAACAATTTTAATCTAGCATTAGTATGTCAATAAGCCTAAAATAAAATAATGCATTCTCACTACCTACACTGCCATTATTTTTCTCCCGCTTTAAATAACTTACAATACCTAGGTAAGTAGGTATGTTTTACTAAATCGCTTCAATTTGAATGTATAAACATTCAATTTTTAGAGAAGCAAGGTTAAAGTGCAGTTGGAAAGGTTGTCAAAACTTGCGAATTGATATAAGATTTGAGTTATTTTTACAATGGTCAACCTTAAAATAATGTTACTGTTTGTTCATAAATCTTATATGTTCCTAAGTGTTTTATCTACCTATCCTACTACTATTACAAACGTGAAAGTTTGTGAGGATGTTTGTTACTCTTTCACGTTTTGTATTTGAAAGTCACTTCTGCCCAATTTCTGTTTTCACGAGCCCATTGTAAACGGGCTCTGCGATTGCAGGGCGCAATAGGTGGTACACGTAGCGGCCTTCGGGAACGGGTATTTATTTTATGCAAGCGATTTCTTATGGTTTGAGTTACTGTAGGTCAAACCTGTTAATGGTGAATGCACTCAGTATGGCGTTAGAGCTGTCCCCCTATTCTGTATCTATCTGAAAGTTACTCGGTGACGCGTTTGACAAGTGAAATGAATAGAATAGAACAAATATTTCTTGGGAACAAATAATGTCAATATAATAGTTATACCACAAGTTATAGTGGGTGGCACTCCGACTTCTGATCCGGAGGTAATGGGTTGGAACCCGGTCGTGCACCAATGGATTTTTCCATTTCTTGGTATCCTCGCAAACATCTACACACTGAGTATGCAATCTGAGGATGTTCATGAAAAATACAGTTGTGAGCGTGTTTGTTTTTTTGTATTTAAACAATATAGGACTGGGATAGTACCTAAATCGAACTCGACTGTGAGAACGATCTTGAGTGAGTTCAAAATTGAATGGAAATAAGTTGTTTTTGTTTTGATTACTCAGTTAGGAATACAGTAGAATAAACTACATTTATTGTAAGTTTTACGTAAAGCATATTATTTACGACTTAGTATCCGTTTTATGTGGACTCAGTTCGATAAGGAATATTAACCAAAACTACCAGAATCGAACCCATGATCTGCGAATTCGTGTCATGTTCCCACTATGCGGTTTTCCAGATAGGTACGATTTTAATCTTTTATCAGTACCATGTATAACAGTCAAAACAGAAAACGCGCAGTCTTATAAGAACTGCACTCATAAGATTCCAACATAACTTTTTACTCATCTCCCCAAGAACAGAAAAATAAACTGGTTAAATGAGCGACGTCATTATACCAGATAGTTTTTGCGTCTGGCAACACTCATTACCCGCCATTTCCTCCCGCGCTTTCTTGAAGAAAATTAAACTCGCCGCATTAATTCTATCCGTATGTCGCTGTGTTTTTGCGTCGGTTAGCGTTATGGCGGACCGATGTTTTTGCTAACGTTGCCGCCGTTCTCTTCCCAGACTCCAACTTGGAACAAAAACTCATTCGATCGCGGGAATCTGCGCAAAAACACCCGCCGCGCTCAATAACTGCCGACGACGATGAAATACTATGAGTTCCTTCAGCTTTTTACCTATCTCGGTCTTCATCCCGCGGGCTATTTGCATCAGCGGCAAGTATCTTCGTTCGCCATTTTGTAGTTTTTCCCGCGCGGTTTGAAATGATGGTCGCGTTCCGAAAATTGTGTTCTGTAAAAAGCAACCGATGAAATTCCTGCGGGTTTGAGAATGGACGTTTATGTATAATAATGTTTTTAGAACGCCCTAATATTATACATTTTGTTCGTTATTTAGATAACAAACGATGGGCGATGGCACAAATTAAATCAGGATCTGTGTATGTTGCTCAGTTAAGCTGTTATTAAAGTAATATACTTACCTACCTACCTAGGTATTATAGTTAAATTAAGTTATAGGTAGAAAACACTGAAATCCAACTTCTTATTTGATAAACTTTAGGTACCTACTCCCAAACACCCCGTAATAGGTACATTTAAATTGTATTATTGTTCGTAGAGGTGATTGAAATTTTAGTTTTTTTTTTAATTTTAATTTTTTTTTTTAATGTTAAACAATTGTAATTTCTTTTAATTTATTCTAATTTAATTTTTAGGTTTTATGTTACTCGCTCAATATTTGCTGCTCAATAAACCTATTATTTTAATGGCGCTCGGTTTTGTGATTTAAATTATGATCGATAAAATAAATAAATAAATAATTATTAAGCGTATAATTAATACTAGGTATATTCATATTGAAACTATTTCCAATCTAGAAAAGTTGCTATTACAAAGTTACATTGCCTGCGAAAGTTACAACCCAACTCACTCTTTCCAATTTATCTGAGTAGGTAGGTAAAAGGTGGGTACCTACTTACCTACTTAAATACTAGCTCAGATATTACATTAGCTATTAAAACACATTAATATGCTGATTCGGTACTACATAAAAGCATATAACCAAACCATCAAAAATTAATAGGTCACCTGCTTAGGTACCCACCTATCTACATAAATAGGTAGGTAGGTACGTATTTAACAATGTTGACCTATATATTAAAGAAAATAATTACCTACCTTCCAACTTTCAGCTATTTGCTAATTATAACCAAGTTGTAGATTCTTTTTTAAAATTGAAAATAACTCTTCTAGACCACTTTCTGTAAGTGTATTGTAAGTTGGTATTGTATGGTAATGACATTAGCTGTGGAAATGTCACGTGACTACTGCCAAGTTTTTCCTTGACAAATTTGCGTTAGCGTAAAAGGTAAATTAAGCTTGAGAACAGGGTGGCTAGACCACTTTCTGTAAGTGTATTGTAAGTTGGTATTGTATGGTAATGACATTAGCTGTGGAAATGTCACGTGACTACTGCCAAGTTTTTCCTTGACAAAATTGCGTTAGCGTAAAAGGTAAATTAAGCTTGAGAACAGGGTGGCTAGACCACTTTCTGTAAGTGTATTGTAAGTTGGTATTGTATGGTAATGACATTAGCTGTGGAAATGTCACGTGACGACTACCAAGTTTTTCCTTGACAAATTTGCGTTAGCGTAAAAGGTAAATTAAGCTTGAGAACAGGGTGGCTAGACCACTTTCTGTAAGTGTATTGTAAGTTGGTATTGTATGGTAATGACATTAGCTGTGGAAATATCACGTGACTACTGCCAAGTTTTTCCTTGACAAATTTGCGTTAGCGTAAAAGGTAAATTAAGCTTGAGGTATTTGTCGTAACTACGGTAATACATAATACCTACCTATTCTACGAATCGTCAGCAAAATCGCAAACCTATATTCGCCGATCTATGAAAACCTTCTACTTTGGTAGTTAGATACGAAATGTCAGCAAGATCGATCGAAAATAACGATAAATATAGCCATTATTTTCAATTTTAAAAATATGCTTGTTTATTTTCTCAATTTTCAATATCAAGATTAAGTATTATATTCTAATGATAAATGGTTATTCATGCTATCCTATCCTACTACTATTATAAACGCGAAAGTTTGTGAGGATGGATGTTTGTTAATTACTCTTTCACGCAAAAACTACTGAACGGATTTTGATGAAACTTTACAATAATATAACTTATACATCAGAATAACACATAGGCTATTTTTATCCGGGTACCACGCGGGCGAAGCCGTGGGCAGAAGTTAGTAATACATAACAATGGTTCTTATAATGTCGCGTCTGGAAGGAGTCTTGTCTCGTCGATGCACCAGCTCCGCTGAGGTCGTCCAAGAAAAGTTTCTCCTACGCCGTTCAGCGAGAAAGCGCAAGTTTTTGCAGTCGCAAAAAGCATAGACCACCGTTTCTCACAGTCGGTCCGTTAGTTTATCATATCGACATATTTCTAGCTTTACAGAACCTTTCACCGCAAGAGGAAAAACCTACACTGCCTTAACTGTCGGTCGGATATTATTTGCAGAAAAACTGAGGCTAGGAAAATAGCGAGAAAATTATGAGGTGCATATTATGAGCAGAATGTTCCAAAGAATAAAATGTAGTAGAAAAAATGTAGTGATAATCCAATATACATACATACATACACACATAAACATATTTATTATATACCTATATAATATGTATTGTATTGTGTAGTTAATATTCTTTTGTTGTTATTTTATGTACACCCCCGCCACTCTCAAAATCTCTTACTATCCTCTCCATCCAAAAGTTGTCTGGAAGAGATCGCTTCGAAGCGATAAGACCGCCCATTGTACTTTCTCTAGAATAAGATTTTGTTATTATGTTATTTGCTTAAGGTGTACAATATTTTCATTCATTCATTCATTCATAAACACACGCCTGCTTCTCGCAGGGGTAGGCAGAGACTACGGATTTCCAGTTGCTACGATCCTGACATAATTACCTCTTTTGCTTGATTCACTCTCATAACATTATTCATACATGCTCGCCGGTTTTCAGTAATCTTGACCTGACCTTTCTCCAGAATGTCTCCAGTCTGGACTCTGACCAGAGACCAGACTTCGCCGGGGTCTACCCTTTCCAATTATCCCAAATAAAGTGTGATCTTGCAGAAAACGTAGGCGATTTGAATATGAAAGGGCCTCATCAGAAAACGTAGGCCGATAATGGATGGAGTACAATACCAAACTTCAAACTGCTTTTATTTCTCATAAGATTTTTTAAATTATCTCTAGATAGGTAAATAGAGATAATTTAGATCTCTATTTACCTATCTAGAGATTGTCAAAATTGCCAAGTACTAGCATTGTACTATCCTACCATAATAATAGTAAACTATGTAGGTAAGAACCTTTTCATCTCGCAATATTAAATAACTAGCCTCTGCTCACGGCTTCGCCTGTGTGGTACCCGGGTAAAAATAGCCTATGTGTTATTCTGATGTATTAACTATATTACTGTAAAATTTCATCAAAATCCGTTCAGTTGTTTTTGCGTGAAAGACTGACAAACATCTATCCATCCTCACAAACTTTCGCGTTTATAATAGTTAATTCCATCCTATACTCTTCCCGGAATAATCGACATTATATGGCGTAGTCCTTCGACTCGGATAGTTACGTTTGTGCTGCAACCCGGGCGTTCCCTGGCCCCACACCACCACGGTGCCTCTCGTGACTTTTCTCACGATCGCCTCTAGCGTTCTGTCTGTCCCATTCCACACACACCTTACCACATATTCCATTAATTATTCTAGTTTTATCAATATTACTTGTAGTTATGAAAGCTTTACTTTCTTCAGTGAGAAATATTTAGAGTAGAGTTCGCATCGTTTTTATATGGAGCGGTTGGGATGGTCACATTTTTACGGCGTATTTAGCTATGAACTTTCAACCAGGTTTGCTTTACTATGTACCTAACACTTCCGTAGACATCTTCTCACTAGGCTCTTATAGATGATCGAGCTTTGCTCGGAAACTGGAAAAGAAATCACATGTTCCTTTTGGTGTGCCCTATACACCAAAAGGAACATGTCTTCCACAGGTTCTATACAAAAAAGGTACGAAAAAATTAAATTCTTCAGTTAAATTATAATAGCAAAATGGTATTTACAGTAGAGTAGAGAGTAGAGTACTACTTGTTTTATCCTGTGCAATATAGCAGGTACCTAGATGGTAAAATATTACGCTCCAGAGACACAAAAAAAAAGCTATAGCGTGCAAGAACTATACGCGTGCCTTCGTGTTGAACTCAAATTAAGGATGATAATCAGTTACTAAAGCTTAATTCGATGTGGGCCGAATGCCTTCGCAGAAACGGAAAAAACTTTAAAACGCCGATAACGGTACGGGGTTTGTAAAAACTATGTTATTGGTAGCTAGGTATATAGGGTGTCTCAGAATAGGCACAAAAGGGTTGTTGTGCTTATTCTGGGACCGAATGACACGTAATAGATAACAATTTAGCCGAAAATGAACTACCAGTTGTTAATAGAAATAGCTGTACCTATTTAAAAAAGTCGTTAACGATATTTTGAAATTTGTAAATTTTCCTTATAAACTAGATTTTTTTTATGAAATTTCAAAATCATCGACGTGTTTTCAATTTACTAATGAAGTGCCCCCTAGAAACTTGTGGCCATAAACCTTTCCAAAAACCATCATTAAGGTCTTACAAAAAACAGCATTTTAATAGGATAAGCCGTTTTGGAGATATAGACAAAAAAATAAGCTCTTATGGCAAACCCATATACGTTACATCAAGTTCGTTTAGTATTAGATAGTTAGGTTAAGTAGGTAGTCTAGGGGTTCACACTAATAAAAAACTGAAGATTGAAAAATAAAAAACTTGAACTGTTTTTTTAAATATATTTAGGTAATTTGACTTTTTTTCGAAAAATCTTGTGCACTTGCATGTCAAAATCAAAGTCAATCGGTTATTCATTGAAATCACAAGGATCTTGAAACATCAACTTAAAAACTAATACGTTTTTTACGTAGTTTTTAAGTTGACGCGCGCGATCAAACCTAGAATAATCAGGCAACAAACTCTGCAAACATGGGTAGGTAGGTAATAATTTCCTTTGAGATTAGTAGCATGTGTCTTGTGCCCAATGGTGACAGAACTAGTGTGTTAAAGGACTCAATGCACCTTACAGATGCCCGTTTTAGTGTAAGATGACTGAGAAACACGAGTTCAATAGTGCGATTCTTGCATCCACTGAATTTAAGCGTTAGCAATTTATTGTCATTATTTATTAAACAGACCTACATCTTCTGAAATTATAACTAAATGCCGCATCTTGAGTTCATACTTAATGGTTGTTTTAACAAATTATTTCAAAATATTAAAATATACGAATGTTACCAAGGTACTCTATGCCTAAGAAGACAGGTAAGTATGAGCTATTAATGGACGATTTAGCTCTAATTACTAACTAGAGACTCTTCTAAGTGCGGCTACGTAACAAGAGTGTGTTTTAGACTTAAAAACATAATCTAATCAACATTTTCATAATTATTCACCAACCAAGAGCACCAAGACGCAATTCAAAATTTGCAAAAAGTCGTCCCTATAAATCTTACTCATTAAAACTAGTCGACCCTCAAACATTACGCAGCAATTACCACATATTCTGCGCAGTACCCTTTCCCCCACACAAAACTAAATCCGTTGATAGACTTTTTTATGTATTATAGGGTAACGTGGGGCAAAATTACCCCACTAACAGTGGGGTGCTGGGCGGGGCTAGGGCATGCAGCTGCATATTGTAGGGCTCCCGCGCCGTCAGTCGTGCCGCGAGCGTCCGACGCAAACGTCACGGCTAGCACCCTTCAAAACCGCGCAAATTTCGTAAAATTACGGTAAACGGAACGCGTTTTCTATAAAAAAAAAATTGTGACTAAGGCAGGAAAAACTATTCTACCAATTTTTGACGTGATTTAAAGTTCGGAGGTTTTGGCGGGTGTTGATGTGCGCGAGCGAGAGGGTGGATATGGAGAGCCCGGGCGAGGAAGCGGGACGAGCGCCTCCCGCGCCGCGCACCCCCGCCCCGCAGCCGAACGGATCCAATAAGATCATCGGAAGAAACGTGAATGGAACCAGTAAGTCACTTCATGCTATTTTTGGGGTTCTGTAATTTTGCCAGTAGATGATTTTCCAAAATATTTTAAAGGAGTTATTATCCCTAGTGGTGATTAAGTACCTAGGTATATTATACACAAGCAGTATATTTCGAAGCCTAAACTAGCGATATAATATTACAATATAATATTTATTTACACTATCTAACATTGAATACGTGCATTTAAAGATAGGATGTACCTAGATCGAAAACTACAGTTCTAAAGTAATAAAAATAATTTAATTACCTAATTTTATTAATGTGAGTAAACTGTACGAATGTAGGTAGGTGCGTAAGTACGTTCAATTTAATCAAAAAAATGTTTAATAAAAGCTATCGTACCACATTTTATAATAAACCCATTTAATTGCAATCGCAGAACCATCAACTCTGAGAATAATAACTTTTTCTAACTCCCATTCCGCTAAGACCGCCATGCAAAAAGTGAGATTGAAAGAAAAGTCACATGCGATGAGAATCGAACCCGTTACTAGAGTAATTTGCGTTTTTCTGAACCATTGGGGCTCGCTTTGTCTTGGGATAGCGTTTTTGCTTATTGCCTCCGTCGTTTCTTGATGTGTGTAGTGCGGTATAGCAGTCTTGATCCAAGGCTTAATATAACTAAGTACGTAAGCACCTACTAAGTGTAATTTTATAGTCCTTCAAAGTCACACTATCTGAGTGCATCGCGTTTTTTCAATACAAAAGATTTAACGCGTGCGTCTACGTCGTAGATCACTACAAAAACTAAATCAAATGAATCTACACGTGCAATACTAAATCCATAACTAAATAGTAGTTACATTATACAGTCACGGTCATAATGAAACGGATGTCTTTGATGTAATTTTGTAACAAATTTACATCAAAGACTCTGTGGCATAGTGGGTGAATGCCCGCCTGAGACGCAGAAGGTTGCAGGTACGATTCCCGCCGCGGGACAATGATGTTTGTATAACATATCTGTAAATATCTATCTCGGATTTGGGTGTTTTCTATGTAAAATATGTATGTACTTACAAAAAACAATCATTATATAAGCAGTAGGTATATCAGTCATGTAGTTCCTATATACAAGCTCTGCTTAGTTTGGGCACAGATATTATAATACTCTAGTAGTTTGGGGCTAGATAATGCCGTGTGAAAATGTCCATAATTAGTTATTTATTTAATTAATTAACAAATATATTAAGAACCTAATTAAATCACGTTTAGTTTAATACTCACAATTTCCATCTTGTAAGTTCCATGAATATTATTATATAAAAATATACCTAAGTACGTTTCTGGTACGTACTATGTATTATACTATATATTATACTATGTATAATACATAGTACGTAAACTTACTATTTTTGTCATGCTCATATAATTGTGTGTACCTATATACCGTTTTTTAATTACATTTATGTAAGAATGTTGGCAAACCTTCTTTTCTCGCTACATTTGAGTATGGCAAGGAGATCATGTTTTTACATTGTGTTTAGTTACATTTGTTTTTGTTCAATAAATAATTGAATAAATAAAATAATAATAATCTGTAAGCGAGTAACAAAGTATCAAAACTTCCTAGCGCAGTAGCATAGAGTCAGAGTGCAAAAACGACAAGTGTGTTGAACGGCGGAAAAACCGTGGAAACGCGGAAAAAGCAACCACATTGTGCAACATAAAAACTAGTTCTCCACAATGCCTTCGTAGTAACGTAACTAGCAGCATCTCTATTTAAATAAAAACTAAAGTTTTTATTTTTACCTTTGACGACGTAAGGAACTCGTATCCTACTACTATTATAAACGCGAAAGTTTGTGAGGATTTGTTTGTTACTCTTTCACGCAAAGTCTACTAAACGGATTTTGATGAAACTTTACAGTGATATAGCTTATACATCAGAATAACACATATCAGTTTTGCGTGAAAGAGTAACACACATCCATCCTTATAAACTTTCACGTTTATAAAATTAGTAGGATCGGATAGGATAGAATGGTTATTTTACTAATTCTCCTGCTGACTTTTCGTTGACCGAATCAATGAATTCGTTGTTCATCCTGTGAGCAAGTAGGTACTCTATCTATCTAAATAAATAAATAAATATTGCTGGACATTTTTCACACAGCACCATCTAGCGCCAAAATAAGTAAAGCTTGTATTATGGAAACTACATGACTGATATACAACTTATATACTATTTTTATCTACACTTGAACTTTCGCCGATTCATCTTCCATTAGGGATGCATTTAATATAACATACCTACATACTTTATTTTCACTAGATAACAATCCAAGATTTACAAAACATTTGGTAGTGTTATAAATAAAAACGTACATTTTTGTGCAAACGAGCTGGCTCCACTTCGTCTGCGGAGTAAAAACGTAACTAAAAATAAATGCAAAGCGAGCCTTAATAGAGATCCGCAAACAAAACGAGAAACCATTGCTTTGATATTTTTTTTCGTTCATATTGTGTCGTACTGTCTTCTGCTTCTGTCTCCCTTACAAAGTATATTTGTTAAAAACATACAAACATCATACTTATTTGAACTTTTAAGTGTTAACCACGCTTAAGGGAAATCACAAGAAAAATATCAGTTTACTTTTATTAAACGTATAGCCACCGCGTACCAAGCGGGGTTACGGATTTTTTAAATATTATAATTATATTCTTGTCATAACATACTAACAACTATTCGTGAGATATATATTTGAAGCTATACAAAAGACGTAGACAACGGGTAGGTAAATCCATATTTTTTTGATAAGATTGGTTGTTTACAAAAAAAAATACTTGGAAAAGTGCAATATAGGTAAAATACACTATTTCGCTGCTCTCGCGGTTTATTGGTTTTAACATCTTATTTATATTGATTTTATTTTATCTAGATCGTACATTAAGTTACGAATGTTTACAAATATTAAAATTCATAGACCTCTGAAATTCATGAAGTCGTTAATCAGAAAACTTCACTAAAGTGTTCCTTAAAACTTAGGTCTGTAAATGTACTGTACCAAATACTAACTGGCATACTTATAAACTATACTGGTATTTAAACAATGCAACGTGTTTAAAAAGTATTGTAAAGGTTTTGACCTAAATAATTCTAGATTAATTCCTAAATAAGAAAACTTTATCAGGTGTATGAAACTATGTGGAACTCCAGCTATTATTCCATACACGTTCTTACCTGTTTTTTAATCCTTCATTTCTCCGCATAGTTATACTTTATAATTTAAAAATATAGGTACAATACGAGATTTGGTTTTTGTTCTTGCATTTTTACGGGTTGTTTTACATAATGTCCTTTTTCCTCTGCAGCCGAAATAGGCATGGAATTTGAGTTATATTGTATTTTTGTGTTTTTACAGACACTTTTTCGCAGGTGGCAGAGTTTAATTATTTTTAATGAATGTTTTTGCGTGGCTGGTGAACAAATAGCTAGGAATTTAATAAAAAAAGGAATTTTTGTTACTTGTTTCATCCCTGTATATTAAAACAAAATAAACGTTCGTATTTTTTAGTTCGTATGTTTAATAATTTAAACACAGATAAAAAAAATATAACTTCGAATTACAGGTCATAGAAATTAATGTCAAAAATTAATCGTAAAATTATAACCGCAAACAAAAAAATAAAAATTAAAGGCGTTTAGGTGCTCGAAATATACCGATAAGTAAACATTACAATATAAAGTGTGCTATAAATAATCTTTATCCTTTAAAGTGACTTATGTATTAAATTTGCATTTCATGTAGATTTGAATGCGCAATTTTTAGGTACTGCTTGTCAGAAAACTTTTTAAACTCTTGTCTTGATGACGTATGTTGCAGTCACTTCCTGTAAAAACAGTGGCTAGAAAATAAAATATGGGGTTCTTGTGTGTTTATGCCGCATTGTAACTTTAAATACTTACCTTACCACATTTTAAACAAACATTTTATTTTAAATCTTGTTTCTAACTGTATTTTAGTAATGGTAGAGCCATTACTAAAAGACACAGGAATTTAAAAAATAGAAATTGAAAAACTTTTTTTTATACTCTGTTTAGTATTTTTTTTATTCTGTATGTAGGTACTTTAATATTTTATGTTATCAAAATAATTTTGAAGTAGACGAGTTTAAGATATTTATCATTGTTAGTATGTTTGCATTAAAATAAAACGCAGACAACGTCTGTTAATTTCGCTTTTTCATCAACATCCACCCTCACACATACAATACAATCTATTCAATTCGAATAAAGAACTCGTTACGCAAAGATGCGTTCCAAAACACGCAGTTTTTTCTTTGTTTTTTATTGTTCTTTCATACCATTCTTGGATCGGCTTATTCTACCGTTGCGTGAATATGCAAATAACTTTTAATTGTTATGACTTTTTTCCTCTCGTCCAGACATCAGCGTCCAAATAGGAGTTTTTGACTTAACTTGGAATGACGCATCTGTCATTTCTGATATTAACGCAACGGTTGGCACATTCGAGTCGAACGGAACTCGGATAATAACTACTTTTTTGTCGAACAAAAATACATTAACTCGGTTGCAGCGGCGATAATATTTTTTACGAACTGTCTAAGTTGTGACTTGTGATGAAATATCTTAAAGGAATGAGGTCTTGCTTTTTCAGCAGTTCGTAATGCAGCGCTGAATTTTCATGAGGGCAGCGTTTATTGCGTTTGACGCCATTATTGGCGACCTGCCCGCGGTCGCGCCAGTGCGTAAACCCTTTATTTATATTGCAAAAACGCCCGGCGACTACGCGAATACACCTTTATCGAATCAGTATTTTTTCCCAGCTGTTAATTCCGCAGATAATGGCTGGAGTCAAATGACGGTGTGGTAAGAAACGCCGCGGGAATTTCAGCGATTCCAGCGCACTCTTTTAAGCGTATTTTTTTGTGGGGACGGGTTCGGACGGCGGCGGTTTTCGTCATTTTTTGCAACTCTCGATGAAAACCGTAATGGCATTTTATCGTGCATAAGAGCGGGCGGAATCATTAATTATTTATAATAAGCAGCTAGCGCCGAATGCGCGACTTTGTTTATTTGTCGAAAGTTGTTGCGGAGTTTTTTGGCGCTCGGTGTCAACGAGTGTGCAGTGTGCACCCCGCTTAAGCTTTACCCTTTGGCGTAATAAAAAGATGTGGACGATGGAATTATAACTTACTATTTAAAGATTAAAAATACGCCAAGTCACGACTGTTTTTCGTCCATTTTGCTGATGTTTCGTAACTATTTAATAAGCTCTTCAACTTAAATAAATCCCATGACCGCAATTGACAGTAGATCGGCAAATACTTTTTAATTTTAAATAATTATTTACGACTTACATATACTTACCTAATTAATTCGTGGTAGAAACAATCATGGCAAATTGTTATTATGTATATAGGTATGTCAAAAAAATAACTTAAGTAGTTCAGTTCAGACCCAGGCAGCCTTTTCTCCGCTTGGTTTATATTGTATTACCGCCCAAGCGCTTTTCTAAAGTAAAATTTGTAGGATGCATTCTTACCTACTTATTTTGTTTCAAATATGGCGCGCTGTTAAAATAATAGCAACCAATTTTTGAGAAAAAAATATGTGTTCAAAAGCGTTAAATTATTTTTGATGACATCAAAAATATCTGAAACCCTATTTAATAAGCTCCTAGTTTTATACGGGCATCGGCATGAAGAAGATTATTATTAAATAAAAAATTATAATATAAAAAACCTACTTTCATCCTCCGAATAATAAAACACTTTCCCCCCAAAAAGCTTTAAATGTCAGAGGAAGCAGCTAATTAAACGTCTTAATGAACCTACTTGCATTTTAATAAAAATCTGTAGGGATTTTTTTGATCATTTGAGTTTCACTATTTGACTACTTATAATAAAATGTTTTCGTTTTAAATGATCGCTCTTAAATATTTATAGATAGATAGATAGAAAATTATTTATTGCACAACTACAAAGTACTGTACATAGGCGAACTTAATACTAGATAGCATTCTCTTCCAGCTAACCTTTGTGTTAATGGAGAAGAGTCTTGAGGTAGTGCATGGATATAAGAAAAATTATAAATTATATGCTAGAGCTAATCTATTAATAAAACATGAACACTATTCCCTAAATAAACACAATTACATATACCTATAGGTATACTTACATAACCTAACCTTACAAATTACAGATAATAATTGATAGACTACTAAATATTTTATATAATATATATTATTCTCACAATATGTAGCTGAGAGACTGATTGCTTAAACTTTGTAGGATTCGAGCATAAGAGCTAAAAAGTGATTGTAAACTTTGGATCTGAAAACTTCAACAGAAGACACCTCACGATATGACTGTGGAATACTGTTCCAGAGTCGGATAGCAGTGATTGTGAAGGAGTTCGTGTAACAAGCAGTATTATGTTGAGGTGTCATTAGCTGGAGATGTTGTGAAGAACGAACAGGACGATCCCCCGCGTGCAACGAATTGAACAGTTTTTTGAGGTAGTTGGGGGTTTGGGGATTATTAAGAGAGTTGTACAGTAGGCACAACACGACATGAACTTTGCGACGCTCCCTAATCTCAAGCCATTTCAGCTGTATGCGGTAAGAAGATACGTGATCGTACTTCCGCAGACCATGTATGAAACGTATGCAGAGGTTTTGCAGCCGCTCCAGTTTATTTAACTGTTCCTCTGTAGCGTCTGGGTAGCACACATCTACATAGTCCAGTATGGGAAATAGCAGTGCGTTCACAAGCATCTTCTTTGCCGATTGAGGCAGAAAATTTTTCATCAGCTTAAGAGAATGCATGCATCCATACATTCTCCTACTAACCTGAGCAATATGATAGTCCCATGAAAGATTGTTTGTGATATAAAGACCCAAGTTTTTGACCTCTGTGCAAAATTGTAGTGGAGAGTTATGGAATTTCACAGGAGGGAAGGAACTCATGTCAAGCCTGGATATGTAGTAGTTACCACCAACTATCATAACCTACGTCTTGCTAGGATTTATAAGGAGTCCGAACCTTTGGGTCCAATCGTACACAGCATCGAGATCTTTAGTAAGAGTATCAATACCGTGCACTGCTTGGTCAGGCTCGAAAATTATATATAGTTGGACGTCGTCAGCATATAGATGGTATGATGAGAAGTTAATTTTTGAGACTAAAGTTTTTATAAAAATGGCAAATAGGAGAGGTGAAAGCACACCGCCTTGTGGTACACCCGCATCTACAGAGCACTAATCAGAAGATTTATCGTCAATCCTGACACACTGCTGCCGCCCACAGAGATAAGAACTGAACCAAGATACTGTGGATTGAGATAAGCTTAATGACCGCCAAAAGTATATCGTGATTGACGCAGTTAAACGCATTACTGAAATCAAGTAGGGTTAGCAAAGTGAGTTTTTTAGTATTAGTAATTTTAAAAGGAGCATTTGAAAAATGACTGTTTAGTCCATTTACATTGACAAATTGATCAGCTACACATTTACTTTTACCAAAGCCTAGACCATGGACTGTTTTCCATACGTTGTTGGGCGTGCAGTTTTCAATCACACTAAAAATATTCGGCGTTTAGCGTTTCGTATCATTTGGTTGCACTTGTTTCTCGCATTTTTGTATTTTGAAAAAGTATCTTCACTAGGAATCTTCCTATACTTACGGTGTAGAAAGTTTCGCCTAGCCATCAGCTCCCGGATATCATCTATTAACCAGGGAGAAGGTGGTCGTTTCATACGAATGTGTAATAATTGTTATTATAAAAAAATATAGGATTTTATAAAAGCTCTTATCTGGGTCAACGCTTTGGCATTGCCATACAGTGTGGCAATATCTACAGCCAGCACTCTGGGAACGCTTCCGTCTGGTAGTGATCAAGCTCAGTTGATCTATCGATTGAATGAAGGGATGAATCAATGAAGATACTTAATTGTACACCTTATGAAATAAACAATAACACAATAAGATTAAATGTAAAATGGGCGGTCTTATTGCTTCAAAGCGATCTCTTACAGATAACCTTTGGATGTAGCGGATTCTATGTGATTTTGAATGATTGCAATGGTTTATAAATGGTGAACCATTGATTAATTTATAAAACTTTACATACTTAGCGAAGTACTTGTAAGTGTTATTATTTATGCTAATAATTGTATGAAATAAATCATATTGATCCACATTTTTCATCAAAAACTAATTGCAAACTCACAACCTGTCGATCCGCTTCCTGCTACGCAGCCTCTATGTCCGTCGCCATTTGCAATCCTACTATATCCTACAAATTCTACTAAATTATCTACCTACGTCCTTGTCTGCAATGTCACGAGTGTGCACCGAGCCTTACAAAAGTTTTTGTCCACATATAATATTCTCGATTGTTAACCTTTTTGCAGGCGAAAGTAGGTTATGAGTTCACTATGATCATTACAGGTGTGTGCCAATCATATCTGATGTTTTTTGTCGAAAAAATATAAAATGTTACGGTACCCATAGGGTGACCCATAATATGTATACTAAGTATTCTTGAAGAGGTTCATTGTACACATAATAGGTGACAACTTTTGTTCTAAGACTTCTTAAATTCAGCTATTTTAAGACAATTATTTTTTTCAAAATTTATGGATCCATCCTTAAATTTTGCCATCAACTATTGCTGCGTTTAATGTCCTATAAGAACAAAAAAGGTTTACAATCGATTAAACTATTTTGGAGATGATTTGTAACAGATAAACAAATAAACAAACAATCTCCTTAGATGAAAAACTTTTTAAACGGGCTCCTTATGTCGCAGGTAAAATTAATAATATGAGCCGAAGCCATGTCAAACATCTTGCTCATAAAATATGTATGCATCTATATACTTATACATTTGGATGCAAGTATTTATACATGCATTATTTTTATTTATGTAGCTACCTAGTTATTTTAAATTTAATAAAGTATTCTTAAAGGTTAGCTGAATAAAATGTTAATTAGCCTAGCTACTTGTTTTCTAATATAAAATAAAGCATTTTTTATCTATGTTAAATACATAGATAAAAAATGCCATAAATTTTAACACCAGAAATAAGCACCAAGTCCAAATATTTCTAATTTCCCGAAAAACAAATGAAAATTTGTATTTTCAGGATTACGTGTTCCTTTTCATTTATCCATGAAATTGAACATGTAATCACTCCCTTTTAGAATTATAAACATATTCTGGGTTAACCTGTGATAGGGTATTTATAAATATACATTTATTAATGTCTATGTTTTGTGCGATGCTGTTTACATTTTTATAAGGACTTGGCCAATTAAGTACCTATTTAATTATGAGCTGAGTTTAGTTCATAGCTGACAGTTTTTTAAAGTAAGTATTTTACATTAAAAGGTGCATTTTCTACGGAATAAAATAAAGCCGTGTTGGCCTAGTGAGCGGTATCCCGATCAAATCCATGGGTTAGAACCCAGTTGAGTAAAATAGCTTTTTGTAAAAAAAAAATTAGGAATATAGTTACTAAGGATGTCTAAGGTTACTAAGGGTGATCAGAGATACATCCATGTCTCTGACTACCCCCTACTTGGTACCCTTAGATATCTCGGTACTGAGTATGGATTTGAGTATCTCCATATAGTTTTTTTTTATTTATGTGGGCTTTAGGTAGGTTCATGTGCACAAAACGTCGAAGCAAAAAATAGTGGGGAACCTAACCTAGAGCCAAACATTCGAAGGCCATCGGTTAGTGTTCCAATAAGCGTCGATGGGCTATCTATCTGATTATACCCTATGCACTTTATTGAAAACAATTTATATGCGTTCCAGGGTGGTTCTTAAATACCTTAGCTGTACCGCATTAAAAATCTGGTATGGGTGTTTTCTATGTATATTTTCTATGTATTTACAAGAAAAAAATATATAAGTAGTAGATATATCAATCATGCAGTTCCCATATTACAAGCTCTGCTTAGTTTGGGGCTAGATGATGCTGTGTGAAAAATGAGCAGCATTATTATTATTATAAGTTACTAGAGCGCGTTGATATTGCAAAAAAAATACTATTTTTTTATTATCAAGGTTTTAATTTTTTTCTAAAATTTACTTGTTATTTTGTGACATATCAATCTGCCACCTAACTCTGTATCTGAATGTCATCTGAAACGCTTGACGAGTCAAATGATCATCAATACACAACCCCGTATTCTGTGGGCATTTTCTTTACTGGTCACTTTTCACTTGGAATCTCCCAATCTAATATTGATGGTTACAAGGTACGTGCAAGTTTAACATTTATGTTGTCAAACGTTCGTCATCGAGTTACTTTCAGATACAGAATGGTGAGCTGAGCATATACATACCTTGTGGTTAAAATCACCTCTTTTATACCATGAAGAATTCAATCGTGACGCGAGGATATTTGTTTCTTTTTTCGTCAAAAACTCTCGATTTTAATTAGTGGCAACTTTTTTTTCAAAGAAATCTCGATTCAATTTTTTAACCCTATCGCCGCCGCCCGGCCCGATTTGTACAACTCGCAGGTACGACGTGTGATTGTGATCGCTACATCTGCCCGGCAGATGGTCTACTGACTGACATTCGACATCACCACTTCACAATCAGACGTATATCTAAGCTATAAGAATCAAATTCAACTAAACGCGTCGATGGAAAAACGACATTTACGCCGTATTCTAATTCTCAAACGTAGTGATAAAGTTATAGAGATGAAGTTGGGTTGAAAAGTTGAATAGGTAAATCAAATTGGGTAGGAAAGGTTACTGACCTCGTGTGGATTGATTTTGTTTGCGTTTGAAGGACAGGTGCTGAAACGTATTGATAGGCGATGTGTTATCGATAACAACTGGCCAACGGCGAGCAGCCTCGCGTACTAAGGGTTCCGTGCTACACAATATAAATGGTAAATACCATGATAACCTACTTAGAAGCTTTTTCACGATTTTAGTGGGTACGTGAAAAATTAAGTTTAACATACTTTTATAAGACATAACCCATATATAGGTATGTATATATTTATAAAAAATGAATCGCTATCTATCGTGAGATGGAAAAACATTGCCAATACCAATAAAATCATTGCTATTTTAGTTTTAATGTTTTGATGCCGGTGAAATTACAGACTCATTTCCGTTGCGAACCACCGACATAATCATCATCATTTGCAGCTTATAAAAAACGCTGGAAATTTTTTCACACAGCATGATTTAGCTGCAAAATAAGCAAAGCTTATAGAACTCACTCCTAGGCATAAAACTCCTCTTTGGAACGCCGCTCTAGTCGGTTCTGTGTCTTGTACATCCAAGCCTTTCCCTGTACGGGAAATAACATTCATCCACCTAGCTGTTAAGTGACCTCCTGATTGAGTGACCTTACTCCACCTCCTGATTGAGTGACCTTACTCCACCTCCTGATTGAGTGACCTTACTCCACCTCCTGATTGAGTGACCTTACTTCACCTTCTGATTGAGTGACCTTACTCCACCTGTCATTAGAAAATCTTGCCGAGGATTCTACCAGCCACTTGAGTTTCATAATACAGTCTCCAACTTCCACCAATGTTGCTCTTCGTCTACGCTACCTAATTAATTTTAATTTGATAAGTCTTTAGTAAAAACCTAGCATCATGTATTAGATGTTTGATTGCTAAGGTTCCTTTAAGTATAATTTGCAATTAAGATAAGCGCTGGAAGTAAGTAATTCGATGAATGCTAATGTCAGCCAGTTTAATAATTTATTTAATTAACTCACTTAAATCAGTTGCTTTTTAAGTTATCAAAGCATGTTATGATGTTACTAATTAGCTAATCTAAGTTAAAAACTTGGGCATGTTTTAGTGAGATATTTCTATAAAACATATCCTTAAGACACGCCTTAGTATTCGCCTAACATTAGTGCAGACGGACGATACTATACTAGACAGATATAGGTACTTACATATAACTAAAAGTCTGTGATGCTTTCCTTGCTCGGCTAACTCATAAAGATAATTTATGTATTTTACAAATTAAATAAAAATAAACGGGAAACGTATTTTGTCTGTTTTTCTGAAACAAGATTTTGACGATAGGGCAGCGAGTTTTCGGGACGAGAAAGTATTTAGCTAAGTACTATAGCTGGGGAAAATCAAAATGCCCATAACAATGATAACAATGACCTCGATGGCGCGGCGGGCTATTAGCCGGTAGTGACGTAAGAGGAGCGGGTTCGATTCCCGTCAGGATAAATGTTTACATGTTCTGCAGATTCATAGTTCCTGGATATCAACGACACAGGGAATCCTAGTGTGTCTGTTAAGCGTTTTAAAATCTAAAAGGGTATAACGATGTTTTATTGAGTAACACATCGGAGTATTAATAACGTGAACTACTTATGTCCATCCTTGATTTAAAGCGAGTGATTTTACTAGTTATTTTATTAATAACAGGATATCCTGCATCTTGTACTTTATCAATAAAAAATGGATGCCTAAAAGTGCCATTAACAACACAAACCTACAGTGAAATAAAATTAAAAATAATGACGAAATCCACACATGTCACTTCCGATCACAAAATCAGTTAACCCTTTAAAAAACCACGGCCGGCCGAGACGTCAGATTGACAATTAAAAAGAAATAAAACAAATCTTTGTGGTCTTTCCTGCAAGAAACGCACAACTGTCGATTATTTTTTTTTTATTTTTTTTTAGTTTAACAGGTGGTGACTGTAGGCTAATGCTCAAGGTAGAGAAAGCGTGACAAATACTAGTATAAACATGTGTTGTGATCGTTAATTAATTAGTTGAGAAATTGAAAGTTTAACCCTTGCCTAGGGGTGTGAAATTTATAGTCATAAATATACACTTAAAAAAATACTATTTCCTTATATCTCAAAGTTTTTTGTTTGTCTACTTAGAAACCTAACTAATTTCTTTCAGTTTAAAAGAACTATGAATATCGCCAAAGATTAACCGAAAAAAGGTAACCTTGTATTAAATAAAAATAACTTAACTCAAATACCAAGGCCAAAAAAATACAAAAATTTACATAATTTATTTCGTAAAAATGATCATTTGTCTGTTTTATCTTCTAAGAGACTTTAACATCCATCGCGTATTTTTGCGAGAAATCAATTAGAAAGAAGAAGACAATAGGGTAAGTAATTATTTTGTGAGTAAAAGGAAGAAAATACATATAACTTTTTTAAATTCTTAACAACACAACACATCATTTTCTACCAGTTGTCCTTAGTGGTAGGAAACAGAGGTTTATTTATTTCATGAATTATTGCACACAAACAATGAACAAAGGGAGGACTTAATGCTATATAACATTGAGGTTGGCGTGCTTAACTAGATTGCTGTACTAAAATATATAAAAATACATTTTAGAACGATCAAAACTGGGCATAGAATGGTATCAAAAAGTAAAAGAGATTATGTACCTACTAGTTAGGTTATTTTAGGACAAGTTAATTGTCTTAGATTTTTCCCTAAAATTGATGATTTTAATTCACGTCTAATGACACAAATGACACCACCACCACCAAATCCCACTTCCCACGAACCCTCACAAAAACAAACAGAAAAACGTGGTTACCCACATTATTCCTTAGCCTCTGGTTTATTACGTTTTTTTACGATAAACACCTGTAGGCATGGGAAAGGAATCAAAATTGAAAGAAATAATAAACAAAATGATGCTTTGGGGCCTTTGATAGAGGATGGTGGAGCGAAGGACAAATCCTTAATCTAGAAAACATTTTTAGGAGCCCAGATATGGTACGACATAGATAATTTAAAAACATATACAAATAATGTATTGTATTTTTTAATAAAACTGGATGCAAAGGAGTATCGTAGTACAAGTGAAATGAAAATGGTGACTTTGAAATACACCTTGAAACATTAATGCCCGCCTATACTAAGGTCAAAAAAACTCAGACGCTGATTTTAGGCATGTTAACTAAATGTTTCATATAAATCTGTCACTGAACTATGTTTAAAAATATTAACATTAAATAGTGTACCGGGCTTGGTATACTTCGCAAAAAGAGCAAAATACGTTACTATATACGTCAATATTTGATTGAAATTTGCGGTTTTCTGTGAAAAAAAAAATAATCTCCGTATCTCTACAAATTGATTTATAACTTAAGGAATGGCATTCGACTTCTTGTTTTTCCATGATTCCTAAAACAGCTCTTAGCGCTGTTACTGTAAATAGTTACCTAGATACTAGTTATCCAAAAAAAAGTGCGTAGCTAAACTTTTGCGTTAATAATATTGCCTTACACGTCCCGGGTTTTTCCATAACAATACATTGATATTTAAGCGGATATAAGTATATCCTATAATCGTCATCATCATCAACAACAGCTTGTAATAGAATAAAATAATGCAAGCGATCTCGGCCCACCTTCCACATCACTGAATTCCTGCAACCTTTGAGTGTTGGAAGCACTTGATGGGCTGATGATACTTCGTAGTATATCCTATATGGTCACGTGGGAAGTAAAATTTCTTTGACCGTTTAATTGTATAGAAACAACAATAGCACCCTTTTAAACCAACCCCATACGTTTATCTGTCTTATCTGCAATTAGAATAGAGTAACCCTACACCCGTGGTCCAGCAACAATGATTTGAACACTTTTTGTCCATCACATCCTCTCATTACTTAAACATCTTTCCGGAAGTTCAAAAAAATAATAAACCGTGGGGTCATTTTGTTCCCACACCGCGCACCTTACGGCCAGCGAATACAAACTAATAATTTTAATACTGGCAACCCTTCCGTGTTTTTTTACGGCAAGACACAGCCAGTCCATTCAGCCTCATCCGTGAGAACGTTAAACAAAGTCATAATGAAAAAGTGAGGAGAGGAGGTCAGACAAAAACTAAAATTGGGGGCGCGAGTGGACATTTGTCTTAGAAAAAGCGATTGCTGTGGATTGAATAATAATAAATGGGGCTTGAAAGTGGATTTATCACATTGAAATCGTAAAGGTGGTTTGAATATAGCATATTGAGTTATGCTTTCAAGTAACATAGATTAGAGGGGTACGTTGTTAGTTTATAGGTGTTGTTGCTATGTCAAACTTGGAAGCCCAACGTGCGTTTTATTATTATTGTCTAACTTCGATAAAACTTCTACACTGTGTATTGGTATATGTACTTATTGCTTAATATAAGACTATGCTCTGCTTATAAATATATGGAGTTTTAATTCTGATCTTCTGGACGGCAGTCCAGCTTGACAGTCTATAAAGTTAATTTGTATAAGAATGACTTTCGTAGTCTGTTAAACTAAACTTTGATAAGTACATAGTATAAAACCCCCTTGTGCCATGCTAATACTGAAACGCCACTCAACGTATAAGTTTTTTTTTTGCACAAAAATAACTATTTCGTTCTATATTATTTGATTTTACTTGTTAGTTTTACAAATCAAATAAATATATCAGCACCATTTTAGTTATAGTTCGTGTAAAGGCATTCGTTTTTTCACAGTTAGTTTTTTTGTGAAAATTTGCAAGTTTCTTTGCTACTTCCGCATTAGAAAATACCAGCTTTGTACATTTCTAAACCATAATTTATTTCCAATTCTACTTAATTATTAAGTAGCGTTTCCTTAATTGGTATAGGATTTGTGACCTTTCTTTTCTCATCCGTTTACCTTACACCAAGGAGGTCGAGAAATCAATAAAATGTTTGCCGATTGTTGAACAATGTAAACAATGTTGGGTTGACTCCGCGCGCCGTTGAGTGACAGATGGCGGGCGCGGGGTTCGAGCGACCCCCCGGTGATTTAGGGTTGACAGTCAAGCGTTTAAGATATTTTTCTTAGCGTTTTTGTTTATTGGGTAAACAATTTGCTAAAATGAACACAACACTTATGTAGCTTTTCTTAAACTAAAAGTGTTAATACGAAGACCATAAATGGTTGTTAGTCAATTAAAGTAGGTAACTACTATTACCTTTTGCCTGTGACTTTACTCGCGTGCCTTGTTAAATATTTTATGCGCTGAGGTCTTGTTAAGTTTGCATAATTTAATGGTAATTGGACTAGAAAGTGTAACCCACACTTGAGGAACACAAAACACTGAACATGTAACTTTACTAACTAAAGTTACATGTTCAGTGTTCTCAATTTAGTGTTGCGAATTTTCGCATATAGCCTCGGCGCTTAGTGCCGAAATATTCGAAGAATTTCGACTAGCCTGGTAACGATCTCGTAGTAAGTTGAAATAGCACCCGCGTACCAAGCGGGCGGTTGCTGGGTCGAGTTCACCGAGGTTGATTTCTGGTATATTCTAAAATCTTATACAAAATTTAATTTAAATCGGTTCAACCACGATAAATATTATCGGTAACAAACATTCATACATTAAGAAAATGGATAGAAAACGCATAATATAACAACAACATATTATTCTATTCTGGCAAGACTTTTTTAGAAACTAAAACAGCTATTTCAGTTTATTCTACCCTGACAACCCTATGAAAACTTAACCCTACCGCCGCCGCCGGCCGAAAAAATGGCGTTAACTATCGACCCACATTTTTTACTAAAAACGCTTTTTCCATACAATTAAAATGCTAGGTGCTAACTACGGAACCCTTGGGCAATTAGACATATAACATGTGTAAAAGGTGTAAGTGGCGCTTCGGGCAAAATGTTAAAAGCCTTGTGGTTTTTCAATTATTTAAAATGCATTTTGTTTGTGGTAATTTGAATCTATCTGATTCTTGCATGATTTGGGTGAGCTAAATAGTATAAAAATTCAATTTAAAAATAGTTAAATAGAATTGCGCTGATCAACATTTGATTATAATATTATAAATATTCTCAAAATCCACTTAGAATGTTTGAGTTTTTTACTAGGTATACTCAAACAATATTCAAGTTTGGAAGTAAATCGTTAATAATTACTTAAAAAAATGCACATGTTTATAGAAAGGTAGAACGAGATGATGGAAAACAAAAAATAAAACAGGAGAAATTACAATTAAATAGGAAATAGAAAAGGATATCAGTAAGTAAACATAATATAATCAACCAGAATAAAATATCTCTTTTATAAAACTGTTTTGGATTTAAATATCTAATTACGATTTTATTAAAACACTATACGAATTGGTAAAAATTCCGCACCGGTCAACTAATTTCTTTATTATATTTGATTAACCCTTCAAATACGGAGTAATTACAAGATTGAACAGATGCAGTTCTGATTAATTACTAGAAAAAGTGTTTGGGTCAAGCACCTGCCTCTCACTTTCGATTGGAAAAAAGGCTTTATAGTCGAAGAGCACTAAAATAAAAAAAAAACTTTAAATATTTTTTCTTGTTCTTAAACCTTGAATAGGTTTGAGAACGTAAATTGAATGTAAATTCTACATCTTTCAAAATACACAATAGTCTCGAACCTAAATATAATAAAATTGAATAACATGAATATTGGCAAATTCTGTCAATAGAAGAAAATGAAATCAGTTTTGCAAAAATTAGTCACATTTTTAAATTTTCTTAAGCTCGCTTGTTTTACTATCCATATTAAAAAGGTATCAAACTACCTATGAGAAACTTTCCAACATCCCCAGCTCTCTGTCTACAGGGAATTATATCTTTTTTCTGCCGTAATCTCGTATGTAAATCGGCCAGTCATTGTCTTCTGGCATTTTTGTGAGCGGAAGACATGTGGATTAGATTTTATGATCAGGAGTTTTTTGATTGACCTGCCTGTCATTATCGCCGAGACAAAGAAAGGACGTGTTTTTTGTAGTATTCGGTAGCTTTTGTTTTAGAGATTTTTTAGAGATAAAATTTTGATACTTGTGGCCATTTTCTAATAGCGATAAAGGATACGCTTTATAATAGTTTGTAATGAAATTATTGATGAGTCAGGCAATGGACTTCTATTAGTTGTTGATGATGATGAGTGTTCGTAAATTGTAGGTTTTTGCCAATCTAGTATTAAATACCATTTTTAAAATGTTATAGTGCATTTTACCATTGGTAAGTTCTCATGCTGATTTTTTTGTCTCTGCAAGACGTGTAAAGAATTCGCACGGATATGCTTGTAAAAAACAACTTCTTTCACTGCATCGTTAGCAACCTGAACAATAGATACCATTAATATTCATAAACGGGCTATTGCGCATATCAATCACACAAGTGCTAAAAAGCGGCTAATCGGATGCAGGGACACATCCCGAAGTTGCGTTCCACTGTCATTAGCGCCTTTTTGTACAATCTTATTCAAATTTCTTACGAACAATGGGATGGTTTTGTTTATCCGCTAAGAAAACCGAGATTACGGATGAATGCAAAACCATAGACAATATGCAAGGCGTACTCGTGTTTATTTTAAAACAGGTTTTGTTAAAAGCTAATTACGATCAAATTCGAATTTGGAATTAGTCGCGATGTTCGCACGGTGTCGAATGTGTTATTTTTGTAATGTGGTATGGGGTAATTATAGGATGTTGGTTGTGATAACAAATTATTTGTTGGTGTTAAATTTTAAATCAATTCAACCCTTTTCTTTGAAATATAATTCGTTCAAAACTATGAAAGCCAATGTCACAGAAATTGCGACTTGTCTATTTATTCCTTGACCATCAGAAACACGTCAGGGTACACCAAAAAAAAGTAAAATTTTCTTATAACTTGGTATAAAACTTTATGTAAATTGATGTTTAGTATAAAGTTTATTTGTTCATTTACAACTAAATTTTCACTTGCTTTGTCTTGTTTATAAGTAGTATATCAGTCACCCATAATACAAGCTCTGCTTAGTTTGGGACTAGATGACGCTGTGTGAAAATATCCAGCATTATTTATTCAATATGTATGTGTTAATCTCAGTTATATTCTACAAAATAATCTTTGTAGGAGTTTTGCTAACAGTCTAAAGTTGATTGATAGGAAATAAAATGTTGTTTTGATCATATTAGGATAGCAAGTCTATTTTGTAACATGTGTGACATGTAAGTAACTTAAAATAATGTTAACTGGTTACAAAAAAATATATCCAAGCGTATAACTAAATATTTGCTGATAGTAGCAGCATATTTTAGATTATAAGTTGTTACTTATTTGACAAATAGCATGTACGACAATTAATTTTGTTCTTTATAACCTGTGTGGTTATAGACAAACATAAAACAGAAGACTAAGATCAGTATCAGCAACAGTCAGATGCAAAAAAGATGGGTTAACTCTAAAAAGCGTTTTATTCCTAAATTCTTAGGTACCTAGGTAATGAGTTGCATACTTACCTACTCGTTTTTATTTACGGTTTATTTTTTGTAAGTATACTTAAAATAAGAACGTCATAAGTGAAAAAAATGTTCTAAAAAATTTACCTTGCATACATTAATGATTTTTCTACAAAGACATTGTAATATAATGAAAACACGAAGCAACTAAAGTTCTCAAGACCTATTTTTTTCTAGACAGCAAAAAAGTCTCCAAGACATCGTGAGATACGCATAAAATTAACTCATAACAAATACAGTCTGTATGATAATGCATTAACGTGACCACTTTTTTAAAATAAAAAAAAGTTTAAATTTAAAAAAAGACAAAGCGGTTGTCCGCGGCCACCCCTTCAATGCCTTCCGCATGGAATTAAAAAGTAAATTTGCATACATCTGTGGCGATTTTTTTGCCCAGAAAGATTATGCTAATGTATTTTTTGGACATTGCGATGAGCGAGAGGTTTTTTTTTGGTAAAAAAGATCGGGAGACAGTGTAGGGTTAGCTTGAAAAAAATTAGAAAGAATGTTCTCATGACCTTTCCTTGCATTGATTATAGGAATATTTTATTATAGTAGGTAAAAAATATTTTTTTAAATTTAATTTTGAGTATCTACATTTTTGATGTAACTTTATACAAGCAAAAGCATACCTACCTGAATATGATTAGACGTAGGTAAATAAGGCTCATTGATTCTTTTTTGTGGATCTAAAGAAGTACCATTATTTCGAAATACCTAGGTATTAGATTTACGTACCCAGGTATAATTGTTGAAGTGATGGTTAGGTATCTACAAATCTAGGTATAACTTAAGCAAGTTCTCAGTTTGTTTCAAACCTAGGTACTGATTTCTATTTTGGAATTGTAAATTTTATGAAATACCTAAACACAAAATACCCAAAAAAAATATGTGTATATTACCTACATAATGTGATACAAAAATGCACATAAAATAAATTCTGTGCAATATTTTTACTAACATCACCTTTACATAGACCCAACTTTTTTGTCTAGATTTTTTTGTTGCATGTAAACTTTTTCTACCTGCTCTAGGGGTGGAGTCTAAAACCACCCCACAATTTTTACGACATAAAAACCAATAGTGCACTTAGCTGGGGTGGCAACATTTTTTCTAATGACAACCCAGATCAATATTTTTCCCGCGCACGGGTCGCATTGGCGCGAATCAACCCGTTCGAAATTCAAAAGGAGTTTTCGAACAAAGGAGGTCGCCCCTTTATGTAAAACCTTATTCATCAATTTTTTCGTCCGGTAACGGTCGGAACGATTCTTTTCGGTAATAACTGGGGTTGTTATTAAAAGGGGTTAGTTTTTTGTGAGCGCTTCTCCGCACGCAATTTTATATGCTACTAAATTGTTGGGAGCACGCAAATCATCGGGTTTTAGTGCCAGAAATAGGATAGGCTTTAGGTTCGACAGCTGTCTAACTAATTTAATCCTGTGGCTGGAATATTAGATATTCGATAGTTATGTGGTTAGAAAACAGTTAAAATATAGGTTGAGCCTATTATATTCGAAAAGCTTTGAACTAACAGATGTCGAATCATTTTTGCTCTGATCAATTTATAAAACTAGACCAAAACATCTGTTAGGTGTCTGCCTATCGAAGCTCGTCGAAATAATGCCTATTTATTATACCTATTATCTATAGATATTAGATACGTGGAAAAATAAAAAAACTAAAATACATTAAACAATTCACTAGGCAAACATTCTACAATGGATGACTATATATCTAAAAAGCAATCGCAAACAGACCAACATTTGGATGAATTGAACTGTAGGTACAGTCCGATTCATCCAAATGTTGGATAATTTGCAATTTGCAAATTATCCAACATTTGGAGAGACGTAGTAAAAATAGTCAAATTAAGGTTTTGTTCTAGACTCGACTCCCAAACTTCAAAATCGGTGCCAAATTCTGCTCATATATAATTTAAAATGATTCTCTATGGAGACAAATCTCTATAGAGCTCTATAGAGTCAAAGCAGAAAATAAAACGCTAAAATACCTCTACCCCTCTGTCAGGATGCGATTATAAAATAATTAAATACTCACGACTTTTTATTTAGGTATTTATTTTATGTTACTGTAAAATATACCACAAATTAATTCGGTACTTACATGAAATCACCTTCGAAAACATTATCAAACTATGTGGTTCATGCTATTTGCATTGCAAGACTTGAACAAACTGTGTTTATATGTAGGTTGTGAGCAATAAATAAAATAAAATGTGTCTTTTTCCAGTGGTAGTGACGTCAGCGCCGGCGAACGAGGCCGAGTTGCAACTCTACAGAGTCATGCAGAGGGCCAGTCTACTCGCCTACTACGACACACTGCTAGAAATGGGTAAGGAATCTATGGACAATTTTACAAGTTTAAGAAACAAGTCCTCTCTTCTAGTTATTATTGACTTCATAGTCATGCCTTTGGCTACTAATGGGAGTGTCAAACAAAATAAATACATTTACGGACCGCATCCATGCATGGGTAGGTAATGATGGTTCGTAGAAACATTATTAAGTCGTTATGAAGTTGTTGTTTAAATATTTAAAAAAAACATACTTTTGCATTAGTAATTTACTGGGATAGTAAAGCCAGAGTTAAAGAGTTACGAGCTATGTTAAGACAATATACTTCCGAATAATTCTGGCTTTTATTAATCTATTATGCCTACGTTTTATTTTGTATTTTAGTTTTTATGTTCAATTTATTTCCATATTTTGTCCAATAAATAAAAGTTCGAGAAATGTACCGTACATTTCTTGAACTTTTATTTATTGGTCATTTATTTCTCAAAAAGATTTACAATATAAATCGAGAAATCACAATATTCTTATACTACTTAACAAGTAGGTACTAAGATGCATTTTAGATGCAGTGAGAGTAACATGCATGGCTAGGTAAGTAGGTAGATAAGGGACCTACCTACACAAACAGAAAAAATAATAATATCTTAAAAAACACAGAAACAAATCTAACTTATGTAATGGCTTGAAAATGCAGTCTTTCTAAAATATTCTAAGCTAACTGCCTCGCTCGGTCTTCCACATTGCTCAAAGCCCATAGCATCTTGAAATCATAATCACAGGAACACAAGAAAAAACACATTCTCATCGAAAAAACAAATCTCCATAGCGCGTAAAAAACGAGACGAAGCGCCGAGACATGCAAATTATTTTTTTAATCTTTACTTTTTTTCCGACGATTACTGGCGAAGGAAGGGTTTGCTGTCCGCCGTGTGCATTGTTTTTTTCCTTAGCCCCTTCGCAAAATGGTCACGTAACATATTTGCATATTTGTCTACCTAAATTAAAAGTGTGAGTTGTTTTTTTTTGAGTATCACACGTTTTTGTCAGAACAATAGCTTTGAAATGAACTTGCCTTGAAAGAAAGTGAATATTAATGCGGATTAAGCTCGATTGCAGACAATTATAGTTTTTTGGTTTGAGAAATTCTGGAATTGGATGAGCTGGGAGCTTTAATTAATGCAACAGATGTCTAGATTTTTTTCGAATGCTTACATTAAGTATAATACAATTTGTTGTTTTTTATTACGGGAACACAAGTTTAGATTTTTGATGATGCACTAAAAATTCATAAATTGTGATTGATTTGTGTTTTTTAATTTGATTTGAATGTAAATTTGTCATCTGTTTATGTCTTGAAAAGGTGTGTGCCGAGCATTTTAGGGTTAAAGAAGGTACCTAGATTCACAGGAAATCGTTGATCTGGGTGTTTTCTATATATACCTATAGTATGTATTTACAAAAAATATATATGTATATTATAATATAGTGTGTCAGTCATGTAGTTCCCATAACACCTAGCTCTGCTTACTTTGGGGCTAGATGATGCTGTGTGAAAAAGTCCAGCATTATTGTTATTATTATAAATAATTCTCCAGCTGATAATGACTTCTATTTTCAGGAGGTGACGACGTCCAGCAACTCTGCGACGCCGGCGAGGAGGAATTCCTAGAGATCATGGCCCTCGTCGGAATGGCCTCCAAGCCCCTCCACGTCAGACGACTCCAAAAAGCCCTTCAAGAATGGGTTAACAACCCCTCCCTATTCCAGGTCCCCATCGTCCCGAACCTCTGCACCGAAAACCCCTTCATTCATTGTAACCAAAGACTCCTCAGCATGCCTGCAATTCCAGCTTTACCTAGAGCGTCTCCTGAAAGCAGGCCAGTTTTTAGTCCATCTCCAGGCCCCGATAACAGTTCGAGCGCTTCCAGTCCAGTCCATCCAACCACCTTCTCCAAGATAGTCCTGCCCCCGTCGCCTGCGGCTCCTGTTACCTCCACAGCAAGATCATTCTCCCCACAAAGTGCGTGTCCCCCCGCTTCAGCCGGTTCCAGTCCAGGTTCTGTGACGTCACCGGTTCAGCTAACGCCGGTTCTATTGGATGTTCATGTGCAGGTAGGTGTTTCTTACCACATTGGTTCTTTCTTGTCTTTTTTTACTACTAAAGTGGCAAGCAAGCATACCGGCCATCTGTTGGTAAGCGGTTATTGCAGCATTATTGACGACAGTTAAGAGTTACGGGTTCGATTCCCGCTGCGGGGCAAATGTTTGCATGTTCTGCTGATATTTGTTCCGGGTATGGGTTTTGTGGTACCACGGTACTCATAGTTCCTGATACTGACGACAGAGAATTCTAGTGTAGGGTTAGGTAAATGTCCGTGTCTGTTGGGTATTAAAAAAACAATGGTTTAATAAATATTTAAAAAAAAAACTTTAATAAAATGCTATCAGTAAGTACAATTTTGTATAGGCCTTTTAGTCAACTCTTGTGTTTTACTAGTTTAGGTATTTCGTATAATGTTATACTATGTATTTTTATATACATACTAACTTCTGCCCACGGCTCCGCCCGCGTGGTACCCAGATAAAAAGTAGCATATGTGTTAATCTGATGTATAAACTATATCACTGTAAAGTTTCATCAAAATCCGTTCAGTAGTTTTTGCGTGAAAGAGTAACAAACATACATCCTCATAAACTTTGGCGTTTATAATAGTACTAGCTTCTGCCCACGGCTTCGCTCGCGTGGTACCCGGTATAAAAAGTAGCCTATATGTTATTCTGATGTATTTAAACTATATCACTGTAAAGTTTCATTAAAATCCGTTCAGTAGTTTTTGCGTGAAAGAGGAACAAATATCCAAACAAACTTTCACGTTTTTAATATTAGTAGGAAGTACCATTGTTTTTGGTTTTTGTTAACAAAAACCAATCTTATCTTAGTGATGATGATATATCATCATCATCATCACTAAGATAACACATTAGTAACATTTGTGACACATTAGTAACTTTGTGTTTTACATCTTTAAACTATATATATTTTCAGAAGTTGTCGGCGGCAGCAGAAAAGCTGAGCAAGCACCTACCTCAGCTGGAACCAAAGCCACAGAACACGAAGAAGAAGATGTGCAAGGACCTAGAGCTGGTGATGGCGATGCCGGAGACAGATCCTCGGCGGATGGAGGAGATCAGGAAGTACGCTGCTATCTATGGACGGTTCGACTGCAAGCGAAAACCGGAGAAACCACTGACACTGCATGAAGTGAGTCTATCAGGGCTTTTAGTTCCATGCTCAAAATAATGAATTTCAATGACGTTTTTCTTAAAATAACATTATTTTATAAATTATAAATATTGTTACATTTAAAATCCTATTGACTTACCGTGGATCCCAATGAAAGGCCAGTTTACTATTAATTAAAAAATCAAAGCAAAATAGCGTGAACCTAAAATTTTAAAGTCCATTTATGCCGATTCCTCGCGTGCTACCGCTAACAAGCGTAGAGGAATCAGCTTCTGGCGTCTGTGACGTCACCGCTAAGGGTCAGCAGACTACCAGCGCCAAGCAGGTAGCCAATCTACCTAGCATAGGCACCTTTTCGGCGTGACATTAAACTGTCTACATATATTAACGCACCCTGCGTTGGGCATTTCTGTTAACATTTGTTTATATTTTATTTCATGTTATTCCAAATAACACTTCCAAGACTTAGTTGTTTGTGGATTACTTGAGCGCAAAATAGGACGTGACTGTTTTCCCCTGTCAGTGACACAAGACGACCTCCACTTATTTAACACCTAAGGGCCCGGTTAAACGGACGCAGTGGCGATGGCGGTGGCAATCAAGACACGTAAATTTTGAAAATCATTTCCCTTTGGCCACCACCACCTCGTTTGACCGGGCCTAAACGTCGAGCGATTTAGGAACGGACTCCAACAAAGCTAATCATGTCTTTCAGGTGATGGTAAATGAAGCGGCTGCGCAAATATGCCGTTGCGTGCCAGCGCTGCTGACGAGACGAGACGAACTGTTCCCACTGGCAAGGCAACTTGTCCGACGCGCTGGACTACACTACACTAAACATAGGTAAGTTCGTAAGTTCCGGTTTGAAGGGTATGGATGCCGGTAAAATTACAGGTATATGAGACCCACCCTTTATATCTCAGGGTCGGCAACGAGCGAGTGATACTCTAGTCAACTTTGTTTTTGTGAAAAACAAAGTTGACTAGCGAACTCGTCTAGGCTGCTAGGCGGCTTGCAACGATCCATGAGGATGTATAGGCCAGCCGCAAGCTTCTTTTTTGTCGAATACCCAGGTTCAATGATTTTGGGAATTATGAGTGAAGAGAGTTGCAAATCAGTGCCGAGAATTCAATCGTAGCACATGGTAAGCTCAGGGTTTCATGCGAACCTGTACATGGCAGCATTCTGCATACACTTGTTCAGTTCCTCCCCAAAATTTCGTCACAACCTGCTATAGGTATGTATCTGTACAAGTGTTTGTGTTATTTGTTCGGACAGTTCGGATGTAAAAATGTATTTTAAATTTTTCTTCTTCAAATACTTATAAAATATGACCCATTTGAAGCATTGTGTCTCCTGCTCACAAATCTTAAAACAAAGACAATATTTCAAAATGGTAACGTTGCTCCACTTTCCTTTCCAGTCTACCACCTACAGCGTCAACGGGCGAGGAACGAGACCGGGACGAGGACGAGACGCCAGCGAAGCGACCTCGGCAGGTCACAACACATGTAGACCTCACCGATTCTTAGCCTGACCCTTGCATAACAGAGCTTAGGAAAAGGACTAACTAAAATATATCTAACCCTAGTAGTCTGGAGCTATAGATAAGTAACTATTTGAAGGAAAGTCTAACTGGTGGCGTCGTATACCAAACAAAGTATCAAAGCTTAGAAAAAGGACTAACAAATAAATTAACCGTAATTTAACTCTAGTAGAAGACTGAAAAACGGAGTAACATCTACTCAGTATCAAATGAGAAGAAAGTCTTAAAAAATAAAGTCTAGACTTTTTTACGTAGCCAGTGCTTAAACCCAGAAATCCACTGATTTGGATGCATTAGATAAACGTGCTTTGTTTGCATTTAATGTTCCAGCTCTTCAATGAATGAGATCCCTAACGTAGATTAGTTGGAAAATTATAATTTATAAAACGTATTTTCTAGTAAGAAAGTCTTCCGTCCATTCAGTTATGAAAATCTTACTCAGAAATACGTTTATACCCTTGAACGTCAAATTCTTGACGAGTACATGAGTAGACACCTACATGAATCTTGATGAGCAATTTTAAACAGATTCTTGTTTAATTTTCTCTGTTGGATTCTAGCAAGACATATCAGACAGGGTCTTATAATAATCCATTAAAGATAAAAGACTTAAAGGACCTAGCACCCAGCCTTGGGTTACTCTTGCTACAATCAAACTGACTTTGTAGAATCCTAATTTATTTTTAATCTAAAATAAAATGCTGTTGTATTTATTTTGAACACGATGCACGTGTCAATAATTGCTATTGTCAATTATTTCTAGAGCTTCTTGCAAAGGTAAGCATGAGTAACACAATGAAACGCCTGATTAAAATCTAATTTATGCACTGCTATTTTATTTTGCTTTAGATTCACGGACATTTCTTTTGGTAAGTGGTCAAGTTTACTTTCTTTATCTTCTTCTGCATGCTTAGTCTTAACACACTTCTGCCATTATTTCATATAATTTGTGGGGATGTTAGTGTTATAGCTATCTATTTTTTAATGCGCATCCCTACACCTACACTACTTTAAAAGCATCTCTAATCTCTTTGTTTACCTCATGGGACTGAATAAACATCAGGGGGGCTAGACAAATACCACTTTCTGTTGACGTTAACGCCTGCGGAAAGATAAAATTGACAACAAAAAGTGGTATTTGTCTAGCCCCCCAGGTCCCAAAGTCCGTCAAATAAAAGAAACTAACTAAGAGATCCTGAATTAGATTTTTAACAATTACGACATTGTAATGGTTCTTGTCTAATAATTGTTATCAGTAATTCTTCTTAGAAATAGAGGTTATTTTACTGACGGTTTGATTTTAAGATTCTTACGACCTCATTCTACTATCTTGCTTGTTTTATTTTGTCAACTTTTTAAAAGACAATAGCAATCAGGTCTGTGTGAATTTTATATTTATTGGCCAATTGTACTTATATTAAAACATCTGACGCCCGTCTCCACCATGGAATAGATTAAAGCATGTCTTTAGCGACAGATTGCTATGAAAAAATGACAATAAGACACGCCTTAACTTATTGCAGATAAGCATAGGCATGAACTTAGGATATAATTTAAGTAACTACGAAAAGGCCTATCTTCCCACAGACGGATTCAGGGCCCATCTCAAACTGACTAGACATAGTCAAGCATACATAGACATATTTCACGTCGACATTCGAGATTGGAGTAGAGTTTGCAATTGAAATATCACAGGCTAGATTCAATTCTAATTCACAGATAAAAAAAAATTGCTGAAGTAAGATTGCATCGGTTCAAGGGTAGCCCTGCTGGCAGTCCAACATTTTGTAATGAACTCTTGTCTAATTCCACCAATACAGCCAAATCCGCAGTCGGTGTTTGCATCAAAGCTGTTGTTGAGTTTATGCAGTAAACTGGTATGTTTTGAACAGGAAGGCGAAGACAATGGAGTCCGAGCCAGCCCTGACGCGGCCCGGAGTAACTCCAACCACGGGTAACTATCTTTATCCTTTACTAACTTCTACCCACGGCTTCGCCCGCGTGGTACCCGGAAAAAAGTTAGCCTATGTGTTATTCTGATGTATAAGCTATATTACTGTATAGTTTCATCAAAATCCGTTCTGTAGTTTTTGCGTGAAAGATTAACAAACATCCATTCTTACAAACTTTCGCGTTTATAATATAATATTAGTAGGATATTTATTTTAGTACAAAGATAAGTATATTTATTTGACGACCTCTGTGGCGCAGTGGGTGAAAGCCCGCCTTTGCCACAGAAAGTTACGGGTTCGATTCCCGCCACGTAACAAATGTTTGAATGATCTGCAAATATTTGTCTCTGGTCTGGGTGTTTTCTATACATAATATTTATGTATTTACAAAAGTAAGTAGTATATCAATCATGTAGTTCCCATAATACAAGCTCTGCTTAGTTTGGGGCTAGATGATGCTGTGTGAAAAATGTCCAGCATTATTTATTTATTTTATTTGAGTAATCAATAATTACATAAAATACATTTTATTTCCAGATGGTGGGGCGTGAAGAATGAAAGTGACGACGCTGACTCTAGATGCTCCTACTCCAGTACTAGTACACCGCCACCTGTGAGTACCCATGTTTTTACATTTCAGTTTCCCATCTACCACGGTACCATAAAAAGTTTGAATAAAATTAATGAGTTACGCATTGACATTGTTCAGAATATGTATAATGTCACGATTATAAAATATTATTCCAAAAACTATCGTGAACTTGATTATTAATATAATTAACTATTCATATTGTAAAAACGGGAATTTTCACGTACTGCACTATCGGTGAAGGAACCGACTAAGTTTCGACTCATTCCGAGAGTCTTCATCAGGGTGAGTGGTCGCGACATTCTCCTTCCGCGTCGCGCCGTGCACTACGCGCTGCTTTTGCTTCTGAATGGACTTTAATGCTGCAGGGCCGCAGATGGCCTTGCTCAGCGTCACCGGACTACGGCGAGCGCAGAAGGCGCTCAGCCTGTAAATAGTTAGGATGGGGCACCACTTAGGTACGGACCTCTGCTTGGGCCGTTGCCAGAGAGGGTGGAATAGGAGAAAAACGCCCCGGTACATATCTGTATCGTGAGTAGGCGGAAGTGGGGACTCGTCGAGTCCGCCGGCGGGCTCAGTGGAGTGTTTGCTCTGTCGGGACTTGATGACGTCACCACCGCGTTAGCGGTGCTGATGGGGTCATCAGGGTCACCAAGAACGTGTCTTGGTCTACAGAGGGTTTACTACGCGCTGCCGCACGTTGTGCGCGGTTATAAAGGCGCGCGAGTGGAGGGGGCGATTGTGTCACCCTGATGAAGACTCTTGGAATGAGTCGAAACTTAGTTGGTTCCTTCACCGATAGTGCAGTACGTGAAAATTCCCGATTTTGCAATATGCTTATAAAATATGTTGGATGATTATTATACATGCTATTTTATATTGGTAAGTAATAGGTTAGCCCGAGTCCGAGTAAGTTTCTTATATCCACGACATAGGGAATCCTATGGGTTATTATTAGGTGTTATTTATGTATTTATAAATCAAGGTCTCTCAATAAGGATTTTGAAGCTCTTTTCTTAGAATATAAGTAGATACGTAGGCTTGTATTAAGAATTTGATGAGGATGAATGAAGCGAAAGAGGTATGCCAGGATCGTAGCAAGTGGAAATCTTTGTTTTTTTTAAAGATTTAATTAAGAAAAAGTTTTTTTTCTTATAAGAAAAAAAACTACTCAGAAAAATGATTCAATAGTTCCCATACGGAACTACTTTCACAGAACTTCTGGGAACAAACGAAAAAAAATATGTGTTTATCCACATCTTTGTATTGAAAAGTTACTTTTGATTAAATAAATAAATGATGACCACGAACCAGACAATGCAATGATCAAAGCACCCACACATTAGGATGATTACATCTAAAAGGTTGTGAGAAGTCGACTTAAGCCTGAATTCATAGTCGGGGGTTGAACAGTCCCCCAAAATCCATCATTCAGCATGTGTCTTATGGCTGGGTGCATAAAGGTTAAATTCGCACTTTTACTTAGCGTCTGAACAGTCCCCTAGGGGAGCCCCTAATTGACTATGATTTTAGGCCTTACTCTTTTAAGAGCGACGTTTCTCTTTTTCCAGGAAGCCGATGATTCAAGACCTCAGGTGGTGGCAGCGAGAGGAGACAGCATCATCGCTGTGGCCAACCCTGCGCTTCACCCCACGCATCCACTACACCCCCCAAACCCCCCACACCCCACACTGCCCGCGCATCTACAACACCCTTTACATCACCCAGCGAGAAATCATTCTAACTGATGCTAGAAATTAACATGCTGACGTAGAATATCATCATGCTGACATAGATTGTTGTCATGCTGACATAGAGTGTTATATTGATAACTGACATAGAACCATAAAGTTATGATGCTGATATAGATTGTGGTCATGCTGACATAGAGTGTTATATTAATCACTGACATAAAACCATAAGATTATGATGCTGACATAGAATGTGGTCATATTACAGTTAATATAATAACATTCTATGTCAGCATTATAAAAATAATATAATCAGTACTTAAATGGGCTTATAATAACTTATACCAGCTTGCTTTACGGCCTTGTAACAGTTACTGTCGAATGAGGTCAATTTTGACACTACATAGAGACCTACCTAGTGAACCAGCGGCAGTTCAAGATTTTAGTATGAGCTCTTATATAGCTAATTCTTCCAATAAGACAGTCGCAGAAAAAATAATTATTTGATAACTGACACATGATCCTCGTATCTGACATAGAATCTGATCTTGCTGACGTAAAACGTGATCATGCTGGCAATATATAGAATATTAACAGGTTGATACATAATGTGATTTTGATTGTCAGAATCTGACAGTGATATCTAACAAATGATCCTGATAGCTGACATAGAATGTAATATTGACCATTGGCATAGAATGTGTTTTTGATTGACAGAATCGGATAGTGATATCTGACAAATGATCCTGATAGCTGTTATAGAATGTAATATTGACCACTGGCATAGAATGTGATTTTGATTGACATAGAATGTGACGTAGACATATAATCCTCATAACTGACATAGAAAGTGATCATGCTGATGTATAATCAGAACATGCTGACATATAACGAGAATATGACAAAATGTGATCATGATAAATGGTTATTTACCGCCGTCTGGGTGATCTTGAACAGAATCCATTTTGAAAATGATATTAAGCTGGTATTTTACTTGCAAAATACATAACTACCTATATAATAACATCTAACATTGAGGAATTATAATTACGTGATTGTCATTTAAATACAAGTTATTTAAGGATAAAAAAACCGGTATGAACGTCGTAAAATGTTCAATGTGGTATGTGCCTATCATATGCGATGAAACTTTGATACGGAGTGTGTAAAATTCCACTAAAAATAATTATTTATATTGTAAAAATTGTAAATATTAGCTAGGTATATGCCATAACATGCCTTGTAAATGCTGTATGTAGCTTAATAAATATAAAATCTCTAAGTACCTAGTTTACTTTTTTATCCTACTTCCTACTAATATTATAAACGCGATAGTTTGTATTGGATGTTTGTTACTCTTTCACGCAAAAACTACTGAACGGATTTTAATGAAACTTTACAGTAATATAGCTTATACATCAGAGTAACACATAGACTACGTACTTTTTATCCGGGTAGAACGCGGGCAAAGCCGTGCGCAGAAGCTAGTACTACTTATTATAAACGCGAAAGTTTGTGAGGATGGGTGTGTGTTACTCTTTCGCGCAAAAACTACTGAACAGATTTTGACATTTTTTTACAGTAATATAGCTTATACATCAGAATAATACATATGCTGTGTGTTATGTGTGTGTCTTTTTATCCGGGTACCATGCGGGCGAAGCCGTGGGCAAAGGTTAGTGATCTCTATAGCATGGTCTGGTTGCTGGTACGACCTAACGTAGGGTGACCAAGAAAAACCCAGTTACATGACAAACGAGAGGGTTCCATAGTCAAACTCTGTCGACCTCTATGGCGCAGTGGTCGAAGGCGCAGATGGTTGCGGGTTCGATTCCTGCTGCGGGACAAATGTTTGTATCTGCAAATATTTGTTTCGGGGTCTGAGTGTTTTCTATGTATAATGTATGTATTTAAAAAAATATATAAGTAGTATATCAGTCATGTAGTTCCCATAACACAAGTTCTGCTTACATTGGTGTGAGATGATGCTGTGTCAAAAAAGATGTCTTGTTTTTTTTTTTTTTTTACTACCTATGGAGAATTATTAGAAGTCTTTGTGAAGAGCTCGTCCGGGGGAAAAACTACCATCATACCTACTGTCGCCAATAGGAATCGACGTAAAAGATTTTTTTATAGGGCTTTTTGAGATCCTATGGAAAGAAACGATTTCTCTTCACTTTCACTTCACTTATATTTTCATCCTGTCTGTCTGTCACAGCTATTTTATTCAGCACCGAAATCTTGTATATGTTAGTATTTTTTATTACCTATTTACCATTACCATTTACCTATTTACCTATGTAAATTGACTGTATCCTAAGTGGTATCGTTGAAATGTAAATTCTTGTACATATTTTTATTGCATAATGCAATTTGTAAATAAGATGTAAAATAAATATTAGTTGCCAGCCATAATGCATAATATTATTACCTATAGATGCACTCGTTTGGAATCCTACTAATATTATAAACGTGAAAGTTTGTGAGGATGGATGTTTGTTACTCTTTCACGCAAAAACTACTGAAAGGATTTTGATGAAACTTTACAGTAATATAGCTTATACATCAGAATAATACATAGGCTACTTTTAATCTTGGTAACACGCGGGCGAAGCCGTGGGCAGAAGCTAGAAGCTTATATATCAGAATAACACACAGGCTACTTTTCTATCCGGGCACCACGCGGGCAAAGCCGTGGGCAGAAGCTAGTAATATCTAAATATGTTAAGGAATCGGTAAGCGTTCCAATAAGCATCGATGGGCTAGCAACCTATCACGAGGAATACTAATTGCAAAACGCTGATATGAGCCAAAAATAATGTTTGGGCATGTCTTTGACTACCCCTACCTAACCAACTAGGTAGCCAACATTCTCACAAATCTGGATACTGAGTGTGAATCTGAGGATCTTCATCATAGGGATTATAGTAGTGTGTGTGTTTGTTGTTGTATAAACTAGTTTCTGCCCACGGTTTTGCTCGTCTGGTAGGTATCTGGATAAACAGTAGCTTAGTGTTATTCTAGTTCAAGATCGAGATCTGTTCCAAATTTTATTCAAATCGGTTCAGCTGTTACCAAGGTTATCGGTAGGTAGGTAACAAACGTCTTTATCTTCGATTTTTTACTATTATACTATAAACTTCTGCCCATGGCTTCGTCGTTTTCGATCCGTACCTCAAAAGGAAAAAAACTGAACCCTATATAGCATCACTTCGTTGGCCGTCCGTCCGCCTGTCTGTCTTGAAGACCCTTTTTCACAGGAACGCGTGGCGGTATATAGTTAAAATTAATACCAAACAACGCAATAAAAAATAAGGTCATTTATGCGACATATTTTGATACTCGCAAATATTATATCAAAACCTATAAGTACTTCCCGTAATAGAATCGTGAAATTTTGCAAGAAACAAGGTCTCACAGCACAATAAAAGGAAAAAGACCATAACACAAATAATTAATGACCTCAATTCTGTAGTACACTGACTAAACTAAATTTAAACTGTCGCTCTCTTTTACTGATAGTGCAAGCAAGAAAGAGATAGCTACAATTTTAGTACTGTCAAATTAGTCAGATTTAAGTTTTCCATACAAATTTAGTCGTAAAGTCAAAGTCAAAGTCAAAATTCATTTATTCAATAAAATCACAAGGACCACTTTGAAACGTCGGTTTTTATCTAGGTGCCTGTTCCTCCGCGACCAAGCCAGGAAAGAAAGGCAAGAAAACAAGGCTGGTTATTCTTTTTATCGTAATATCAAAGTCTTTTTAAGTCGTGATATCAAAACATGCTGACAATAAACACGAAGAAAAGCGGCACGCCAACTGATTTGACAGCAGCACACAGCACTAAAATTGTAGCTATCTCTTTCTTGCGTACACTATCAGTAAAAGAGAGCGATAGTTTAGTCAGTGTACTATAGAATCGAGGCCAATATGTAGTTTTAATTTAGAAAAAAGTTATGTTTTTTTCTTTCAATCCGTCTTGTCTTTTTATTAGAGAAATGTTAGATTATTTCATATTTTATGAAATTTAGTAGGTAATGTTAATTATTTTGGTGAACATACTATTCTGATTCTGATCTTTCATTAGATGAAAACGAAGATACCAATCTACGAGTAGATGGTACCTATGGTCACATATTGTCGATTCAAGATCACCCACAATGAGGTCAGTGCGTCCGGCTCGCTCCGAGATCGGAATCCGTAATAGGACGAAAAACCTGCAGTCATAGATTTTTCTCATTATTTGTGACTTTAGAGTTGTTTATTTCGATGTATGCGACAGAGTTTGGTTCGAAATAGTGACAAAATAAAAAAAACAATATGGCGGCGTTCTCTAATATTTTTTTCACTACTTATGCTCTAAAAGAATGGTTCCTGGAAGGTTTCCGGCATAAAAAAGGAAGAGTAAATCGTCAACAGACTACAAAATGAATGTGATCCTTTATAAAGAGTCGATGTCGTCTTTTCGATGTCCCATTTTTGAAAAATATTGCTCAGAAAAAAAATAAGAAAAATCATATTTTCATTTCACTTTATTTTTGAAAATGGAACTGAAGGCGATCTACACTGGTCCGTTGGATGTATGCGTCAGTGCATTTGTCAACAAAAATGAATTCAAAAAAAGTTGTAATGCCACGAAATCTCTAGAATTTTAACTGTAGGTAATAGGTACATAGGTACCTAGTTATTTTATTTTAAGCAATCGAAGTCAATAGTAAAGTGTTTAGCTAAAGCCCACTCTTGATTCTATAGATATAATAATATATGTATCTCTCACTCTGTTGCTGTTTTAGCCCCTTGTTGAATAATCAGATGTTTCCTCCTCTGAAAAACCATTTTTTTAAAGCGGGTCCTGTTTTATTTCAGCGGAAACATCTTAATATTTTATCTCACGAAAATATTTTAATCAACCTCTTATATTTATGCATAACTAAGTTTACAGAACTTCATAAATAGACTGGAACCTAGTTATAAATCAATATCACTACCTGGTATCATTATAGTATATGAATTATTAACGAAAGACCTTGTACTTTTGCAAGGGTTATCCTGTCCATGTCTAACCGGACACTCACACGTCAAATTGTATGAGTGTGTATGACTAATATGACACCTGAGTTATGAATCAAAGCATAAAGTAAATGACGCGACGTTTATTGGGTTTTTGAAGTGTTAACCCACAACAACATAGTGTGATATCATAAAAAATCATGTAGACATGAGTTCGATATATCAAAACGTAACTAATATCGGATATGGGTTAAATATCGATACCATATCGATATTTAAATCCACATAACCGATATCATGAAAACTTATCAAAACCTCAACTGTTACAGACAGGAACAAAACGAAAAATTCACAAACCAAAAACCAAACGAAACGACATAAGGAACGAATATGACTTAACATTAGCCATGACAAGAAGTAATTTAAATGTTTGCCTTGCACTTGTTTATCTCTTATTACATATATTTCTTTGTCAAACGCTATCTGAGCTTCCGCGATACAGGCTAGACCTAGTGCGGAGCTCATTGTTAAACTTGTAACCTAGGCACACACTATTTTTGTATATAAAGTATTTGTATTTGTATTGTATTTGATTGCATGATAATGGCGTGCGTAAAAATATATTATAGATAGCAGGCAATATGGTTTACTTTCTATTGTAACTCTTTTTGGTCCATGTTTTCACGCCGACGTAATTACAAGTTGCTAAACTGATAAATAATTGAACAAGTTTGCGTTTGTCGTTTCGTTGTTAGTTTGCCTATCTAAAAACCTCTGCGACTGATATCGATATCTAAAAACCGTTTTCTATATCACTATGCAAACTGTATATCGGTTACATAAACGTTTGCGTTGCTAAAAAACGAAAACGCCTATGTCTAAATCACGACATACACACACCCTATTTATAGCACCAAGCGGGAGGTCGCGAGAAAAACTCCACGCTGTTGTAATTTTTGTAAATCATAAAATCTACTGTAATTGCTGCCAGTATTTAGCAATACTGTAATTTTGTTAGATTGATAGATGAATCATTAATGATAGATTACCTAAACTGCCGGAGGATGTTGTTTCCGCTACCTCTGTTAACGCATTTAAGAACAAGCTCGACAACTGGCTCAAAAAAGTGAACCAAACTTAAAAAAACAAGACTTTTGACCCAACACTGTATGACATAGACATATCAGCGAAAGCTGCTCGTCTATAAATAAATTAATAAATAAATAGTCCAAACCGATTTCACCATTTGATACCATTACAATAGTTTTTTTTTGCTGTTTTAGGAATAATTTCATTTTTCTAAAAATAAAACTTCTAAGGAATTTGTCAATGCTCGTCAGTGCTCGGAGATCCAAATTGAAAACTTTATTTTTTGTAAAATTATTGAATTATTTTTTGCCAACCACTGGTTGGTAATAAAACTGTAATAAAATTTTAGAGATTTATCTATTTCATTAGTCTTTGGCAATGGCAGCTGACATCGGCCTTGGCGATAATTCTCGGTACAGCCTAGCGACTTCCCCGAGCGAGCGAGGTGATAGTAGGCTATGATCACATCCGCTTACTAACGGAAGTGGGCAGCGGAAATACCGAAACTAGAATTGCGTCAATTTTGTTACTTTTGGGTGCTCTAAAAAAAAACGTTATTGTTAAACCTATTACCTAAACATTTCGATATGATTAATATAAATCAATTTTATCATATAAAAAAACGGTCACGAATGGACATACTCAGATACATACTTAGAACGTAAATCTTTGAGGTTGCCAAGTAGGTGGTAGTCTGAGGCACATCCAAATATTACATATTGCACTGCACATGACCGCGTTTTACAAGTAGATAGTAATCCACGTGCAAGACCATTCCCGCTTTAAAAAAAAATCAAATGCATGTAATGCTAAATTATGCTAGATAAGCGTTTGATTTTTTAGTTTCAGGATAAGCCGGTTTCCTCTCGATGTTTCTCGATGTTTTTCTTCACTGTTTTGAGTTCGTGTTAATGCGGTCATACATTTTTAAATTTTATATTTAAAACCGCAATAACGTGTTCTTATTTTCAAAATAAATTAATCTCGGATAATAGTTTATTAGTAGGATAGGATAGGATTACATCAATAGATTATTTTATAATTCACTGATATGCACACCTTCTCTATTATACCTTTTATTGGAATGTATATACTTAGTAAAATAATACTTATTGTTCTACTTTTATGCCACCTAATTCAATGACACAATCAATAATTCCGTTAATTCTTGATTTGAAAAGCGCCATGCTATCGGAGTCTTCATAAATCGTTTTTGTTATAAGTACATTGCTTCCAAACCAGCGGAATCTATAGCTTCCTTCTTTTAACAGTAACTTCGGTTCGCTTTTAACTTGACTTTGACTTTGACTTTGACGTTGACTTTGACTTTGACTTTGACTTTGACTTTGACTTTGACTTTGACTTTGACTTTGACTTTGACTTTGACTTTGACTTTGACTTTGACTTTGACTTTGACTTTGACTTTGACTTTGACTTTGACTTTGACTTTGAGTTCAGACAGGTTATCGTCATACTCTGTAATGTAGGTATAGTAGAGTAGATGTCATGACCTATTCGTGAAAGTTTTATTTCCTTGACTTATATAGTCTGTGCAGTTAAAAATCATGAACAGAAGATTTGACCGTTCGTTTATTTTGTTGGTGAACCCAGGCCTTAGTCAATGGTAATGATCCACCTCCGAATACTTCAAATGACTGTAGAATGATTTATTTATTAGGACACCCAGCACACTCAAAAAAAAACAGGTATATATATAGGTATATTATTGTGTTTCCGCAATTAGAGGACATCACAGCATGCGCAGTATATACAAGACAGAAACTTTATGTGTCGCATAGCATAAAATAATAAATATATATATACTTAAAAATATGTACAATGTACAATCATTTCTTATAATATAATATTGTATATTATGAGAAATGATTGTGGAAGTGTTAATGATACTGGAATAAGAAACAGGCTCTTCGTTATGCGGTAAAAAAAAATTGTTCTCAATTATCAGAGTTCATTGACAAAGAGAAAGTTTAGTTACATTACTTTATTGTATGTACACTTTTGTACTGCATTATATCCAGTGATATATATTATACACACTTTGTACATTATACTCTTTCTATCAAAGGTAACATATGAGTATGTACCTATGATGCCTTAGTTTGTCAGGTTACTCATAAGTAGGTAGGTACAATGCTTGTATTAAATCATTATTTATGTATGTTTCATTTTTATCCATGTATATTGACCATTGAGGTGTCTACAAACCAAGGTGACAATAGTTAAGACGGGGTCGAACCCAAATTTTAAATTAATTTTGTGGTGCAAACAGTTACGGCCCTTGCGTCAAAACTCATAACATTCAAATCAGCTTCTTTATTCATCACGCTCCCCATCCCTTTCCAATGCGTCACATATGTCCAAAGACATCTGTATTATTTTTAGCAATACGACCTTCAGTTTAGCATTGTTATCTTTCTGTTAGTACTCTCTTGAAACCCAAGATATAAGCTCACGCTTAGTTTGGGTCTCGTTAGAAATTTCACTTAGTATGTAGTACCTATCCTATCTGAATCTTCTGTATGGATTGTGAATCTGTATTGTTTAATCATGGTAATAAACAAATATTTTTTTTTATATTATTATTTCATGAAATGACCGTTACTTCAAGGTTAGATGTGAAAATCTCTCGTATTTGGAATTTTTCTTTCGAATTCCTCAAATATACGTAATGCTCAAATTAAAATACGACATTGTTATAGCTTTGATTATTGAGAACTACGAAAAGTAATTTTTTTAAGTAAGTACTTTGCAAGCAACTATTAAAATTTATCTTTGATTAAAAATATGCTACCTATGTACTCTACTCTAACCATATTAATGTTGTTTAATATGTTTGATTAAATCACACAAGGTGATGAAATATCACACTTTTCGCCCCACCACGCCTTAAGGAATGCGTAAGCTCTTACTCGTACGCTCGTAGGTATTTGATTTCAATTCAAATAAATCTCATTCAATGTCAGTAAACGTTAATTCAGTAGTTTCTACTTATTTAGTAAGGAATTTGTTAGTCATAAATTAGTCACATTGTCATTTATTTCTGAGAAAATACTAACGGGAAAAAATCATTATGTCATTTTATTTCAATTCATACCTACTTTTTACTACACAGGGTTGAAATGTGTCAAACATCCTAGGTGTATAACTACTTTAATAAAACCCCCAAATATTTCAAAGACAAAATGTTAATCCTATCCTACTAATATTATAAACGCGAAAGTTTCTGAGGATGGATGTTTGTTACTCTTTCACGTAAAAACTACCGTACTACGGATTTTAATTAAACTTCACAGTAATATAGCTTATACATCAGAATAACATATAGGCTACTTTTTATCCGGGTACCACGCGGGCGAAGCCATAATTTTAAATTTGATTTTATAATTTCTTTTGTATATGATTTTCTGTGTTTATGATGTTAATTATGGACAATAATATATAATATCTATAATAAAATTATAATAATAATAGGTATTTTCCGATAAATATCAATGGTTTATCACAACGCCGCCTTTTGATTCTGTTATAGCCTTTTGATTAGTCTATCTGTTAGTAGTCTGGACGAGACTCTTTTACTAATAAGACCACCCATTGTACCTCATTTTAGGGTTCAGTATTTCAAAAAATAAAAGGAACCCTTATGGGATCCTAAATAAAATCCTTTGCCACATCTTGATATCTATTTTCGAAACGCTTCCGTCTGTTATTGTTCTGGATCAGTTGAGCTATCTATAGATCGTTTGCAACGGTCTTTAGGTAGCTAGCTGTTTCATCTGTATTTTTTGTATTTACCTACGTGTACATAGTTGTATGAATAAATGTATTCTTTATCTATACTAATGATAAAGCTGAAGTTTTTTTATGCGCTAACAATCTATGGAACTGCCAGTCAATCAATAATTCCGCACAATCTTTTTGCATTTGATAGCCCAATTCGTGATGAAGGTTATACGGTACGAATCTTAGGAGCCGAGCAAAAGAAGCACCTAATTGTTGCGATTTAAATTACAATTGAAATTACTATTTGATATATAGGTAGGTATACCTATTGATTAATTATTTCGTAAATAGTTCAAACCATGAGTTAAACTTAAAGTTCGCCCGTCAGTGATGCAGCGATTTTCTTGTAAATCCTTTCACTCATCTAATGCTATTATGCTATGGCCTCGATGTTGTAGAACACCAACTAAACTTAAATGAAACTGTCGCTCTCTTTTACTGATAGTGTACGCAAGAAACAGATGGCAAGAATTTTACTCCTGTCAAATCAGTTTACGTGCCGCTTTTCTTCGTGTTTATAGTCAGCATGTTTTGAAATTACGACTAAACTTGTATGGAAAACTTAAATCTGACTAATTCGACAGCACTAAAATAAGTAGCTATCTCTTTCTTGCTTGCACGATCAGTAAAAGAGAGCGACAGTTAAAATTGAGTTCAGTTAGTGTACTACAGAATCTAGGTCACTGTCTTCTTGAACCAAAATTACTGGAACAAACCGTTTCTTAGATTCGATTTTGCCACCTTGTACTTTGAGTTCAGCCTCCAGTAGGTAGGTTATGTTCAAACTTAATATCGGTGGCGGTGACGAGCTCGGTGACGTGGTGGGCAAATAGCCAGCAGCGACGCAAGAGGTGCGGGTTCGATTCCCGCCGCGATAAAATGTTTGCATGTCCTACAGATATTCGTTCCGAGTTTGGGTGATGTGAAACCACGGTACTCGTAGTGCCTGATACCCACGACACAGAGAATCCTAGTATGAGGTCAGGACTATGTGTCTCTTGGCTGTTTTTTTTTCGTGACTAGGTATATAATGTACTTATAAATGACACACTCAGACCTTTGCAAACATATTTTTTTATATCTCAACTGATCCAGATTACCAGGCGAAAGTTTCCCCAATCTGCTGACTGCATTGTCACGCTGAATAGCAATAGTAATGCGTCGACCCAGTTAAGAGCCAGGTCCTGGGTCCCGCTACCACTGTCAAACTTTATCTCTTACCTACCTCTATTTATTTATTTAAAATACCTGCAAGTTAATACGCTCACAACAGCATTAAACTAGGTACCTGAATATCCGTACCCACCTTAAAATAGCAGAGCATTATCCTCCCTTTAATTGCGCAGTGTTGATCGGGTAAAAATAGGTCAGTGACGAATGACGACAACATTAATGTTCCTCGTCATAATATAGTTGCGTATTTATTGGGTAAAAACTGTTGTGATTGAACGATAACTTTGTAAAAATGGATAAAAGTTTCCCAATAATACCAAAAATAAACGATGCATTACAGATTTCATTGATAACCTAACTATGTATTCTGTTCAACACTTTTGGTCAGTTCTCATCCAAATGTTACCCAACTACAACGGTTCGCAATCAAAAACCTACGTGAAAAATAACACAGTCAATACTTCAATTTTTCTAAAATAATAATATATTAATATAGTGTCAAAATGACTATAAAGGAAACGACAATGTGCAGTTTCATCCAAACGTTTCCGGTCCTCTTGATTCTGGCTCAAAAAAATAGCAAATGCTTGGAAACTCCTTTCGTGTACAAGCCTCCTTCCCCCACTCAATCGCCAGAATACTATCAGGCTTTAGATGCCCTATTCCAGAGTCTATACGGCCATGGATACCCAGGTCACAATTCTGATGACCCTCACCATCAACCTTGCTATACCTATAGTAAGAAATACGGGAGCAAACCTTGTTCCTGGTACCCTGAACATGCCTATCATCACTACCCACATGGAACAGGCTATGGTCATAGCCCTAGTTATAGTTCACACGGTACCGGCTATGGATCACACGGTACTAGTTATGGTTCACACGATACTGGCTATGGTTCACACGGTACCAGCTATGGATCACACGGTACTGGCTATGGTTCACACGATACCAGCTATAGTTCACACAGTACTGGCTATGGTTCACACGGTACTGGCTATGGTTCACACGGTACTGGCTATGGTTTACACGGTACGAGCTATGGTTCACACGGCACCGGCTATGAAATGCCAGGAAGTTATTATGTCCCTGGTTATAAACAAGGGAATATTTATAATGGAAGTTTGGCCTATGGCAATGGGCACATTACGAATAAAGGTCATACGGTGAACCATAGAGTCAAAGTTGTGGTGAAGAAGACCAGAATAGGAATGAAGAGGAAGTCTGGAAAACTGCGATCAAGTGAGTGTATTTTGTTATTATTATTATTTAGTAGCAATCAGTCATCGGTAATGAAAAAGTTGCATAGTGAAAAACGTGAAAGTTTGTGAGGATGTTTGTTACTCTTTCACGCAAAAACTACTGAACGGATTTTGATGAAACTTTACAGTAACATAGCTTATACATCAGAATAACACATAGGCTACTTTTTATCCGGGTAACCATGCAGGCGAAGCCGTGGGCAGAAGCTAGTAAATAAATAAATAAATATTGCTGGACATTTTTCACACAGCATCATCTAGCCCCAAACTAAGCAGAACTTGTTTTATGGGAACTACATGACTGATATACTACTTATATACTTTTTTTTGTAAATACACCCAGACTCGAGACAAATATTTGTAGATCTTGCAAATATATCTCCCGCGGCGGGAATCGAAATGAATGAAAATACTTTGTTGTAAACCGTAAGAAAAATAGATACAACTTAACAAAACTAAAAAAAAAACGAAAGTCCAATGGGCGTTCTTAGGCTTAGTGGCAACTTAAATATAGTGGCAATCGAGCATAGGTACGACCCACCTATTGGTAAGCAGTTACCGCAATTCATGGACCCTTGCAACACCAGAGGATCACTAACGCAATCACTCATGCGTTGCGCGTTGGGGTGAAAAGTAGGTATATGATGCGCCTAATTTCACCGGCATCCTTCAAACCGGAACATAGTTATGCGAGGATTACTATTTGGCGGTAGAAAAAGGCATCATGATCATGATCAAAATCCATCCCTAGCCCATGATCAAAATCTAGCCCTCATGAAAAACGCAAAAATTAAACAACATGTAATTTAAAAGACATTAAATGTCAAAATCAGTGTTGCCAGCCAGGTCATGACAAAAGTAACCTAAAGTAACCTTCTTATGTACCTTTCTATAATAAGGTACTAAAAGTTGAAAGACAGATGTTGGTTGTATTAACTTACAGGAAAAAATATAATTTAGTAATGTTTTCCATATTAAGTTGCATTTCACGATTTATCATTTTCGAACCCATTTTTTTCTATTTTTTGGCAACATTGCAAAAAACATGCAACAAAGAGCGCTACTACATTCTGTTTAAATTTAGAATCAAGTAACAAATTAAATACCTACCTATAAATTCTACGAATTCCAAAAAAACATGTAATTGTAACCTTTTGAGTTGTGTAATCTAAAAGTAACCTGACGTAGTTAAAAATCACCTAAAAGGTTATAAAAGTATCCTTCTGGCAACGCTGGTCAAAATACCGTCTTCAAATAACGGGAAATTGATAAAAACTCCAATATGAAATTTCTTCACCCTTAGGAGTGGGATTTTTTCATAAAGTTTATATTGGACCACACGGTATTTTGACATTTAATGTCTTATAAATTATTTTCAACCTTAAATATGCAGAGTTGATGATGACGTATAAAGGTATAAAAACCTTAACCTACTCATTGGTTTTGCATTTTAAAGAGGAATAATAAAAGATGGCAGTCGATGACTATATTTTTAGTCAATGGCAAAATAAACATCAACTGATTCAACAACGTCAATTTAAAAACCAGTATCGCAACTACTTTTTGCTTATTTATAAGCAGTTTGTATTGTATGCCGTTTCCGATACGAGCCCATAAAAAGCAAAATATAATAATAAGAAATAAATAAATAATGCTGGACATTTTCCACACAGCATCATCTAATCCCAAACTAAGCAGAGCTTGTATTATGGGAACTACATGACTGATATATTAATTATATATTTTTTTGTCAATACATACATATTATGCATAGAAAACACTCAGACCCGAGACAAATATTTGCAGTTCATACAAACATTTGTCCCGCGGCGGAAATCGAAGCCGCAACCTTCTGCGTCTGCACACTGGCAGGCCTGCGCCACAAATGTCGTCATAAATGACAAATTAATCGCATATTTTTATCTAGGATCTATCTCTCTATTAAATGCAGGCTGTATTTTAATTCTACTCGATATAATCTTAGATCTTCATAGAAAATAAGGTATACTACGATGTCCTTTTCTTTGCAAATGAAGTTACATAATTTATTGATAGTGTGTTCGTGTAAAACTACCTAATATAATGATATCTGGGACCAATTACCTAGCCATAATGTTAAATCGATAGAAAAATGGCGATAGAAGTGACACGCTGCTTTTCATTATACGGTGGACTGAATGTGTTTAGAAATGACCTCTGATGGTACTAACGTAATTCTATGAAAGTTTAAGATCCAATGTACAAGTCCGATGTAGACAATTTAATTGCGGTCGAAGGAAGTCGGTAGATGTAAAAGCCCTGTCAAACTTACGTGGCGGCGGTGGCAAAGTAAATGGTTATCAAGAAAGGTCTGGAGAGTTTCAAGACTGTTTCCAGTGGTATGTTTTGCTGGTGATAGATAGATAGATAAATAACTCTTTACTGATACCACATAACATGTTGCTTACAATTTTAAAAAGATCAAATTAAAAATTACAATGGGCTTATCGCTTTTAGCGATCTCTTCCAGACAACCTTTATGTGATTAAGGTGATTATAATGATGACAAAGCGAAAAGCTATTAATTTCGAGCATTGTTGTGTGAACGAGCTCAAAACCGAACTAAAAAGTATCTTAAAAATAAATTATTTGTTTATTTTTTGATATATTATCAAAATCTTTTCCTGTTTGCTGAAGTAGGAAAAAGTATCTATAGTAAGTTCATTTTGGTTTTAGAGTTCCGAAGTCGAATGGAGAAAACGGAACCCTTATTAGTCTCCTTATTCTTTACTAGCTGTGCAACGGCCGCCCGTGCTATTACTTTTTTTGCTCGTGATGTTAAATATATCATAATAAGGTTATCAAATGAAAAAAGATTTTCAAATCCGACTGTTTAAACAAGAGATAAACGCGTTCAATCGGAAAAAAAAACAAAAAATACAGAAACAAAACACAAATGCTTCAGCTTTATTATAAGTATTAGTATAGATAGATTATAAACACAATTTACAAAACGTTGAAAAAAACTACAACCGATCTGAGAACCTCCACCTTAAAAGGCAGAAAAATATGACATGTACCAAGGTGAGCTTAACCCCATAAAAGTGTAAGTATTCTTTAAGCAAACCTTGACTTTGACATTGTCACACTCCGATTTCTCGGAGTCACACCGCATCAAATTCAGTGACCATAAAAAAATACGCACTCTAGAAGTAAATTGAATTTTTTTCATTGCACTAATCCTTTTTAGTATTTTGTTACCATTTTTTATTTTCAGGGTCTGAAATTTGAGGCTTAAAAAGTAGTAAAGGTTTTGTCCCTCCTCTAATTTTTAACCTGGAGTCCTAGAAGTATGAAACCAAGTTAAGCGATTTGCGTTAAAAAGATACTGCCAACGAATTTTTGTTCGAATTAATTTTAGATCGAAAGATTTCCAATCATAACTTTAGGAGTTATGAGGCAACTTCGGGACACTAACATAGCGTGTCTAAACACGTCTTGGTCACTTAATTTAGATAAAGGAAGATGCAGGAAATGGTGATAGACTTCTTTAAAAATAATCTGCGAAACTTCTTATTATTTAATTTATTTAGAAAAGTTTCGTTTCTTAATTTGGCATGTCTTGTCTGCTGGGAAAATACCCAATACTTCCTCAAGTTTTTATGTATCATATAATTTCTTAACGACGTTAAGCATCCCAAATTACACAAATAATTTCCCATTCTTACAATTACAGAGATTGCGCTCCATACCAAGGTTTTCTGGAAAACAAAAAAATCTGGAACAAAAAAACAGTCTCATCTCTCTTCAGACCATTTTTATTTTGTTATCTAATAATGCTGTGTGAAAAATGTCCAGCATTATTTATTTATTTATCTTAAGGTTATGTGTACAGAGGTAAAATACTATATTTCATGCATTAATTCCTATAAGTGTCCTTCATATATTAGTTTATACTATAGTCGGATAGTTTACTTGATAATATAGTAAGTAAGTTGATATCTGTTGTTTAATTCCATTTCTTAAGATAAAGAACCGCGCTCTATTACTGTCTGCCTGTATGAAATGTAGGACACTGACGTAAAATACCTAGTAGGTATTTAGTATGTTTTATGTTTACTAATAATATAGACTAATAGCTTCTGCCCACGGCTTCGCCCGCGTGGTTCCCGGATAAAATGTAGCCTATGTGTTATTCTGATTATAAGCTATATTACTGTAAAGTTTCATCAAAATCCGTTTAGTAGTTTTTGCGTGAAAGAGTAACAAAAATCCATCCTCACAAACTTTCACTTTTATAATATTAGTAGGACTCTTCTACTCGTATTTCGCGTTCAAAGATAAGCCAGTGATGACCTAAACGCATATTGGAGGAAAACTGGGAACGCAGTCACGGGTTAAACCTAGTGCCACCGGGCTGCTACCTTTTTATATAGTCGACACAATCTATAAATGGCCTGGCTTCATTGCATTTCGCTGGACAATCGAAACAAGACATGACGTATTTGTTGGACCCAAAATATATATAAGAAGCTGGTTCTGGGATTGTGTGAAGTTTAGTTATCTGAGAAAAAATGGAGAGGTCTTTTCGTTTGTTACTGTGTATTTGTGTGTGTTTACAACTGGTCAATTGTCAGTATGGTGAGTTAAATCTTTAGTAATATTTTTTTTTCAACTGACTTCAAAAAAGGAGGAAGTTCTCAATTCGTCTGTATGATTTTTTTGTGTGTATGTTACGCGATATCTGTGAATTGTGAACCGATTCACACCCTTGAAAAAATAATGATTATTTTTGCATATAAATTTTATGAAAAAATCTCACCCCTACTGAAAAATCATATTGGACTTTTATCAACATCCCGGTAGGTATTTGAAGGTTTTTATTTTATTCTGGAAAATGACTATGATGTTATAATGGTAAGATAAATAGTTATCTCTCAAAAATAAAGATAAACAAAGTAAATAAAATCGCTGTTCTGCTAAAAACTAAAAGCACAGCCAGTTCTAAATAAATCTTGCTATTTTAGCTGCTAGTTAGATAAATCTATGAAAGTTTAGAAATGGACTTAATGGGGCAATGTAATAGATTTCGTCATATAACCTCAACCTCATTACATTGGTTTTATGATGGTAAACTCTTGTTTCTCTACTATCATCAAAGCAAACAAAGAAATAGAAACAGTGTATTTCTCATAGATTTGTCTCCATACAAAGATTGTCTGGAAGAGAACGCTTCTAAGCTAAAAGATAAATCATTTTATTTTTAATTTTGTTTAAGTTATTGTTTTTTTTATAATTTTAGTGTGGTATAGGTACAACAAAGTATTTTCTTCTATTCATTTTGTTTTTTGATTTGTGTTACTAATATTACAAATGTCAGTAGTCAGCCTATTTTGTCCAATCAAAGGAAAGGAATAGTCAGACATCACGTACCTACCCAATTTTTTTTATGTCATGTACCTAACTTTATGTATGGAAAGATCTACTATATCTACTCGTATAAACGAAAGAGTCCGCCGTTGCGAACGACCTTAACCGGGGGTCACGATATATCGCTCCAAGATTGAATTTAAATGTACCGGTTTTATCGTATTATTTTATAAACTTTTAAATAATACTTACTTTTTTGGTTTTGTATAAATAAGCATGTGTGGGTACATACCCACGATGTATAATATCGGTTCAGAGCCAGGTTTAATACATTTACGCGAACTTTGAAAAAGATACTTTAAAGTCATTTCCCATTGATCGAGACCGTCTAGTCCGTCGATCGAGAAATATCTTTGCCTGAATTGAATCGCAATAAGACTTGATGATTAGACCCCTGGTCTCATTACGAAAAGTGGTCTAAAATCGATTTCAACTCGAGTTCCGTCCGAGCCACTAAAACAAGATTTAAATATACCTTATTGAAAAAAGAATATTATGGCAAAGCGACTAAGGTCGAAAATATAAATATAAAATAAAACCGCGCCATGTCCATTGGATTCAAAAAACAACTGAAAAACCACATAATTTAGTTTTACTACCAAAAGAATGTAGGTTCTCAAAACGAGGTTGAGTTATGATAGAAATAAACTATTTGACCACCTGGTTTATCTTTTAGCAGTTTTTGTGGTCAAACCTCTTTTTGAAATGTCAAATAGACTGTCGGCTATTTTATTTTCACATTAAATTTAAAACCTTTTTGTTTTATGAATTCTGATTTCTTGAGGATTCAAAGTCTAACCTATCTCTAAAAGATAAACCACCGATTTAAACCAGCTTTCGTAATGAGAGTTAGTATTCTTTTCCGACATGAGAGAGAGAGACCGCAGCTATACGTAAACAGTATTGGGTGTTATTAAAACAGTATTAGTTTTAAGAATGGTTGCTTAAACAGTACTTAACCATTCTTAAAAGTAATAAACACAGTCCTGACCCGACACTAGGATTCCCTGTGTCGTGCATATCGGGAACTACGAGTACTGTGGTACCACAACAACCACACCGGAACAAATATCTGCAGAACATGCAAACTTTTGTCCCGCAGCGAAAATCGAACGCTCATTACTTGCGTCTATGCGGTAATGGGGTAAAGATTTTGGGTTGGTAAATAAAACTAGCTACTTAAGGTCAATGCCTTCCTGCGAGTAATAGAGTGTCATATTTATCCACTAGCTTCTGCCCACGGCTTCGCCCGCATGGTACCCGGATACAAAGTAGCCTATATGTTATTCTGATGTATCCTACTACTATTATATTTATTAACGCGAAAGTTTGTGAGGATGGATGTTTGTTACTCTTTCACGCAAACATGTAAACATCCATATTTTCGCAATTATAATATAGAAATTATTGTGGTTTGGAATGAAGAAAGAAACAAAAAACATTTATTTGCTAACGTTGCACAATATTAAAAAGACAATACACACACGGGATTTAGACGAACAAAATCTAAATACTAACAAGAAAACTATGTGCCTCCCTATACCTACCAATATGCAACGAAGCAAATTGGCGTCCAACTCAGCATTTGTTGTGTCAACTGGCAACACAACGCCGATTTTCCGTTTGAACCAAACACTTAGTGAAATCATTTTAGGATATTATTACGACTATACGACGTACTTTACTATTCTCCTTCTGACGTTTCGTTAACCGTTTAGAGATCCTTCTGAGGAAGAACCTTCCTTCTGAGCACCGTTAAAAGGCGAGCGTGAATGGGATAGTTGGAAGAGGAAGGCCTCGGCGAACGTTCTCTGACCAAATTGTAAACATTCCGGAGAAAGGCTAAGTCAAGATTACAACCGACGAGCTTGTATGAAGAATGTGATGAGAACAAATAAAGCGAAATAGAAATGCCAGGATCGTGGCAGGTAACAGGCGTTTTTTATGTATGTATATTCCAATAACCAGTCATAATGCCTCCAGATGAAGAAGCCTGCACAGCAGTGACCGGCGGTGCAGGTGTCTGCATAAACCTGACTTCCTGTCAGCCGTACATGAGGGTGACCAGGGATGCTATCTCCAACGCTGTCACAACTTGGATGCTCAGGCAGGCGCACTGCGGCTTTGATGGAAACTCACCTAAGGTAAGACAAGTCCTCACTTTCAAGCCAAAACAAAAGTCAAAAGTCAAAATTCACGTATTCATAAAAATCACAAGATTCTTGCCTGTTACCTTACCTACTACGACCACTCGGTGGAACAGGCAGTAGGTAAGAAACAAGGCTGGTTTTTAGGATTCCGTACCTCAAAAGTAAAAAACGGAACCCTTATAGGATCAATTTGTTATCCGTCTGTCTGTCTGTCAAGACCCTTAATTTCGGGAGCGCGTGGACGTATCGAGTTCAAATCAAAACCTATATGGTTTTGATTTGAACTCAGGTTTACAATCCCTTGAAGCTCTGAAAAAATCAAACTTCTAAGTTCGTAAAAAAAAGATACGGACGTTTATGCCGCAAAAAACGTATATTTCGGCACTGTTAAGGGAATCAAAATTTATAGGGTATATAAATTTTGATTACTTTGCCTACCTAGTTGACCTAGAACTATGAAATTTGGCAAGTAATATCGTCTTATACTACAAGTACAGGGAAAAATCTGACAACTATACATTTGTAATTGCTCGTGGTTTTGGAAACTGAATTTCGGGAAAATCTCGGTAAAAACTGCGAGACTCGATTCCTGAACTATTTATAATATGTACCTACAAATTTGTAAGGAACCATCGGTGAGCGAGTCCGACTCGCACTTGCCCATTTTTTTTAATTATCCTTTTACAAATCAATACGTACCTACATTTTTCATCGAGTTCGAAACGTCCCAAGAATATCGACCGGCTGGTAACGATCTCGTGGTTTAGTTGGTATAGCCCCCGCGTACCAAGCGGGATCCCAGATTCGAGTCCCATCAAGGTGAAATTCTGGGATATTATAAAATCTTCTGATTTCCCTTAAGTATGGGTTAACACTTTAAAAACAAATAATCACCCGAGATAAGATAATAATTAGATATTAGTAGGAGTAGGATAAGATAGAAGAACGTCTTCTATTTTATAAATATACTAGCTTCTGCCAGCGGCTTCGCCCACGTGGTACCCGGATAAAAAGTAGCCTATGTGTTATTCTGGTGTATAAGCTATATTACTGTAAAGTTTTATCAAAATCCGTTCAGTAGTTTTTGCGTGAAAGAGGAACAAACATCCATTCTCACAAACTTTCACGTTTATAATATTAGGATAAGTATATATAGCGTATAGTTATAGGTAAAAGTTGAAATTATCGTGGTATGACATCATTTTAGAATATTATATATATTTTTTTTTTAAATATAAAAGTAAAACAAACAGTGCTGTTCTTAATTTTCATCGCTCTTGATGAAATGTATAATATTCAACATTTTATCGCTTCTGGGTATCTACATCTGATAAAATTATCTAACCTTTAGGTTTGCTGTCCAGTTGTTGATCAGGAAGATGAGAAATCGAATCTAGTTGAGCTTGTCACTCAAAGCACTATAAGGAAAGTGAGGACGACTTCTCTACCATCAACGACAACATTGTCTCCAACTACGACGACTTTACCACCAACAACGACGCCATTGCCTCCAACAACGACGCCATTGTCTCCAACAACGACGTCTTTGTCTCCAACAACGACGTCTTTGTCTCCAACAACGACGTCTTTGTCTCCAACAACGACGTCTTTGCCTCCGACATTGACGGCCAGAAGTCGGCCCATTGAACCGCAGAATTTGAATTACGATTTACTTTCCGTAGTCGGTAAGTCTTCTAAAAAACATGCTAACGACTCATCGCAACACCTTTTTGGCAGTAAAAAAATATTATTTTCTAATCCTTAGACCTATACTTAGTGCATGCATATCAAGTAGGGGTAATCAGAGGCACGCCAAAAAATATATTTAATAATAATAATAATAATGCTGGACATTTTGCACACATTATCTAGCTCCAAAGTAAGCAGAGCTTGTATTATGGGAACTAGATGACTGATATACTACTCATATACTATTTTTTGTATGTTGTGACGTAATGTTGGATGAGGATAAGAAGATGATGATGATACCTTTTTTTTTAAATACATACATATTTTACATAGAAAACACCCAGACCTGAGAAAAAAATTTGCAAATCATACAAACATTTGTCTCGCAGCGGGGATCGAACTCGCAATCTTCTGCTTCCAGGCATGCCTTCGCCCACTGCGCCGCAGAGGTCATCACAATTTGTAAAACAGATTTTTAACATCGCACGTGATTTGTTGCGAGTGTATCATCATTTATTGGGACACTAAGGCCCGAATTCATAGTCAAATAGGGGCTCCCCTAGGGGATTGTTCAGGCGCTAAGTAAAAATTCACGTGCGAATTTAACCTTTATGCACCTAGCTATAAGGCAAATGCTGAATGATGGATTTTGGGGGACTGTTCAACCTCGACTATGACTAAACTCCGAAAGTTTATATGAATATATAAACTTTCGGAAACACATACTTACATACATTATTCAAGTAGAAAATTATGTTGGTGCACAACCGGATTCGAACTCACGATCTTCGGTTCAGAACGCCTCGTATAAACCGATGATTCAAAAATAACCCTTTTTGTTTTTTTTAATTGCTGGTCATTTTTTATACATCATCATCTAGCCCCAAACTAAGCAGAAGAGAACTACATGACTGATATACTACTTAAATACCCTTTTTTGTAGATACATACATATTATACATAGAAAACATCCAGACCCGAGACAAATATATGTAGATTTTACAAACATTTCTCCCGCGGCGGGAATCGAACCCGCAACCATCTGCGTCTAAATCGGGCCTTCGCTCACTGCGCCACAGAGGTCGTCGTGTTGCTTTTAATAAATAAATAATCACCCAACATATACATACTTTATCCTTATTCTACACTTGGATTCCCTGTGCTGTGGGTACCAGTAAATATGGAAACATATAAACATGTGTCCCGCAGCGCCCATCGAACTCGCACCAGTTAGACGCAGCTGTCTACCCGCCCATCACACCATTCATATCGACATCCCCCGCTGCCTCATAATCTAAGCCAATCTGATTTTGACTTTATTCCATTTATATCCAGGTGAGACCTGTAAAACGGTATACAATACGACGGGCAGCTGTTCCGACTTGTACCTGTGCGAGCCGTTTCTGGCGTTGCTGAAACAAGCCAGCTCCAACCCTGCTTCCGCTTTGCTGCTGAAAAAAGCTCATTGCGGCTTCTCTGGAACCGTACCTAAGGTAATTTCTTAGGCATCTAGTAGCCTTTAGAAAGAAAAATAATTTGTCGTAGATAAAAAAAAACAAGTATTGTGAATTCTCTAAAAACCAACTTAAACTAAGACTGGACATACGTAGACTGCAAAAAAAATTTAGCTAGTCTCACCAACCTACAAGATACCCTTATTCTTTACTAGCTCCTGCCCATGGTTTCGCCTGCGTGGTACCCGTATAAAAAGTAGCCTATATGTTATTCTGATGTATAAGCTATATTACTGTAAGGTTTCATCAAAATCTGTTCAGTAGTTTTTGCGTGAAAGAGTAACAAACATCCTCACAAACTTTCACGTTTATAATATTAGTAGGATTGTAGACACAAATTAATACTTAGAAATGCGAGATTAACCCAAAAAAAGAGACTTAGAGAAAGGTTTTTTTCATTTTGGTTCAATTTCCAAGACGATTCACATTAAGTCATATTAAACGATCAGAGAATCAGAGAGATTATTATCTGTCTGAGATTATCTGCAAGAGAGGACCAACTTAATTTCCGGGTAACTGGATATATCCAAAGGGGTTGTATCACGATAATATTTTTCGAAATATGACCAAGATATATATTTTGTGTCCTCTTTCACTCCATGTATGGCCCGTCTTGGTACCTGATTGTAAGCTAAGGTTGACGAAGAACTCCCGTCTTAATACAAATTGTGCCGGTTTTTGTGAAGACAACGCTTTAATTTGAACATGTGTTCGTTAATCCTATCCAAACAAACTTACCTTCAAGGCAAATGCCGCCGCTTTCTGTTGGCAAGTGTCAAGTTATTAGTGTCCAGATAAGACTCTGATAGATAATGTATGTTCCTAGGTGTGCTGCCCACTGCCAGGCCAGTCTGCCCCCAGCCATACTACACCAACAACGACCACCAGCACGGAACTACCCTCAGCCAACGTGAGGGCTAGCAGGGACTACCTGGTGGCACTCCCAGAGCCCCCTGTTTGTGGGTCAAGCAATATATCGCTGAATAGGGTGGTTGGCGGGATTCCAGCTAAACTTGGTAAAGCTCATTATCTTGACCTCCTATCCTTAAGACATCAACCAGTTCTGTATTAACCTTCAAAATCCTTCAATACGCTAGTAGCTAGTAGATTGTAATTGTAAAGAAAACGACCAACACCACCTTTCGAAGGAAAAATGAGCTGGCAAAGTCTGTCTCTGCTGTTACTGACCGAAGTGAGCTTATCCTAATGAAATGGAGACATGGATGGTGGATTGAGGTAGCCGAAGATCGTTAGTCATAGCACTCTTTAGGAAAGGATTATGTCCAGCAGTGGACTGCTAAAGGCTATTGATTTTAATGATGATGATGAATGAAGAAATTTGCTGATCAAGCTTAAATTTCAGTAGCCAGTGACGTTTGCCCTTTTACCACAAAAAAAAACACGTTTGTTAAGCTTGATTGGGGGATAGGCTGAAGATCGGGAGACAACGAGAATAGCCCCAATATTCGAAAGAAGGGACGAAGGCCTTAGCCTAGGTAATATATATAGTAACCGAAATAAACCCTCTGTAAATCGTGGAAGTGTTAATCATCTTATTTTTTACACGTTTTGAGTATAAAGGTAATCACAATTTGTTTTTAGGATAACCTGACATCCTGAAAGGAATATATTAATTTAGCTTCTGCCCACGGCTTCGCCCGCGTGGTACCTGGATAAAAAGTAGCCTATCTGTTATTCTGATGTATTAGCTATGTATATTACTGTAAAGTTCCATCAAAATCCGTTCAGTAGTTTTCGCGTGAATGAGTAACAAACATCCATCCTCACAAACTTTCAAGTTTATTAGTAGTAGGATTTTCAGTGACGTTTTCAATCGTGCTTAGTTGAGGTTTCTTCTCCAGGTGCGTTCCCCTGGATGGCCCTGCTGGCGTACAGGGACGATTCCATCGCGACAGGCATGCGCTGGAAGTGTGGCGGCGCGCTGGTCTCCACCCGTCATGTACTCACCGCCGCCCACTGCATACATCGCATGGAAGATGAACTGTGAGTTAAAAATGACCTAGACATTTTTTACAACATCATCTAGCCCCTTACTAAGTTTGATTCTGTGAAGACTAAACAAAATTGACTTTTCCTCAACACATCTTCACTAACATTTCCACTAACTTACTGCAACCATAAATAGCGTTTCCTCTACACGTTTTTTTAAAGCTGGATATTTTCACATTGCATCATCTAGCTCCAAAGTAAGGAGCTTGTGTTATGGAAACATTTTTTTCCGCGGCAAGAATCGACCCGCAATCTTCTGCGTTCCTGCTTGGCCTTCGTCCACTGCGCACACACGTTGGCTTCTGGAAACTGATCACCACTGATGTTTACCTTCACCAGGTTCCTAGTCCGATTGGGAGAGCTGGACCTAGCCCGTGACGACGAAGGCGCCACGCCCGTGGATATTCTGATCAAGGACATGTTCAAACATGAACAATACACGAAGAATAATCCCGTTGTCAACGATATTGGAATCCTAGTGTTGCAGAGAGACGTGGAAATCACTGGTGAGCATACTCATGACAAACTGGCATATCGTCGGCTAGCAAACAACACCGCTCAAGTCAAAATATTGCAGTTTTAACATTTTGATGCCATTGGATAGATCATTTCACTAAGCTTCTGTACACCAATACAAACTGTTTATTTCAACCAATCATAGGCAGTTATTCAAAAACAAGAATTACCGCGAAGTCTGCAAGGTTTTCAAACACCGCCCAAGTCTCTAACCTCTACATACATAAAAACTGTTAGAGATTTCAACTTTGTGGACTTGCGCAGTGTTGCTTAAACAGTTATTTGGTTCTTCTGAAAAGTTACGAAAACCGATTTAAGCGGTGTTGTTAGCTAGCCGACGATATGCTAGTACAACTTACTTAGCGAAAGAAAAGAAATATTTTTTGCAAAACGGAAAGAAGACATCATCTTTGCAGTAAAACAGACACCTAGGTAAAATAAAAGGATATAATAAAAAGATATGAGATAAAAACCTGTCACAATACTAAAACATAATGTAGGTAGGTAATCTATAAGTCTGCGGTAGGTAGGTAAGTTTCCTCACAGGTACTGTTGTGCCAAGTGAGTCTCCCGAGCACCGCATGCCAAACAGGCTTTGACTCATTATGTATGCTACGTCCCACCACGTGGGTATAAAGCAGCGCTGGCTGGCAGAAATGTTCAAGTAGAACGAATGCCATAAAAAAAAAGCAGCGCTGATTTTCAGACAAAGCCGAGATACCAATTTCAGTGTATAATAATAATTTAATGGTAAAAAATAATAATTAATTACGTACACATTGTAATCGATACTATCTACCGTCTCATTTAGTTAAATAAAATCGAAATTAATCACCTTCAATATAATAAAGCTGAAGAGTTAGTTTGTTTTTGGAACGCGCTAATTTCTGAAACTACCAGTCGGATTTAAAAAAAAACTTTTTTGCATTTGGTTTTGAGCAAGGCTATTTAACATCACGCTGCGATCCTTAGGAGCCGAGCAAAAGAAGTAATAGCGCAGGCGGGCGATGTGGTGGGTCGTGGGCCGAGGGCGGCCTTGGTACAGCTAGTATTAAATAAAAGTACTTAGTGTTTTTTTTATACAAAGTCCTCCACGTTATAGACAGCCTTTTCGACAAGCCATAATCTAAATTTAGTTTTGAATAATGTTAGGTTATGTGCTTGTATAACATGCTCTGGAAGGTACGGTAGACTGGAGAGTACCTACTAAAAACAGCATAGCCGTATTTATAAGTTTTTTACGGTTCTTTATCGCATTTACCTTTTTTTAAACATAACATTTTTTTATAACAGTCCAAACTTTAGGCTTATTAAAATATTTAATAAAATTCCAAATAATATTAAAAATGAACAAAATGACACAACTTTTCATAATAGTCTAAAAAATCTACTCCTATCTAAATGTTATTGCTCCGTTGACGAATTCTTATGTGACAAATTATGACACTATGACCAATGTAAAATGACATCCTAAAACCTGATTATGTTTTATTTAATTTTATGTGAATATTGACATCTGTTTTAATTAATTTGTAGTTCTTAGTGATATCATTTAATTCAATCTAATCTAATTGTACCTAATTTATTCTTTATATGTTTTTCTTGATTCGATTTTAATGAATTTGACAATGTTTTTGACTTTGTACCTACTAATTTAATATTTTTCATATTTTGCATGTTTCTTTTCAAATGTATTATTTTCTTGACATTTCGAGTATATTGAACTCAGATTGCAGCGCCCTAACGGGGTTCATGTACCTACCTATTTCTATGTAATTTTAAGATCTATGAATAATAATATGTACATGAAGGCAATAAATGAATATGAATAAAATCTGAAGATGAAATGAGGGTAGTTGCGGCTACTCCCTTTATTTCACTCCATTATACTCCAGTCATCCCGCGATCACAGTCGACGCGTCATAATAAAAAAGGTACGATAAAGACCCGTAACAACTTATAATTATGTTAACTGATCGTAAAAGTTTCAAAAATACTAACATAGCCGTATTTTATTTTTCATACCACTATATTTCCAACTCTGTAAATGTGTTATGTTGCAGACCTGATCAGACCGATCTGCCTCCCCAGCAAGAAGTTGAGATCAGAAACCTTCGAAGACTATCATCCGTTCGTGGCTGGATGGGGGGACACTACATGGCGTAAGAACCCTTTCTTTTAATAGGTTCCTACAGCTCAGAATGATAAACTAAACAATAGTTTTAGAGCTTGGTGATTCTTTTTTCCTTTTTAGTCATTTCATAAAAAAATAAAAATCTAGTTTGTAACAATCAGAATCCCTCAAGAAGACTCGTAATTATTTCACATCTAAGTCACGATTAAATATTATGTCAGTCTAATTTCGGTCAGGTTTAAATTTTTTTTTTATTCAAACATCAAATCTTTCAACAAACGAGTATCATCGGTTTTAAGATGTCAAACAAATAAATAAATAATTCTGGACATCATCACATCACCATCAGCATCATCTAACCTCAAAGTAAGGAGAGCTTGTATTATGGAAACTATACATGACTGATATACTCTATACTTCTTATATAGTTTTTTTGTAAATACATACGGTTGTTGGTGTGTCCTCCATTTGCAAAAGGGAAGATCTTCCACCGGGCTGGTCCATCGGACTGATCCACTTACCTGGGATCCTAGGGCCGACAGCTGTTTGTCGGAGGTATCATATGTTCAGGTTACGTTAAAACTCCGCTTGCGCGATCCAGACACTCCGATGGCCATCTGTGTATTGCATGCGGTAGCTCTTCGAATACCTATCAGTAGTTCATTGCTTTACGTTGATGTGATATAACGTAGCTCAATCATGTGGCGAGAGATGTCGCTATGTGTGGTGGAAGGCTCTTTTTAGAATTTATTACGATTACCACGTTCCACGAAATGATTGCGAGGAAAATGACATGCCCTAGAACCAAATATTCGAAAGCATGTGCCATCGATTAGTGTTCCAATAAGCATCGATTGGCTTGCAACCTGTCACGTGGAATGTTAACTACTTAAAAACGCGGGCATGTTTCAAATATAAATGTTTGGACGTGGTTCGACTATCCCCTACTTGGAATCCTCAAAGATCTACGCACTGAGTATGTATCTGAGGAAGTCCATCCTGGGGAATACAGTCATGAGCACACGCTCAACACTTGTTTTTTTGTTCAGAGGCTGTCAACCAAAGTCAAAGTATTCATCTATCTATACTTAAATAAGAATGTAACAGGTCAAATACTGTTCATTGAAGATATTTTGTATTTTTTTCTCTGTAATCGATACTGTAGCCAAAAATGTATTTTTTAATTTAATTTCTGTCTGTCTGTCAGTATCTGGGCCGCGCATAACGCCGAAACTACTGAATTAATTCAAATGAAACTTAGCGTGATTTGAGATAACACTACGGGTGAGGATATAGGATACTTTTTATTCCGAAATTCAGCACGGTTTTCTTGGGAGAGGGGATGAAATTAGTCTGCAGGGATAGCAATCGCGAACGAAGTCGCGGGTACAGCTAGTTTATTAATAAAATCATAAGGATCACTTTGAATCGAAGATTTTATCTACTGCATTTTCCTTGTACCAGCCATGCATATGCAGTTGTGAGCTTGTTTATTTTTTGTTTAGAGGGTGTATCAGCCACGCACCTGCAAGTGGCTCAGGTGCCTGTGATCAGAGGCCCGGCGTGCGAGCAGGCGTACCGCGACAACCTGCGCGCGAAGACGAGAGCACAGTTCTCATCGCAGGCTCTGTGCGCCGGCTTCCTCAGCGGGAACATCGACTCCTGTTCGGGAGACAGCGGTGGTCCACTGATACAGCCACTTGTGAGTAACCAGAGCTTCCTAAGTAGCCATAGCTATCTGTATTCATCTTGCGACCTCGGCAGTAAGGTGGAAGAGTAGCCGACTGAGACGCAAGAGGTCGACTCCCGCCACGGAACAAATTTTTGCAGTTATTTGTTTCGGGCCTGGGTGCAATGGTACCTTGGTACCCACAGTACTTACAGACACAGATAATTCTAGTGTGTGGTCAGGACTGTAAGTGACTATTGGTATTTTATTTATTTATTGTTTGAATAGATATAACATAAATAAATAAATAAATTAATTAAATAATGCTGGACAATCCACACAGCATCATCTAGCCCCAAGCTAAGCAGAGCTTGTGTTATGGGTACTAGATGACTGATATACTTAATACAATACATTATATAGATAGATATTTTTTTATTATACATAGAAAATACCCAGAACACCCGAAACAAATATTTGCAGATCGTACAAACATTTGTCCCAGGGCGGGAATCGAACCCGCAACCGCCTGTGTCGCAGGCGGAACTTCGCCCACCACGCCACATCGGTCGTGAATGAATCATTCTATGGTGATTTGGCTTGTCAAAATTTTTGGGATAGCTTCTCACCCGCTGAAATACAATAGTATCAAATGATTTGTCAAACCGGCTGCGATGCAAGAGGTGCGGATTCGATTCCCGCTCCGAGACAAATGTTTGTATTTTCTGCAAGAATTGGTTACGGGAGTTTCTAGTTACCGCTAGAGCATTTTATTTGTGTTTTTCGCACTCTTGGCCGGATCCGTCTCTCTCGCACGCGTATGTTTGCATGGAGAGAGAGTGACATAATCTGAATTCATATTTGACATAATCTGAATTCATATTTGACATAATCTGAATTCATATTTGACATAATCTAAATTCATATTTGACATAATCTGAATTCATATTTGACATAATCTGAATTCATATTTGACATAATCTGAATTCATATTTGACATAATCTAAATTCATATTTGACATAATCTGAATTCATATTTGAGTCCTTTTTAATTATTTCAGCGCACTGGTCTCAATTTTTTTTACTACACGATCGGTGTGGTATCGTTCGGTAGAAAGTGCGCGCAAGCTGGCTCGCCCGGAGTCTACGCTCGAGTCACATTCTACATGCCATGGATCGAGGAGAAACTGCTTGGCAGATCTACTTGAAGATGATGAGGATGATTATGATAATTACATAATTAAATTTTGCAAAGACTGTAAAGTAAATGCATGTAGGGGACGCTTGTTCGACGCAATCCTTCAAAAATAAACCCAATCAGTGGCTAGTAAAGCTACGAGTTTGAATGCATTAGTAAAGCTAGATCTGTACGAGTTTGAATGTATCGTATTGTATCATTAAATTTAATTATATGTAAGTAACGAATGAATGAAAATACTTTATTATACACAATAAGAAAAATATATACAACTTACCAAAACTACAAATTTATAGGCGATCTTATCGTTTAGAAGCTTGTAAATTAATAGTGTAATATAAAAATTATGATGAGTATTTTTTATCTAGCTGTTTTATAAAGAACTGTAAAATTCAATCATTCTACTACTAATATTATAAATGTGAAAGTTTGTGAGGATGTTTGTTCCTCTTTCACGCAAAAACTACTGAACGGATTTTAATGAAACTTTACAGTAATAAAGCTTATACATCAGAATAACACATAGGCTACTTTTTATCCGGGTACCACGCGGGCGGAGCCGTGGACAGAAGCTAGTTTACCAATAAGTTTAAAATATAGTCATAGTCACTATGACTATATTTACAACACTATTAAGTGAAACTAGCTGTTTGGAATAAAGTGTGTCCGCACAAAAGAGCTTTCAACATGCCTCTTTCAACTTTCAATCAATCTTGCGTCTATTGAATGCATTGTTGAGTTTATTGATCCATTTGCTTTTTTTTTTAATGTATGATGTGAACTACATCCATCTGCACCAACGCTTAGGCAAAGGACTTAAGGCCCGGTCAAACTGACGCACTAGCGGTGGATGGCGGTGGTGATCTGAGTATATAGGTTGTCAAGTGGTTGTCAAAGTTCGCCACCGCCACCGCGTACGTTTTTAGATGCCGATAATAAATGACGCATCCTACTACTATTATAAACGTGAAAGTTTGTGAGGATGGATGTTTGTTACTCTTTTACACAAAAACTACTGAACGGATTTTGATGAAACTTTACAGTAATATAGCTTATACGACAGAATACATAGGCTACTTTTTATCCGGGTACCACGCGGGCGAAGCCGTGGGCAGAAGCTATTCATTTATAACGGCATACGACGTGTGCTGTCGCTCAACTAGTTTTAGGGCATGATAAGAAAGACGCATGTTGAAAGGGAACGGGCTTATATGTTAAGACAACACTTTTCGATGCACCCGCTAAAAAATAACGAATAACGATAACGCTTAAAAATAACGAATTATTCGGAATAGAACCACGAAATTCAATTGCAAAAACTATCGTGAACTTGACTATTCATATTGTAAAAACGGGAATTTTCACGTACTGCACTATCGGTGAAGTCACCGACTAAGTTTCGACTCATTCCGAGAGTCTTCATCAGGGTGAGTGGTCGCGACTTTCTCCTTCCACGTCACGCCGTGCGCTACGGCACGCACACGCCGTGCACTAGTAGACTCTCGGAATGAGTCGAAACTTAGTCGGTGCCTTCACCGATAGTGCAGTACGTGAAAATTCCCGTTTTTCCAATATGAAATTCAATTGCTTGTGTGATAATATCAATGTGTTGGACGTGGCTTCGCTATAGGTGGCTTTTCAGCGAGAACTATTTCTTCCAGGTAGCCTTTGTAAGGAAAGTTTGAAAGCATGTATGTAAGGTATTTAAGTGACGCACAATGTTGGCGTTTCTGAATTTTGTGATATAGTTCCTAGTTTGTAAACTTCACTCCCAGTTACCTAACCTTAGTATAAGCTCACTTTCACCATAACTTTTTTATGTAAATTACAAAATTATAACATTTTCACGAAATAAAAGGTTTTTTTGTTCAACATCCCACAACAATTTAACCCTTTTGCGCTCGTCAGCTGTTTTTCGGTTTGTACGTTTGTCTGTAATAATATCAGGTGATGAGATATTTTTTTCCCGAAGTTTTGACTGAATTGGAACAGCCGTGGTCACGAGATGGCTCAATTAATAAACAAGCTCTACTTAGCCAAACTACTTAGTTTGTTTATTAATAGGCTAGATGATGAATGAATGAATGAATGAATGAATGAATGAAAATACTTTATTGTACACCTTAAACAAGTAACATAATAACAAAACCTATTATAAAGAAAGTACAATGGGCGGTCATATCGCTTAGAAGCGAAATCTTCCAAACAACCTTTGGACGGAAAGGATAGTAAGAGAAAAATGTTCAGCATTATTATTATTATTGTTAATTTAGTCCGTTGCAAAAGCTTATAAAAACTTATAATTATGATATATTTTTTTAATAACTTGCTGTGTCCCACTGCTGGGCAAAGGTCTCCCCCAATTCCTTCCATCTGCCTCTATCCTTGGCGGTTATCCTCTAATTATGATAATATACTACTATATTTTATTGTAAATACATACATATTATAAATAGAAAACACCCAGACAAATATTTGCGGATCATACTAACATTTGTCCTGCGGGAATCGAACGCACAACCTGTGCCTCATGCGGGCCTTCGTCCACTGCGCCACAGAGGTCATCTTTCGTGGTTTTGGGACTTGGTAACCCGACTTATGAAGGTCGTTTAAACTCGTCATGCACCAATGGATTTAAGCAAAAATTGGAGAAAAATTTTTTTTATGAGTAAAAGTGCTCTCAAGCGGTGAAGGAGAAACAAAATAAACACGCAAACGACTGTATTCTCCATGATGGACATACTCAGATACATACGCAGTGAGTAGATCTTAGAGTATACCAAGAAGGGGATAGTCAGAGACATTTTAGGCCCGGATTCATAGTCAAATAGGGGCTCCCCTAGGGGACTGTTCAGGCGCTAAGTAAAAATTCCAGTGAAAATTCAGGCTTAAAAATGCCTCTGACTATATTATATTTGGATATATATATATATTTGAAGATTATATTTGGCACCTGCCCTAGTTTTTCAAGTAGTTAGCATTCCACGTGACAGGTTGCAGGCCCATCACCGCTTATTGGAACACTAATCAATGGCACATGCCAATATACGCAAGACCATGGCGCCTACGACACCGCTCTCGCTAGAAAAAAGTGCGCAAAAATCAAATTTGTAGTTTTCTCTAATGCCTAATTTAAGAAGAACATAATTGAAACATTTAATATATATAAGACCTACCACTGTAACCTACATTATGTTGAAGCAAACAAATTAATCTTTATCTCTCTTAACGAGTAAGTACTTTTCGAAAAAAATTAACAACGATATATATCTGCTCATATGAGTTTATAATGAGGGTCTTCTAACCATCAATATTTATTGGGTAATATCACAGTTTCTTTTCGCAAGTATTATTTTAAAAGTAACTTTTTTATCTCAATAATTTTGTAAAATCGTGAATTTAATCTACTAAAAAACACAAAAAACTGTTCAAATAATATTAAAATAGGATTTTACCTGTTCTACATATTTATAACAATATTATAAATATATTTTTCTTAGAAATGTAAATATTTTTATTTGCGAAAATGGGTGCAATACAAGGTATTAAAAAATAATGTTGTGTCTCCCATAATCTCCTTTTATATCTGGCATGCAAAATTGACACTTAAATAAAATATTTAAATTAAAACATTAATATGTACGATTCTTACATTTTATAGCATAAATCATAGTTTATTAAGAAATTCTGACAATAATGATGAATAATGATTGACTGAATTTAAATCAATGATTATTAATTAATTGTTAAAGTATATCATTTAGAAACTCGTCAAACTCGTCATAAAAACCGAATTGGATAAAAAAATAGGTACCTATAGCGTATTTTCAGCTTCAGCCTCTTTATAAGTATGTAGTTAATTAGCTACCGGAAGGATACCTTTAATTAGATATCCTTCAGGTGGCTAAGTAAACAAGTTACTGATTAATGCAGCGCTAAAGGAGAAACACTAAATTCACCTTTGGTGCTCAATGACCGCTCTGCACCAATCCGTATTTGAATAAAAAATCTGGGCTTTTTGTTCACTCACGGTAGCACAACCCAGTATTAGTACCACACATTGGTAACTTTTTCGTAGACGTGAAACTCCCACATTTTAGTCAAATGCGTACAGCGTTTACTTTTCCCACATAAATTAATTCTCAAGGCGATCTTATCCCGGCAACCATTGAATGGATTAAGTCGATGTGAACAAATGAGAAAGGTGGTCTACAGTAAAAAATAATTTTGTTGAATTTGCCATCGTGAAGCGAAATCCAATACTAAGTGTCATACTTAAGTGTACTGATGTACGGGGGCAACTGGGAAGAATAAATAAAAACATCGGAACTAGGCATGATCCAAATCAGTTCTTAGTTAGACAGAAACATTTTAACGCTAAACGTCAAAAAAAAAACAATTGTGTGGATTTCCATATCATCAGAGCAACCAAACTAGATCACATTAAAATTCACACCACAGCCTGTGCATCTGCTGCAAAATCGTCAGAGTCGGTAACAAACGATATTTCGAAATAATTATAGGTCAAAACCTTTCCTTCAGGAATCATGTATCGACCTTTTAAAAGAAGTAAGAAAATTTATATCTTACTTTTCGAAGACCATATAATATCGAAGAATATCTTACGAATCGGAGACTCGACATCTACAGATCACTATGCCAATCCTTAATCCAATGCATTCAAGTATAGGGTTTCACCTGCAAAAAAACGTTCATAGAAGTAGAAAGAGCACCAAGAGTTGTGCTCTAAGTAATGCTAGGGAAACCTCGATGCTTCTCGACAAAACCGCTTTTACGCGGAGACAGGCGTGATGTCAGTAACTCAGCTCTTTATTCTTCAAGCCACAACGGGACGAGCGTAAACGCAAGTATACCTCGAGGTTAATCCCAGTTAAAACAAGCACAATTGTTGTTTCGTTTCTATGCGCTATTATTAATAGTATTACCTTTATTCTATGACTTGACCGGATCACCTCGAGACAAACATTCGTATAAATCAGTCACTGGTCAAGATTCAGAGACAATTGATCAAAGTTCTGACGCAAGACATGCCGTATTACATATCCATATATTTATTACATAAAAATACATGCTTAAAAAACAGGTTTTGAACAGTTGAAACTTTACTTCAGTGGTGGACGATTGTGATAGTGATAATGGCGAAAGGTTTTTTCGTATTGTGTTTTTGTGTTTTTGTGCAACTTGTGTATTGTCAATTTGGTGAGTACTTAGATCTTATGTTTTTTACCGACTGCAAAAAGGTGGTTTTTAATTCGTAGGCTATATATTTTTATGTAGGTACGTTGGTTAGGTAGCCTACTCCGTAATGTTAGGTCCTATTCATATATAATTGAATTATTTTTTCACTAAAATTTGTTTTTTACCTAGCAGGGGACAATCTCGATTTGGTCTCATGATAACATTATCTGAATCGATTTACTATTGCAGTTTAAAAAAAACTTGCAAATTTTGGCGAAATTAATCTTGTGTGTAAATTGAAATATAATGCATGAATCCATGATTTAGGTTGTTAGCTATCCAGTTATAGAAAAATAAATCATATTCTATGTGAAGCTTATACTTATCGATTTGTACACCTAATAAAAACCAAGAACTGATTTATTACAAAACATTCAAAGTAAATAACAATACTATTACAATAGAAACATCACTGTTTACAAATGTCTGATTGCATGTTCTAAACCAATTAAGTCTTATCTATGTATAGTCTTACTTATGTAGTACTATCCCTGTAGGATGATTATCTAATACGTAATTACTAATAAGCATTTGTGGTTAGCCTAAGATATTAAGATTTAAAAGGGTAAATTCTAAATCTAGACACTTAAATGAAAATCAATTACAATTTGCCGGGTGTATGAAAGATCATCACTTGAGAACGGCTCGACCGATTCGGCTGTTTTTTTTTTGTTGTGTTCATAACTGCTGTCATGACTAGATTTTTATGAAATATTTTTTATGGAAAAGCACCGGAAATGTTGGATATTTGGATGACCTATGCGAAACTGGAGCGGGTCGCTAGTCCATTATAAAAATCTGCAATAAGAAGCGAAGGACTTTCCCTTAACCAACGTCACTAGACAGGAAAATAGTTCGTCTTATTAAATCATAGGCATTGACATTAAGTAAGTAGATGTACAGTATGTATTTATCTACTTAAGTCGCAGACAGATGCCGAATTAGCACATCAAAAAGTAGCCAGTTAAGTAACGACACCGTACCTACTGACTAAAAAAAATCAACGAAATCTTTTTTGGCTTTTATTCTCTCTGAAACGATTACCTACTTTTAAAATACAACAGTGTTCTATACCATATTAATTTATATAATCACATAACTTATATATTTATCTATATATATACTACATAATCACTATATTAAAATATAGTGGTTTAGTCTACTAAATTTTATCAATATCTGTTAGGTTTTTTTTTCAAAGTGCAATTTTAGTGGTAGATAACTATAAAAAAAAACAGTAATTTTAGAAAATTCATTTTCTCGCTCTTAATTTTCTAATCGTATGATTGCATCTCATTGTTTCCATGAATAATGAATTATTATTATGACTTATAATTTTCTTACTGCTACGAACTAAACCGATCTTCTAAAAATATTTTTAGTAAAGCGTAAATTCGGCCTCAACCTTTTAAATACCAATAAAATAATCACCTAAAACGATAATCATTACATTTAATGTTGCTTAATCCTTTCTACTGGTTCTCTCACCATCAACATTTTCATGGTCACGTTTTCTGAACTAAGGTAGGGTCTACTACGTGACTATGGTAAGCGGCCTGACCCTTGTCCCTTGGGAGAGGGGAAGGCCTTTGGTATGGGACGCCACATGCGTAGATACCCTAGCACAATCTCATCTGTCGGGGACATCAGATAGAGCCGGTGCAGCGGCTGATTAGGCCGAGGATCTCAAGAGGCGCAAATATAGAAGTCTCGACAGAGCTTACTTATTTGAGCCTTTTGGCCTCGGATCCGTGGCGAACCGGGGCCCTTCGCGTTTTCAAAATTCTTTCAGGGCGACGGGTCGAAGCGACGCGTGATATGAGAGCTGGCTTTTATCTGGGTCAACGCATTAGCATTGCCATTCAGCGTGGCAATGCGGCCAGTATTTCGGGAATGCTTCTGCCTGGTAGTGATCTGAATCATTTGAGCTATCTATAGATCGTTTGCAACGGTCTTTAGATGGCTAACTGTTTCATCTGTATTTTTTGTATATACGTACTTGTAAATAGTTGTATGAATTGGGGTGACCAAAAAAACCTAGTAGCAATCTAAATCAATGCAAAACTTTTCCAGACATAGGTCAACTGTGTTCAAGAATAATCTACATAACTATAGAGGTTTTGTTGAAATAACGCTGCCTCTGGTAAATCCCCCAATCCTATTCCAGTTTGGTCGTTATTTTATTAACTTTTTGACGTGTATAAGCTAATAATACATGTTTACAGTACAAAAGTGGGTATATACTATTAAAACTCGTTTGATCATATTCAGAGTAGTTGAGAGGAGGTAATTTTGATACGTTTGTATACCTCTCGTATCATTATTATAGAGTTCGTTAGCCGCTGAGATTTGCACCGGTGAACTAGCTGATTGCTTTTTTCGTGGTAGTAGGTAGGTACCTATTATACGATGTAAAAACTAAATGATACTAAAACACGAAATATGACTTTGTTTTTCAAATACGTTCTAAAATATGAAATGTTAAACCTTTGAATATAAATAATTCAAATGCCCCGTACCATACAAACTGTATAGTGGCGAGGTGAAGAGATTCCCGTGCAGCCATACTTCTAATTTGCGAAGTGTAGATATGTAGAAACTCTAACAAGATAGAATAACCATAAGCAGTGGTTGCAAGCGGTGTATTGCGATTAATTTGCAACAGTTTTTCTTCAAGCTCTCTGTGTTATCAGGCGTTTAGTTAGAGCTTCGAGGAAGTCCCTCTCTACCCTGGCGACAACTCGCAGAGACAACTATCTCTGGGTCATTTGATAGTGAAGCTTTAGGATTTCATCTTCAGGTGTTGCTTGGATGGTCCTTTGCTTCTTTTGGTTGCTGTACTATATATATATATATATATATATATATATATATATATATATATATATAAACTATACACACTACTGTATACTCGTACACACACTGTAAATAATACGTATTCTAAATACATTTGCAGACTGATCAACATCAAGTAATCCGAATCGGACTCAATTTGGTGGCAACGCGACAGTTGCTCTTGGTTTATCTTTATTCTAAAGACCACGTTGAGCCAAAATGACCTGACTGTATGTTCAATAAATTACTCACATATTTAAATATAAAGAAACAACATTTTTTTCGTATTGAATTCCGGATTTAAATGCAAAATAACCAGACGCCAAAAAAATGAAGATCAACAATTTTTTGCGAAAACTAATATTTTGAACTAGCTTCTGCCCACGGCTTCGCCCGCATGCTACCCGGATAAAAAGTAGCCTATGTGTTATTCTGATGTATAAGCTATATTACTGTAAAGTTTCATCACAATCCGTTCAGTAGTTTTTGCGTGAAAGAGGAACAAACATCCTCACAAACTTTCACGTTTATAATATTAGTAGGAAGTAGGATAGGATATGAACATATTGATTTTATTATTTAATTTTATACTTATATACCTTTTATACTTTACATAAATCTTCATATGTTTTTCTTCTGTTGAAGATAGCTTTTATTAACCAATTATTACTTTAACTAAAAAGTTTAGTTGTTCATATTAAAATTTCTTTAATTAGCTTCAAATTAGCTTTACCGTAAAATTGCAAAATCATTATTACATTCGTTTGGTTTTTACGCCGCAACAACCAACACCAAGGTTACCAACTCTTTATGCTGTTTGGACCAAGGATATTTTATTTCGAGTAGTTCCTCTTTGATTTTGTTCCTTATGAAAGTAAACCCACCAACCACATTACACTGCAATATTAAATTTAGATACGCCCAAGTTAAGTAAGGGATCTTACTTCGCTCGATTTATAAAAAATAAAAACTAATTCCACCCACTTGTGTATCCCAATTTACTTTAATTAAAACGGTTGTACCAATAACATTAATTAAAGATAGTTATATTAAAATGTCATAAATCATAAGTCAATAGTCAAAATTTTGTTCATTAAATTATAATAAAAATAAAAATCCTACTACTATAACGCGAAAATTTGTGAGGATGGATGTTTGTTAATCTTTCCCCCAAAAAAACAGAATAACATATTGGCTAATTTTTATTCGGGTACCACACGGGCGAAGCCGTGGGCAGAAGCTAGTAGTAATATAAATTGAAAAATATGTCAAACCATATTCCTGGACGAATTGAAGCAGGAATATGGATTCACCTGTGGAACCAGGTTATGGATCTAAGTGGAAGTCACTCAATTTGATATTTGTTTATTCTGATATTTATTTATTTAACCATTTCGTTATAATTACATAACATTGGCATGTCAAAGTATAAATAAACATGTTCTTAATCTAAAAATGACAAAATGTACATAATCTTAATCTAGAATTTTCCACTATGCATGCAAATCAGAAAATGAACAACTCATGTAAACGTTAATATGATATTATTAAGCGAAAGCCGTGTAATATCTAATGGCAATTTATATTGTGCATATCTAGCTTTTAACAGACACCCAGTTTGTGCGTCTTAAACAAGTCTGGTTTTTGGAACGTGTAATTTTTCTTTGTTTCTCCAGCAAGATAATATTTACAAAATTCTAATTTGTTTTCCATTAACCAATAGTTTTTTGTGTTGCAATAGACTTATAAGGACTAAAAACAATCCTTGAAGTCATACAAATCGATTGCAAAACCCCGCATCCGATAAACTATTTTGGAAAGAGATGGTAACAGACAAACAAACAACCTCTTATTGAAAACCCATATACAATACAGTCACTTTCATTGAGGATAAACAAATATGTTACGTACCTAATATAAATAGAGCAAGCTTTTGTATTATGGAAAGGTGGCTTTAAATTACCTAGCATTGGTAATCTTATATTGTAATCACTTTAGCGTTTAATTTTGTTTGTGTGGTTTATTTCTTGTAAATTGTTTTCTAATTTGGTTCTCCCTCTTATGTTTAAAGTCAAAAAAATACCGGGCTAGATTTATCGAACTGACAAAGTTATGAAAGATTGAGCGATTGAGAAAATAATGTATCTGACATAATTTTCTGTAAAATCGACTTTAAAAATTAAGCAAAAGTAAAAAGTTTAAAGTACCTTTGCTAAGTATGAAAGTAAGTTTTTATATCTTTCAGTATGATAATAACACCGTCATCCGTTTACATAGTTCTCTCCATCCTAAGGTTGTCTGGAAGAAATCGGTTTTCAACGATAAATAATGCTGGACATATTTCACATAGCATCATCTAGAACCAAACTAAGCAGAGCTTGTATTATGGGAACTACATGACTGATATACTACTTACATACATTTTTTTTTGTAAAATGCATAGAAAAATACCCAGACCCGAGACAAATGAATGCAGATCATACAAACATATGTCAGCAAATGAATCCGCAACTTTCTGCGTCTCAGGCGGACCTTCGCCCACTGCGCTAATAAGGTTGTCTTTTTTTATATAAATAATGCTGGACATAAGACCACCATGGTGCATTTCTTTTCTTTCATTTTTGTGTTGTTTTATTGTGTTTTTGTATTTTGTAATTTACTGTAAAATGGTGAAAGGTTGCATACCATAAAGAGTTTATCTATCTATGTATCCGGCTTGTTCTTTTTTATTTCTCGTCCGTGGGTGTGATATTGTCTTTGTAAATAGAGCCTACAATACCAAGGACTGAGGTCTTTGGTTTTCCTTGTTTCATCACACAGAAATTACAGGTGTCGGTTGGCATTTCACTCAAAAAGTCTCAAATAGAAAGGAAAAGAACGACCTCTGTGGCACAGTGGGCGAAGGGCTGCCTGAGACACAGAAGGTTTGATATGATTGCTTTGATTCCCGCCGTTGGACAAATTTTGATATGATCTGTATTGTCTCGGGTCTGGGTGTTATCTATGTATAATATGTAAGTATATACAAAAATACGTATTTCAGTATTATATGTATATCAGTCATGTAGTGCCCATAACACAAGCACTGTTTACTTTAGGGCTAGGTTATGCTGTGTGAAAATTTCCAGCAATATTAATTTATTTTTTCATAATTTTTAAGTAAACAAATGGCTCGCTGACTAAATTCCACGTATTATTGACAGATAAGCAAGAAGTTTTTCAAAATTCCCCAAAAAACGATTTTCCCCAAAAAAAGACGGTGTTTTCATGGGACCACATCGTAGCACTCTTTGGGGAGGTTTATGCCCAGCAGTGGACTTTTACAGGCTATGGATAAATATTAAATTTATTATATAAAATGTATTTACGTCAAATAACATATCAATACAAATCACTTAAAGTCTAGCAATTTTTAAATACTGTTCAATAACATTTAAAAACGAATACCAGGAAACGAATAAAATTGAGAATAAATTAATAATAATGCTATAAAAATATTTGATACTTTTGCATTCACAAATAAATATTTAAGTTTGAAAAACAACATTTAACTAGACAATCATATTGTTTCCTATATAATTTTCGCTCTGGGAATTCTTTTATGACGTTAGGTTGGAGGTTATATATTTTTATTGCTATGGTTAGAAAATTAGAATTCTTGATTTTAACTTGCGCTTCACTTAAATTTGTATAATAGATTTGTATATTTTTTTACAAATTAACATATTTTACTCAATACTCAATACCCAACACATTTATTGCTTTCACATGCTAGGTACATAGATGGTGTTTATAGGTATCTCACATGAACCCTGTCTAAGGGTATAGCAATAGATAGGTAGGCAGGCCGAAGTTTTGTGTAAACAAAGTATCAAGGTATCTAGCATTTGGAATAACATAATTAAGTAGGTTTAGTCATTTCTTCTTTTGTTATAATTTTCATTAGTCAAAATAGGTACTTTTTAAGAAGGTTTGTTACAAGTTATAGATGCAAGCCAGGGTCATTAGATTTAGTAATGATCATGAGTACCATGCTTTGTAATGTAAAAAAATCTAATAATTCCAGGATTCCTCAACCATCAAGAGCGACAACCATTTAACTTCGCCAAGGGGCTCGGTAACATAAGAGAAAGCATTGGTGGACTCCTGCGCCCCAACCACGGCCGGCCAATCACCAACGACTTCAACCAAAATGGCCGACCGAACTACCCTCAAAATCAGAACTTCAACCAGAGACCCGTAGCATTTCCTACCTCTTACCCAGACGAAGCGCCGAACTACGGCCAGGGTAATAACAACCAGGGAAATAACCAAGGGTCATTTAACCAGGGAAATGACCAAGGGTCATTTAACCAGGGAAATGGCCAAGGGTCATTTAACCAGGGAAATGACCAAGTTTACACTCAGTCTCCGTTCCAAGACCAAGGTCAGAGCCAGGCTAACCAGCCAGGGCAAGGACAAGTGAACTTTGTGAACAACGATGGCTCTGCTTACCAGCAAAACCAAGGCCAAGGATCTCAGGACCAACAAGGCCAGGGGAATGTGAATTTCGTCAACAATGATGGATCTAGCTCAGGTAAAAACCAAACCGCGACTCACATGCTAACAAAACTGTTATATTTGTGAACAGAGTTGTATTAGTCTATTACCACACTAAAAGAATTAGAAGTGGTAATATATGGTATATCACAATATATCATATATTACTAATTTTAGAATTAGTTGATACTATATTACCAATTTTACACCATAATTTGGAAATTTTGGTGCTTTAAAAATTTTGGTGTAAAATTGGTAGTAAAGTAGCGAGCTTGCAATACTTTGTGAGATGGAAATATAGCCGCGAGTGAATTGCCGTGACTTTTGTCTTAACTTCTCGTACTATTTATTTTGTACGCGGCTTCTGTTTCATCTACATAATATAAATTATAAATAATGCTGGTCATTTTTCACACAGCATCATCTAGCCCCGAAGTAAGCAGAGCTTGTCTTATGGGAACTACATGACTGATATACTACTTATATTCTTTTTGTTTATAAATATGTACTTATGCATATAAAAACACCCAGACCCGAGACAAATATTTGCAGATCATACAAACATTAGTTCCGCGGCGGGAATTGAATCCGCAACCTGCATCTCAGGCTGGCCTTCGCCTACTGTGACACAGAGGTTGTACGTATAAACTTTTATCGCGATTGTTCGCGAGCGTGCCAGAAATGGCAAGGGGATTATTTCTCGCCATTCCTGGCGCGCGATTGGTCCTTACACTCAGGCTTATGATAACAAAACAATGGCAAACACTAATTTAAGCAGGCTTAGCAATTTAAAACTTCTTAAACTTGAATGGAAAGCTTAGTCAAGTGTCCTCTTTTGAAGTTATAAACTGTTCGTACATTGCTAAGCCTGATAGATCGTTCCCTTTACCCATTTTGCAAGTGTGACTAGTAATGAGTAAGCTGTACGGCAGTTAAGGATCTCTACAAATGGCGAACTTCTTGCCTTAGAAGAAGTAATAGATTGTCCCACCTCCCCTTTCTGCGCACCATTCGTAAGTAGATTGATAGATATCCTTAGAGACTTGTCTAGATTTCTTTGTTTCTACAGGATCTTACGATGGACCCAACGACGCTGTTGACTTCAACCAAGGGTCTACGGAAGCTCCTATTGCAAGCACGCCCGAAACTGGTCCGCGGAACAACTTCAATTTTGAGCCTGTTCCGATATTCCGTAAGTATTTACAGGAGTAAACTTCATTTCCGAAGGATGTTACTAATACTACTTACATTATAATAATATTTTTTTAAATCAATAACCAAGCATTTACGTAATCACAATCAATAAAAAATACAGAACATATTTCTAATAGCAATTGAAAGGCTTGGACTCACACAGGTTGGTTTGCGGTATCCATACTAAGTGCAAGACTTGTGCTGTAGACATCGCAATACCTTCCTTGAGTTGAACTTATTTGATAGCCATGCAATTATTTAAGCATAGCTTTTTACCTGTACTTGTTGTCGAGCAGTATAATTCTGTGCTTCTATGTGAATGGGTGCCGTAATCACTCGCTTACTTTAACAGGTCGATTATTTTTAGCCCTGTCCTTTTCTTACATTAAACAAAGGATAGAGGCAGATAACTTTTATCAAGCTGATAAAGTTATGGAATTATTATGAATAAGGGTGTTAGTCTCTATGGCAGGCGACGTATCAGCAGCGCCCTTGGTGGTCCCATGCTCGTAAGCCTCAAAATAACATGAATAAAGTATTCTTTAACGACTGGTATGCTTAAGCTCAGATCTCTTTTACACAATTAATTTTGTATTGTGTCTGGAATCCCAGAAGTCCTAGAAGAATACTTACCTATGTTTAGATGAAAACTATGCGAACAAAACGCCTATTCAAATCGATGAAGGAAAATATCTTGTGGAAACCGACATGCTGTAGAACGAAAACTCTGAATATAAGGACATTCAATCTCGATGTGAGAGTCCTAGAAGTAACCTTTTTGACGTACTGCAGCACACATAGACATTATACCTAGATTTTAATTATATTATTGAAAATAGTTAACTGTATTTAATTATTGTTTATTTTTACTACTGTATAATTGTTGTATTTTGTATGTGTGTCTGAAGTTCAAATAAAGTCTTTTATCTATCTACGTATCTAAGTAGGCTTAGCTGAAATGTTTGATTTTCAAGAAAATGCTTGGCAATAGAATTGTACAATAATACATCACGCTGCTAATTGCAATTCAAATGGATTACAATTTTAACGTAGTGTGGAAAATTAAGGGAAAATTTATTCGCTTGATTACAAGCGCACGCGTTAAAAATTATGTAATTACTTACTTATAAGCCTTGTAGAGGTTTTTCGTAGAAACAGTAGGTAGATATTGCTTTTTACAACACCTAGGTCATTTTAGTTGATTCATCTATTGACCCAAGATTGCTTATGAAAATGACCACGCGGTTATTTTCCACTAGCTTCCGCCGTAGGCTTTGCTCACGTGGTACCCGGGTAAAAGGTAGGCAATGTGGTCTAGTTCGAAATCTATCCTATCTTAAACAAACACCTAAAAACTAATACTAATGATGTAGGATAGGATCTTAGACAATAAATTTGTCCGCTTTTGCTTGTAACACAAGAGACTTTCGTGCGTTGCCAACCCTGAGACATATATAACGGGTAAAAGTCTCATGTGCACGTAATTTCACCGGCACCAATACCCTTCAAACTGGAACACAGCAAGGCGAAAATTACGGAAAAGGCAGAAATAGGGACTTCCCCGGACAAGCTCTTTCACAAAGATCTCTACAACTTCTAATAAGTATTATTATTGAATACCAGCGTATTTAAATGTTCCCACACAATCTTAATTCCCATATTATCATAAAAATCTGTTTTATGTGTGTATTTTCAAGGTCCAGTATGTGGTCACTTTAAAGATGTCTGTCTATTACACAGAAACAAGCATATTTTTGATCATTCCTGATATAGACCGGTCGCTATAAAATGACATGGGCAATTTTATAGCATCTTCATTTATTTTTTTATTATGTTGTCTGAATAAAAATCAGACAAGAAAATAAAAAAATAAATAGTATTATTATTAATTATTATAAATAGTATTATTATAATAGACGTCGTCTAAATTTAGCGTATCGTAACGTACATTTGGAATGGGGTATTTTCGAATGTGGACACATTAAGGCCCGAATTTATAGTCAAATAGGGGACCTCCCTAGGGGACTGTTCAGGCGCTAAGTTAAAATTCAAGTGCGAATGTTACCTTTATACACCCAGCCATAAGGCAAATGCTGAATGATGGATTTTGGTTGACTGTTCAATCCCCAACTATGAATTTAGGCTTCAGTCAAGAGCTGCAATGTACAGAGTACAATTAGGAGGTACCTACCATTTTCATAACTTATCTATCTAATCATGTTCGGATCGGTGTGACAGTGGGTCGTGTTTTTTTTTTGTGGTTGTTAATCGTAAATTCGAACAACGAACAACTAGATGTAAGGTTGTGGCTTTTCAAGGATTAACAATACTATAATTTACCTATTTTATTTTAAAGAGTAATAAATAGGTTTTTTATGGCCCAAAAAAGCAATACGCTAACGACTGGTTTTCTACTTGATTGACATCCTCAGATACATACACAGGGTATCTTGGAGGATAAAGCAGGGAGTAGTCAGAGGCACGTCCAAACATAAAATTCTCGCTTGTTTTTGTTTGTTCTCATTTGACCATAATCTCACCCGTGGTAAGTGATGCTATGGCCGACGATGGAGCAAAAGATACCTTTAAGAGATTCAGATTAAAACACCACTGAACTTTCAGGTGAGACCTGCCGTACGTTGAACGGTGGTTCAGGTAGTTGTATTAACTTGTACTCGTGCCAGCCGTTCCTGAAGGTTCTCCAGGACTCGAAGAACAACCCTAATGCTGTCAGAATGCTGCAACAGGCGCACTGTGGCTTCGAGGGTAGCAACCCCAAGGTACATCTTCATTCTTAATACAAGCTCTGCTTAGTTTGGGGCTGGATGATAATTTGTGAAAATGTCCTGCATTATTTATTTAATATTAGGTATTCTTTATTGTACACTTAGAAAATACATAAAAAAACTTATATTGTAGGTACTGTCCGACCGAAGTTTCGGTTTCGGCCACGCCGAAACTCATTGTTTACGTTTACACTTTTTTTTATTAACTTTTTTTTGTGGGTTTTGTGACACTGCGGCCGTGACAGGCCTATAATATTGTGATAGCCAATTGTTTTCTTTGCCCCTAGAGGGGCGTTTACAGTTCACCGCTCAGCTTTTACTTACATTTGTTTGTAGGTAATTGATTTTGGATTGCACTTGGTATTTTAACCAGCCAAATCCTGCTGTGATTCCACTATGTGTGGACGTCACTTATTTGATTATCACTCTGAGAAAGCGCGTATAGCTCGTGCGAATTAGCTATAGTTATCTCGAACTCATTCCCACTTACATTATGTACTCGTATATGTCGTATAATTAAGGACATGTACAGAGGCGAGCTTGACCCTGACAAGAGTTCTTAACGACCTGACGTGAGGCGTGGCTGAGACGTAGGTAAGAGAGGCGGGTTCGATTCCTCGATGTGTAACAATTTTTTTTTGTTCCACATATTTTTTCAGAGTCAAGGTGGTACCGTAGGACTTGGAGTTCTTCATACACACAATTTAATTTTAACTAAAAAACAGGATATTTACCATGATTTGTAAGTTTGAATGGTTTCCACAAATCATGAAACATATTGGGAAACGTTCAAACTCACAAATCATGGTAAATATCCCGTTTTATAGTAAAAATTACATACTTTTTATTTACTTACTTTTATACCACCAAGGTGGTAAACAAGCATATGGCCTTCATGCAGTTAACGTAACCAGAGGCATAAAACACGCGATGCCGACCCTTTCAAATTTTTAAAACGCCCTTTTTCAAGAATCTCATAGTGTGGTCTCTAAGGAAAAGGAGAACCATAGCAGGGAGATCAGTCTATAACCTGAGTATTTGTGGAAGAAAGTTCCTCTGAAAGCTCCATACTCTGAGGCACTGTTTCTCAAAGTGGACGATAACGCCCTCTTGTGGGCGCTGGAGGCTTTCAGGAGGGCGGTAGAAGGCTCTAGCTATTGGGGGCGCTAAGACGGTCTAGAGGGGAAAGCATAGGTTGATATGTATAAAAACTTTCGGGGGCGCTAGGATTTTTTTTATTCTCAAAGTAAAGGGAAAGATAAGTTAGAGAACCTGTGCTTTAAGGTCTGAGGATAAATCCCCTGCCGATGGCGAGCGGTGCGGTGATAAAAGATAAAACTTACATAAAATAAGTAATAGTAATGATATACCAACTATAGACGACCTCTGTGGCGCAGTGGGCGAAGGCCCGCCTGAGACGCAGAAGGTTGCGGGTTCAATTCCTGCCACGGGACAAATGTTTGTATCTTCAAATATTTGTCTCGGGTCTGGGTGTTTTCTATGTATAATATGTATGTATTTACAAAAAAAAAAGTATATAAGTAGTATATCAGTCATGTAGTTCCCATAATACAAGCTCTGCTTAGTTTGGGGCTAGATGATGTTGTGTGAAAATGTCCAGCATTATTTATTTATTTTTATTTATTTATAGAGAAAATTAAGTAAACCAAAGGATTTATACACCTTTGCGCTAGTTCTACACACTACACTACACAGTGGCTAGTTCTTCTATCTTTTTATTCCAAAAACTATCGTGAACTTGACTATTTATACTGTAAAAACGGGAATTTTCACGTACTGCACTATCGGTTCTTCTATCTTGTTATTTATGCGCTACCTCAAGACTGTTGTGTAAAATATTACACAAAGAATAGCTGGAAGATAATGCTATCTAGCATCAACTTCACCTGTGTACAGTACTTTTTAGTTGTGCAGTAAATAATTATATATATTCTGTGAGGTTGATTTACCTAGCTTGCCCATTGCAGTCGTGGCCAAATCTAAAACTATATTCGCCTCCTCAGGTATGCTGTCCCCTGCCAGGAATCCCCACCGTTATTCCCGAAGAGACTACCACCACGCCAGCCCCCACTACCACGACCACCACACCGGCTCCAATACCAGCTCCCACAGCTGCGCCAAAGTCCGCTGGAGATTTCCTGCCCAATCTACCAACCCCCCCGGTCTGCGGAGTCAGTAATACAACATTGAGCAGGGTCGTTGGAGGAATTCCTGCTAAGCTTGGTAAAGTCTTGAAACAGTGGCATTAAGTTAAAAAATAAAAATCCCCCTTTATGGGACCACCTCGGAATCATTCTCTATACAACAACAGAAGAATCATCAAAATCGGTCCACAATTGGCAAAGATATCATATAAAAGACACACTATAAAAAAATACAGTCGGACCTCCTCCTTTTTTAGAGAGTTCCGTTTTTTCCTTACCTCAAAAGGAAAAAACGGAATCCTTATAGGATTTATTTATTTATTTAATATGGCACACAAAACAGAATATAGTCAAACACAAAATTAGAATACATTTAAAACAAAAATGTGATCCAGAGAATATTCCAAAACATGTGTACACATCATAATTATACTTAACACAGCAGAATATAAAACTATATTGGGTAAGTAGCTAAATAGTAGCTAGCTACTCTTTTGATAAAACGGCTAAGATGTCCTTCTTAAACTTGAACATATTATTATTTAAAACATCAGGTAAACCACTATTATCAACTAATAGATCGTTGTATAGGCGACGCGACACATACTTACTAATGGATTAAAGAAAGATGTATTGTTTATAAAGACGTTTAAGGCGAAGGTATTTGAGAAAGGATACCGAGACCTAATTTTAGTATTAAAGTTAATGAGAGAGTAGGGTGGGAGAGTCGATGGGAGAATGGATAATTTTAAAGAGATAAATTAATTAATGAAGTTTCCGTCGAGACTCAAGGGTTTGAATGTTAAATTTCGTAAGCTTTGCTGAGTAAAAAGACAATTCTCTATTCCAGCCATAACGATAGCATAGATAGAAAAAGTCTTTTGTATCAGCTCAAGACGGTCAGAATGAACTTTATACCTCTAGTATGGTGACTAAATTATTAAATAGTATTCCAAAACGCTTCGGACAAAAGAAAATAAAAGGTGCAAGAGACTTCGAGGGTTTTTGATTTCCTTAGATGTCTATTCTTGTGATGGAACTTACTAGTTGGGAGCTTTACTATACTGTCATATTGAGCATGAAAAGTGAGTTTCTCATTAAATAACACTCCAAAGTCTTTGGCTACAGGTTTTCTATCTTAAAGTAAAGGATCACTTCGTTGTCCGTCTGTCAACTGTCAAGACCATTTTTCTCAGAAATGCGTGGAATTTTTAAATTAAAGTAATTGTCAAGTGAAATAAATATCAAATACGTAGGTCTACGTTCCCTTGGAGATCTAAAAAAATCAAGCTTCTAAATCTACGCAATAAAAAATTCGGCCATTTATGCGACATATTCTGGTATGGTACTTTCATCGTAATATTAATTATTTTGTACGGAACCCTCGGTTTGCTTGCACTTGTCTGACTCGCACTTGTCCGGTGTTTTATGTTATGGCCCAGCAAACGGCCCACCACCTGTGCCAATTCTTACTAAAGCTTCTTACTTCTTATAGGTAGATGATGACTCGCCGTCCACTATACGGGCCTCTATAAGTGCCGCATTATTACTATTATTATAATGTTATTTTCTTGATAGTATGATGCTTGATATTTGCTTGATATTGACTACGATTATTTTGAACCTGGTTGTTCACCGATCTTCGTGGCATCGTGAAGGCCCCATCTGAAAACCACCGCTGCACCTGACCTACTAGGTTCTGGCGTAGTATAATGCTGAGACGGGGAGCTATTTGACCCCACGCAACAAAAAATGACGTACTTAGTTTGTCTGTTTTTCGTTTCGTTTTGTTATAATATGCTAAGTATCTGTTTTGTGTTAATTATTATTTTTGTTTAACTTTTGTGTTATTTGGGGAAGAATAAATAGATTTTCCTTCTTTCGTTCTTCTTTCTGATATCATTTCTTTTGTATGAGCTTTGTTGCTTGAAATCATTATTTTTTATTGTTTGTTTATAGGTGCATTCCCCTGGATGGCTCTGCTTGGCTACAAGAGAGGTGATGATACACGCTGGCTCTGTGGCGGGTCCCTCATCTCATCACGACACGTCCTGACCGCCGCCCACTGCATCCACAACCACGAGAATGATCTGTGAGTTAACTCTTATCGGTCTAAGGCACAATTTTGTGAGTTAACTCTATCAATCTGAGGCACTATTCACCAAACATCCTACTTCCTACTAATATTTAGTATAAATGTTAGTTTTTTTTTTATAATGCAGGACATTTTCACAAAGCATCATCTAGCCCCAAACTAAGCAGAGCTTGTATTATGGGAACTACATGACTGATATACCTACTACTTATATATTTATTTTGTAAATACATACATATTATACATAGAAAAACATGCATATGCATAGTTTGTGAGGATGGATGTTTGTTACTCTTTCACGCAAAATCTTCTGAACGGATTTTGATGAAACTTTACAGCTTATACATCAGAATAACACATAGGTTACATTTTATCCGGGTACCACGCGGGCGAAGCTATGGGCAGAAGCTAGTTTTTGATAAGAAAAAAATATTGTGTCTAATATTCTACTTTCGGTCCACATTCAATATCAATTTTGGTTATTGGACTTAGCTAGAATTATCTGTGAGTGAGTGAAACTTTTTTATAAGTTCTATAAAAATGTGTGTCTATCATTCTACTTTCGGTCCACTTACATTGTAAATTTGTCAATAGTAGGATTTGGGACTGACTTTGATGTACTATTATGTATATTTGTGCTGACACTATTTGAGTGGCAAGCCTTCTATAATTTTTTTGTGGTTCTAGTCATCTAGTCATAGTATATCAATTTATAAGTATTGTTATTATAGAATATCTCATCGTCGTTATTTATTTTACCACAAAGCCACTCATCGTTTGAGACAAGGTAAATAAATAATACAACCTAAAGTCTAGATCCTTGTGGATATTTTACGAGCAAATTGATCATTGTCCATGACGTTATGGTAGAGTCGAACCCGGAACTAAAGCTATTTTAAAATGCAATTACTGACAGCCGTGTAGGTACTGACAGAGATAAGTAGTAAAGCTCTTTGCACAGATTAACAATTTTTGCTCTTACGCTCCATATGAAAGAGCTCATCCGGGAAACACTCGCATTGTTGTTTTTGTCGCCTGACAAAAACATGATTAGAACTTGCAAAATTTTCCTATCGCTATGAATATGCTTACGAAAGGTTGGTTGAATCGAAGCTAATGTTTCCATGAGTTCGGTGGTATATTCGGTTTGATTGGTGTAATGGTCGGACGGAACGAAAAAATCTCCTGGTAATCGGATTGATTTTCCGAACGTTAATTGTGCGGGACTGTACCCTATGTCCTTTTTGATTGCCGATCTTAGGCCTAATAATATTAATGGTAGTTTCCGTGCCCATTGGTTGGTGTTTTCGCAGCGTGCCATGATAGCTGCTTTTAGTGTTCGATGAGCACGTTCTACTTGGCCATTAGCCTTTGGGTTTTAGGTGGTGGTGTGAAATGACAGGCACATTTCTTTCCCCGTTGTCTCAGGGTCGGCAACGTGCGAATCCGCGATACCTCTGCTGTTGCAACGGTCCATTGGTTACGCTAACCACTTACCAAAAAGTGGGCCATAGGCATGTTTGCCACTTTAGTTTCATAATAAAAGTGTGATACCCTACAAACCACGTGATTTAAAATAACCGTAAATATGTTACAGCCATATAGATCCATAGATATGACCAATATAGTCTTGAAAATGTTCTTATGACCGATGGCTGTCAGCCTCCTTTGTTTGGTGTAAGAAAAAGGTTAGAGTTAGCGACTTTCTAAATTAGCGAGTGATTATGATTAAGAGCACAGATTAAAAATTATATAAGAGGATTAGTGTGGTTAAAGAATCTTGCTGTGGATTTTTCGCTTTCTTTTCTTAGGCACTACTATTCTTATTGGCTGATTAGACGCGTATTATAAAATCTCCCGTGGATTACCTCATTACCAATGGCACGACTAATACCAAGTATATCAAAGCAAGATAAACAAAATATTTATTTGTTCCAAAAATTATGATAATGTTGGCTTCAAAAATCCTTCCTAGGCAAAACAGTCTTGGATAGGTTAAGTTATTAGGTTTTTTTTATAGTACCACTCAGAAAAAGAGGATTGCTATCCGAACTTTACCCAAAAAACTTGGGTTCAAAATTTATAAAACCAACCGGTTAGTTTAGTAGTGTCACTGGAAAGTAAAATTTCCCTTCAGTCTACTAGTAGAGCCAAGCGGTATTGCCTAAGGAAAGAAAGGGATTTTTCCATGCACAAGACGTGTGATGTTCAGTTTATTGAAAAAGTTATCATGTTAGTTTATCATGTAGGTAGGTGCATTTTCTAAACGCAACATTATCAGTAATCACCATTATTTTTTTATAATTTACGGTTAAACAGGTAAACAGTGTTTATGGGATATTTCCTAGTATTTATGATCATTAAAACCTTCATTATAGTGTCACATCAATCACATCATTAAAATAATTTAGAGATATCATCATCTTGTTGAATTATTATTCGTCGACAAAGCGTTATTTCAATGATGGATGCATAAAACCTAAAAGAAACTTGAGTTTAGGTATTTATTTGTTTTGAGGGTTCAGTGTATCTAAGATCAAAAAACGATACTGTCTTGATTTTTCTTTCCCAGGGCAATCCAACATTTTTGGGATGAAAACTACATTCTGGTTACCATTCGGCTTTATATTGAAAATAGTCATACGAAAAATATATTTTACAACCTTTTGTACCTAACCAAAGACTTCTCAGTTTCATAAAGTACCTGGCACATTTAAATTCTGAACATATTTCCAAGTTTGGTAAAAAAATATATATATTAAGCCTGTGATTTATAGGTACCTACAGACCGAAGATGTTATTTCAAGGGTAAAAATGCGCTGCTAAGGTAAACGACATAGCATAATTTAACCTGTTCCGAAGACAGCTACTTACCTTATTTACACTACAGTACGTTTGTATGTCATGATCAGCATAACCGGTTTTGGAATCGCCATAAAGGCGATGCTTGTTTATAATGACTCTCTCACACGGGTTAGCTGCGTTTTGGCTGCGGCACGGCGCGGCGGCGCGTCGGCTTGTCAGTTTGGCTGCACCCGAACTGTTTAAGACTATACACAATCTATCTGTCCCGTGTCATTTCTGTGATTGGTTCATGATGCAAAGAAATATAGTTTGTTATAATATTTTCTATAAATTCGTGACACAGCACCGAAAATATAATACAAGGCACGGATTGTCCTTCATAAGTAGGAAATGCTCACGGAATATCTACTTTACTGGTACCGCAGCCGGCCTGCGTTCGATGTGGTGGGAGCTTAAGGCTGCGTTTCCACTAAAGCTGCCACCTCGCAGCTTAAGCGATGCCTGAGGACAATATCCTTAGCTCAGCTCTGTGCTTAGCTGAGCGATATCTTTATACATATTAAACATTCTAAATTAATAGAGCTCCTTGTTCAAGAGCTCAAAAAAATGTATATAGTTAATATATCAGTCATGTAGTTCCCATAACACAAGCTCTGCTTAATTGGGCCTAGATGATGCTTTGTGAAAATATCCAGCATTATTTATTTATTATTTAGTTTATAGACGGTGTTTGTTTGATTCCGGTGTTGGAATCCGCTATGTTTTCTCGCACCGCTCTGGTGGAATGGTACCCTTAACATCTTTTTAGTTGAGAAGGTTTACTAGTAGGTATGTAACACCTATTTACCATTGTTTATGCAATTAACACATTGGTTCTAGAGTCGTAGTACTGACAATCGTAAAGAATTTTATGGGCATAACTGGAAGTCTCTGCGGGAAATTCCCCTCATTTTTTTCAAATATCAAATATGGCCAGTACGCTATTGCGAGTTTACGCCGACTCTACGCTACACCGGCACTGTTCCGAATTTATAACAGCCTAAAATGGGTAATACATAGAAGGCCGTGTTACGGCCTGGCTTTAATTCCCATGATGGACATTCTAAGGTCTAAATCTACTCGGTTCCTGGATTTGCGAAGATACCGAGTAGATAGACAGAGGCACTTCTGAACATGACGTAGGTATAACCACTTTTTGTAGTAGAAGTACCTGAGCGTGTTGCAAGCCCATCGCCGCTTATTATGCTTTCGATTTTTTGGTTCTAGGGCATGTTTTTCTTCACTTTTTTGAGAACCTGTTAATGTGCACACGCCTTTTTCGAGTGGATATTTGATATTTATTTATTTAACCATTTCATTATAGTTACTTACCATTGACATTCCAAAGTATACATAATCATAATCTTAATCTAGAAATGTGAAAATGTACATAATTTCTTAATCTAGAATCCAATATGCATGCAAATCAGAAAATGAACAACTCATAGATAGATAGATAGATAGATAAAACATTTATTCGTTGCTACAGACACACACCAATATACATTTTATTGTCAATAAGTTTGTGTTTGTGTGTGTTGCAGCACAACAAAAAGGCCATGGCTCAGTGAAAAATTTTTGCTTAAAAGCAAAAACACTGATTTTCAGCCAAAAACCTGATGAGAGCAAGCAGAACGAGTTGCAAGTGTATCTAGCTACGAATGATTGTAGTTGTGTTGCGAGTAGCGTTCATAGCGTTCATTTAAAAGAGAAGAATCAAACTGATAAAACAACTGACGGCAGCTTATTTATTCATTAATATGATAAAAAGGGTGACATTCAAGGAATTCCTTTAATTTCGTTTTAAATTGGTTAAGCAAAAGCCGTGTAATATCTAATGGCAATTTATTGTATGTACATATCAAGCTTTTGACAGATATCCAGTTTATATGTCTTAACAAGTCTGGTTTTTGGAACGTGTAATTTTTCTTCGTTTCGGGTGTTATAATGGTGTAAATGTTTTTTCATGGGTAAATCACCTTTTTTTAAATGAATTTCTATTAGAGAATTAAAAATAAATAATAATAAACCGTTAATATTCTGGCTTTCTTAAAATATGCTCTGACTGAAGTTAGTCTATGTAAACCGTATATGATTCTAGTGGATCTCTTTTGACAAATTATAACTCTTTCGATTTGGATGGCATTTCCCCATACCGTTATCGCATAGTTCAGGAAAGAATGACAGTAAGCATAGTAAGGGGAAATATCCATTAGTGCACAACCAGATTTGATCCCACGAATTCCGGATCGGAAGTCGGGGTGCCGCTCAACACGGCTCTAAGTTATTTTTTTTTACAACTATACCTAGTGGAGATCAAGCATACGACCAACCTATTGGTTAGCGGTTACTGTAACCTATGATTGCAACACCAGAGATATGTATGACTCGTGCGTTGCCATCCGTGAGACATAACGGGTGAAAAGTCATATATATGCCTATAATTTCCGGCACCCATACAATTCAAATCGGAACATAGCAATACGACCATAACCTACTACTTGGAGCCAGAAATAGCAGTTAGAATGAGATAAACATATCTTTCCAGGTACGTGGTCCGCCTGGGAGAGCTGGACCTGGCTCGAGAAGACGAGGGTGCCACTCCTATAGACGTCCTCATCAAGCAGCAGATCACGCACGAGGAGTATAGCCCCAAGGCATTCAGCAACGACATCGCGCTGCTATTGCTAGACCACGACGTCCAGTTCACTGGTGAGTTTCCGCAACTTCTCCCCTTCAAGAGTGTCTTCAGATGTACGAAAGCGTGACACCAGCGCAGCCGACCTCTTTGACGCAGAGGGCGAAGGCTCGCCTGAGACGCAGAAGGTTGCGGGTTCGATTCCCGCTGCGGGACAAATGTTTGTATCTGCAAATATTTGTCTCGGGTCTGGGTGTTTTTCTTTGTATAATATGTATGTAATTAAAAAAAATAAGTAGTATATAAGTAGTATATCGGTCATGTAGTTCCCATAATACAAGCTTTGCTTAGTTTGGGGCTAGATGATGCTGTGTGAAAATGTCCAGTATTATTATTTATTTATAGGAATACGTGCCCATCATTCTGCTGTTTTTTTTTGTGCATTTTGCCTTTGGGCCAAAACACAACTACGTTTTCTTACAATGAAATATAAGTTCAAAAGTGCCATCGAATTTGCAGCGCCCTTGTGGCAAAAAAGCCTATGAACTGACTTTTTTTATAATAAATAATACTAGATTTTTTTTTACTCAGCATCACCTAGCCCCAAAGGAAGCAAAGCTTGTATTATGGGAACTGCATGACTGATATACTACTTTTTTTGGAAATACATATAAAACACCCAGACCTGAGACAGATATTTGCAGATCATACAAACATTTGTCCCACGACGGGAATCGAACCCGCAACCTGCTGCTCTCAGGCAGGCCTTCGCCAACTGCGCCACAGAGGTCAACTAAAGAAATACAAAATCCCGTCTGTTTCATAATCACTCGCTAACTTAGCAAGTTATTAAAACCAGCCCTGTCCTTTTGTAACACTAAACAATGGATAGAGGCTGGCAACTTTTAGCACGCTGCTAAAGTGAGTGATTATGAAACAGAGGAATCGATTGTAAGATACCGTATTTCAATCCGATAAGATAAATGGCAAAAATGGCAATAGACAAACAAACAAAAAACATAAAATGGCAAATGGAAATACAGGCTCCTGCCACCGTCGCGGTTTTATAACCAGAGTCAATTTCAATTTCAGATCTGATCAAGCCTATTTGTATTCCGACGGCGAATGAACTGCGCGCACGCACATTCGAAGACTATAACCCACTTATTGCTGGCTGGGGAGACACTGAGTTCCGTATGTTATCATCATCATTATTTCTACCATACTCTGCATTAGAAACAACCTGTGAAAAATGAATCGCCGTTTTAAGTGGGAATTATTGGAGGAATTTCACTCTCAGTTTTGTCTCTATGAACCACTAGCCGATTCTCGCGGTTTTACTCGCGTAATAGATAATAAATTGATAGGTGCATCAAAAACAATTGCATGCCTTGCACCCTTAAGGGATTTTTGAAGCATATTCAGTTCTTTTGTATTTTAAGTATCCAAACTAAGTTTACAGCAAATCGCACCACGCGTTAAACATTTCTTAAACAAACTTGACACACCATCCTAAACTCTTTGAGGGGTAGTTTAGAAAAAAAAATATTTTATCGTTTGTACTGAATAATATATATGCCTAGTTTCAAACAAATTGGAGCACTCGTTCAAAAATTCCCATACAAACTTGGACACCCCCTACATCCCCTTTGAGGGGTATTTTGGGGAAATAATTATATAAGACTTATAATTTGGATTTAAGAATATTTATTTGAAGTTTCAAGACTGTAAGTTCAAGGAATATTATTTTTTCATACAAAGGTTTTCACCCCCTTAGGGGTAGAAATTTCCAAATACCTTTCTTAGTGCATCCCAAAATCATAAGAGGAATATACCCTCCAAGTTTCATGCTTCTAGGACTTAGGTTTTGCGTTGATTCACCTCTTGGACTTGGACACCCCCTACATCCCCTTTGAGGGGTATTTTGGGAAAAAAAAATATTAAAAACTTTTATCTCCCCAGGTGGACCAGCAGCTACGCATCTTCAAGTCCTACAGCTGCCTGTGGTCAGCAATGAGTTCTGCCAGCAAGCGTACTCCGCCTACAAGAACCAGCATATTGATGAGAAGGTGCTCTGCGCTGGCTTCAAGAAGGGGGGGAAGGACGCCTGTCAGGGTGACAGCGGTGGACCTCTGATGCAGCCTATTGTAAGTATTAGGGGTAGTATTATTAACTAGAAGTTCTACTTCTTTTTGTGAAAGAGCTCGTCCAGGGAAGTAAAACCATGGTGCCTATTTTGCCGCTAAGCAGTATGCTCGCCTGTGTTCTGGTTTGAAACCACAGGCACGGGTACCGGTGAAATTACAGGCCATGAGACTTTTCACCCGTTACCCCTTAACCCTTATGTCGGGTTATTCCCGTTGTACCCCGATATTCGATCCCATCGGGGGACAACGGGAAGTTTATTTTTAATGTAAAGGGAATTTAATTTTCCCTATGTCCCCCGATTCATCCTTTTGCAATCTAGTATAAAATCAAACATGGGTCGGCAACACGCGCTTCATACCTCTGGTGTCGAAGCATCCATAAGTTAAGGTAACCACTTACCAATAGGTGGGCATTATGCTTGTTGCTACTTGAGTTGTATAAAAAAAAAGTCATAGACACAGGGAGACAAAACAGAAAAACGGACTAAAAATTAATTTCTGTCTATAGGGCAGACGTTTCTCGTATGCTTCTGGCCTTTTTTTTATGCCCTTGTAAAAGATAGGATTCAACTCGACAAAATGTTTAAATAACTATTGGTATGCCTTAAAACACGCATTTGTAAAGTTCTTATAAATAGAGATAGAAAAAGATTAGAGGCAATACTTTAATGCATACCAAATAATATTACAGCTAAGTATTATAAACTTATATTTTATTATTGTATATATTGTACAATGGGCGGTCTTATCGCTAATTAGCGATATTACCAGACGTTATTAGGTTTCTTTACAAACTTTAAAAAAGTACATTTGATCGTAGTTTCTAGCCCGGTCGGAAGTAATGATAATTTTCAGTTCAGAAAAACTGCAAACTCGCATTAACAGGGAAAGAATACGTGGAGAGGAAACAGGAAACAACTTATAACCAAAAACACTAACCTGTTTTACCCTTTACAGTGGAACGCCGCCGATCTAAGTACCCACATGTACCAGATTGGTGTGGTCTCCTTCGGGAAGAAGTGTGCGGAAGCTGGCTTCCCAGGCGTATACTCCAGGGTCACGTACTTCGTGCCCTGGATCCAGGAGAAGGTGGTTGGAGTGGTCAGCAGATGAGATAATGAGGAACGCCTGCCAAAACTCTTTGTGCAATACGTCTAAGTTCCATTTTATTGATACTCTAACGGGCTCAAACCCTAAAGCTATCAAACAACCGCGTCGCACGAACAGTCATGCATAGTATGTTGCAATTTAAATTCCATAAAAACATTTATTTAAATTGTTTGATTTCTTCGTTGTGTAATTTTTTTCTCTTTCATGATAGTTTTTGTAAGTAAATTTACAATATTTCTAAAAATTATTACTTACAAAAACTATCATGAAATAGCAAAAAATTACACAACGAAGAAATCAAACAATTAGAATAAATGTAAGTAAGTAAATTTACAATATTTTGTAGAAAAACTTATTGTAAATTTACTTACAAAAACTATCATGAATTTGATGAATAATTTTACTTATTTTGCGCTTTCTTCAAACGTACAAACCCTCTTACTATTTCTCGATAGTAAGAGGGTGTTTGTTTGTGTATTGGTTTATCTATTTTTTTCCAATATTGCTTTACCGAATGAAATTCAATTTTGCACATATGTTTTTCAATTATGTTTTTTTTAATTGTCATTCATTGACCTGCTATATGTACCGTTTTTAGAATTTGCGTGTGCCGCTGTGGGTGAATTTAGTTCCGCGCCCGTAACCTAGGTGTCCGCTGCAGTAGGTTGAAAGCTTTAGGCCATTAAAATATTATTCTAAATTGAACTATTTATACATAACTGGAGTCCATATATTTTTCTGTATTTAGTGTCTAGTTGTAAGCCCTAAGTTATTATTTTGTTTGTAAATATTTTATTTAAAATGTTTAAGCTATAATATTTAGTTAGAAAAAAAACAGGTTTGTACCTACCTAGTATCAATGGATAGTTTTTTAACTTAATGCAACCATGTCATGACAGTTTTACCAATAAATCTAGTTTTAATGATCACCTTTGTATTTATAATGATATACGAGTACATAAAGTAAATCTTTCTTCCACCCTTCTGCAATGGATAGGGTCATGTTATCTCGGAAAATATATTAGGTTTCTATTTCTATTCTTTCTTTTCATTCGTCATTAGCACTACACTAAAGCCGAATGAAGGATCATCAAAAACATAACCAAGCAGAGTTTGTTGCCTGATTCTTCTAGGCTTGGTCGCGCGCGAGGAATTGACGTAAATTCATTTTCAAATTATAAATTTTAAGTTGTAATTTTTTTAAGTTGACGTTTCTTTAATGTCCTTATGATTTCAATAAATAAATACCTTGACTTTGACTTTGTAGCTGGTTTTTGTTAGCTATCCCTGTGTTATTCTAGGTCATATTCAAATTCAAAAGGACTTTTATTATTTGAAATCACAAGGATCATATAGAAACGCCTACTTATAAATTAGATAGATAAAAAGTGGTTTATTGCACAACATAAAACAAGTACATAGGCGAAGTTTATGCTTATTAGCATTTTCAAAATGGCCTTGGACAACAATGTAATTTTGGACACAGCGCCTGTAAAAATGCCATGGTCTCATTCTTATAGCCATTTTGCTAGTGAAGTTAGGCGACTAATTAGTTAGGGGACTAATTAGCTCCCTAATTTCACTAGCAAGGCCATCATTGATACATTGAGGATTAAAAATAAGGGACCTAATTTACATCCTCATGTCTATAGAGACATCATAGGATTATAGGATGGCCTTGAAATAGGGCCTTGCATCCTTCAAGAACCAGTGTGCAGAAAGTGGTGTGGCCTTAGTTTTAGGTACATTGAAAAAACAACTACTTAACCAAGTTAGTCACGATTCTATTTCCTGTATCTAGCTAGATACGATTTACAGATAAGTATAAAAACATTGATAACACTATCTGTTTACAGCCGCGTTGGTCGTGAATTATTTTGTTGCCAGTAGATCAATAGGAAGGACACAATACTGTGAATACCTACGACTAATATTCTATGTATTTTTAAGAGTGAAAAAGTAGAGACATTTGTATATTTAAGTAAAAATCTAGTGAAATACTTAAACATGTATCTGCAGGAGAACCGAGGTAAGAATTAGGTCTGAGTTCAACTACACAATAACGGGTGGTTAGGTCCTAACCAAAGCTTTTTGACACATGTTTTCATAGGAATCTGTCATTATAATCAATGGTTAGACTTCATCGTCCGTTTATTTTGTTGGTGAACTAAAGCCTTAAGTTTTTAGAATAGAGATAAATGAGAAGTGATGGTAAAACACACCAGGCGAAGATCCACGATCCAAGATTCCACGCCTTTCGTGTTTCTTCAATCAACTTTGTGCGCCACATGCCTAGTGTCAGATAATTCTTCATAGGCTCTTTTAACTTACTAGCTTCTGCTCACGGCTTCGCCCGCGTGGTACCCGGATAAAAAGCAGCCTATGTGTTATTCTGATGTACAAGCTATATTACTGTAAAGTTTCATTAAAATCCGTTATGTAGTTTTCGCATGAAAGAGTAACAAACATCCATCCTCACAAACTTTCGCGTTTATAATAGTAGTAGGATTTCTAGAAAACACTAGATTCCTATCAACTCATACTCATACTCATACTCATTTATTTTTAACCATGGGAACATAGAATACACTTGGTTACGTCGAAAACTTACTACTTAGAATGGTGCTAGAAACAGGCAAGTATTTTACTTACATACCTATGAATGTTTACATAATTATATTAAAGTACTGCTGTAAAGGGGCATTGTCAAAAAAAAAAATGTTGGTACAATAATAAGTTAAACAAAAAAAAAATTAACAAGTAATAATAAATAATATTTGCTGCTGTAAAGGGGCATTGTCAAGTACATAATGTTAAAATTATTGGGTTAAATGTCAATAATTATTATGGAATGGTTCTGCTGTATAGAGGCATTGTCAAAGAAAGTGATTAATATAATAATAATAATAATATAACATACCTATATAATGTCAGATCTTTTAGCTTATTGTTGCTTAGTCAAAATAGTTTACAATCTAATCAATACAACATTCTTGGACCTGGGGTCTCACTACCAAGTTTTGTAGCAATTCAATCGTAGTAAAGTTATCAAATCCGGATACGAGATTGAGGGCGCTATGGCGTTGTCATAAATTATGAAACAGACTTTGACATTTTTACCTGACAATTAAATCGCTTCATGATTTATTATCAGGCACTTATTATCAATACAAATGCGTTGGTAAATTGGTAAAAACAAATTGATAAAATTAGCATCCTAAGAACTCCTTATCAGGGATATGCCCTCGAAAACACACGCTATAATTTATTGGTTGATTAATGGATTAGTGATATTTTTCCGCTTATCCATCACTAATTAAATTCTCATAGGAACACTTTTATCTGTTTACAAAACAAAAATATTATTTTCCAAAGTATTATTTTCTTTCTGTACACGAACCTACCTCTCTCTAGCTCAAGGTTTGCTGGAAGAAAACTCTTTTTAGGGTTAAGCTTGCCTTTGTACATGTCATTGAATTCTGCCTTTTTTGTGTTTATTTGTGTGTACAATAAAAAATATGGAAAAATACACACTTATTTATTGACTTATGATTATGGCCCGCCTTAGACGCAGAAGGTTGTGGGCTTGATTCCCGCAGCGAGAATTTTTTGTATCATCTGCTAATATTTGTCTCGGCTCTGGGTGTTTTCTATGTATAATATGAATGTATTTACAAAAAAAAATATATAAGTAGTATCTAATTCTAATTCTAAGTGGGGGAACCAAGGTCTGCACTGACGTCCCACATTGGGGTGTATTGTGCATTATCCCCCTTCTAACCTGACCCCAACCAGCCCAACTCCTTGAAGTAGCGGAGAAGGACTCTGGGTTGATGACAGCAGTGTTCCAGTGTCCCTGATCTCTTGTCAGTTAATGGTGACGGATAGCATGAGTTCATAAGCTCTTGCAGTTCCGTTTTCGACCTGACTTCATTTGTGGCGGTGCAGTGTATTACCATATGCTCCACAGTCTCTTCAACCTGGAGGCAACCTCGACAGAGTCCACTATCCGTGGCCCCTGTCTTAAGGAGATGGTGATTCAGATCACAATGTCCCGTGATGATGCCCACCATCATCCTCAGGTCGTCGCGTTTCATTTTTTGTAAGGTGTTCGTTATTTTACGATTTTTTACCGGTAGCAAAAAATTTTGGATGTTTGCAGTCCGGTCGTTGTTCCCATATTTTCTGGTGCTCCTCTTCCGAGTTAAGTTTCAGCCTGTTTTTTATTTCTGTCGTTGTAGGGCTAGATAGGCTGATATCGTCTGGAGTTGGAATAAGTTTGCCTCCTTCCTTCACCAAGGAGTCGGCTTTATCGTTATCTGGACAGCTGCCGTGTCCTCTTGTCCATCTTATTGTTACCGTGTGTTTTTCAGCTAATTTTTGGAGCGCATTGTGGCACTCTACTACGGATTTCGATCTGATGTCAAGTCTGCCGAGTGCGTTGATGAGTGATGCACTGTCTGTTGTAAAGATTAGCTGTGTAGGTGGGTTTTCACTTGATATGGTCTCAGTGGATGGTAATATTTCTGTGGCTGCCAGGAGGAGTCCTATGGTTTCCGCCTGGAATGCCGTAGGGCTTGTGCTCTTGATAGTCCAGTCTCGGAGCAGTAGAAGCCACAGCCTGCCCCTGTATTGTTTTTGGCACCATCTGTGTAGATGTGAAGGGCAGAGGGTGTTAGAGGGTCCTTACCCTTCGTTACCTCTTGTGTAGCAATTTGGTATCTCTTGTTAGTTAGATATGTTGTAGCTATTCTATCTGTACCTCTGGTGGCTTCTGGGATAATGGTTATAGCCTTATCCAGTATTTTGCAATGATTTGTTGTTTTGACATTGCCTTTCCATTGATTTGTGGATTTTATTCTCAGAGCTGCTGCCATAGCTTCCTGTTGTATGTGTACATGAAGTGGTATCAGCCCTAATATGATGTCTAATGCTGCTGATGGAGTAGATTTTGCACATCCACTGATGAGCGAACATGCCATTCTTTGAATCTGCTGCAGTTTGTTTACTGCCGTAATTAAGTTGGTTCATGGCCACCATACCACGGCGCCATATGTTAGCACTGGTCGGACCATGACAGTGTACATCCATAGGCAGAGTTTGGGTTTTAGACCCCAGTCCTTGCCGACCGCGCGGGTGCACTGCCATAGTACGTTTGTTGCTTTAGTAGTAGCGTGGTCGAGCTGTTTACTCCAGTTGAGTTTGCTGTCCAGCCATGCCTAGGTACTTGACCTCTTTGCTGAAAGCTAGTTCCTTACCAAAAAGAGAAGGCAGTACTAGTTTCGGCAATTTCAGCTTGCGAGTGAATAGCACGAGTTCTGTTTTGTTGGGGTTGACAGATAGACTGTGCTTGAGGCACCAGGCTTCCACGATTCGGAGTGCTTTCTGCATCTTCTCACATAGAGTGGATTCAAAGAGCCCCGATATCATGATTGCTAGGTCGTCAGCGTATGCGATGGTTAGTATACCGTCTTTGTTAAGTGTGTCCAGAAGTTCATTAGCTACAAGCACCTATAGGAGGGGGGATAGTACTCCTCCTTGTGGGCAGCCTTTGGTAACCCTATATCGCGTGACTTCTGAACTTTCTGTGAGGGCTGATCTGTTTGCGAGCATTTGTGTTATCCAAGTATTAAGGTTTTCATTGACGCCTTGGTTCCTTAGGCCTTTTTCAATGCTAGAAAAGGTCGTTTTATCAAAAGCTCCTTCTATGTCTATGAATGTGACCAGACAGGATTGTTTGCTCTCTAGTGCACTTTCAATCTTATGAACAACATGATGTAGAGCTGTCTCAGTTGATTTGCCTGATTGATAGGCGTGCTGATTTTTGTTAACCGGATTTGCGACTAGTGGCCCGCTACGAATGTGCCTGTCACACAGTCTTTCTAAGGTTTTTAGTAGGAAGGAGCTCAGACTGATAGGTCTGAACGACTTTAGTTGCGTGTAGTCAGATTTGCCAGGTTTTGGAAGAAATACTACTTTTACTTCCCTCCATGAGTGAGGGATATATTTGCAATGCAGCTCCTGTAGATGGCTGTTAGAGTTGCCTCTATTTTGGAGAGATTCCATTGCAGAAGGGCTGGAAAGATTCCGTCGGTGCCGGCAGCTTTGTAGGGCTGAAAGGAATAAGTAGTATATCGGTCATGTAGTTCTCATCATACAAGCTCTGCTTAGTTTGGGGCTAGATGATGCTGTGTTCAAAAATTACCAGCATTATTATTATTAATTATATTTGGCTCAACTGTGGTAAGTAAGTATCCCTATCCTCATATTAAAAATGCGAAAGTATGGATAATTGGAGTCGTCCCCTCAATACGATGACGGAAAATATCGTGAAAAAAAACAGCAAATTCGAAGGCATGTGTAATTCTTCTTCTTCTACTCTATTCTATTCTACTCACGTTTCCAGTAATTCACAAAGGATGGCACTTCCTCCGTACCTACGTGCTGACCCTGACGCGCTTCGACCAGTTCCTTCAAGGGTCACTGATCATCGTCATGTTCCTGGAAACCAACGTGCTGCTACTGCTGAGGAGGAGTGACGGAGGAGGGTATACTCCTGGAGCAATAGAAGGTAAATATAGTAGACTTGGCTAGCAGCCAGCTGAGGAAACAGCGTCAAATCACTTTTTCGTCGTGTCTGGTTATATCATGGTCACCCTGGCCCTTAGACAATAACCACTTTCCGTTGGCGTTAATGCCTGGGGAAAGGTTAAATTGTATGGAAATGATATTAGCTGCGCGACGGAATTCGAACTCAAGACATTTGACTCTTTTCGATTTTAGATACAGTCCAGCAATTTTAAGATCAATTTAACGCGAGCAATCCCAGAAAATTCTGCCAACAAACTTCATTGTTTTGATGATCCTTCAGCTTTAATGTGTAAATGAATGATTAAATTGCACATTGTTCCGTGGAAACTCTTTCTCTATCGAATCAAATGGTGGAATAAACTACCATTTGAAATTAAAAAGGTAGACTCTAAAGAAAGCTTCAGCGAGTCAATCACTCGCAAACACTTCCTCAATGAGTTGTATTCATAGTTTATCTACCCTACCTTCAAACTAATAATTATATGTATACGTGCCTATAAATATATAATTATATATATTAAGTAAATGTAATAAGATATACATATATTATAAAAGAGTATTGTATCTATTATATGTATAAGTTGATAAAAAATTGTAGCACGCTTACCGCCAATTATAACAAATTGGGTTGGCTGGTAGAAAATGCTTTAGCATTAAGTCAACCTATTGTTAACTTTTAATTAAATGTGCAATTAAGAGTTAATAAATAAATAAATAAAACCACGAGACTATTGATCTTCTTTTTAGACTGGGTGATGATGTCAGCCGGTGGTACCGAGTTCCTACTGGGCCCACTCCTGGCGTGGTGGGGCCGAGACAAGCGTAACTTCGCGCTGTCCACTACGCTAGCACTGGCCGCTATCACAGGATGTCTGGTGCCAACCGTACCGTTTCTAAACTCCGCCCATCCGTATGTTGGTAAGACCCTTACTCACGTTTCACGTTTTCAAAATATTTTTATTTGCGTCCAAAACAAAGTAAAAAAAACTCGAAAAGAACGGTAATGAAATCCCCAGAAGTTTAAAAAACTGTGTCGCGAATATTAGCGCCCTCCTCCGAAAAAAACAATCAATAGAATAGTCTAACTAAGAAGTAGTCTTGGTCCGAGAGCGGGTGAAGTCGTAGTGATATTGCTCAAAACCGATTACTGATATTTTTTTATGTCTGTGATCATAGGAGCTCTGTACCCTCTATCCCGAATCCATAAATTTAATTCTAAGCGAGGAAGCACTGACCCGCATTGAGATGTATCGGGTGTTATCCGTCTTCTAAACCCTAAACATCAAAACTTCTTGAAAAGGAGGAGAAAGATTTACAGACTGCTATATTGCAGTCCTGTTTTGCTACATTACATACACTAACAAGTATGTTCAGTGTATACATGCTTATCTAACAAAGTATGTAGGTATACTGAAGTACTGACATTTGGGTGGGTAGGTAATAGAGGTGAGTAATAAATAACGTCACGATGAAAAAATCACAGTGATCTGAAGTCAAATAGTATCACTGTGATTTGTCGAAAAGGAACAACGTTACGTAAGTCGTTCCATCGTGCTCCAATCGCGCACCGTTCCAAGATATATTATCGTTCCTTCCTACTGACTGCTCTAATGACGCGTGACTAGCTTCCTCGGCGCCTGTTCCTATTTATTTCACTATAACTCTCTTTATAGAGTTAGAGGGTAAGTAGGTACCTGTTTTCTAGAAATGGCAGATGAGAACAATCTAAATCAACTTTTACGTTATACACTCATTATCGTATTTGATATTAGTTGGGATAAGGTACTTGAAGGTATGTGTATTTTATATTAATATTTAGGTATTTACTATGGATGAAGATACATCGTTAATATGGTTAATACCTATAATTTGGTTGTAAGTACCTATTTAATTACTTTAAAAAAATAAAAATAAAAAGTACATAAATAATAGTTATATAGAAATAGTTAACGACATACGGCTTATATTATAATGTTTGTGAAACAGTGCCAATATTCAATTTGTGCAACTCAGTCCTGAGCCTGTGAGCCTCGTATTTCGGAACATTTAAAACAATTATACACATCTCGTTTCTCGTGACCTGAGTGATCGACGTGACAAAGTCACGTTGATTTTTCTGGTATTTCGGAACATTTAAAACAATTTTAGACATCTCGTTTCTCGTGACCTGAGTGATCGACGTGACAAAGTAACGTTGATTTTTCACTGTGACTCTTTTGGAACTGGAACGACAGTCACGGTGATACGAAAATAACGCTTTTCCCCACCTCTAGTAGGTAAACACTTTTCAATGCCTTTTGTAAATTGTAAGTTAGAAAACAGCGAGAAAACAAAAGATGATGGGAACTTGGAATTGACCTGTATAATAGTGTGTATACACTTATGTCTATTTCCCAGAACTTTGCGGTGGTGGAACACTGTATCGCGCCGCCACCTCAGACCCTCGAAGTCCTGTGCGGATTGCTTTAGCCATCATCTGCTTTCTGTTCTGCACCCTGGCCAAGGCTAGCATCTGGGCCCATGGAATCACCTACCTTGATGACCACCAGCCAGAAAACGGACCTTACTTCTACGGCAAGTTTATCCGCAGTCCGCTGTTATCCACTCCAGGCCTCTGGGCTTCTAGAAAAATACCTCACGCTTACTTTTCCTTTCACACTAATTAAGGCAAATTTGTCAAGGTAAAACTTGGCAGTTGTCACGTGACATTTCCACAGCTAATGCCATTTCTATACAATTCATATTCATATTCATGCTCAATGTACATCAGCTTAGGTCTTACATTAAAGTACCTAGCTGTAGGAAAGTACATGGACCGATTAAAGGGAAAAGGAAAATGTTTCAACTTTTCAAAATGGTTGCAAACATTTTTTGATTTGTTTACGTCCAATCTTCCAGGTATCCTCATCTCAATCCGTTTATCCCTGGGCCTCAGCACACAGAACTGGCTGCAGAACAGCTCTCTGAGCGAGGACTGGTGGAAGGCACAACTCTCCATCTCCTCGCTTACGCTCATGCTTGCAATCCTGTTCACGCTGTTCCCGCGGCAAATGAAACAGATTCCAGAACTGGAGAGACCAGCCTCTACTGGTGAGTGTCTGACAGTCGCTACAGGACGTAACTTGCGAACCTGAAAACGAATTTAAAATACAAAATTAATCAGGAAAAAATAAAACGATCTTCAAATACCGGAAATGTCATTCCCCATCTTTTCGCCCTTAGGAGTATATTTTTTTCATAAAATTATAATATGGGATACTTTAAAGTAGTCCCTAAAATCCAATTGAAAATAAATCAGTTTCATTTCATTGACAAACTCGGTTGCGTGTTGGGCGTGAATTCAGTTGCGAGACAAGAGGTACGGGTTCTATTACCGCTGCGGGATAAATGTTTGCATGTTCTACATATATTTGTTTCGGGTCTGGGTGTGGTGGTACCGCGGTACTCGTAGTTCCTGATACCCACGAAACAGGGAATCTAAGTGTGGGTTAAGAAATTTGTGTCTGTTGGATCAAAGCATTGAAATTATCGTGGTTCGGTATCATTTTAGAATATTATTGCGCACTACACCACGTAGGTACTTTTCTATTCTACTATTAAAGTTTCGTTGATCGTTTAGAGCACTGTTTCTCAAAGTGGACGATAACGCCCCCTTGTGGGCGCTGGAGGCCTTCAGTGGGGCGCTTAGGCGGTCTAGAGGGGAAAGCATAGGTTGTTTTGTTTAAAAACTTTGGGGGATGCAAGGATTGTTTTATATTCTCAAAGTGGGCGGTGGGAAAATAAGTTTGAGAACCCGTCCTTCCTCATGAGCATCGTCCGCGACCGCGCTCGACAGTCGTGAGACGGAAGCTCACACGTTCGTGTCTCACGACCGTATAGTACTTGGTATAGTCGTATATTAGATATCCTAAAATGTCTGTTAGATCTTTATTTATTTACTAGCTTTTGCCCACGGCTTCACCCGCGTGGTACCCGGATAAAAAGTAGCATATGTATTATTCTGATGTAGGTATCCTACTGATCCTACTAATATTATAAACTTGAAAGTTTGTGAGGATGTTTGTTACTCTTTCACGCAAAAACTACTGAACAGATTTTGATGAAACTTTATAGTAATATAGCTTATACTTCAGAATAACACACAGACTACTTTTTATCTGGGTACCACGCGGGCGAAGCCGTGGGCAGAAGCTAGTAAGCTATATTACTGTAAAGTTTCATCAAAACCCGTTCAGTAGTTTTTGCGTGAAAGAGTAACAAACATCTACCCTCACTCTCGCGTTTATAATAGTAGTAGGATTTTATTATCGTCTCTTCCCAGGTTTCTTCAAGTCACTGGATCGCGTAGTTCGGAACAAAGCTCTGGTGATACAGACTATAGCGCTATCCATGCTGAGTGCTTCGGTCTTGGGTTTCATACACTACGACCAAGCTTACGTTCAGGTAATAATAATACTAGACGTTTTCACACAGCATCATCTAGCCCCAAAGTAAGCAGAGCTTGTGTTTTGCGGGTACTCGTGACTGATGTACATACAGCAGGTCTGGGGTCTAGACAAATACCTCACGCTTACGTTTCCTTTCACGCTAACGCAAATTATCAGCTCAGTAAAAATCCTTCCCCATTGCAAATGGAGGGCAGATTACGAACCCTGTTAAGGTCGTCGTGGTTCCATCGCTTATAGGTTACTCAAAGAAGAGTAGTTAATAAATATAAGTGATTTCTAAAACATGCTAAGTTATAATATAACTGCTGTTTTTCAGGCCAGGTTCCACGTAGAGGCGTACCGACAAGACCCCCAGACTTCGAGAAGGCTCTCCGACATATTCCAATCATTAGTCATCATACTATTCGTTATGGTAAGTAAGTGTGGTGTTTGTGTTAGATGAAACTAATACGACCACAGTTTCGGGCATGCGTGTAGTGCATGTCGGCACGCCAATGGTACGAGATAGTCATGGGTAGCACATTGTTTGAAAACGAGGATCGTGCGAAGGGCTCAGTTTTACAGCTGAGCCAGGACACTGTGGTACCACGATTGAGGCGAGGCAGCGAGGCAGTATCTGAACGTAGTTGAGTGAGGCAGTCTTGGGAACACAGTCTGCACTGTGCGTGTTATGTGGTGTGGTAATGGAGTGGAGTACTATGTGCGAGCCAACACGATCTTTCCTCGCGGCTCGGCTCGCGCCTCGCGCCTAGCACGATTGTGCAACTGTGTATGCAGGTGTGCTAGCTCGTCCAAACGAAAAGAGTGAGGCCTCGTTTCGAGAAAGTGTGTAGCTACAAAAGTGGTGCCACACGTGCTGAGGACCCACCACTAGTACGAGATCCGTGGGTAAGAGTACACGTGTTGTTAGTCTAACTGACGTACCGCGCCTCTTATCGAGTCTGTGGTAGCGTGATACCTAGATGTTTCTATTGCCTGTCTAAGTCTACCTTGTGCTTAGGGCCTGTAAGCGAGGACTTCAGTATGTTAATTTATTATCCGTTTGGTTTTATTGAGTTTCTTATGTTTGATAACTAATAAATAACATAATTTGTATTCATAGCAGTTTATCTTATCTACCTTGTCTTAAACTGTTACGACCTACTATATTTTTGTTTTTGTCATTATTATTTATATGTATAAGTCTAAGTGCCTATATCAAATTATATATATTAAGTAGTCAGTCTATGCCGAGCGTAATTAGCGGACGGACGTACCAGTGTAACATTTTGAGGCTGGCTGTGCTATTAACTTTTGTCTCCCTTGCACTTGCGGTTACAAAGCGCGATAATAATTTGCTTTTGTTGCGCTCACTCGCTTGCATTGCATTGTGAATTCAATTCAATCACTGGCATCCATCTTGTTTGTTCCGCCACCCACAGTATCGAACACCAAACTCATTTACCTTTATTGTTTACATCTGTGATTGCGCGCACAAACAAAACAGATTCTTGTGATTGTTCATCGTTACTACGTACCTACTACAGATGGATGATCCTGTATCAATGTGTACTACGAAATCCAAAACGGGCTCGCATCCTAACCTCGCTTTCATAACAAGTGACCCGGACCAAATCTCTTTGCGCAAAAGAAAAATTCCAGACTCCGAAAAACTGATAATGAATGAGCTTAGACAAGAGTTGTCTCTGTCCATGGATTGTTTTCGGCGTGAGTTGAGCGACACCCTAAAGGAATTCCAGGAAAGTATGATGTCATCTTTTGAATGTATGTTGAAAAAACAAACCGATAACATACAACAACTGCACGAAGAGTTTGCTAAAATGAAAAACGATCTATCCAAGATACAAAAGTCAAACGACAAATTGCAACGTGCCCAAACTCAATTGACCTCTGATTTTAAACTACTACAAAAAGATAATGAAAACGTAAATGAGTATGTAACTCGCCTAGAAAAACGCATTGATTCCACGAATGTGCTGGTTTCGGAACTTTCGGAGCAATTGCGTCATAAAGATCAAGACGGAAGAAAAAACAACCTCGAAATATCTGGCGTACCACTTACTAAGGATGAAAACTTATCCAGTATTCTACACCGCCTATCTGTTAAAGTTGGGTTCCCGCTGTCTCCGGGCGATGTTGACTATATTCATCGAGTAAGACGTTATCTCCCTCAACAAAAAATAGCCAGCAGCAATGATAAGACCTCCCCTGAGAAGACCTCTGTACCCAACATTATCGTCAGGTTTACGCAGCGCAGGCGTAAAAGTGAGCTTCTGGCAGCTGTTCGTGCCCGCCGCGGCATAACAACAACTGATCTAGGCTTCGACGGCCCATCCTCACTGGTCTACGTGAGTGATCATCTTACACCGCACTACAAACTGCTGTACCGTCGTGTGCGCGAGCAAGCAAAACAACTGGACTTCAAATTCGTCTGGCTCAACGATTGTAAAATATTTATTCGTAAAAGTGATGTGTCTAAGGTGATAATTATCACAAATGAAAGTGACTTAACTAAAATTAAGTGACTGAAAACTTGAATGGTTGTTGTGTTTTAGTTGGTACTCATTAGGTACCCATACTAATTAATTGTGCCATTGAATATTTGTGTCAATCCTTTGCAAACTTAATAACTTAATTATAGGCAAACTCATTTGACTCTGTTTAGGGTTGTAGTTATCTTTATTATTATTATTGTTTTTTTTCTCACAACAAATCAACTGAAGAAGTTGTTAGGTACCTAATATTTCTTATCTTGTATATTGGTGGTACAATATGAATTTGTCAGACTCTTTATCTATCTATTATCAAAACACAAACGGGCTCCGTACCAAATCCCACATATTCTTATCTAACATTTTAAATACTAACTATGATATTGTATGTATTACTGAATCATGGCTTAATGATTCATTTTATAGCGCAGAGTATTTTGATAACCGCTACGAGGTATTTAGATGTGATCGTGATGAATTATCCTCCGGCTGCAAACGTGGTGGTAGTGTAATGTTAGGTGTGCGCCGTGAGCTGTGCGCGGTCGAGCGGGCTAGCTGGTGTGTGCCGCCCCCAGCCGATGAGTTACTTGTGAGTATCCCTATAAATAACTGTTCCAGAATCACATCCTCAGTCACTCAAACTGAACACACATACCTACATATAATTTGCACCTACATACCGCATGGTTCTCAACATGAGTCCCTTATGGAATCTTTCTATTCCAGAGTAACAGATCTAGTTCACTCTAACTCTAATGATACATTTATTATCTTGGGAGATTTCAATGTAACTAATGCAAACTGGTACTATGATGATGATACAAATAGCATGATGATCACCACCACTAACGACTATTTATCATGTCTTACGTCCGATTTTATGAGTCTTGCCCTTTTAAATCAGTTCAATAGCAAGTTTAACGCTAGTAATAACAGAATCTTGGATTTGGTTTTTTGTAATGTGCATTGTAGTGTAGATGCACCTGATGTCAAGCTGGTTCCTGAAGATCCTCATCACAAAGCCCTGGATATTGATATTTCCATTAACCTCCCAGCTCCCCTTGTTAATAATATCATACAAACGAGGAAGTTTTTTAAAGCTAACTTTGATTCTATTAAATTAGGTCTCCGTTCATATGACTGGGACACTGCTTTCTCACTCATGGTCGATATTGATTCTAAAATTGCTTTGTTTTACCAAGTTCTTGATGACTTAATTGATCAATTTGTACCTTTGTGCAGATTTTCCAATAATACTAATTCATATCCACCTTGGTACACTAGGTCCCTTATGAGGCTTAGCAATGAGAAGAGAAAATACCATAAAAAATGGAAAATTTATGGTCTTAAACATGATTATAGTGTGTTTTCTCTTCTTAGGGCTAGACATCGTAAGATGGAAAGTGAATGTTATAATAGGTATTTAACTTTTTCAGAAGAAAAAATTAAAGAACACCCAAAATTTTTCTGGTCTTATGTAAAATCAAAAAAAAAAACAATTCAAATACCTCATATAATGTCTTTTAATGGAGAGACGTTGTCTGATGGTGAAATAATTTGTGAAAAATTCAACCAGTATTTTCAGTCCGTTTTTGTTTCTCCCAAAGACCAACAAAACAATGACTCACATAACACTGCTAATTCGAACTCCGGTCATTTCTTTTCTACAATCGATCTAAACTCCATAAATATAAATGATGAAGTTGTTCTTAAAGAATTAAAACATGTTAATACTCACAAAGGGGCTGGCCCAGATGGGGTCCATCCCATTCTGATATCTAAATGTGCCCAAGAGTTGCTAAAGCCAATTTCGCATATATTCAGACATTCTATATCTTCAGGAACTTTTCCCGCTAAATGGAAAATGGCACTTATAACACCCATACCAAAGAATAACAAAATAGATCAAATAACGCAATATAGGCCTATTTCTAAACTATGTATATTCGGTAAACTCTTAGAAAAAATTGTAACGTCTCAGTTATCTTTCACCGTTCGTAATCACATCTCAGACAAACAACACGGTTTTATACAAAATAGAAGCGTCGAATCAAATATGTTGACATTTACAGACTTCCTGCTCCACTCAATGAACTCGGGATATCAAGTGGATGTTGTGTATACCGATTTTTCCAAAGCATTTGACAAAATAAATCACGATCTACTCCTAAATAAGCTTGAAAAGATCGGTATTCACGGAAATTTGCTTCGATGGATTGAGTCCTATATACGAAACCGCAGTCAAGCAGTTTGTTTGAAGGGTTATTGTTCCAGCTATCTACCTATTCCCTCTGGTGTCCCACAAGGTTCCCATCTCGGTCCAGCTCTTTTTTCACTTTACGTTAATGATGTTGGAGACTCCATTAAAGATTCTAATTACTTACTATACGCTGACGACACAAAAATATTTAAAGTAATAAATTGTACAGAAGACTGTAATAAACTACAACTGGATTTGGAATCATTGTTGGGGTATTGTGGAAACAATCAGCTTTTTCTTAATGCAGACAAGTGCTATTTGATGACATACACTCGCAAAACTTCTCCAATATTATATAACTATAACATTGACGGTAATGATCTTAAACGAGCCAAGAATATTCGTGACTTAGGTATCATCATGGATGACCAAGTTACCTTCAATGCGCACATAGATAGTATCATTAAACGGGCGTTCAGAAATTTAGGCTTTATTAATATATTCTATTAATAAAGCCTAAATTTCTGAACGCCCGTTTAATGATACTATCTATGTGCGCATTGAAGGTAACTTGGTCATCCATGATGATACCTAAGTCACGAATATTCTTGGCTCGTTTAAGATCATTACCGTCAATGTTATAGTTATATAATATTGGAGAAGTTTTGCGAGTGTATGTCATCAAATAGCACTTGTCACTCAACCTTTTAAGCAGGTTATAACACTAAAAATATTATATTTTAGCTATGTACGCTCTATCTTAGATTTTGCATGTTCTGTGTGGAGTCCCCATTTCAAAATCCATATTAACCGAATAGAAAAAGTTCAAACCAAATTCATCAAAATCTTAAATTATCGCTCCCATCTTTCTCATAAATCTTATGCAGATTCTTTATCTCATTACAATCTACTATCACTTGAAAATCGTCGTAAACAATTTGATATAGTCACCCTTTATAAAATTATCAATAATCAAATAGACTCTTCTACACTTTTATCCAAACTCAATTTTATTTCAAAAGCTCGCCTTCCACTTCGTGCCTCACGTAAATTAAATATATTTGTACCACCAAGATTGAATAAAAAATATACTTGTAATAACTTTTTTTATCGCTGTATCGATACCTATAACAAAGAATTGCATGACCTCGATCTGTTTCATAATTCATTGAATAGTATTAAAAGTGAAATAATCAAAGTATGTACAAAAGATGTAGGTAATTAAGTAGGTATCTGCTATGATGGAATAATCTGATATACACATCATCAGACATCAGATTGAAAGTTTTATTACTGTCTAGTACCTATAGCATTATATAATAATAGATTAATGTTTGTACCTACCTATTTGCTTTCCACCTTGTATATGGATACATTTATAATATTCCGCGGATAGATAGGTGCATAATTAAAGTGCGCATTGCACCTCTTTTTTTTTTTTCTTTGTTTTTTGTTATGTTATCTTCGGATGATTACTAATTAGTTTAGAAGATAAGGTAACTTATTCCATTGTTAGTAAGACTAGTCCTGTTTTTCTTTACGCCATGTAACACTAATTTTTATAGACAGGTATGTTTAGCTCACAAAGATCAAGGTCACAATATTGTTATTAATGAAATCCCATCAGGTAGGTCACCTTAATACCTTACCTACTTACATAATATGTTCACTGTAAGTCCTAGCTAACGCTCAAATTGTACCTACAATATTGAATTATTCCTTTTGGGCACTCCTTGTCTTTTGTAAATGTTACCATTAGTTAAAAAGCAATGTATATATCTATGTGACTGTTTGTGCCAAAATACAAATAAATAAATAAATAAATAAATAAGTAAATGTGATTAGGATTATAAAATATTGTATCGATTATATAAGTTGATAAAATTGAAGCACGCTTACCGACAATCACAAAAAAATAAAATGTTGATAAAATGTTGGGTTGTCTGGTACACAATGCTTTTAGCATTAAGTGCGCCTGTTGTTCACTTTTTTATAAATGAGCAATAAAGTGTAAATAAATAAAAGTCAGTCAATTAAATATACAGCAAAAAAGTTTGTACGTAAACATTTTGTAAAGTTATCTATTAATAGCTTTTCCATAGGAATTGATTTAAATTGTCTTTTCTTATACATAGAATTGTTTTTATTCAACCTATAATTTTTAATAATGAATGAGTTAAAATTATTTATTGTACACCACAAGAAAAAAAAATAACATTGAAATTATATTTCAAACTGATCGCTAACTTTTTTTTATGTGTTACATACACTTATCCAGAGTTTTATTTATTTTCAGATATTCCGAATCAGATTTTCATCGCGGCGCAGCGACGGCGTGAAGGCCACCACGGCATCGCGCGTCGGCGGCGTAGTGGCCGGCATAGTGGCGGTGTTGCTGGCCATGCTGGCCGCGCTCAGCTGCAACGTTGGCGGCATCGAGGGGTTGGAAGGGGGGTACCAGCAGCCATCCTGCAGTGAAGCATGCGGGTATAAGTCTTGAAAAAATAGAGATGGGGTAAAGAGGCACCTTTGCCTATAGAGATGTGACTTAAACTAAAAGATCGATGTCGCGCTATAAGTGGCGTCTAAGTATTTTTTATATTTTTTTAACCTTTCTTAATCCTCAAACTAAAGTAGTGTGAGCTTTCTTGTGGAAGAGTTCGACCAAGAATTTTATTTTATACCACTTAGGGCCCGGTCAAACTGATGCGGCGGCGGTCACAGGGAAATGGTTGGCTGTGCACGTAATCCTGCTACTATAATAAACGCTAAAGTTTGTGAGATGGATGTTTGTTACTCTTTCACGCAAAAACTACTGAACGGATTTTGATGAAACTTTACAGTAATATAGCTTATACATTAGAATAACACATAGCGTCGGCTAGCTAACAACACCGCTTAAATCGGTTTTCGTAACTTTTCAGGAGAAGCAAATAACTGTTTAAGCAACACTGCACAAGTCCACAAAGTTGAAATCTCTAACAGTTTTTATGTATGTAGAGGTTAGAGACTTGGGCGGTGTTTGAAAACCTTGCAGACTTCGCGGTAATTCTTGTTTTTGAATAACTGCCTATGATTGGTTGAAATGAACAGTTTGTATTGGTGTACAGAAGCTTAGTGAAATGATCTATCCAATGGCATCAAAATGTTAAAACTGCAATATTTTGACTTGAGCGGTGTTGTTTGCTAGCCGACGATAGGCTACTTTTTATCCGGGTACCATGCGGGCGAAGCCGTGGGCAGAAGCTAGTAATCAATAATTGTGATTGAAAGCGGGGATGGGTTTGCAACTTGTGCAAAATGAGGGCTTAAAATAGAATAAAATATAATAATCGTTTATTGTCTTACTGTGTGTATAAAGCTTGACCCAAATGTAATGTTTGGACGTGAGATATCTACCTACTGAATATGTGTATCTAAGGATGTCCAACATGGGGATTTGTTTTGTAACAATTGTGTGTAATTTGTTGTTAATCAGGTGTGACTCGACTAAATACGGCTTCAGTCCGGTGTGCGGAGTGGATTCTCAGAGTACGTACTTCTCGCCGTGCAACGCGGGCTGCAGTGAATTTGAGGATCTCAACGGGTTCCTGTAAGTCTTCAGCGGATTACCAGATAGTTAGATAGTTTTTTATCCAACACATACGATACAGCACAGACAAGTAAGACCTACAAATGAAAAGAAACACAAACAATTAAAAAAAAACAGTAAATTACAGAAGAGTACAATACGTTGGTGCTAACCAGTGCTAACGAGGGCAATCTATGCTGCAATGGTAGGTATGAGTCGAAAAGGGAGTGCGTGAAGTTAGCCCCGCACTTTTGCGTTCACGCACTCTCGAAAAGGTCCTATCTTAGCTTATTGCTGCTCTGCCAAGGTAAGGCAGCGCTGATTTTCAGATAGGATCTAGGAAGTGAGGAGTGACCTCAGATGGTCAGCAGTTACTTTTTTCACAAGTAAAGTGACCAACAAGCCTTCGTCCGACCTTACCTGGAACTTACCTTACCTGTAAGCAATTCCCTTAACCGTATAGTACGTACCTACCACCAGACTCGTGCGTTGCCCTGAGACATACCTAAACGGATGAAAAGTGTCATGTTCCTGTAATTTCATCGGCATAAAAATAAGTAAATAAAAGCTGACGTATTTTTAAAATGTGACATTTCAAGTTGATAAAAGTTTTAATGAATTACTTTGGACAAAACCTTTGTGGAGTCATTACGTTGACTCCTCGCTTTAACTAAGTAAAATATACTTGTTTGTATAAAATAAATAAATGCTGGACATTTTCACACAGCATTATCTAGCCCCAAAGTAAGCAGAACTTTTGTTATGGGAACTACATTACTGACATACTACTTATATATTTTTTGTATATACATAGGTGCATATTATTCAAAAACATCCAGACCCGAGACAAATATTTGCAGATCATACAACCATTTGTCCCGCGGCAAGAATTGAACCTGCCACCTTCGGCCTTCATATTCATACTCATTTATTTTAAACCATGGGAACCTATAGTACACTTGGTTACGTTGAAAACTTACATTGTATGTCCTGGAAGGGTGCTAGAAACAGGCAAGTATTTTACTTACATACATATCAATGTTTACATAATTAGGTTATTTACTAATAGATTAAATTACTACTGTAAAAGGGCATTGTCCAACAAAAAAAAACAAGTAAATAATAAATAATATTTGCTGCTATAAAGGGGCATATAATGTTAAAATTATTGGGTTACATGTCAATAATTATGGAATGGTTCTTCGCCCACCGAGATCGTATAATAATATAGTTGTTGTTTACAGCATATTTGGTAACTGCTCATGCGGCATGGAACGCGCAGTGCGAGGCGCATGTTCGGTGGCGGGCTGCCGGACCGCTTTCTCTACGTACCAGATCCTCTACACCATCATGCTGGCCGTAGCCGGTAATACACTCTGTATATTTATCTACTTTTGGAGAACATGGTTCAGTTGAAAGACATGCGAAAGTTTTTGAGGATGGATGTTCGTTTGTTACTTAAAACTTAATGAACGGATTTTAATGAAACTTTACTACTGTTAAGTTTCATCAGAATCCGTTCATTAGTTTTTTGCGTGAAAGAGTAGATCTATATTACTATATAGATAATCTATATAATCTATATTACTATATAGATTATACATCAGAATAACCCATAAGCTACTTTTTATCTGGGTACTACACGGGCGAAGCCATGGGCAGAAGCTAGTTACCTATAGTTATGATGTACATGATGATGGTATATGAGAACACATTATTTCTAGAAAACAACATTTATAGTTGTATTAGAGCTCTTTGTGAAAGACCTCGTTCGGGGAAGTGATACAAACATTGGTAGGTACCTACCTACCTATTTCTGCCACCAAGCATGTTCGCATTGCTATGTTCCAGTTTAGTCATGGGTAGCACACTGTTTTACAACTGAAGCAGCACACTGTGGTACCACAATTGAGGCGAGGCAGCGAGGCAGTTTCTAAACGTAGTAGTTGAGTGAGGCAGTCTTGGGAACACAGTGTGCACTGTGCGTGTTGTGTGCTGAGGTAATGGAGTGGAGTGCTATGTGCGAGGCGCATTGTGCGAGCCAACACGATCTTTCCTCGCGGCTCGGCTCGCGCCTCGCGCCTAGCACGATTGTGAAACTGTGTTGGTGTGCAGGTGTGCTAGCTCGTCCAAACGAAAAGAGTGACGCCTCCTTTCGAGAAAGTGTGTAGCTACAAAAGTGGTGCTACACATGCTGAGGACCCACCACTATTCCGGTTTGAAGTGGTGAGGGTGAAATGTGCCTGTAACATGATACTTTTCTCAGGGTCGACAACGCGTGATCATACCTTTGGTGTTGCAAGCATCCATAGGTTACAGTAACCGCTGACCGTATACTTGTTTGCCACTTTGGTTGAATTAAAAAAAGTTTAGTCGTCGTACAGTTACGGAAAAATTCATAGTTATTTGTGACATATTTTGCTAATCTTAACTTGAATGCTGTTGGTAGTGTGCAAAGTGTGTTCCCATTTGCAAAGGGGAAGATCTTCCTCCAGACTAATCCATCTGATCTGATCCACTTGCCCGGGCACTAGGTCGTTTGTTGAAGGTATTTGGTATACATATATTTTCAGGTTACGTTAAAACTTAACTCGCGCGATCTAGACACTTTGATAGCCATCTGTAGATTGACCTCGATTCTGTAGTACACTGACTAAACTAAATTTAAACTGTCGCTCTCTTTTACTGATAGTCCAAGCAAGAAAGAGATAGCTCCAATTTTAGTGCTGTAAAATTAGTCAGATTTAAGTTTTCCATACAAATTTAGTCGTGATATCAAAACATGTTGACTATAAACACGAAGAAAAGCGGCACGTAAACTGATTTGACAGCAGCACACGGTACTAAAATTGTAGCTATCTCTTTCTTGCGTACACTATGAGTAAAAGAGAGCGATAGTTTAAATTTAGTTTAGTCAGTGTACTACAGAATCGAGGCCATTGTATTTGGTAGTTCGTTGCTCTGCGTTGAAGTAATGTAACGTAGCGCAATCATGTGGCGAGAGATGTCGCTAGTTACTTACATATGGAGAACATGGATGGATGGTAGTGACGTCAGAAATAGGTATAGGAAACCAAATACTTACAGTAGTTTTTTTCCAAAACATAAGTATACTATATTCCACCATGTTCATCAATAAAAATAGCCGAAAGTCAAAAAGTAACAGAACAAACCTACCTTCTTACCTATACCTATTTTGTGAATAGAACTGAACAGAACAGGACAAAACAGAACAGAACATGTTTATTTGCCAGAGCATTATGTACAATAAGGTCTTATATAGATAATTTTAAAACGTGCAGTTATGTTCTAAGGCATGCAAATGTAACTTATTAAATTAAAGATTTAAAAAAGAGCTATAAATAATTAAATGTTGCTATTCTCACGTCTTTCAGGCTAGTATAGGTACCAGGTAAGTATAGGTATATTCTGGGACATCCTGTATGTATACAATATTTTTTATTTTCTATTCCAACTTTGACGTTCTTTTTAGCATCCTCGTTCCTGATGCAAGGCATGGTATTCCTGCGCACGGTGGAGCGCGCAGACAAGCCGATTGCTGTTGGCGTATCGTTCGCGGCCGTCGCACTGCTGGCGTCCGGGATAGGACACCTGCTGTACATGCTGATCAGCTGTGAGTACCCTCAGATCCTCTCCATCATTCCTCATCTTGATGCTTCATCACTACATCCTCATACTGTTTAAACATCCAACAGTCACATTCACATGCCTAGTCCTAACCCACCAATGGCCTCGATTCTGTAGTACACTGACTAAACTAAATTTAAACTGTCGCTCTCTTTTACTGATAGTGTACACAAGAAAGAGATAGCAAGAATTTTAATGCTGTGTGCTGCTGTCAAATCAGTTTACGTGCCGCTTTTCTTCGTGTTTATAGTCAACATGTTTTGATATCACGACTAAATTTGTATGGAAAACTTATATCTGACTAATTTGAGAGCACTAAAATTGTAGCTATCTCTTTCTTGCTTGCACTATCAGTAAAAGAGAGCGATAGTTTAAATTTAGTTTAGTTGGTGTACTACAGAATCGAGGCCAGTACAATATCGTGCGTTAGGGTTGCCATCTCTCAAATCTGCCAACCAGGACAGGAAATGTGAAAACCCCGGATTTTGGAACTTCAAACCCGTTATCAACAGTTTTTTTTTTAAGATTCTCATTAATATAAAACATAATTTCAGCTGCGTATTTTCGGTAGATGTTTCAGCAGCCTAAGACTAATAAAACCCCTCCCAGATACCCTAGACAACGAACCCGGATAACTATGACAAATCCGGGGAAGCCCGGACGGATGGCAACCCTATTACCATCCGTCCGGGCTTCCCCGGATTTGTGTGGGTGATGTGGGAATGAGGAATACTAGTATCGATAACACCCAGACCTCAGTGTGTACCTGAGCGAGAGACTGCCCGACGAGATACAGTCTCCAACTAGTTCGGAGGTTAGGGTATTCTTGAACTGACACTCCACTCGTGCCTCTGATAACCATATAGCAAACCATATCTTAGTTAAATGTTATTAATAATAGGATATTCTAGAATGAATAGTTCGAGATAATGACATATAAGTTTTCTATGAAAATAAATAATTTCTGCAAAACATGCAAACATTTGTCCCGCGGCGGGAATTGAACCCGCAACTCTGGCGGCAGTGAATTCTTTCATAAACAAAATGGCAATGGGAAAAGACTCATTTTATTTGAAGTCAGTTTTCTTGAAAAAATGTTGCCCTTAACATTCCCATTTTTACTATTGAAAATTCGACTTAATCATTTGCTGTTAAAATTTAAATTAGTTATTTTTCACGAAACCTTAGCCACTGTTTTCGTAACCTTTTAAAAACCTACCTGTAAAAACAGTTTATAAAGACTATTCTGCTTCTGACTCTATAATTACTTGGTATTTTACAGATTTGACGTGCGCATATCCCAACGGCTACGCATGCATGCTGCATCACGAGACGTTGTGGATTGTGTGCGCGACCAGCGCTGTGCTGGCATTCGGTTCGGCCGTGGTCAGTCTGTATGCCAGCACACAACACACAAAGCCCGAACACACTACCGAGCTATAGCAGCCGCCGAGCTCGTGCATCTAGCGACATCTAGTTCCAGGAAGGAGCAACTTAGACTAGCCGAAACATGATCACCGAGCTATTGCATCTAGAAAAATCTAGTGTCTCTAGACCTTTAACTAAAACCAGCCGAAACATGGCAGCTAGGAGCACCTAGCGACATCTAGTCTCACGATAGAAGAACTAAGACAATATGAAAGATGGCCGCCGAAAAAACATCTAGTTTCACTTATGAAAACCAATATTTTTTATAATATACCAAAAATTCACGGGGGCTATCGCAACTAAGTAAGCAACATACCTCCCGAACCAAGAGTCAAAGGGAAAGAAGTCGAAGCTCACGGGTTTGAGTTGATGGTTGGATTTTTGGAATATTATGTCATTGGTATATATAATAATATTCTAAAAGATTGGTACAGATATTATAATACCGTTGGGTTAAAAGCTTAAAAACCAGAACCAAAGATGCCTCTAAAAATGGTCACTGAGTTATGCACATAGCGACATCTAGTGTCACAAGAGGGGAACTAATAATAATAATTTAATTTACTAAGACCAACCAAAAGAAGAAGAAAAAATGTTTCGTTTTTGGCAGTCCGGGCTAGTTCCTTTAAGCTTTACTAGATAGCACTGTATGTCACATATATGGTATGTTTGGAAAAAAAATTGTACCACAGATAATAGAATACTATACAAAATACGAAACCACATTCTACTTTCTGGTACAACGCCATCTGTGTATCTTTGAGGAACTAAAATATGTCACATCAAATCCTCTCCTCACCGACCGACGGACTATAAACCAAATCTCACTCAAAATATTGCAGCATTTTTAGATAATATGTAATAATTATTAACGTCCTCGGTGGCTCGGCGAGCGAGTAGCCAGCTGAAACCCAAGATGTGCGGACTCGATTCCCGCAGCGGCATAAATATTTGCATGTTCTGTAGATATATTTTCCTGGTTTGGGTGTTGTGATACACGGCACTCATAGTTCCTGTTACCCACGTCACATGGAATCCTGTTGGGTCAGAACTATGTTTGCGACTGTTAGATGTTTATAAATGTAAATATGTAAAAATAAGGTTTTTTTTATATAAGATACTTAATATTTGTGAAACGTAAATGAGTTTCTAAATAAAAAGTAAGTAAAACAGTTTACGTATATTTTATTAACTGACCAAATGGCACTTTTGCTGTACTTCTAAACTATAATAAACCCTTCAAAAAAATTATATACAAAAAAATACAAAAATACATACTCGTAACTACATAATTTACTGAAAACACGCTATCTTACGATGTTCGTCTCTGTGGGCAGAATGGTCATACATTTTATATTTTGCCCACTCCCATGTTTTAATAGTGGGGAAAATGGCCAAACATTTCATATTTTGCCCACTCCCCGAAATAATGGAGATTGGAAACTATTGATTGAGGGTGGTATGCATATTTTTTTACACCATGCATTACAATAATATATTTATAAATCTTCAGATATATCAAGATTTTTCTGTATTCTCGTGATAAATAATATATTTGAAATTAGTCTTCAGTTTTTATACAATAAATAACAAAGCATTGAAACCTAAAAAAAAAATTAACAAGATTTCTAATAAAAATATTCTTTGAACATTAATTAAGATTGTTTATACAAATATTACTTTGTTTTGTAACTTTATTTACACAAGAACACCCAACTACCATCTATCTGGCTCATAACTCGCAAGGTGTAACAAAACTACTCCTGAAAACTTATAAATGGGTAGTATTTTGTAACACCCTGTATGAAATAGGTGGTAGGTACGTACCACGTAGGTTTTATATTTTGCTACGCAACTTAAGACCTACGCTATAGGATGGAGATTATTTTACTGTACTTTTTTGATTGCGTTTGAATGTACACTTTACTTGCGTTACAATGTACATAGAGTGTAAAAACACTTTGACTTATTAAAGAATGTACACAGAGTGTAAGTACGTTTTTTACTTATGTAAGAATGTACACATAATGTTAGTACACTTTTTTACTTACGTTAAAATGTATAGAGTGTAAATTTTGATACTACAAAATTCACCGTAGAATGTGCTATACGTTATTGAGCCTTATCACTTGCTAAATTGAGTCGTTAATGGTCAAGTATACGCAAGTTTCCTGAGACAATTTTGTTTTCTAACAGAGCGCCCGAAGGTATGTCGATTCGGTCCCCGTGATTCGCGATTATGATCACTGTACCCTGAAAAAAAAATCGGATGAATAGTTTCAGAGATTACATCGAAACTTACAACTTTAAATCTACATATGATATCTTTATGTAGATTTGGACTTTTTATGAAGTAACTTTACTCAGTCTGGCCCTCGGGCGGGGGCCACCAGAACTATGTAATTTTTATCGGGAAATATCACCGCCATAAGACCGCCTATCGTTCATATATTTTCTTTTCGTGTTCTTTTATTATTTTTCTGTGTTTTATACTGTAAAATTATGTTATGCATAATAAAGAGTATATCTATCTATCGGTGAATGCACCGACTAAGTTTCGACTCATTCCGAGAGTCCCCGCTCTCCCTCCACGTCGCTTCTTGCATAGTGTAAATGCCCGTTTCACAATATGAATAATGAAATTCCCGATAGTTTCTTTTTGTAATATATTTATATAAGAGAACCAACCTTCAATGAAACTCCTCTGCCGAAGGTGACGTCTCCTGACACCGTCAAATGGTCCAGCTCTATCAGGTCAGGAATGGTCGCGAACCTGGACATTAAATAATACACAACAATAATATATAGCCTGTACATTAAATAATACATCAAAATTATACATTAACTGTACATTTAATAACACATAACAATATAACATAACTTGTACATCAATTACTATATAACGCTTAATAACTAGATCTGCCGTGGTTTTACCGCGTAGTAGTTAACATATGAGATAGTTTGTTTGTTCGTCTGTGGCTCATCGGATTGTAATTCGGTTTTTTGTTATTGATTTGTTCGTCTTCTGGGATGGTCGCAATTTATACTACTAGCTGTGCCACGGTCACCCTCGACCGGACGTACCATCGAGCGCACTATCACTTCGTTTTCGCTTAACGATCTTTCTCAAGTTTTTTTTTTTGCTCGGCTTCTGTCGGATCGTAGCGTAATGTTAAATAGCCTACAACCTTCCTCAAGAATTGAACTATCAAATGTAAATGCTCAATTCTTACTACACCTAGTTTTCTGAACAAATTAGTTATAGTTTTTCTAAAAATCAAGAATATATTAAATTTCCCTAAACAATGTTAATGTGTGAGTTTGCTTGTAATATTTGTTGGTCGGTTAAAGTATATATGAACCTGTTCAGATACACATTGACCTTGGTCAAGGTATATAGAAAGAAAGAAAGAAAGAGTATTTTTATTTGAGCCCAAAAACACAAACATGGTAAAAAACTGGAAAAGAATTAGCTTATAGAAAATGTGTTGCTTGGGGTCAAAATATATGTGTGTACGAATACGAATCTGTTCAGATACTCCTTGACCTTGGTCAAGGTATATGTGTGTACGAATACGAACCTTTTCAGATACTCCTTGACCTTGGTCAAGGTATTTTTGTGTACGAATACGAACCTTTTCAGATACTCCTTGACCTTGGTCAAGGTATTTTTGTGTACGAATACGAACCTGTTCAGATACTCCTTGACCTTCGCGAAGTGGTTGTCGCCGAGCTTCACTAATGGCGTCGAGGGGAACATGCGCTGCTCAGACATCACCAGAGATCCGTGGGATAAGCTGGAAAACGAAAATCAGAATGTTCACTTGCATTAATATAGGTATAATAGTAGAGGTATATAATAATAAATCGGGTGTTTTCTATATACATATAATATGTATGAATTTACATATGTATTATATTTTAAAAACTGCATATAACGATAGATAGATAGAAAATTATTTATTGCATAACTAAAAAGTACTGTACATAGGCGAACTTAATGTGAGATAGCAATCTCTTCCATCTAACCTTCGTGTTATATGGAAAACAATCTTGATATAAGTAGTTTACAGTCATTTAGTTTATATAAGTAGTTTAACAGTCATTTAGTTCCTATAACACAAGCTCTGCTTATTTTGGGGCTAGATGATACTTAGTGCAAAATGTCAAGCATTTTTTTTAATATACCTAGATTCATACAATAATTCTATGAGTAAAAGTAATAAATAAATATTTCTGGTAATTTTTCCAACACATCATCTAGCCCCAAAGTAAGCAGAGCTTGTGTTATGGGGACTAAACTGATATACTACTTATATAATCTTTTTTTTGTAAATACCTACATACATGTACATAGAAAACACCAAAACCAAAGACAAATATTTGTAGATTCGCCCTGAATCGGAAAACGAGCCCGCAACCATCTAGTTAGCGAGTGATTATGAAACAGAGGGTAAGTTTCCTACAGATAGATAGATAGATAAATTATTTATTTGCAACTACTTATTTGACAACCTCTGTGGCGCAGTGGGCGAAGGCCCGCCTGAGACGCAGAAGGTTGCGGGTTCGATTCCCGCCGCGGGACAAATGTTTGTATCTGCAAATATTTGTCTTGGGTCTGGGTTATGTATAATATGTATGTATTTACAAAAAAAAAATATATAAGTAGTATATCAATCATGTAGTTCCCATAACACAAGCTCTGCTTACTTTGGGGCTAGATGATGCTGTGTAAATATGTCCAGCATTATTTATTTTATTTTATAAAGTATATAACTAAGATGGTTGGACTGCTGATGAAGGTAAGTAGCCACAAATTGAGATGGGACTCAGCATAAATCGCCGCAGACCTGGTGTAGGTAAATAGCGCGCTGATCATCCGTCCTCACCCTATATCAGTAACAGATAGCTTCGACATAAAACTAACAGTTTTTTATCCAGTTAGTTATATAAACTTAAAGAAGAACAGTTCAATACATTCATTTACTCATCTTTTACAAAGAAGTATGTGATAAAACTTTTTAATTTACAAAAAATGAAAAATAAATTTAGTCGCAATTTATATTTAGAAGCCTTATTGGTAATAAAAATTGGTGATCCCAACTTTAGATCTATAAACTTGAGACTGTTATCAGATAGGCATGATAACATAAAGAAGCGCAGATAGGTACATACCAGTAATAAAAACAGAGAACGGACAAGATTTTATAAACAAGTATAAGTATAGCATAAAGAGCAATATCCAGAATTCAGAACATCACAGCTGGAACAAATAAACGCTATCTTATCTTATCTTATCTTATCTTATCTTATCTTACCTGTAGAGATTGGACATGACTAGCAGTAGATCGGAGGTCTTCTTGACGGGCAAGAACCTGCTTCTAGGTACGTTGACGCCGATGCCGCCCTCGAAGCATTTCATCGCCGCACCGACGGCTGTCTCCAATTGGATGACGTTTAGACCGTCGGATAGCGACTTGTTGTTCACGATTATCTCCATGTTCAGGGAACCTGTATCAAGGAAATTTAAAAATTACATAATTTCGTGAATTGAATTTCAGAATGTGGGTGAACGCTATGAAAATTCGATGTATAGAGATTATTTGTTGAAAGTGTTTTCTATGTATAATATAAATAAATGAATACTTTACGAATTACTAAAAAAAATAAGAATATAAGTAGTCTAACAGTCATGTAGTTCCCATAATACAAGCTCTGCTTAGTTTGTGGCTAGATGATGCTGTGTGAAAATTTCCAGCGTATTAATTTATTGAAAGATAATAGCTAACGAAATAATTGAAAGGGTTACGAATTTCGATCAGAGTAGGTAACAGGAGGCTATGAAAATTCAATTTATAAAGATTCCTTAAGATCATAAGTAACCTTAACCGACCTTGACCTCGGGTGCCCTTGAATTTGTTTGACTTAAGTAACCGAGACGTAGATGATGTAGATTGTAAGTTACCTCGAGATTAAGTGACCTATTAGCGAGCTTTTCGCCTAATGTTTCGTTTTATATTTCTGTGTTATTTCTATTTTGAAAGCTTAAAGTGTACAATAAATAATTAAAAGAATCTTTAATAAGTGTACAGTAAAAAAATTAAGAATCCTTAATAAATGTACGATAAAGAATTATAAGAATCCGTAATAAATATACAATAAAGGATTATAAGAATCCTCAATAAATGTACAATAACGAGTTATAAAAAATATAAGAATCCTAAATAAGTAAATACAATAAAGAATTTATAAGAATTCTAAGAATCCAATTGGGTGTTAAATGAATGAATAACAGCTACCTTGATCGACCACTCGTTGTATAGCGCCCAGTTTCGCCCACAGATTGTTGGTGTTGAAGAACTTGAACTGTGAGACTGACTTGAAGTCGTCCACGTGTTCTTTGGGCACCTGCGCTATCTCGAGCAACCTAGATAAAGATAAAATAAAATAAAGATAATGAATAAATCATGGTGGGCATTGGCCTCGATTCTGTAGTACACTGACTAAACTAAATTTAAACTGTCGCTCTCTTTTACTGATAGGGCAAGCAAGAAAGAGATAGCTTCAATTTTTGTGCTGTCAAATAAGTCAGTTTTAAGTTTTCCATATAAATTTAGTCGTGCTATCAAAACATGCTGACTATAAACACGAAGGAAAGCGGCACGTAAACTGATTTGACAGCAGCACACAGCACTAAAATTGTAGCTATCTCTTTCTTGCGTACACTAGCAGTGAAAGAGAGCGATAGTTCAAATTTAGTTTAGTCAGTGTACTACAGAATCGAGGCCAATATCACACAGCATCGTCCCGAAACTAAGCAGAGCTTGCGTTATGGGAACTACATGACTGATATACTGACTGATATGATTGACGACCGATGTGGCGCGGTGGACGAAGGTCCGCCTACGACACAGGAGCAACCTCCTGTGTTCGATTCCCGCCCTGGGACAAATGTTTGTACGATCTGCAAATATTTGTTCCGGGTGTTCTGGGTATTTTCTATTTATACTACTTATATACATAGAAAACACTCCGACCCGAGACAAATATTTACAGATCGTACAAGAATTTGTCCCACGGCGGGAATAGAACCCGCAACCCGCGTCTCAGATTAGCCTTCACCCACTGCGCCACAGAGACCGTCAACCTAACTACATCGTCTATGTATAGTATGTACTTACTTACAAAAAAAATATATAAGTAGTATATCAGTCATGTAATTCCCATAATACAAGCTCTACTTAGTTTGGGACTAGATGATGCTGTGTGAATCTCCAGCATTATTTATATATTATCCTTCTACTATTATAAACGGGAAAGTTTGTGAGGATGGATGTTTGTTACTCTTTCACGCAAAAACTACTGAACGGATTGTGATGAAACTTTACAATAATATAACACATAAGCTACTTTTTATAAGGGTACCACGCGGGCGAATCCGTGGGCAGAGGCTAGTTATTAATTTTTGATCATGAAAGATATTGAGCTTGACAGCTAAAATGGCCGCCAAACAGCACCTCAGCTTATCTTCGTATTGTATGAGCGTTCCTCCCTTCACGTCGGCGCGCGTCTTATCCGTCACCTCCATCACGAATTCAGCAGCATTCTGGAACATACAAATTGTGCACGGTTTCAGAAAAACACAAAAACAAACAAGCCTTTTGTCAATATATGTTTTTTTAACAACAGACATCCTACTAATATTATAAACGCGAAAGTTTATGAGGATGGATGTTTGTTACTCTTTCACGCAAAAGCTACTGAACGGATTTTGATGAAACTTTACAGTAATAAAGCTTATACATCAGAATAACACATAGGCTACTTTTTATCCAGGTACCACACGGGCGAAGCCGTGGGCAGAAGCTAGTATATAATAGTCCTACATCAGGATTTATTGTATCGTGGGTTCAGGTTCATTTATTAATACATGTCATTAAAATAATAAAATTAATTCACAGGTGCACAACATAATATACCAAAAACAACAGTAGATACATTTGAATTCAGGAAGAATAATCAAAAGAAGAAAATTAATAAATAACAATGTTACTATCTAGTATATAATTTTTATCGTAAAAAAAATCATCAAACTTATAGAATGGTAGGTATCAGGAACTACGAATAACGTGGTAAAACAACACCAAACAAGCCAATCATTAATTCGCTATGATCAAAAATGATTGATGTCGACTGAGCATGATTGATGATGATATAATACCCAATGATGATTGAAGATAAAGGCTTGCAATATGAAACTATCCACCCTACTGCTACACTGGACGATTCTGGGCTGAGATGATGACTATGTATTGTATTTTTTTTTATTGCAGTTACACCGCCGCTCTTCACATTCTTTTTAATCAAGTCCATCCAAAATGTTGCCTGGGAGAGATCGCTCTTAGCGATGAGGCCGCCCATTGTATCACCACAATCTAGTTTATAAGATTCATTCTGGTGTATTTTTAAAATAAGAAATGGTGATTAGATAATGGTGTTTAAAAAAGTATGTAAAAGTAATGGTGTTTAGATAATGGTATTGACGATTGATACAAAATTGACATAAATATGACAGATGATGTTGGGAAAATTCTTTACACGTCAATATGTCAATATAGTTACCTGATGGTCAGGGTTGAGGAGTAAATTGAGAATGTTGAGGTCGACAGTGGCTCCCAGATTGTCAATATTACTGATGAAACAGTACGTTCTGCCTTCCTTTATGAACTTCTGCAGTAGGCCGGAGTTGTAGAAAGATTCGTAGAAGTCACCGTGGCCGGGTGGGTACCATCTGCAATAGTTAAATGAGTCTAAATTTTGACGGTCCCTGTGGCGCAGTGAACGAAAGCTCACCTGAGACGCAGAAGGTTGCGAGTTCGATTCCGACAAAAGCTTGTATGATCTGCAAATATTTGTCTCGGGTACGCGTCGTGCACTACGCGACGCGGAGGGAGAACGTCGCGATCACTCACCCTGACGAAGACCTCTCGGAATGAGCCGACACTTAGTCGGTGCCTTCACCGATAGTGCGGTCCGTGTAAATTCCCGTTTTTACAATATGAATAGTCAAGTTCACGATAGTTTTTGGAATAAGACATTGATAATGATTTAATGGTTAATGATGATGCAGGACACTCACACTTATATATACATCGATGTGCATTAGGATTGTTTGCTACCAGCAGTATATTCTCGCAGTTGATACGCGGGTGGCAGGACTGGTTACGGGTGTGGATGATATTGATATTGCGGATGAAAAAGATTGATGATAATTTATATTAACTGATAATGAAAACGCAAAACAACCACGCTTCAATATCTCCATGTACATTAGGATCCTTTGCTACCGGCAGTAGATTCTCGCACTTGATGCGCGGGTGGCAGGACTGGTTGAAGATGTGGATGATTGATAAATATTGATGATAATTGATATTGATTGATAATGAAAACGCAGAATACTCACGCCTCAATATCTCCATGTACATTAGGATCCTTCGCTACGGGCAGTAGACTCTCGCGGTTGATGCGCGGGTGGCAGGACTGGTTGAAGGTGTGGATGTCTAGCTTGAGGCCCTGGTACTTGCGGATCACTTTTTGCGTATCCTCGTCCGTGTTAAACGAATTCATCAGCACCAGTGGCACATTGCATTTGTACGACTTGTTCAGATGCTGTAAAATTGTGAGAAATAACATCAGTAAATCACAATGGAGATTCAAGTTTCCTCTGTGGCGCAGTGAGCGAAGGCCCGCCTGTGACGGAGAAGGTTGCGGGATTTAATCCTTCCGCGGGACATATATAGAGATCATACAAACATATGTCCCGCAAACATCATGCAAATATTTGTCTCGACTCTATTCGGACCTATTATTGTCCGCAAATAATAGGTCTACACAAATACAGTAACACTTCGAGAACCAAGTGTTTAGACAAACCTAACATAGGTTTTAATATACTATTAACTAACTATTGTACCTACTCATTTTTTTAAATAAATAAATAGTTAAATAGTAATAGTATTACCTATTTGCGGAAAAATGGAAGGATCTAATGTGAAGTGTTACCTCAATCTGTTGCACAGTGAGATCCAGGAAAGTCAATTGGTTCCTAACTTGGATGACACTCTTGGGGAGCGGAGATGGATCTATGAAGTGTTACCTCAATCTGTTGCACAGTGAGATCTAAGAAGGTCAATTGGTTCCTAACTTGGATGACACTCTTGGGGAACGGAGATGGATCTATGAAGTGTTACCTCAATCTGTTGCACAGTGAGATCCAGGAAGGTCAGTTCGTTTCTAACTTGGATGACACTCTTGGGGAGCGCTGATGGATCTATGAAGTGTTACCGCAATCTTTTGCACAGTGAGATCTAAGAAGGTCAATTGGTTCCTAACTTGGATGACACTCTTGGGGAGCGGAGATGGATCTATGAAGTGTTACCTCAATCTGTTGCACAGTGAGATCTAAGAAGGTCAATTGGTTCCTGACTTGGATGACACTCTTGGGGAGCGCAGATGGATCTATGAAGTGTTACCTCAATCAGTTGCACAGTGAGACCCAGGAAGGTCAATTGGTTCCTAACTTGGATGACACTCTTGGGGAGCGGAGATGGATCTATGAAGTGTTACCTCAATCTTATGCACAGTGAGATCTAAGAAGGTCAATTGGTTTCTAACTTGGATGACACTCTTGGGGAGCGGAGATGGATCTATGAAGTGTTACCTCAATCTGTTGCACAGTGAGATCTAAGAAGGTCAATTGGTTCCTGACTTGGATGACACTCTTGGGGAGCGCAGATGGATCTATGAAGTGTTACCTCAATCAGTTGCACAGTGAGACCCAGGAAGGTCAATTGGTTCCTAACTTGGATGACACTCTTGGGGAGCGGAGATGGATCTATGAAGTGTTACCTCAATCTGTTGCACAGTGAGATCTAAGAAGGTCAATTGGTTCCTGACTTGGATGACACTCTTGGGGAGCGCAGATGGATCTATGAAGTGTTACCTCAATCAGTTGCACAGTGAGACCCAGGAAGGTCAATTGGTTCCTGACTTGGATGACACTCTTGGGGAGCGCAGATGGATCTATGAAGTGTTACCTCAATCAGTTGCACAGTGAGACCCAGGAAGGTCAATTGGTTCCTGACTTGGATGACACTCTTGGGGAGCGCAGATGGATCTATGAAGTGTTACCTCAATCTGTTGCACAGTGAGATCCAGGAAGGTCAGTTCGTTCCTGACTTGGATGACACTCTTGGGTCCCTTGCATCCCATAGATGTGCCCAGGCCTCCGTTCAGTTTCACCACCACCAGCTTATCCAGCATGTGGTGGATGTTATCCGTAGTCGGGGTCTCTAGAGAGGTGTAGTCTATGACCGCGCCTTCCGGGAGCTTTTCTATCTTCTCCCATGTCACTGATGGGCCCTCTGGAAGAAAACGGTTAGATGGATAGATAGATTGTGTAACAATTCTGTATAAATTCTTGGGTATTATGAGTATACACCATAATACCCAAGATCAGTTAGATTTTTTTGTTACGTTATTTATTACTAGCTTCTACTCACGGCTTCACCCGCGTGGTACTCGGATAAAAAGTAGCCTATGTGTTATACTAATGTATAAGCTATAATACTGTAAAGTTTCATCAAAATCCGTTTAGTAGTTTTTGTGTAAAAGAGTAACAAACATCCATCCTCACAAACTTTCATGTTTATAATATTAATAGGGTTGAGTAAGGCCAGGTTAGAAGTACACCGCCGAGCTTGTATGAAGAATTTGATGAGGATGAATGAAGCGAAAGAGGTATGCACGGATCGTAGCAAGTGGAAATTCTTCGTCTCTGCCTACCTCTTCGGGAAACAGGCGTGACTACCTATATGTTAAGGCAAAACACTGTAACTTAATATACAGTGTAACTAAAGATACATAGTTTTGCCTTTACACGGTACTATATGTATATGATGTATTATTAAGTTCGAGTAGGTTTCATAGTTCAATTTATTTCAACTGTTGGGACATCTTTGAACACTTACTTTTCGTCAAGTTTTACATGTTTTTTTTAATAAATCACGTAGTATATAACAATAATAACATACCGGCTATAGAAGAACAACACAAAAAAAACAACTCGTTTGTCATTTTCAAAAAAAAAAAAGTTAGAAGGATGTAGTACCTAATATTGCCCTGTTACTACATATTTTTTTCTACTATAAAACTACCATTGAGAGGATTGTAAAGATCCTTTTCAAACATTAAAACAATAATCAAATTAAATACAAGCTAATGTTAGATCGTATCGGCACACTCTCGTTAAAATGTATGAAACAACCGCGTCCGTAATCACCACATGCAGTGTACGTGTGAGTGAATTAGAAATGCTCAAGGTTGACACCATTAAATTGAATACCAGAGCGTGATGGCATGCTTTCGCGCGCTCCGTCCGTTGGCGTTAGAGCGGAAACGGCAGCACAACCTTCCACGTTGACGTGGAACAATTGACTAGTGTCAATTGTAAAGAATCTTACAACACAACGCTGAATAATGATCCTACTATGATAAGCGAGGAAGTTTGTGAGGATAGATGTGTTTGTTACTCTTTCACGCAAACAGTACTGAACGGATTTTGATGAAACTTCACAGTAATATAGCTTATACATCAGAATAACACAGGCTACTTTTTATCCGGATACCACGCGGGCGAAGCCGCGGGGAGAGGCTGTATCTTTGCTTAGAGCAAGTAATCATTGAAATAAATAAATAATGCTGAAAATTTTTCACACATCATCATCTAGCCCAAAACAAAGCAGAGCTTGTATTATGGGAACTACTTAGATACTTTTTTTGTAGAAAACATAGAAAACACCCAGACCAGAGACAAATATTTGCAGATCATATAAACATTTGTCCCGCGGCGGGAATCGAAACAACCGTGGTATTATAACACCCAGACCACCCGATCAACACATACCTGCAGAAAATGCAAACATTTGTTCCGAAGCGGGAATCGAATCCTTGCGCCTGAGTCGGCTACACGGAAAAAAATGGGTTCTGACAATGTGTTCAACTAAGAATAAAATTATTCTCAAGTATATTGTTTAATCTCAAGTATTTATTTACTAGAAGTAAGAATAATATCTTTACTGAAGTAACATGGAATTCTTATTGTTATAAAATTTTATTCTTCATTTATTTCTTTAAACCAAGATTTTTTTTTCGTTACAAGTTATTTTTGTTCTTGACTGTAGAAATAAATTGCATTTTGAATGAAGCAATTTAAAAATTCTTAATCTAAGTAAGTAAGGATTCAACATAAGAATATGAAAGTTTTAAGACAATAACAATTACAGTTTATTAGCTTAAGATTTTTTTAAAATTAATTCAACAACAATATATTCTTGAACCAAGAATTTTATACTCTTCATTAATAAGAACAGAATAATAAAATATATGCATAAACTAACACAGTTTATCATCTCTCAACAAGAAAATAATCTTATTATGAAGCTTTTTTTCTCTATCCAATATGCTAATTCTTGATCAATATTTAGATCCGTATTCTTTGAATAAGATAACATTGGACTCACATGAAAACAATGTATTTTACCCAACCAAAAAAAAACTATTGTTAAGAATGGTAATACTTAATTAAAGAAAGATGAAGAATTCAAGTACAATAAATGCATATTCTCAATTGAAAAGCATGCCGGTCTTCAATAAAGAAAATATTTCTTAACTGAATATATTTGTTCTTGAACGTTATTCTAATCAATATTCTTTGGTTAATAAACATTAGACTTATACCAAAACTGTATGTTTTATCCAACCAAGAAAAAAAATCTTAATTTAAGGGAATAATGATTCTTAATTGAATAATATTTAAGTGTTCAAGCTAAGCAAGACATATTGTCAATTGAAAAGCATGTCAATCTTCAACGAAGAAAACATGTATTGGATGAAAATTATAGTTCTTGATCGGTAATTTAAATGGAATTCTTTGGTTTAAAAACATTAGACTTACAACAAAACAGTATGCTATCCAACCAAGAAAAAATATTTTAACTGTAGGGACTGGTAATTCATAATTCAAGAATAATCAAGTGCTCTAGTAAATAAATAAATGTTCTTAATTTAAAAACATAACCAATAATCAAAGAAGTTAAACAATTCTTTAGTGAAAATGTTTGTTCTTGAACGATATTTGGGTTCGATTAATGATCTTCGATTAATGAGAGATAGGACTTACACCAAAACAATATTTTTTATCCGACCAAGAAATAATATATCAATTGAAGGGACACGCTATTCTTAATTTGAAGAATAATGAAGTAATCCAGTCAATAAATATATACTCTCAATTGAAAAACAATACTTTTCAATGAAGAAAATTTTATTCGGTATCTTGGATGAGATACGTTGTAAGTACCTAGAGAGTATTAGAGAATGCTTTAGAGAGGCGCGCGTCAACGCAAATAAAATCTTAACAGCTGTTTACCTTTTAGTCTTACGAATAAGTCTTACGCCGCCACTGGTTAGTGGCGGGGTAAGACCTGAATTTTATGTGGGCGAGGTATATTTCGCGAGACCCTCACACTAAGAAAGCGCATATTTAATCACTAGCCGATGCCCGCGGTTTTAATCGCGTAGGGTAGGTAATTGATAGGTGCATCGAAAATCATAACTGGCTGTAAGTTCAAGGAATATCATTTTTTCATACAAAGATTTTCAACTTTTTTCACCCCCTTAGGGGTAGAATTTTCCAAATTCCTTTCTTAGTGCACCCCTACACCATAAGAGGAATAATCCCTCGAAGTTTCATGCTTCTAGGACTTATGGTTTATTTAGGCTGTGCGTTTATTCACCTCTTGGACTTTGACAACCCCTACATCCCCTTTGAGGGGTATTTTGGGGAAATAATGATATAAGACTTTTATCATTTGGATTGAAGAATATTTATGTGAAGTTTCAAGACTGTAAGTTCAAGGAATACGATATTCATACAAAGGTTTTCAGCCCTTTTCACCCCCTTAGGGGTAGAATTTTCCATATTCCTTTCTTATTGCACCCCTACACCATAAGAGGAATATACCCTCCAAGTTTCATGCTTCTAGGACTTATGGTTTAGGCTGTGCATTGATCCGCCAGTTAGTAACTGAACAGTTTTATATATATTGATGACATTGTTATTATTCATTTAGGGTAGTTAACCTACCTAACTATACTGTTGTACTTGCCTACTTAAGGTTCTAAGATAGGTAGGTATCCTTTCACAGAATAGTTTCGAAGTTCTATAAAGCAATAGGTAGGTAGGTACTTAAATGATTCCGCGAAAAGATGAGTCAAAAAAACGAACTACTGTACTCATACCTACTTACCTACCTACTCACATTTTACTGAATTGAAAAAACGTATTGAACTAACGTGCGTGATCCGAACAATTTTTATCGAAGATTGTAGAACGTAGGTACCTACTTACAATATACGTACTTACCTACAGCCCCTACATATACCTACCTAATGATCGTTAATGGCCATCGCGTTATGAGAGCAACGCTGAAAATCTGCATTAGCCCTTTGCATACCTACCTACTGCTACTATGTACCAGTAACTAGTTACTTACCTAATCTTATTTTGCCTGGACACGTTCAAGCTTGATCAGAAAATAAAGAAAAACAGTTTTGAATCAAAATCATAGTTCTTGAGCCAAGAAACGGTTTTTTCACTCAAAATGTACGACTTTCAAACCAAATCGTAATTTCTTGATTTTTGGAGGGACAGTATTGCCGTGTTTTAGCGTTGAGTATCTCTCCCGTTGATATAGGGAAAATAACCTTAAGGGTTAATTTAAAATTCAAACATCGTTTACCATGCAGCATTTGAAACAAATCATGACCTGAAGTGTCGTTAAATTAAACAACAAATATTATGCTATAAGTTATAAGTACGTAATTACTCGTACTAGTGCACGCACAAGTTTAATACACTATTTTTTAATTAAAGTGATCTAACGGAAGGGGTCTGGCGGACTCACAAACTAAGTAATCCACTAACAGGGTGTTGCATACCGACGATTCGTTTGACGGCGCATTAGCACTTGACAGGGTTACGGGTTCCCGATCGGATTCGACCGCAGCCCTGTTGGTAACTATAGGGTATCTACATAACCTAACCATAAAAATTGCACAGTTCAGGATTTAGGTACTTATGGTAGGTAAAGTTGTTATTATAGGATAGGTATAGGATACACAAAAAAAACATTATGAAATAAATTATGTGAAATGATAGAAAAGAAGATTAAAGCTTTCATAATCATTCATTAATAATCTTTGACGAATCGTTTGTAAACAAATCGGTGTAAACAAATTGTCGGAAATAATACATATTGAGTGGGTAACACCGCGAAGATCGGCGCGGGCGCCAACTCCAGTCGCCATTTTCTTTCTTGTGACTTGTGGTAAGATGTGGTGAGCAGGTGAGCAAGCACTGTGCGTGTAAATTTGTGGTTAAGCTACCAAAGGTAAGTTTAAAAGATTATTCAGATCGCTTATTGTATTTCAGAGGATGAAATAATCTATATTAACATATTTATCAATGTTTAACAAAATGGGACAGGCCCGGCCTGCCGACCAGACCCGGCGACGCGAGCGAGGTGTGAATTCGCAAGGTGTGCGCAATAATTTTGGGTTTTGTCTCATAACATGTATATTTATATCTGGTGATTACAGATCCTGGGCGAGCGGGAATATTTGAGTCTGTCCTGATTGGAGGCTGCACTGGAAAGCGCAGCATAGGTGCTGCGTGATTTCACAGACATTTATCTGTATAGTGTACCTACTATTATTGCCAAAACCGCTTACAAACGGGCAGGACCGAGCCACTTCACTCTCACCGTGCGTAGGTATTTCACAATTATATTTCCTAAAAGATACGCACTGCACCTTCGAAGTTACCGATGATAGGGGCACAGGCCATGTTTATGATTGATTGCTAATGTATGCTCTTTGTCCTCAGATTGAATTAAAATATGGTAAAATATGGAGCCACATCTAGTGAAATATGGAGCAGATTATTGAGACGCTGCTAAAAGATTGGTTGATACCGGATAACATTATATCAAATTTCAAAGATTGGCTCAATAATAACTAGGTATGTAGATAAGTAGTTTATGCCAAATATAATGTTTGGACGTGTCTCTGACTACCCCCTTGGTATCCTCAGATCTGCTTAACGAGCTTAGATCTAAGGATGTCCACTATGGGGAATACAGTTGTGACCACCACCAATTTATCAATGCCTCGAATAACTTCACTTGACTTTGTTTTTTACCCTATTAGTTATATGGCAAACAGAAAGAAGGCTATTATTTTATAGGTTAAAGTGTTTGTTAACCAAGCATTGAAAAATACCCCCGCCCCCCTCCCACCCCCCCAAAATAGTCTTAGTAGGTAATTTATGCAATGTTTTGTTTTCAGAAAATGAGATAAAAATAGAACAACTCACAGAGATCAATGATGGCATTTTAAAAGAGTTACGCCCCTGTATTGGGTTATGTATGGAGTTGAAACAAAAATGATGCATTTTTATTAGCAGCCAGCGCAGTAAGTTCCACTGAATATGTATCATATTTATCAGCATTTTTGATCAGGATATACCCTTATTTGTGTTTTATTTCAATTCTATAACTACAAGTTTAGGGGTCCGTAGTCTAACTAAAGAACCCTTATAGGTCGTTTCGCCATGTTTGTCTGTCTGTCCGCCCATAGTCACAGCCGTTTTATTCATAAACTATTAGTGTTATACCTCTATTGACAACCACTGTGGCGCAGTAGGCTTAGGCCCGCCTGAGACGCAGAAAGTTGCGAGAAGTTCCCGCCGCGGGACCAATGTTTGTATGATCTGCAAATATTTGTCTCGGGTCTGGGTGTTTTTCTTTGTATGTGTATCAGCCATAGTACAAGTTCTGCTTAGTTTGGAGCTAGATGCTGTGTAAAATTTTTTAGCATAATCCAGCATTATTCATGTTCAATATTATTTATGTTTAATAAATTTATGGGTTGGCATGGTTATGTGTGTGTGAACACACACATAACCATGCCAACCCATAAATTTACTGGATTTATTCAACAAATTTTTAGGAGTATATTTTTTCTATAAATTTTTATATGAAAAGTATATATGTGGTACAACCATATTGACTAAGTACCTACGGAAGCCTTCACTGTGCATGGTTAGACACATGCTTAGAAAATTTATTACAATAATATTTGTTTTTTTCCAGACTGTTATAATTGCGGACCACGATCTGGAAGACCTGCAGGATACATACAATAACTTGTGATTTCAATGTCAGACCAAGTTTTCCTTGACCAAGCCACCAAGAGCATACTGAACTATTACTTGGTGCATCATATTCTGACAAACAAGCACCGCAATCAGCTAACGGATGATGCCATAGTCTCACTAGGTACTCTATAGATTTCAGACACTTAGAACTGCGCGTCCGCGCGGTGACCTGTTTGATCCGCCAATATAATAATTATTGTGTAATAATAAGACAAAAATGACTTGTTAATAATGTGATAGGTTGATAAAAATATTAAAATAAATGATTATTAACAAAATATCTCAATTGTTTAATTATTTTATCTATTTACTACTACTTACCCACCAGTAAAATCTAGCCGATTAGATTTTATATTAAACAGAAAAAATTAAAATCTAATTGGCCTAGATTTTACTGTGAGTTTTAGTGTTTTTCTTATTCATTTCAGGTTTCATTATACGGATATCACATTGCATACAACGGAAAATATCAATAATCCTGGTTTTATTATGAAGGCATTTTAAGAAAGAAGTTAATGTTCAAAGTACAGTCTTTTCTACGTTTTGGAGTACACATTGTCTATAAACAAATACTTTAAAAATTTACATGAAACTTGTTTTAATCTTATGTGCATTTCAGTAAAGAAGTTTAAGGTCTTATGAGGCCTTATGCATTGCAGCTCCCAATACAAACTCATAAAAATACAATATTCTCTAAATGAGTAAACCGATTCTAATGAAACTTTAAGGCCGCAACGCTCGCGGTGCAGAAATGTTAGATGGTTTGGAAATATCTACCATTTGACGTTTCTGAAATGCGAGCGGTAGAGATCCGCGTAGATCTGAGGAGGCCTTTAAGTTTAATTTGAATCTATTAAGTCATTTAGCAGATGTTGTATTTAATAGTTTGGGTGGAGAGCCCGCAAGGAATAAGGCCCCATAAAAACTGAAAATTTCTTCACTGAATGCATATATTATTGAACAAAGAGAAGTAATATTCTTTATAATAGACAATTGATCTCCATTTGAAACATGCAATGAATTGATCTAAGAACTGAAACTTCTTCCAGTGAAATACGTTATTGTTGAACCAAGAGAATTAATATTCTTCTTAATAGACAATCTGATCTCCGTTTGAAACATGTAATTAATTGAACTAAGAACTGAAACTTTTTCCAGTGAAATACGTTATTATTGAAACAAGAGAATTAATATTCTTCATAATAGACAATCTGATCTCAGTTTGAAACATGTAATGAATTGAACTAAGAATTGAAACTTCTTCCAGTAAAATACGTTATTATTGAACCAAGAGAGTAAATATTCTTCATAATAGACAATCTGATTTCCATTTGAAACAAGTATTGAATTAAACTAAGAACTGAAGCTTCTTCACTGAAGCACACATTTATTGAACCAAGAAAATTGACGTAATTCACTGAAGACAATCTTATCTCCATAAAGATTATAAAATATTGTTGAACTAAAAACTAAAACTTATTCACTGAAGAACATCAATTATTAAATTAAGACTTTTGAAATTCTACATTGTAGATAAACTGATCTTCGTATAAAAACTAGATTATTTGATGCAAGAACTGAAGTTGCTTCACTGAAATGTATCATGGTATTAAGATAAGAAAATTAGTTCTTCTCACAAAACTTCCGATGTGTCCTTTGATTTGGCCAAGATAAATTTAGTTTGATGGACTTCTAAGCTTAAGACAGAATTGGATTCGATTTGAGAATTTAAGATTCTTAAAGTTTAAACAATGGTTTACTTACGTGAAGACAATAGTACTTTATTCTCATAAGAATAAAGATTATCTTAGTTGGAGTTAAATATATACTTGAGCGAAAAATGGTTAACAAGACAAATATTTACTAATGTTAAGAATATATTGTTTTCCCCATATATGAAACACGGAATGTCTTGACCAATAGATATATTCTTGGTTTTACACAATTTTTTTTTTCCGTGTACCCGCCCGCCGCGCTACCGAGGTCGTCAATCATAGTACTACGTACAGAATGTCCGCTCACCCCGTCCCCAGATTACCTCATCCCGCCCGGATTTCCTCGACCCCTGTGGCGCAGTGGGCGGAGGCCGGCCTTCGACGCAGAAGGTATGCCGGCATACCCAAGAACCAAAATTCGAAGGCATGCATCATCAATTAATAAGTGTTCCGTGTACCAATAAGCGGCGATTAGCTTGCAACCTGTCACGTGGAGTGCTAACTACTTGCCAAAGCGCGGGGTATGTGGCAAATGTTATGTTTGGACGTGCCTCTGACCAACCCCTACTTGGTATTTCTGAGGATGTCCATCATGAGGAATACAGGAGTGAGCGTGTTTTTTATTACTAATATTAGTACTATCATACCCATTTCTGTCGCCAAGCAGTTAATACTCGCATTTGTGTCCCGGTTTGAAGGGTATGGGTGCCGGTGAAATTACAGGAACATGAGACTTTTCACCTGTTACGGGTACCTGGGGCCTAACCATGAAGTCTTAAACGGTCTCATTACGAAACGTGGTCTAAACTCGAGTTGAACTCAAGTTCTGTCAGATCCACTAAACCAAGGTTTGAATATACCTTATCGAAAAAGTAATATTATGCCAAAGCGAATAAGGTCTACAACCGCGGGATGTCAATATGATTTACAAACATTTCAAAAACACAAAAATAAAACACATAGATACCAAAAGAAAGTAGGTCCTCAAAAAGAGGTTGAGTTATGATAGAAATAAACTAGGTGACCGCCTGGTTTATCTTTTAGCAGTTATTTGTAGTCAAACCTCTTTTTGAAATGTCAAATATACTGTCGGTTATTATATTATAACATTCAATTTTAAACCTTGTTTCCTTTGCACAACAATTTGTCTTCAAAATCAGGAATCAAAAGTCTAAAAGATAAACCACCGATTTAAACCACCTTTCGTAATGAGACCCATAGAGATTCAGTTCAGGCAAAGATGTTACTTTCCGCTTTACGATTGAGGACGATATGGCGTAGCTAAAGCTTTGTCATTCGCAAAGCGGGATTTGACATTTTTGCCTGAATTGAATCGCAATAAGACTTCATGGTTAGGCCCCTGTTCCCTGCTCAGGGTTGGCAACCAGTGATACCTCTGGTGTCGCGAGCGTCCACAGGTTCCGACAACCGCTTACCAACAAGTCGGCTGTATGGCACTTGTTTTTAACTCTAGTTGCATAAAAAAAAACTTACGTTCAGCCAGAAATCTGCTGAAGAGATTCTTGAATCCTCGGTACTCCTTCTCGAGAAGCGGTTTCCTGTTCTGTGGCGCATTGCTCAGCAGCTTCTCCAGTTCCACCTCCAGGCGCTGGAGGGCGTCGCGCTTCGTGGCCTCCTTGAAGTCGCGAGACCCTGAGGGCGTGCGCTGGTGGCTGCGGATCTGAAAATCATGAACAGCCATCGTTTAAAGCACAGGTTCTCAAACTTATTTTTCCCACCGCCCACTTTGAGAATAAAAAAAATCCTAGAACCCCCAAAGTTTTAAAACATAACAAATATGCTTTCCCCTCTAGACCGTCTCAGGCCCCCAATATCTTCTAGAGCCTTCTACCGCCCACCTAAAGGCCAACAGCGCCCACAAGGGGGCGCTATCGCCCACTTGTAGGCGCTGGTTTAAAGGATATTTTTCCCACCGCCCACTTTGAGAATTAAAAAATCCTAGAGCCCCCAAAGTTTTAAAACATAACAAATATACTTTCCCCTCTAGACCGTCTCAGGCCCCCAATATATTCTAGAGCCTTCTACCGTCCCCCTTCAGGCCAACAGCGCCCACAAGGGGGCGCTATCGCCCACTTGTAGGCACTGGTTTAAAGGACAAGGTGTACGCTTTTATAACAAACTCTCAAGATACAAAGATTGTCAATTAACAAATTTAAAAACGCAATTAAACAAAAACTTTATAAAAACGCATACTATAAAAATATCTGATTATTCAGATGATAAAGACTTTTGGGATTGTAAATGCTCCAACTCGATAACAAATGTAGGTACCTATTTGTTTTGTAAAAGGTTCATTAAAAAGAATAGCCAGCCTTGTTTTCTTGCCTTTCTTTCCTGACTTGGTCGCGGAGGCAGTAGATAAATCGAATGTTTCAAAGTTATCCTTTAATTTTGACTTTGACCTTGTTCGTACGTATTTATGTTTAACCCCGCCGTTTAAGAACAAGTAAGCAAACATCTAAATCTATACTTATATTATAAAAAGTAAAAGTTAAGTTTTGATGTCGGATAAGTAATTTCAGAAACCATCCGATTTTAAAAAAATAACAACTAAGTATATTTAAAATAAAGAATGCTGGACATTTTCACACAGCATCATCTAGCCCCAGACCCACTGTTTCATTATTACTCGTTGACTGTTGAAAATGTTAAATGTTTTTTTTATGCTTCACGTATCTACGTGAGGAATAAAAAACATTGACAAGCAAATACTTAGTCCGAACAATTCAAAGATACGTGAGGCATAAAACACATTGTCATGCAATCGTGCAAATACGGAATAGCTAGAATAACCGAATCCACTCTAAACAAATATAATCACAAGATGAAGTAGTTATCCTTGAAGCACTACCATGATGACGTCTATTATGAGACGGAAAACATCAATCATTTTAAAATCTACAATTTGTAGTGTAGATTATCCAAGGTACTGAACATATTAAAATGTACAGAAACATTCATATTGTAAAAACGGGAATTTTCACGTACTGCACTATCGGTGAAGGCACCGACTAAGTTTCGACTCATTCCGAGAGTCTTCATCAGGGTGAGTGGTTGCGACTTTCTCCTTCCGCGTCGCGCCGTGCACTACCAAACGTGACGCGGAAAGAGAAAGTCGCAACCACTGAAAATTCCCGTTTTTACAATATGAATAGTCAAGTTCACGATAGTTTTTGGAATAAAAATGTACAGAAACGTTGGCCGTCGATAATAACTTGGTATGAAAATAATTTAAATAAATACCTTTGACCTATAAATACTCGTATACTGCAATAACACAAATTATTTACATAGAAATAGACGCACGTTAAACCTTATCAGAAATAATAATCAAGCAAAATTCGACGTGCGTACGACAAATGGGTATTTCGTTAATACACAATTATATACGCCGTTAACTTCCATCAATGTTTTAATTTGCATCAGATTTGAACTAACATTTTAACAAGTAAATTTTTTACAAAATTTAAACTCCCTGATGTGTTTTTACAACTATATCAGCGCCCGCTAGTGACTTGCGGTCATTGAAAGAGTCACAAATCGATTGAAAAATCCGCATTTTCCATAGAACATGCCGTTTCGCCAATGAATGCTAACAGACAAAAAAGATGATGATCTTCAAACAGCTGAACAGATTTTCTTGAATCATAGCTAAAAACACTCAAGATAAAGTCACATTTCAAACAAAACAAACTAAATCAAAATCGGTTCATCCGTTTGGGAGCTACAATGCCACAGACAAATACACAGATACACACATTTAACTTATAACACCGTCCTGTTTGCATCAGGTGTTAAAAACATACCCATGACTTCATTAGATCGTTTCCAACAGTCATGTTGACACTGAGAAATACATTAATTTAAAAATTGGGATTTAATGTGTCCGAAAATATCGTGGCAAAGCGCGTGTGCGGACGTAAGCAGTATCAAAACAACTGACGCTATGGTAATACGATTGAATCTCATTTTAAAATAGCCAAGTTCAAATCAGGATCGTGTTTAATTTATCGTGAGTCATCAACTTAATGAATGCAGAGGAACTCCTCGCGGGCCACTAATTTCCTTGGTCCACCTGGAAACGTCTAAACAGACTCTGGAGCCAGGTTGGCCGCTGCAGGCACAACTTAGTCAAATGGGACTGCAGACGATATGCAATGCGACTGCAGAGCTATCACAGTCGATGCCTCATCTACTGCCTTTTCCGCAGTGCACACCTACACTATAATAATAATAATAACGTTTATTTTAAAGACAACATGATCCAAAAGTGTTAGTAAGCTTAAGATAAGGATTAGTACTTAATTACTAATACAGATTTCGTCCTCTGGCAGAGCTTCCACACCAGAGGACATGCGTAATTTTTAGCTATTTCTTTCAGGATGCTGTTGTTGGTCGCGCGCACTCTGCTTAGCTAAGAGGCAGTCTTTTTCTGCCCGATGGCGTCAAATGTGTCGGTGCGCGCATCAGCGAACATGCCTGAAACACTGCAGAAGCGCGGGAACTATGAAAAGACCTGTGCGAGGCTACAGAAAATGCCATAGATGTTCCCAAATTTTGGTCAATGACGCTAACCTTTAAACGTCACGTTGATACTTTAGTAACCAGGCTTCGAAAGCTCATTTATATTTTCAAGGCGTTGAAACATGTTGCTGACCATAGTACAGTCAAGACTGTCTACCTAGCACTTTGCCAATCTATCATAGGTTACTGTATCACCTCATGGGGAGGTGCAGCGAAAACTCATCTCTTAGAGTTGGAAAGAGCCCAACAGGCCATCTTGAAGGTCAGTGCGGGACTTTCCTTTCGTTTTCCACAGCTGAGCTCTACTGTAAATGGGACATTCTGACAGTTAGGCAGTAGGTACTTGCAAGTGGTGTTGAAGAAGCACTCTCAGCTTACCTATGACAAGGATCTTGTGCTAGACAAGCGAAGAAAAGGGGCCATCTGCCGTTCGCAAACATACCACACAAGCTTCTCCCATAAATTCACATGTTTCCTTGGAACATTCATTTATAACAAGCTAAACAACGAACTTTCCATTTACCCGTTCCAAAGATCTAAATGACACTAAACTACTAATGAAACTACCAGAAGACCGAAAACCTTATATCCGTGATGTCCTAATTTTTTCCTAAGATTATTTTTGATGTTTGTTATAAACAACATGTTTGTTATAATTCATTCTTTTTTTTATTTTTATATTTTGTAGTTTTTTGTTTAGTTTTCATTTGTTTATTCCTTTTTCTTGTTGGTAAAAATGTAAGTACTTTAAATGTATGTTCTTTACATCACCAAATATATCAACAGCTAGGCCTAGTAAGTATTCATTTGTACAAGCCGTGGAGTGTAAGTGCCTGATGACCTGTAATACAGATTTTTCTAAACCTATCTCAGGCACCAGTCTCACAGAAAACAGGTTCATAAATTGGGTTACTATACGGTTATTCAAGGAACTTATAAATTAAGAACTTATTGTGTTGAGAAAATAAACAATTATTATTATAAAGAAAATCTACACGAAGAAGAATTCGTCTGTTTTGAATGAGATTGAATAAAGAGAGAGGTATGCCAGGATTGTACCACGTGGAAATGCGTGGTACCTACCCCTCCGGGAAATATGCATGACTATATATGTATGTATAGATATATAATCAGAATTATTTATTGGCAAAGATACACGTACACATTACTAATAGTAAGGTTTACTTAATGGTAAGAATAACATTCCTTGCCTCTTCAAACATTTTGGGTATGCACTAAATTAAAAAAATAGGTATAAACTAGAAAAGGGGCACTTCTCGGCCTAAACTCACCATTACATTGCCTCAAAATGACTATCATGGTTTCGTTTCTCATAGCCATTTATGAATTAGGGTGCTATCCAAAAATGAAAAGGTAATGGATCTAACTCAACAATATGGGTTACTTTAAAACTATATGAGATCAATTAAAGCCACATACATTTTTAAAAACCTAAGCTTGTTTTTAATATACAGTACGTACAAACAAAATTGTTTAGACAGCTGCCAAAACGATCATAAATAAAAAAAATATATTTTAAGCACACCATGCATAATATTGCATCTGTTTTATCAACAATTAGCGTCGTCTTATTTAATTTATGTGCTTTTATCCGACGCTAGATGTTTTTTTTTTCGCATATTTTTATTAAGTACCACACATGCAAAGCCGTACAGGGGCAGTACTAGGTACTGCCCACGGCTTTGCCTGTGTGGTACTTGGATAAGTAGCCAATAAAAAGCAAAGCACCGTTAAGTTTTTTCAACGACGTACGTTTCAAAATTGATCTTAACGAAAAGCCCTTTTATTTTAAGGGGGTAATATAAAGCCGTTGCCCCCCCTGAGTCAATTCTAAATATTGATGATTTTTTTTAATAGGTGACTAGTTTCGGTGATTATCTTCTACATACAAACTTGTAATATTATGAAGATTTTAGTTTTTAACAAGTATCGCTTGTTTTCTCACAAGGTACTTTGTATTTTTTTTAGGATTCGGGATTCATTGTAAACAGCTAATAGTACTATGTTTTCAAACTGCATAAGACTTTTGTAATTAATGGGAGAGGGATTTAGTGGTAGGTGAGGTATCCAATCCACACCTAGTGGAATAAACGCTGATAAAATCGATACTTCTAGCACATAATCTAAAATGAGTTTATCATGTTTCCAGCATTGGATGTCACGGTCTAATGACGATGATAAGAGATACATAATTCAAGGCTTCTGTCTACGCATCAGGTATAATTATTACCGATGTTATAGTTTGTTATTAGTGTTGCATATTGCAACATAATGCGTTATCAAATCTAGAGAGCCTTCATTATTTTAACCAAGCCGTTTCATCCGATCGAGTTGTAATTTCGCATGTCAAGTTCCGATGACGATAAAGTATTATTATGACAGCTTGGCTTGAAATGGGGACGTTTCTCGACCTAAACATCCTAGTCGTTTTTCATTGCCATTTTAGAAGTATTATTAGAGGCCGAATTATAACTGGATGATAGAGATAGAAGGGATTCGACGGGGGGGGGCATTTGTCATCATTATCAACAATAACCTGTAGAAGTCCTCTGCGGACGTAGGCCTCAGACAAAGTGTGCCATGAACGGCCTTGAGCCGCCTCCAAGCACAGACTTCCTGCAACTTTTGAGATGTCCTCGGTCATCCTGCGTTTTCCGGTTCGTGGTCACCAATAGATAACACTAACTGTGTTTAGGCTCATTGGTGCCATTTTCTAAATAGTTAGTTTGAGATTCTCATTACTAATTTTATCAAAAATATCTTCTGTAAAAACCTTGTCTAGAACGAATCCCATGCACATCGCACTAAAAAATTGATCCTAAAAGAGCTTAACATAACCATATATCTCCGCAGGATCCTGGAATTCTTCGGCCACATACACCACAGCCCACTGCGCCATAGAGATATCCACGTCAAAACAAATATCGAGTTAAAAAACAAATATTTTGGACGTAGGCCGATAATACGCTTTGGTGGTTATTTGGTTTTAGGATCTTCGAATTCTTCGGCCACATTGCCAGGGAAGGAGGAGAAACTTGAAATCTAGAAGTCACTGGCAAGTTGGAAGGAAAGATGTCGCGGAGACGGAGCCCCATCCATTGGAGCGATCAGATTCTATCAACAATCCACTTCAGTAAGCAAAGCTTCTATGCCATTCGATCCACTATAGATCCGAATGGAGAGAAATAGACAAATCCAGAGTCCAAGATAAGGTCACGACCCTCAGCGTTGAGGACGAGATGTGTTACTTCAATATTTGTGAGTTTATTGATTGACCTAATTACTGATGATGATAGATAAAACGTGGACCAACCAATTACTAAAACAAACATCTAATGAGCCGTTTACTCTAGTGAGTAAAGTTTGAAACAACCGCCGGAATACATAAGTAACATTTTATATCCGGTCTTTTTGACAGAGCATTGACGTTCCGGAAGTCAGATTATGTTGGAGATATAACAGACAAAATGGAATAAAGTTGTGACTACGATCACAAAGTCATAATGATCAGATTGATCCATAAATATAAGTATTGGAAGATAGAAAAATTTAAATGAATTTGCCAAGCAATCTGAACACTTTATTAATGAAATTGGTTCGCCAAAAAAACTTTGGAAAATGGTGGAATACCTTCATTTAAAAACACAAGCTGTTTGTTTGACGCTAGTGTATAGACTAGACAAACCTAACATAGGTTTTAAGATACCAATGAATAAATATTGACAGTACCTTCTTGTTTATTATATAAATAAATCCTATCCTATCCTACAAATATTATTAATGTGAAAGTTTGTGATGATGGATGTTTGTTAATCTTTCACGCAAAAACTACAGAACGGATTTTGATGATACTTTACAGTAACATAGCTTATACATCAGAATAACACGTAGGCTACTTTTTATCCGAATACCACGCGGGCGAAGCCGTGGGCAGAAGCTAGCACTAAATTAATATTGTTAGTTTGACGTTTGAGGTTCGCAGTCGTTTTCTGTCTAGCTGTCTGGACAAACCATTAACGATAATACCTACAAGCTGTTTCAGGATATATAAATATATATATCTGAACTATACCCCCGATATTATAGTCAGGTGCCCCATAAAACTCAGAGCAAAGAGCTTAAAAAATATAAGTAGCTGGTCCGACGGGACGGAGAACGAAAAGTCAGGCGACAATAATTCAAAGAACCAATTACTTATTAAATGGTTACATATCCATTGGAGTGATGCGTGCGTCTCGTCCGGACAAGGTTGAAGTGTTACAGGCGCGGATACAGGGAAGGGGTTCAATGGGCGCAATAATCCCCCCCACCCCCGCCCCCGATGCACGAACGAAGCACTTCATTTAGTCATGGGTAGCACACTGTTTGAAAACGAGGATCGTGCGAGGGCCACAGTTTTACAATTGAGCCAGCACACTGTGGTACCACAATTGAGGCGAGGCAGCGAGGCAGTTTCTGAACGTAGTTGAGTGAGGCAGTCTTGGGAACACAGTGTGCACTGTGCGTGTTGTGTTGTGTGGTGTGGTAATGGAGTGGAGTGCTATGTGCGAGCCAACACGATCTTTCCTCGTGGCTCGGCTCGTGTCTCGCGTTCGCAACTAGCACGATTGTACAACTGTGTTGGTGTGCAGGTGTGCTAGCTCGTCCAAACGAAAAGAGTGAGGCCTCGTTTCGATAAAGTGTGTAGCTACAATTGTGGTGTCACACGTGCTGAGGACCCACCACTAACTTCATTTTAATCGTCATTAGGACGTCACTATACTTACTAGAATCGTTGATACTACATCAATAGTATAATTAAAAGCTTACGTGCGTCGAGTCCGCGACTATTTGTTTCTATAAAATTATAGAAACAAATAATTGAAAAAAATTTCAAAAACATAAAATTATCCGTTATAATACATGAAATGCTCCCCACCGAACGAAAATCTAGATCCGCGCCTGAACTGGCATCAATGAATTGCGCAGTAGCTACCTATTAGTAACTAAACACATGCTATACTGTGCAAAGTGCGACCAATTGAGATGTATTTATGCAAAAGATCCTACTAATCTTATACAGGCTGATGAAAATCATGGTCAAAAAGGAATAGGAAGATGAAGGGCCCCGTGGTCAACAAGAATTACTATTTTTGTGTCCTATATCAAGTAAAAAGATTTACGTAGAATTACTATTTTGTGGTGACGCCTTTGGAATACCTAACTAATAGATGTACATTTCAGATTAAGTAGTGATTGAAGTGATCTATGTATTTCTGTTTTTTTTGGGATAAATGCATATTATCAGTCGTATCATCTTTATTGTTAGGTACCTACTCCTATTTGAAAGAAAATCTCGACCTTAACGTACCTACCTATTTCTTAAGTTTAAAAGTATTTGTAAGTATTTGAGAGAGGGCTATTCTCGATTTTGGACATTTCTAATGACTTTCAATATGATTGCTATAGTTCGTTTTACATACCCATTTTACTAGTGTATGTAATTAGAGGTCTGATCATTTTATCTAACCGAAGATTTAATTTTTGTTTTAACTACGAAAAAATACATTTTACTAACGCAAAGAGTTCAGGAGATATTACAGTTATTTTATTTCTGTTTAAAAATAAAAAAAAAACCTATTTCTCAAAGTTAATTAATAGATTTTTATTCATTGAAATCACAAAGATCATTTGAAAATTAGCTACGTGAATTTAAAATTTGAAAGTGAATTTATGGTGATCCCTCGCGCACGTCCAAGCCTAGAAGAATCAGGCAACAAACTCTGCTCAGTTTTATGATCTTTCATTCTGCTATAGTGCGGTGCCAATCGAACAAACATTTCACGTAAACATTTATATATGTTTGTTTGTCCGACGATAACCGCCCAACCGTTTATACCTCACTAGTACCTAGCTACCTAACAACTACTTTGTATAGACAAAATATGTACCTACCTTACTGAGAACATCCATAACTGCAAAATAATATACACAACACTTAGAAATTGAAAAAGGCGAGTGACAGGCCTAGACCGAGCGATGGCCCACACTACACTGATATCACAAGGGACAATATAAAGTGTAGATATTTATTATGTATGTCGTATAGGTAGTTGTAATGATAAGGTATCTCAATATTATATGCGTTGGAATTGGGGTAGAGATTATGTAATTTTTAGCTTGTTTCAATGTGGATAAGGAACGGGGGAACGAGCGAAGTTGTACTTAGTAATTTAACGAGCAAATCTTTTTTTTAATGCTGATTGCTATCTTAAAATAGCTGACCTGTGACCTGACTAGCCTTAAGATAACGTTATCTATCAAAGTTTTTAGTTTTCAAAGCGAAACTTAAGTCTTATTGATCAAGCGAGCGAAGATCTTTGAGTATACTTGGACAATCCGACGTTTGTATGTACTTATGTACATTTATGTATGTCTGTTGTCCAACGATAACTGCCGTAAAATGTTACCTTACAAAAAAGTATAACCAACAGCTATATACTTTTTTGTAAGGTAACATTTTACGTGTAAGTAGGTAGTACCAATTAATGTAATTTACGACACATAATCTATATGTTGAAATGTCTCTACAGCAGACTGTTTGAAAGAAACAGTTTAACAGGTTTATTTCATGTTATGTACATAGATCATTATATTTTTATTATATCACTGAAGTGCAAAGGCTTCCTTTTCTTTCTTCAACTCTTCGCGATCTAACAGACTTTGTTGTTAGTTGCGAATCAAGCTCATCCCTCCATTTTATTCTGGGCCTTCCACGCCGTCGCTGAATATTGTGTGGGATCCAGTCTACAAGTTGCTTGACATGCGACAGACGTGTCCGGTCCAGTTCTAAAGCTATATAGGTAGCCTCTTTGTGACCAACGTCAGCGATTTGAGTTTTGTATCGCACTATGTTCCTCACGTGGTCTGACAGCTTGATTTCTAAGCTAAGATACTGCACTCCATGGCTCGCTGGCAAGCCCCAAGGACAGACCTTTGATGCATCGCCAAAGACCAAGTTTAAGCATCGTATATGAGAACGATGAAAAATGCCGTCCATAAGTTGCCTTTTAAGGACAGTGTTAGGTTGTCGTTCGTTAACCAAAGACTTTCGTGCGTTTTCTGTTCATTTCATATTAAGTTTTTTTTTTTCTACAATTGTTATAGGTATAAAACTGTTGGTTATTTAAATTCACCATGACCAAGCAGTACCTTAAGTGGCATAGCATTATCAGTAGTAGGTAAAGTTTGTTGTCTAATTGTAACAAACTGCTTGGTCATCTAATCTGAGTGTCTTTTAAACAAGCAACTTGTTGAGGTTATCATTTGATACTAAACCCAACCTCGGCCACTCTCGTTATATTAAATAAATAATGCTGGACATTTTTCACAAAGCATCATCTAGCCCCTAACTAAGCAGAGCTTGTATTATGGGACCTACATGACTTATATGCTACTTATATTAACACTTTTTTTTTAATGTTTGAAACAAGTGTGCCGTGATCACCACATGCAAGGTTTGTGTATGTGAATGATGCCGTTATATTTGCGAGTGATTTAGAAATGACTCAACTATTATTTACACTAATTGCTTGATGATTGATTATCTGACATACTATGTTAGTTCATATAGTAGTCTCAGAAAATTACTTGTTTAAGGTACAAATAATGGCAATCATTGGTTTAAAATAAATCCTACAATTATTATAAATGCGAAAATTTGGCTGTTTGTTGCAAAATATATCAGTAATAAAGTGATATGTATGAAACTTGAAACAGGTATAGTATGCGACTATGAATAAAACATAGGCTAGTTTTAATTTGGGTACCATGCGGGTTAACTGTGAGCAGAGGATACTTAAATGTAAATTAATAACTTGTTTATGCAACATCTTTGTTTATCAGTCTTTCAAAAAAATCTTTTATTCTAAGTGGAGGAACAAAATTGGAACTGAAAGCATTGGGTCTCAGAAGTCAAAAACTCACTCAAACATGCAAATTAAAGTGAAATCGAACCATTCAAAGCAGATTAAGGTGCAACTTTAAGTACAGTGAATGTTCCAAGTCATGTCGCTAAGCTCAAATGTAGGCTACTGGGCTGAAAAGTCTGACACCAGAGTTGGCCATTAAGTCATACAAACTGATTAAAAATGGATTGCAGAAAATATTAAATACTACAAAATTTTATTTTAATTGTTGGGTGAATAACAGCAATTACCTATTAACATCTTGCAACTCCAGGGGGCCTAGCTGTTGCATTGCCTGCCCTTAAGACAAAGAAGTCCTACATCTAATTTCACCAGTACCTTTCAAACTTAAATTCAGTGATGTGTGTATTACTGCTTGGCCGCAGAAATATGGTAGTGGACTACTACATAATACCTACTTTTTTTTGCGACATGACTTCAACTTACACGAAAGGGTTAGTAGTTAATTTAGAAGAGTGTAGAAGCTTACCGCTGGTTTCAGTCGGTTGTCATCGGCCTGAAAGTGTTTTACATAGCGTCATACATAGTTAGAATATAGCACTGTGCAGCAAACTTGTACATATTTACAATCAAATAAATAGAGGCTGCAAAACAAGTCATACCTTGTGGTTGAGAACATTTGAGTCCCAACTATTTGGCACATTTAACCCCCCTTTCAATCTTATCATTGTAGATAGAAAAGTCTTTATTGCACAACTAAAAAGAACTGTATATAGACAAACTTAATGCAAGATAGCATTCTAGTTTCTCTTCCTGCTATCTTTTTAATTATTGAAGTGTTTATTAAGTGAACTTGTTATTTAGTGTTTATAATTCTTACTTTCATTTAATAACTAAGATATTATTCATATTGATTAAATCATGGAGTAATTTATCCTTTTATCATCTTTTTCTATGGAATGGAAATTATAATTATCAACCCCATTATTCAAAATTCCTCTTAACTTGATCTGTTTGATAAAATCAAGAACATACTTATAGCAGAAGCTTGATACTATAGGTATTGCAAGTTATGAAATGTAAGCATCAGAAAAATGTGCATGTACAACTACCCTCATAAAATTACTTCCTGAAGACTACATTTTATTTTTGGCTCTAAACAACAGATAATTGTAGATGAGTATTGGCTCATAGCCAGTACAACTAATGCGTAATATAATAATACTTTTGTGACAAGTTTTTAAATTAAGTCCCCAAAAGTTCAGAGATACTAATTATACTGATTTCATTTAATTTCATAACCCTATTCTGAAGATGAATATTGGGCGGTTCCGAGTCAAAACAAGAGGGTAAGTAATTGCTAGTGTTTCTCATTTGAAACAGAGATAATTAGCCAAACCGATTTGACCTCTAAGCCAGAGCAAGGTCAAGAGAATTAAATAATAAAAACAAGCAAAGCATCACTAAGTAGATATACTGACATTACGCCGATAAAGGCCAACCGAGCGAACTTATAGTAAAGATAAACTATTACCTTCTTATCTCCATCCCTGGCGTCAGACATTACTACTTTAGAGTGTAAATACTGATTAATTGGAAATAATCACAACAAACAGAGGCTGCCGACCCGAAAAACGCGGATTTTGGGATTTTGAAGTTTGATTGAATAGAAAGATTGAAATCTATGGCGATAGCTGCCAAAATCAGGTGATTGTCAAAAATTAGTATTATGTTTCGTTCAAAAGTAGAAAATTTCCCATAAAATTACTCAAAAGTAACCAAGAGACGAATAGGCTGGTTATTGGGATTGATGTTTCAAGTGTTAACCCACACATAAGGGAAATTAGAAGAATTTACAAATTATAAATTCTTCTAATTTCCCTTATAAATTATAATATCCCAAAAATCGTGTTCGTGGCCGTCTAGGAGAAATTTTAATAATAATAAATAGATGAATGGACTGTTTTTGATAAACTACGTTCTTAGAATGGGTGGGTCATAATAATAAAATTTGTGCCACGTAGTACGTACATATTTATTTTATGTAGTGGCTGTCCATAATTTAAGCCGTATATTTGTCTAGGGTTTTGGCATGGCACATAGCCATAGACATAATATGAATGTGTTTAACTAGTAATGTGGCTACCTATAACGGTCTATGAGGGCGCCTATAAAATGTGAATCCGGGGACAACGGGAAAGAAACTTCTGTCTGCTAAGAGATTGCCATCCCTTTCTTCTTGACAGGGCCAGCTATCAAAAACAGTGTTTAAGAGTGAGGTGAGCGAGTTGTCTCGCAAAGGGAATCAAATCCGCACCTTTTGCGTCACAGCTAACTGGAGTTACAACTGGTATCCTGGGTAATGCCTTTTGGGAGGTGCAAAAGACATCTCTACTCACTGAGACCAAAATAGCAGAATGAAAAATCATCATAATTTAATACTTTTAATAACATTTATAGGTACACTTATATAAATCTATGAATCGTATTAACTTTAGTGGCCCAAAAAAGAAATAAAATTGTTTATAAAATACATTAGGAAGGGTATCCAATCGCTTCCTCTTATAAACATCTGATGTAATTACAAAAATCTAATAGACTAGATAGGTGCATAGATACCTACCTATTTATAATTTAATTATTTGCTTAAATAGGTACTTAATGGTGTGAACTTAAGGTTATCTCAAGTCTCAACAACTTATGAATTTTATAAACATCTTACACATATCTATTAATAATAAAATTAATGGATGAAATGTGGAACAGGTTTAGTTACCTAGAATAATACCAAGATTATGCTACCTTTTACCCAGCAGTGCAGACGAAGCCGCAGTCTTTTATGTCTGACTTATTGTACATACAAACCTAATTGTACCTAGGTACATGAAGCTACATATTGGCTAGCTACGCATACGACAGCAAGGAGGGATTTTCATTTACAATTAAAAAATATAATATACATATAATAATTTCACCATGCTCAATAGATGACACTGACTTGACGAGAGCACAGATAGAGGTCAATCAAAGGTTGTTGTTTTTGGAGATTGTGCAGCACTCGTCTAAAAGTTCAGATTTACATTAATACTAGGTACATAATATATCAAATTTTTATCAATTTAATTAAAATTCGGTAATTTCCATTGGTTTACATGATAAACTGACTATTACCTTTATATAACTGAACAGTGGACAATACATTAGGATATCTTTGAAAATTAAAATAATTATACTTGTTTTTCGACGATTTGTTGAAGTTTCACATTACATGTTTCAATTCAGTTTTTTATATTATTGAAAGTAATCGAGCCCTTTTTTCTAATTCTGAAATCTTTCGCCACAATTTATTTTTATCTTATAAATAAGCAGTTTCATGGTATGAAACAAATGATAAGATTGTAGGACCAATGATTGCATCAGTTATGATTTTATAAAATCAAAATTTACTTAAACTTTTTTTAAGAAATTTGTATTTAACTTTGTATTTAACTCTTCTCATTCTTGAAATTATTGTGTGGTGCTGGTTTGTATGAAAATATGATTGTTCAGTATATAAACTGTGAACCCCTATAGTTTAGACTACCACTAAATTGTATAGCCCTGTAGACATTAAGTGTGCATTACATTTAGACAACATCAATCTATTTTGGGATATTATTATGACTATACCACATATTTTACTAGTCATCTGGTGATGTTACATTGACCGTTTAAAGGTTAACAAAACATCAGTTGAACATCAAGAATGTGGAGAATGTGGAGAATGTGGTATGGTCATAATAATATCCTAAAATTATACCAAACCACAATAATTTGAATAACATTCATTCAAATAACTGAAAAGGTATCATTACAAAAAGTCTAGTTGATATACTTGAATTTCTCTTTAGGCGGGATTTCAGTTGGCTGTGTTGACTGTGGTTGACAGTTTGGCTGTGGTTGGTGGTGGTATGGCTGGTCCGGCTGACTGCTGCTGCCAGCCTTAAACTGATCTCAGTCAGCTGTCCACTGGAACAAACAAAAAGATTTCATTTTCACTACTAGAAAAATAAGTATGTAGGAACTTAGTCATAGAATTATTAATAACCAAGTTATGGGTCATAAAATAAGTTGGTACACTTGTAAGAATGCACTTATACTATGTACTTATTTACAAGCACAGTTTACACATTAAATATTATTATTATTATAATACAAAATATTATTTATATTATGTACTTATTACATTACCAGCTCAGCAAATGAAATTGCAAAACCAGCTATATATTTATAGACATTTAAAAATTAACAATTACCCTACCTATGTAATCTATAATCTATTGTGGTGCCCCCTAGATGATTCATAGATAGGTTGTGATGATGCAACCTATCTATGAATCATCCTTGTAGTCATATTAAGCGCAATAGATGATTAAAACAGGTTTTAATATTTAGCAAAAATCAACTTGTTGTCAAGAGTGATTTCAAGATCGAGGACGACCCCTGTGGTGCAGTGGACGAAGGCCTGCCTGAAACGCAGAAGGTTGCGGGTTCCGCAGAGGGACAAATGTTTGTATGATCTGCAAATATTTGCCTCGGGTCTGAGTGTTTTCTAAGTGCATTATGTATGTATTTGCAAAAAAATGTATCTAAGTAGTATATCAGTTTTGTAGTTCCCATAACACAAGCTCTTCTTACATTATAGGGCTAGATAATGCTATGTGAAAAATGTCCAGCATTGTTTATTTATTATTTTATGTTGGGTGTTGTTGTACCATGTGATGGTACTCATAGTTCCTGATTTTCACAATACAGGGAATTGTAATGTGATGTCAGGATTATGCATGAGAATATATTGTTTTTTTAAAGTTCCTCTAGAACACAAAGACATAAAGGCAGGTTACCTTCAAGTTAGCCCCTCCGGTCTTAGCTAGCTCTTGTTCCCGCTGCTCCATCTCCTGGGTCCGTTGCTGCATCCGCCTCACACGCTCCGGATCCTTCACTCCTCGGGCAGCTGCCTCCGCAGCCCGGCGCTCGGCTGCCTCCTGCTGCTGCCGGCGACGCGTATCCTGAAGATTGGAAGATGATTTAACAGTTAAACTGACAATGATGACTGACCAATGCTGGGAAATCTGCTGCAACGCGTATACCAAGGGTAGGAAGGTGCTTTTACCACAAAAAACACCTAAATGGAGAATCATATCTAGCATAGAGGTGGATCATGGCACTCTTTAGGGAAGACAAGGCCTATGTGGTAGTGCAGTTGCAATCAAAAAAAGGAGCAGTTCCTTCAGAGTGGCCTTTAGAGGACCCTATAAAGACCACTATCTGGTTTAGTTGTTTACGTTGAAATTGATTAAATTTATCAACTTACGATATCGGGAGTAAGTATGTCGGTCGCCGATGGTCTACAGCAAGACGTGAATATCCCCATTGTAAAAAATATATACTTCTTCGCACGAAAACCATAAGAATATCCAAGTTTTCGATAAATACAAAAACCAACGTCGCAAACAAAGTAGACAGCACAGCTGATTCTTGTCTAGCTAGTGTCAATGTCAAGTCACTTAATTCCATAACGTTTTTCTGAACGAATTACATCTGCTTTTATTTCGTTCGAAAAATTGCTCAGCATTTAGATAGACTGACCGGTCAAAAATAAAATCGATAAAAACAATCGAATTTAAAGTGGCGTTTTTCGGTACTTACGTAGGCTTAGGGAAATGGGAAACTTTCAAGCCAAAGAATCTAGTGTTTAATATTTGTAGCCCGTGGTACATTAAAATGCGTTTGTTTGTTTGTCTGCTACTATATATATCTGACACGGCCAAATATGTTATTTTTTACAATCGGGGTGCTGAACCTGAATAGATTTTAACGCCTCAAGTCATTAAGGTGCATTGCAATCAACGAAATATTATGATGTATTAATAATATAGCATCTATTATCTAGAATATGAAACGGCGCATACCGGTCCGCGTAACCGATATCTTTCAGTTTTTCGTAAATGTTTCTTTAAAAAAGTACTAAGATAATTTTTAACACCACTCATCAAGGAGGCACATTAAGAGGTGGAAAATTTTATGTACCTATGGCGAGAATTTATAATATTTTTTTTATTGAAAATGGCCTTATTGTCTCATATTTTTTTACTTGATAGGTAGGTAGTAGACCTAGCAAGTAGAGTAACAATTTTCTTCTAGTTCACGTAGGTAGGTAGATTACTATTTTTACTATTTTTTAATTTCATTTTATGTACCTACCTAATTATTGTTAATCTAATTATAGCTGTTAAACATTTAATACTTTATATTAAATGTTAATGAGGTAATAATTTCATGCTTAATAATTGGAATATTATCTAATTACAGACCATGTTGTTATGCTCTATAGCTAACTACGAGGGCACTGCGATATTTATACCAATAGTTCATATTTTTGTAGGTATGTGAAGGATTACCCTTCACATGCCTACTGTAATAGGCACCCCATAAATAAATAAACAATAATAAACAAACTTTTAATTTGTTGTTCCTTAACTCAGCAAAAACCAAAAAGATATTTACCTACTAGAAGTTTTTGGTACAATGGCGCAGTCAGCGAACAAAGTAGATTAACAGTTAATTTTTTCACTCAAATATTTATGAAACCTGGAAATATTAGGCTGTATTATGAAGATCCACTTTGAGCTAAAGCTATTTACAATCTAATTTTCATTAGATTGTAACTGACTATACAGAACTAGCGTCAGAGATGAAATTAAATAATGGAGTAGATTGGAGTAGGGTTAGGAGTTTACATGGAGTAGGTACCTACTAAAGTAGTTACATAACCTACCCACAACATTACTAGTCATTAAAAACAAAGGATTAAAAAAAGTCTAGTAGGTACTAACAAAGCATCAGACTAACCATTCGTTTCCATATTGAAAAGACATTGGCCATGACGAAAACTGCAGGTACCTATTAAACGTTATATAGGAAATAGGTACTTTTGGTTCCATTAACTGTTAAGCGATGAATAATTTAGTCAAAAGTTCACATCCAAACAGAAATAAATACTTTTATTCAATCAATAATAATGTAACCCTATCAAAATATTCGGTTCAGAGTGTTGCGATTCCAATGAAATTTTATCAGTTTTTCACATTGATTCATTCGCTTAATGCGAATGAATCAATGTGAGCTGTGGATTAGCTTTTTATATAAATAGCAAAAATGAAAGTCAATATTTAAACCGTGTTTAAAAGAACAAATAAAATTATCGTATTACAGAACTTATGGGTTTGTTTGCACCAAAATTCATCGCTAAAACATGGAAGGTAGATTAACATTAAGTACGTTCTATCGTATCTCTGTCTCGCTCGTTGATAGAGCTGTAAAAAATAGTATACATTGTGCACTACGGGTGTATTCGTTACTAAAACAATCAACACCATTACTATCGTATCGTTACGTTGCTCATTACTTTTGTACGTATTTGCTACGTTACTTTTACTCGTTATAATCAAGCACTAGCATGAAGCATCGCATCGTACTTTGTATAAAAGTTACATCTATACGACAAATGCGAGTAACGAAATAATAACGAAACGAAATGACGACCTCTGTGGCGCAGTGGGCGAAGGCTCGCCTGAGACGCAGTAGGTTGCGGGTTCGATTCCCGCCGCGGAACAAAATGTTTGTATCTGCAAATATTTGTCTCGGTCTGGGTTTTTTCTATATACAATATGAAAAAAAAACTAATTAATGTAATTTACAAAAAAAAATAATATAAGTAGTATATCAGTCATGTGGTTCCCATAATACAAGCTCTGCTTAGTTTGGGCTAGATGATGCTGTGTGAAAAATCCTGCTTTATTGATTTACTTATTTATATATTTTTTGAGTAACATTCCGGTACTTCGAGTCAGGTGATGTACCCGTTACCCGGTAACGAATGCAAACGGTTTGCTGCAGCTCTAGATCGATATTTCTATATAAATTGTTGAGTGTGGTACAGTACAACCCTAACGCAAAGTACCTTATCCAAGAGACTGTCGAAATTTTTGAAATAAATTGAAAAATACGCAAAACAAAATGCTTTCCCGCGTAGCTTTGCGTTCAGGTACGTGTAATTTATACTTACAATACATTTAATTGCAGAAAATGCGGCTGGCGGAGCTGATTTGAACATACCCCTTAGGTTTATGTAATCGCTATTTGACAAGCGTTTCCAAATCCGCTTGAAGTTTTTCATTTGTTAAAATAATTACAGCTGAGATTAAACAAAAGAAGCGAGTGTGATGAGTACTATACAATAACAATCATGATAGTGCAAATTAGATTTAATTAGAAATTACTAGATACCTAACCTAAAAACAGCTGATAAGAATTTCTCCTTTACCTTAAAATAAATTATAAATCTATGAAAATTGAAAAAAAACATGGTACTTACAAGAAAATTAAAAGTTCAGATTTCGGTAAAAATTTATAATTATTCTTGCATGTTTTTTTTTTTCTGTCTCTTGTGATCTTACATATGGAGCCAATAGTTAGCGATCTCTGTGCCATAATAATGTCACATGGTAATTCTCTAACCAGACGAAGCAATGTAGCAAGGCCCCCCTGCTCAATGCTCCAGCGTCATAATAAAGATAGCGAGAAGTTCATAGGATGGAAATGGCCCAAGAATATTTGTCATGGTACTTTTTAGGTAAGGGGTAATACAGCAGTGGAGTTCTATAGGCTGTTGTTGAAGACCCTAAGCCGTTTGTTCACCCTGGTCCTCTGCGGGTGTCAATTTCATGATCTGCAGATATTCATTCCGGTTCCGTGTGTTTGGTATCATGGTATATATACTTCCTGATACCTTTGATACTTAGTGTGGGAGAATCTAGGATGTCTGTTGGGTGTTTATTTATTCATTTCTGTAAGTTGTCCTTAGTGCGCCTAGGAGAGAAAGTCTAGGAATCTGAAATTCTGATGGAGTGTGTTCGCCTATGAGAGAAGAATTTAAAAAAAAAATGACCTGTGCCAGGGTGTGCTAGCTGCACCAACTTCTGACGCAGCTGACATGCTCTACCGGTCCATGTATAGGCTGGTTAAAGAAACTGTATCTTGAGCAAGTTAGAGAGATTGATGGAACTGACATGGTCGAAGATCGACAAAAGTTCCAAAAAAATAATAAAATAAGGATTCTGAAAGTTAACCAGCACTATGTGGGCTCGCTTCAGAGCATGTTAGCATCTGACATCTGGTGCGGCTAACATGCTCTGCCGGTCCGTATACAGGCTGGTTAACGAAAATGTGTACTGATGTAGAACGCATAAAAGGACTATGGAACTGACATCAACAGAATCAATGCAATATCCCAGAAAAAACAATTCTGTTAATTTCAAATGTTTCATCTTAATAAATCTTTCAGCTGCAGCCCGACAGTCTGCCTCCACAGCGCTTGTAGCTCGGGGCTCCGCCTCGGAATCCGGGGTGCGCGATGAAGTCAACTTTCCCCGCCCAGTACGAGCTACTGAACCAGGAAAGGTGCGCCTTGGATTCCTGCCCGAGGAATGGTAAGCATTCTTACTACTTGACTACTAATTACTTGATTTTCTAAGGCTTAAAGGAAGGTGGATGGAGGTGGCCTAAAAACATTTTAAAACAGGCTAGAACAGACTCCTGCAACAGAGTAGTCCATCGGGGCGATCACACTAACTCATGGCTATCAAGATGGCAATTAATTTTGACACTAATTCCTTATTTTAATGGCCCATCCATCCAAAAACGCATTTAATAACAAGTTCGACAACTGGCTACGAAAGAAAAAATCATTGCTAAAAAAAGTGAACCAAACTTAAAACAAAGACTTTGGATCCAACACTGTATGATATAGACATATCAACGAAAGCTGCTCATCTATAATTAAATACTTGAATATATATTTTTTTAAATTGTGGCACCTTTTGACACCATAGTCTTCACACTAGGATTCCTTGTGTCGTGGGTATCAGAAACTACAAGTACTATGGTACCGCAAAACCCAGACAACGGAACAAATATCTGCAGAACATGCAAATATTTGTCCCAAAGTGGAAATCGAACCCGCAACTCTTGCGTCGCAGCCCACCACACCATTGAGGTAGTTGTTTGCCCAAAATAACAAGGATCATAGAAACATCAACTTATAAGCAATATTAATCAGTTATTTTTCTAGTATTTTTCAAACTTTCGCGATTAGATAACATAATTAATATAAGTTTAACGGGTCTTTATCGCGTTTACCTTTTTTATTATTTTCCCGACGTTTCAAGGTGCTATCCAGTGAACGCCAATATTGTAAGAGAATGGTTCGTGAAGCGATTGAAATAAAGAAGTACCCAAATTTTAATCGTGAAGACGGCTATAGACTCTGCGTCCTGGAATCCCGTGATAAACAGGTGTTCGCGTCGCGATCCAATTGTGCAGTGCGGTGATACGGTTAGTGTAGTGTGCCGTAATGTGAACATGGACTTTCTGATTCCGAAGATGAAATGAGGGTAACTACCCTCATTTCATCTTCCCAACTGCGGCTACTGCCTTTATTTGTCGACGGTAGCTCCGTATACTCCAGTCATCCCGTGACCACGGCTGTTGCAATACAGTTGAAACGTCGCGAAAATAATAAAAAAGGTAAACGCGATAAAGACCCGTTAAACTTATAATAATTAAGTTATTTTTCTTTTTTATTCCAAAAATTTGTAAAAACGGGAATTTTCACGTACTCGGTGAAGGCACCGACTAAGTTTCGACTTATTGCGAGAGTCTTCATCAGGGTAGTGATCACGACGCTCTCCCTCCGATATGTGTTTACAGATTCAAAAGTATTGTTTAGCCACAGAATAAAATAGAATAATTGTTTTACAAAAATGCATTAACATTAAGTAACAATGGTTGCCCTTCTTCGACATTATAATACTAAACTAGATTTACCTAAAGAACAGTTAAAAATCTTTATAACTAAGGCGATGATTAAAACTGATTCCTCACGAGCCAAGCGTAAGATAGCGGGTTCTAATAAATAAATAAATAATGCTGGACAATCCACACAGCATCATCTAGCCCCAAGCTAAGCAGAGCTTGTGTTATGGGTACTAGATGACTGATATACTTAATACAATACATTACATAGATAGATATTTTTTTATTATACATAGAAAATACCCAGAACACCCGGAACAAATATTTGCAGATCGTACAAATATTTGTCCCAGGGCGGGGATCGAACCCGCAACCTCTTGTGTCGCAGGCGGACCTTCGCCCACCGCGCCACATCGGTCGTCATCCCAACGAGCGGGTTCTAATCCCAACGAGGTTGATATTTTTGGTATATTATAAAAATCTTGAAGTATATTTTGATTTGGCGCACATGTCTTATATCTTAACCTACCTAATATAAGATTTTTTAGGAACCATATAAATAAATAAATAAATAAATAAATAAATAAATGCTGGACATTTTTCACACAGCATCATCTAGCCCCAAACTAAGCAGAGCTTGTATTATGGGAACTACATGACTGATATACTACTTAAATACTTTTTTTTTAAATACATACATATTATATATAAAAAAACACCCAGACCCGAGACAAATATTTGCAGATCTTACAAACATTTGTCCCGTGTCAGGAATCGAACCCGCAACCTTCTGCGTCTCAGTCAGACCTTCGCCCACTGCGCCACAGAGGTCGTCATATGTATTAAAAACTAAAAAAAAACTTTAAATTATAAAAACTCTCTTTATTAAAGTTTGGCTTATATGTGTTTTTATATCGCTTGAGGGTGGGCACTAATACCTATCGCACAGGATACTCACTATCTTAGTTTAGGCTATTAGTGATACTAAAACTACCTTAAGCCTACTTTAAACAGTATTTTCTTATTGTAAAACAAGCTGTACACGCGACTTTGTTCGCGATTGCTATCAATCTTTAAAGCACCACTCTAAAGTAGCAATCTAACAAAAAAAGAATGAATGAAATCGTACTACGCGTTAATGAATTACAACTAAGTACCAATTTTGAATTTGATCCCCTCTCCCAAAGGAACCGTATTTCGGGACAAAAAAAGAATGAATGAAATCGGACTATGCTTTAGTTAATTACAACTAAGTACCAATTTTGAATTTGATCCCCTCTCCCAAAGGATCCGTATTTCGGGACAAAAAGTTTCCTATGTCCTACCCTGTAGTATGAACTCAAATCATGTCAAGTTTCATTTGAATTCGTCCAGTAGTTTCGGCGCTATGCGCGGTCCAGATTCTGACAGACAGACAGACAAAAATGAAAAAAATACATTTTTGGCTTCAGTATTGATTATAGAGTGCCCTCCCAAAGAAATTTACAAAATATTTTCTATGTACAGCATTTGACCTGTTACATTCTTATTATAGTACCTATAGATGATGTTTTCTTTGAGGTGTGAATAAATAATTTTAAATCTTCTCCAGGTTCCAAGCTTTCCACTCCAAGACCGGTGTAACAGGACCTTACACCTTCGGAGTGGGACTTGCCACATACATGTGCAGCAAAGAGATCTTTGTGATGGAGCATGAGTACTACACTGGACTCTCTCTCATCATCATGGTCTACTACGCAACTAAAAAGCTCGGACCCAATGTAGCTGCTTGGCTCGACAAGGAAGTTGATGTAAGTTTGGTCTCATATATGATTTATTAGCTTCTGCCCACAGTTTAGAATAACACATAGGCTAAAAGTAGCCTATGTGTTATTCTGATAGCTATATTACTGTAAAGTTTCATCAAAATCCGTTCAGTAGTTTTTGCGTGAAAGAGGAACAAACCATCCTCACAAACTTTCACAATTATAGTATTAGTAGGATTTTAATTTCCTCTCTTTCGTGATGAAGAGTTGTGTTATTTTTGGGTGTACTTACACCCAATTTTAAATGGGTGTGATTGTTCGCTTACGTCCCATGTATAACAATATACTGTTACTTCATCAAATGTAACAATTAATTGATCTCAGGCCGTAGAATCGGGATACAACGAGGGCCGCGTAGCGACCGTGAAGTCTCTGGAAGACGCCATCGCTGAAGAGAAGAAGGCACAGTGGCGCGCTGAGGGTCAGGAGCTACTCATCCAGGCCAAGAAGGAGAACGTTCTACTGCAGCTTGAGGCTGCCTACCGGGAACGCCTCATGAACGCATACACAGAGGTAAATCTATACTAATAATAAAGCTGAAGAGTTGTAGAACTGCCAGTCAGATTTGAAAAAAAAAAAAACATTTCTTAGCCCAATTTATGAGGAAGGCGATAGGCTATTTAACATCACGCTACGACCCTTAGGAGCCGAGAAAAAGAAGTAATAGCGCGGACGGGCGTTGGCAGGCTGGAGGCCGAGGGCGACCGTGGCACAGCTAGTACCAAGATATTATTACCTGTACCTGTGACAACCTCTGTGGCGCAGTGGGCGAAGGTCCGCCTGAGACGCAGAAGGTTGCGGGTTCGATTCCCGCTACGGGACAAATGTTTATATAATCTGCATTCATTTGTTTCGTGTCTGGGTGTTTTCTATGTATAATATGTATGTTTTTACAAAAAAAATGTATATAAGTAGTATATCAGTCATGTAGTTCCCATAATACAAGCTCTGCTTACTTTGGGGTTAGATGATGCTGTGTGAAAATGTCCAGCATTATTATTTATTTATTATTATTTCATACGACCAAAACAGTTAACTGGACATGCAATCCCATCATGTTTTTGGTATTCAAACAAGCTTGGTTTGGGATTGGAATACAATAAAAGGATTAAAGCTTGATTGTTTGCAAGAAAAATAAATAGGATTATAGAAGGTTTTTTTAAACAAAATAAAGATGGATTAACCAGTCTAGTTTTTAAAACGAATATAAAAGTTATGTTAACACATGAACTATCAAACCAAATGAAGGCTAGTTTTCAGAATGTAAGTGTTAAGGACCCGGCGTACAGCGCTCATAACCTAAATTCGCGTCCAAAAATATAGTTCTCTTTTTGACTGATGCAGGCCCGCCCGTGCTTGCGCGATAGCAATATTAGCCGTTCAGAATTTGTTATAAATTTGGTGATGTTCTGTAATACCAAAAAATATGAATAAAAACTTGTTGTATTTTTCACATTGTGTTGTTATTCTGTAACTAGACAATATAATCTATGTACCTAACCAAACGATACGTAAGGTATTATTGTTTTTAATACGAAACAAATAAGAAGAAAACATGTCATGTATGACTTAAAAATATCCAAAATGAGATTCGTTTACATTTCATTTTAGGTAAGTATCTTGAAAAAATATATAGCAAGGTACGTAGATAAATACTATTCGAATGCAAATAATAACATAATATGGTAGAAATAAGCTCTAATTACAAATGACTATGGTATTACGTTTGTATGTGCAATCCATCCAACGCAGGCCTCTTAACATAATCCTGTACAATAACAAACCAACAATCTGCGTCTTATGAAGATACCGCTGTCTCTTGATAAGTTACTCAGTTATCGTATGAGCTTATATGACGCGTCACTATTTCTAAATGAGTTGCTCACAGTGTAAGACAAGCGCTGAATATATGGCAAATTTGTCCAAAAAATGGGCTGATCGAATAACCAACGCTGAGATTCGACGAACAACTCAAGTTGTGGATGTGGGTAATGAGATCAGTTGAAGTGGGCAGGGCACATGGCAAGGCTGGGAGACGGCAGATGGACGAATGCAGTGACCGCGCCAGCAGTGGTGGCCACGCGAGGGTCATAGACGTGGTCAGGCAGACCACCAGGTGGTCGGATATTGTGAAGGCGGTGGGAACGCACTGGGTTCTATTGGCGCGGAACCTGGAAGAATGGGGTGCAATAGAAGAGGCCTATTCCCTATACCACTGTTTCTCAAAGTGGGCGATAACGCTCCCATGTGGGCGCTAGAGACTTTCAGGGAGGCGGTAGACTCTAGAACATATTGGGGCGGTTTAGAGGGGAAAGCATAGGTTGTTATTTACAAACTTTGGGGGGGCTCTAGGATTTTTTAATTCTCAAAGTGGGCTGTGGTGGGAAAAATAAGTTTGAGAACCTGTGCTCTATACCCAGCAGTGGGTGAATGTGGGCTGATTAAACAGATAGAGAAGAGACAGTCAAACATTACATTGCTCATTCATGCAAGCAGTTAGCATTCCACGTGACCGGCTGCAAGCCTATCGCCGCTTATTGGAACACTAAACGATGGTCCAAGCCTTCCTTTACCGCTTTGAGCACGTGTTTATGCGCACATATATTTTTAGAGTGGAAATCTCCATCGGTTGACGGCCTTTTTCCAAAATGTTCAAGGTTCTTAAAACTGTTTTCTGTTCCAGGTCAAGCGTCGTCTGGACTATCAGCTCGAGAAGACAAACTTGGAGCGACGTCTGGCCCAGAGGCACATCGTGGACTGGACCGTGGCCAACGTGACGAAGGCCATCACCCCCGACCAGGAGAAGGCGACGCTCGACCGCTGCATCGCGGATCTATCCGCTATTGCCGCTAAGCAATAATCTAGACACAAGTTGATGGAAATGTTAAAGAAACGGGTAGAAGTGTATAAAGTTAATTTAAATTAAATTGGATCGAAATCATTCATGTGTTTTCTTTCGGTTTTAAATAATTCATATTTTAGAGGCTAAAAATATTAAGACATGCTGATTTAGTGTGGGTTATGTGGTGTTTAAAGTAAACATTTTATTTAATTTCTTAGAAAGGCAAAGCATTATCTCGAACTGTTAATCGTTCTAGGATATCCTAGAGCTGTTAATAGTATACTTACATACATTTACTTACATTATTAATTATATCATTACATACTAGCTAATAACATTGTGCTATATGGATATCAGAGCCAGGGTTAAGATTGGAATGTCAAGTTCGAGAATACCCTACCAGATCTAGTTGGAGATTGCAACTCGTCGGGCTGTCCGAAGTATGAGTAGTAGAAAACAAGCCAATCTTATAATTTTATTGAAATTCCACACTAGGATTCCTTGTGTAGTGGGTGTCAGTAGCTGAAAGTATAGGACTAAGTACCGTGGTACCGTGGACTAAGTAGGTGGCACAAGTTCAGAATTTAGGGCACAATGAAGAGCTATCTTTTTATTTACAAACTAGCTGCGCCCCACGGTTTCACCCGCGTGGAAAATTATGAATTTAAAAGTATTTTACTGCTACATAAATACCCTTGATCATAAAACTAAGAATTAATACTTCGATACAAACTTTTGTTTCTACCGACGATCTAATTAAAATCCGCGTAACAATAGATACTTAGATAAAAAATACTTTGTTGCACAAGTTCTTGGGCGAACTTAAAGCTAATTATAATTTTCTTCCAGCTAACCTTAGTGTAATGAAGATTGGGCGGTAGTGATTTTTAAAGATTACCAATTTTTTTTTGTTTGTACATCTGATCAGTCTTCAGACTATGAGCAGGTTGGGTAATCAGGCTTGTAAGGGAAGTGGTCCAGTGATCATTTCTCCTTTTCTTCAGGTCTGTCGAGTTCCATGACATGTTGTCTGCATACCAAAAATATGAGAAAATTTTATTGATTGATCAAATTCACGATAGCTTTTGGAATAAAAAAACCAAGTTTATGTTACAATTCATTTATTACGATATCATAGACAGCTGAACAACATATTTCACGTTTGTTACTGGGCAGGGGCCCGTATTAAAAAGCTCTTGATATTATTCACTGATTAACCAATAAGTTTACAAAACTTCAACTGTGATAAGTTTAAAGTAAAAAGGACTTAAATAGGTACAGATTACGGGTATTTTACGCGTGCTATATAATATCCTGTTAACACAATCATAAGGGTCTAGACGAATACCTCGCGCTTAATTTTCCTTTCACGCTAACGCAAATTTGTTGAGGAAAAACTTGGCAGTAGTCACGCGAGATTTCCACAGTTAATGTCGTTTCCATGCAATTCAATTAGCGCTAAATTGTACGTAGTTGGCAGTAACGCCAACAAAAAGTAGTATTTGTCTAGACACCAAGATGTGGAATAAAAATCTTCTATTGCACAATTCTTTCAAACACACAATTTATTTCGAAGATTACTGTCAATCAAAGGCTTTTTCAGTGGCTTCATTGAAAGGACAGAATCAGTGAATTGAGAGGATAATATTATATAATTATATTAATGTTTAAATTTTATGACTGTTGGAAAAAGGGATTATTATTCCATTATTTACACAAAAATGCACAAAGTTATCAAAGATTAATTCTGTTTAATACATAACTACTATTGACATTCATAGTTAATTTTAAATGATTGATAATAGTTTACAACAATATTTATTTTAACAAGCAATTCATTAAGCAATACCAACATTTAATATTAACTTAAAACTAGACAATAAGCACAACATTATTTTTTTTGGGACATACTGGTATATTTCTTAACTTCAAAATTATCTTAGTTAAGTGAAGTATTTTCGTAGTAAGGTCAAAAATTCACCTAATTTGGATATCAATGTTTATTGTAAAAGTGACTAATGTTTTATTTAAAACGGTATTTCCCGATATTTCGGCACAGTTGCATGTACCATGATCAAGTTGCATAAGTTCATAATGATGATACTTTCAAGTTAAAACTAAGTTACTGTTTGAGTCACAACACAATAAATACTGTTAGCATACTGAAAGATACAATTAAAATAAATTAAATAAATAAAAAATTGCAAACAAATTCAGTGATAGACTTTGAACAGAAAAACCTTTACAAAAACTATAAAATGTAGTATGCGCGTTCCAATTGTAAAAAGTTTAATTATCTATGGAATGATTCAGACTTTCACTAAATTTATTTGCACATTCACATTTTCTTACGAGGTAGGTTAAAGATATGAAAAAAAAATAAGTTTTCTCAAAAGTCACTTCCAATATAAAATAAAATTACAAAATCACTGTAAACATGTATCAAAATCGGTTAATATTAGCAAAATTCTCAAAAGTAAACATTATTACAAAAATAGTAGATCTACAAGTGTTTGCAAGCTCTCAGAGTAGATGCAACATTATTCGGAAAAAGCGAACAATTACAAAATTTATTACAAAAGAGGGTAATTCAATAATTGATTTCTGCATCTCACTAAGTAAGGGCCCGCTCAACACTGTGGCGATCAAAGAAAACTTGTTGTCAAGCCATAGCCAAAGTTCGTGTGAATGTGCTTATGTATATTCCTATGTTACATACAAAGGAACACATATATTTACAAAATAAATACGATTTGATTTGAATGAATAAGATTTAACTGTTCAGTTTGACCGGGCCCTAACAAATAATTTGACACTGGCATGAAAAGGAGCCCATTCGAGGCCCACCAGTAGCGGATTCAGAAAAGGGGTTAAGGCCCCTCAAGAGTATTGGGTCCACCCCTAACAAAGAACGTTGTTTTAGTGTTTGCCTTGATAAAGCCTACCCTCAGCTAGGCCAAGCCTCTCCCAAACCAAAATCCTGGATCCGCCACTGAGGCCCAATAAAAACATTTGGCCACACTGGCTCTTTTACAAATGGTCACTAGGGCATTTTCAGGCCACCATACCTGCCCACTTGGCATTAGCACATAAGGCAAAGTTTTGTCTACGGAAGAGAAGACAAAATCTTTTTCTGTCGTATAAACATATACCTAACTTATACTTATTTTCAGGAAGAAAAACCGCTATTTTTTCACCCGGAGGGGTGGTTTTTTTGGGACCTTCCATTAAAGTACAACCTAGTTCCATTTAAAAATAAATCATCAAAATCAGTTTACAATTGGCGAAGATATCGCGTAGAAAAACACAGGTTTGATAACCTCATTTTTTAACTTTTGAAAAGCGAGTTACCAACTCTCTTATTCATAATCACTCAATAACTTTAGCAAGTCGTTTACTCTAGCCCTGTCCTTTTCAAATACTAAACAAAGGATAGAGATAGAGAGAGAGAGAGAGAGAGCAGACCACTTTTAGCACGATGCTAAAGTAAGCGAGTGATTATGAAACAGAAGGTAGTCTTCTCGTCGGCCGACAAAACAAGTCTTGGGTCTTAATGCTAAGCAGGCTGAGAGTGACCATAAAAAACCCGATAAAACTACAAAGACGAGTCAAAAAGTGACGGGAACAGTTTTACTGTTTTGATCGTTTCATACACAAGAGTGGCAGTGTCTGGTGGCATAAGTACAGGTTGTTTTAAACCCATCTCCATCATCCTCAGATCGTCCTGACCTGAGGATGATGGTGGCAATCATCACGGAACACTCATCTGAATCACCATCTCCTTAAGACAGGGGCAACAGATAGTGGACTCTGTCGAGGTTGTCTCCAGGTTGAAGAGACTGTGGAGCATTTGGTAATACACTGCACCGCCACAAAAGAAGTCAGGTCGAAGACGGGACTGCAAGAGCTCATCAACTCATGCTCTCCGTCTTCATTAACTGACAGGTCAGGGATACTGGAACACCGCTGTCATCAAACCAGAGTCCGTCTCCGCTACTTCAAGTAGTTGGGCTGGTTGGGGTCAGGTTAGATAATGGGATAATGCACAATACACCCCAATGCGGGACGTCAGTGCAGACCTTAGTTCCCCCACTTAGAATTAGAAACCCATCTCTGGCACCAGCCTCACACAATACACGTTCATAAGTGGGTTACTATACCGATAGAACCATAAAAATTAAGAAGAAGAAAATAAACATTTTATTTATTATATTTTTTTAAGGTTCCGGATGACTGTCCGTGCACACTAGACTGCCACAGATCAAATATAAATTCCCACAAGTAATACTTAAACTCAAATAGACGTAAAAAGGCAGTGTTATTAATCTGATTATTTAAAATAGTCCGTCTGTTAAATCTTTTAAACTATACATTTATACTTACTATATTAAACATAATTTCTCTCTACAAGCGAAGTCAAAATTATATTGTTTTATGTGAGTGCGAGCGTGCGCGCATTATGCCCCGCTACGCTCACACTTCACTGCAGCAAGAAATCACATTTAATATAGATTATCCTAAACGAATATAGAACACAGTTAAAAATATTATATTACATTTTACAAAATTAGTATTTGGTAATAGATCGAACTAAACAAAACCATTTCTGTCCAGTTACTCCGACAATAAGGGTATATTCATGCAAAAAGGGTTTAAAAGCACGTCTCTAGCTGCCCTTTTTTAAGTAACTCCCTAACTTTAACTGTAGAACTGTCAAATTGTATTTTTTAATCTAGAAATATCTTATTATGTATACATCGAAAAAGCCATTACAGTATAAATATAATATCATAAAATCCATGCATCGTCCGAACACCAAAAATGTGATGTAAAAAATGTATAAAGAAGTACGTTTGTATGTAAGCTTGATTTTTATTATATCCCAAAAATTCAACCTGGGCAGGACTAGACCGCGACCAACCCTTAATGTCCCTTAAGTGTGGGTCAAGTTTTTTTTATACAACTTAAGTGACAAGCATACGGCCCACCTGTTGGTAAGCGGTTACCGTAACTCGCGCGTTGCCGACCATGAGGCATAACGGGTGAGTCTCATGTGCCTATAATTTCAAGTGTGGGTTACTTTAAATAACTATATGTAGACTATTCTCAAAATTGGCATATAAATAATTGTTAAACTTTCCAACTATAAAGTACATAGATACTTTTTGTTTTAAAATTACCAAGATATTCCTTTTAAACTGAAATGCCCGACTGCTTATATAAGTTGGCTGAAGGAAAACCATTTTGTTTTTTTGACAGTTCTTTTATCCATTTCACTCTCCTAATCGTAATCTTTCAATCTCATTCGTTCGTAGGCGAATCTCATTTTACTTCATTCATTATTTTCATTTCGTTGGTATGTTTATACACACAAAAACGCAAAAAAACATTACTCAAATCGACAGTCGGGCAAAAGTATTTGGTGCGAATTGACATGTTATCATAATGAGCACCATTGCTTTGCGCTAAGTTTGTAAATATATGGCACTATATACATAACAAATAAATTAAAGAAGCAAAAATATATGAAAAATAATGTTATACAATTATTCTTAAGAACATTAATAAAAGTATATTCAACCTATAAGGTGATTCTCAAATAAAGATAAATTATTTTTTTCCCGATATTTCGGCACAGTTAACCTATGTTCTTTTTTAATCACGGGAGGTACTAAATTCTTTGCGAGTGGAAAGTCTGCGGTAAGTGGTACAAATTACAAATCATATACCGTTTTTAGTAAAAATTCTTGTTTTTTCTGAAGTTATAAAAAGGAGTGAGAACCTCAGACTACCACTTCACTATAAAATGTATATAAAATGAGTGAGTTCCTCACGGACCAATCAGTATGCAAAACTAGTTGTGTCATCGGAACGCCTTCCCAAATATCAGTTCTGTTAGACACAACTTGGCACAACTGAAAAATCTTTCCTGGGCAGATCCGAGTCGGATAGGTTAGGATTTTATATAACCACCCAGGAATGATGATGTCATATGGAACATTTCAATGTAACGAACACTTATAGCAAAACTAGTTCTGCCAAGTTGTGTCTGACGGAACGAATATTTGGGATGGCACATACTGATTGCTCCATGAGGTGAACAAAAGATGATGACACCTGAAAAAAAGATGTATTTTTTGTTTCAAAAATACAGCCTATAAAACAAAAAAACACAAATAATATCTTTTAAAAAATATATAGGGTACTTGAAACTTTTTTAAGTTCTCAAAGCAACTCTCATTACAGTCACAGCAAGAACCAATAACAAGTAATGCCATATAGAAAAAAAATTAAAAAAATAACAAAACTTTCTAGACCTTTTTATAAAAACGAACGTACTGACTCTTTATTCCTTTCAGCAAAATGACATTCAGAATGACAGCATTTGTATTCCCATAGAAATAAACTGCCCAAGCGGGTGTCGAGGCGCATATAGTAGAAATTTCCGAAGTCAGTGCTGTTTTACGATTAAGCTTCTGTTAAAAACAGTCATTAAATTTTTTAAGTGACTCCAAACTTTTTTCATTCATAATTTTAGTATGATAGATTAAGATAGAGATTTAAAACCATTATTTTGTGTCACAGAAAGGAAATTCTACGTGACAAGTTGCAAGCACATCTTCGCTTATTGGAACAGCATGCAGCTGTGTTTAAAAGACTTCAAGTAAAACAGCTCTGACAAAAGTCGGACAGACAAAAATGTATGAGTTCCTAGTAGACTTTGGAGCGCTAAAATCTGTAGTAAGGTTTCAATTTTATCTGTATTTGCTGTATAGAATTAAAAGTCTGAGTACAGCACCTTATATCATGAATTTGATTCTCCCATAAAAATATTAAAGAACTTAAAAATAAAGAAACAAAATAAATTAAATATTTTCATCTATTAAGGTGCTTTGTTTTAAACTGGGGAGAATATCAGAGGTTTTATTGTTGATATGTGGCAAATGACATGGGTTTTCAACGTCACATAGATGGCGCAGCGCCGATCATTTTCAAATTGCTAAATTTGAAAATGATCGGCGCCATTATAAATCAGAAATATGTCTCCATATTGTGCCCCATTTACACAAATTCCTCGCGATGAAAGAAACAAAATGGGCGTGATTATTCTTTGAACGATTCTTATACTATTACATTGTTTTTACTAATTAGCGCCATCTAGCTATCTATAACGAATGAATCTGATCACAGATCAAAAATAACACCTCTCATTCACGCCATAGGGTTTAAACAAAATTTACGTCAAAAGTTCGCGCTCATTTTCCCTCGCCACATATAGAAACACCTTACAGGATGACGCATTTCCGCTTCCTGCCGCTCTTCTGGTCGGACTTGGTGTTGATCCGCTCCGCCTCCTGGAACCTGCGGACCAGCCTCACCAGCTCGTGGAACGCTTGGTCCACGTTCATGCGCGCTTTCGCGCTACACTCGATGTAGGGCACCTTCAGCTGGCGCGATAGGGCCTGGGCCTCCTCTAACGACACCTGGAAGATATAATACATAATGTGTAGCGACATCTCTCGCCCCACGATTGAACTACGTTACATCCAACATCAGCGTAGAGCGTAGAGCAACGAAACACGCAAAGCTACCACATACAATACACAGATGGCCATCGATGTGTCTAGATCGCGCATGTGGAGTTTTACCTCCGACAGACAACTGTCGGCCCTAGGATCCCGGGCAAGTTGATCAGATGGATCAGCCCAATGTAAGATCTTTCCCCTTACCGTGTTTTGCATACGGAAAACCCAAATACCGACCCCAAATATCAATACATCAATAAAATTTGCGATTATTTTGCAAAGTTGAAAGATTTCCCGTTTCCTTTTAATCGCTTACCCATAGGAGTTGGATTTAAATTCATTTTATAAATATAATAATACGGTTTGTTTTCATTTTAAATGTTGTATTTTTAGCAAGGAAACAATTCGGTATATTTTTTTTACTAATATTTCAAGTAATATCCCGTCGTGCATCATTTTTTCCACGCGAAAATGAGATTGAATAAAACAAAAGAGTTATGTCAGGATCGTAGCCTGATGTAAGTGGAAGTGGGTTTATGTACAACATAAACAAAACTTTTTTTTTATTAATTATGGGTTTGCGTTTGGTTACACCTCGCCTGAGGGTAAACGCAGTTGTAACCTATACTACATATATCTGCGGGGCTAGACAAATACCACTTTCTGTTGACGTTAACGCCTGCGGAAAGATAAAATTGTATGGAAATGTCACGTGGCATTTCCGCAGCAAATGTCGTTAACGTCAACAGAAAGTGGTATTTGTCTAGCCCCCTTGTGCCTATGCTAACGACGATCACCCAGTAGATGCTTATGAACTCTTGAAGATACCCAAGTTATACAGACGCAGGAAGGTAATTCCACTCTTTACCCTCAGCAGATTCTACTAACAGAGAACCACTAGCAGATTCTAAATAATTGACCCCATTTTCGGGCCATAATATCGGACTGTGTACGTGACAGCGGTACGAGAGTAATTACCTACATAATACGTGATTCATTTAAGTTTGTTTACATTTTGCCCATTGACGTATTCATGCATTCATTTTTGATTCATTCATCATATTGCAAGAAATTATAGACAAGCTCTCGTTAATTTGAGCTTTGAGTTTATTCAAGTAAAATTTGTGTAAATTATGTTTTGCTACGATTTATCCTTATTATTGTTATAAGTTTACTTCAATGGTCTATTTGGAGGTAATATAATATAGGTACCTATCATATTATTATCCTACTATTTTAAACACCTTATTAGTAGAGACGAAAATGTCATAAAATAATGACACCGTCATTATTTTACATAGTTCGCTGTATCCTATGGTTGTCTGGAAGAAATCGCTTTCAGCGATAAAAACCGCCCATTGTACATTTAAAAAATAAATGAAGGTATGTTTTGTCAAAGTTTGTAGCATTATCTTAGCTGATCTATTATTTGATGTGTGCTGACGTAATATAAACTATAGAAAATACTTTATTGCATATAGAAAATATTTTCTATCCATTTTGTACTGTATAATTGTGTTATACACAATAAAGAGTTTATATTGTAAAAACGGGAATTTTCACGTACCGCACTATCGGTGAAGGCACCGACTAAGTTTCGACTCATTCCGAGAGTCTTCATCAGGGTGAGTGATCGCGACGCTCTCCCTCTACGTCGCGTCGTGCACTCTGCACGATGCGACGAAGTCGATACTTAGTCGGTGCCTTCACCGATAGTGCGGTACGTGAAAATTCCCGTTTTTACAATATGAATAATCAAATTCACGATAGTTTTTGGAATAAAATAAAGAGTTTATTCCGTTAAAGCAGAGTTCGTTAAAAGCGCATTCACCCGACCGTTTCATCGCCGATTTACGTTGCAAAATTGGTCTCCTCGAAAAGCCCTGTTATTTTAACGGAGTACTGATTTATTTCAGTATAGACAAAGTAGTATGGATAAGTAAGTATTAATTCGGGTGAGTACTACCAACATACCTATTTCTGCCGTCAAGCAGTAATGCTCATTGCTGTGTTCCGGTTTGAAGGGTATGCTGGTGACAGGCATATGAGATTTTTTCACCTGTTATGTCTCAAAATTGGCAACATGCTAGTGATACCTCTTTCCCGCTTAGCATAAACACCTAAAACAGTGTTTTGTCTTCGAAAGAGAAGACCAAAACTATATCTGTCACCTATTCTGCCAAACAAAAAAGAGGGACAAAATAACTTTTGTCTTCTCAGCGGTAGACAAAACCGTTGTCTTTGGTCTTCATGCTAAGCAGGCTGGTGGTGTAAGCATTGATAGGTCAAGGTAACCGCTTACCAACAGGTGGACCATAAGCTTGTTTGCCACTAGTTGAATATCTAGCTGATAGAAACTCTTACCGTCCTCTGACTCTCCAGATCAGCCTTGTTCCCCACTATCAGCATGGGGAACTCATCGCGGTCCTTGACCCTAAGGATCTGCTTGTGGAACTTGTAGAGCTCGTCGAAGCTGGAGTGCTCGGCTACAGAGAAGACGAGGAGGAAGCCCTCGCCCGACCGCATGTACTGTTCTCGCATGGCACTGAACTCTTCCTGGCCAGCTGTGTCCAAGACTGTGAAAGGTGGATGAACGTTAATTTTAAGTTTTTTTGAGACTTAAAATTATCGAACCGGAACTTTCGATTCTTAAAAGAATCGGAACTATGTATGCGTCTGTTGGTTGTTTATTTATATTTATTAATAACTGATGATCATGAAAATTTGAGAAATACTCAAATTTTCCACCGTCTTGTAAATTAGATTATCAATTTGATTGCTACTAATGTACCCAGTTTTATCCGCGAAGTAAGGAGCTTGTATATATGTTTGCTCATAAGAGTTTATTGTTTGTCTGTTACCATTTATGTCTGAAATGACTTGTTAGGTTGTTCCTCAATCTTTCCTTTTAAGTTGCTTTTTATAAGTAGGCTTTGTAAGTAGCTTTGTCTGTTGGCACAGTGAAAAACATGAATTACTGAGGCTCCCAACAAGTTTTGAAAAGCAAACAAGAGTTACAATCCACCTCTGAATCCAAAGTCACACCAAACTGGTGTTTAGCTTAGCATATATTTGATGTGTATTTAAAGCCACACAACAATATCAACAGGTACTTAATAAGGCTCACCTATAGCTATGTACCCTATAGCAACTACCTGCACAATGCTGGTAGCCTTGTCTCCACCCATGCAATCATAAACTGTCGAAATAAACAGTATGTAACTTACTGTCGAGTTTTGAAGGGATATCATCAATAACACACTGCTTTGTGTAGCTGTCTTCAATGGTAGGGTCGTAATCTGTGACGAAGTAACTCTGGAATAGATACACGGGTATATTATCACCAGATGCGGGACGCGGGTGGGCGTTTAGCCTTCTTGAGGCCTTGACAATTAGTCTTAGTTACTATTTTTGTGGATGAGCACACTGCGGAAAATAGAGTACATTTTTGAGAGATCATGGGTTAAATACAAAGATAAATGCACGGAGAGGCTACGCAACAAGTGTTATTGGAGACTTGCTTTGGTTTTTATTACAATTAGATACCTGAATGAATTGTATAGTAATTGCACTCTTTCCAACACCGCCGCCGCCTACAACGACCAGCTTAAACGTCTGTGCTTGGTTTGATCTATCACTCGGTCGCGACATTTTGTTATAATGAAATTTAATTCTATCAGTTTTTCTAATTTCAGCACCAGCAGTACATTGATTTTGATGATGACTCAAATCAAGAAAATATAATTTGCAAACATACAATCAAATCAATCAAATGTCAAACGTCATTTTTTTTGTTTGGCTTGAAAGTTACCTTGTGCAATTTCTTATGGCAACTTTGAATCGGGTAGATATTAGAAATTCCCTACTCGAGGATTCGACGAAACACCCAAAATAGGTGATACAGATTTAGTCATTTGGATTGCAAATTGGCGAAACAAATTCCAGTGTCTTCACAATATCAGGAGTTTTTTTCACAGACACTTCAACTTTACGCTGAAATTGCATTTAATCTCGTCTCTGGCTTGTGTAAAATCTGCATTCGACTCCACCCCGCCCCGCCATGCGCCAACCCACGAGTCCAACACAGAACATGAGTAACTAGCGTTAGTTAGTGGCCTTACCCACAGCTCTAAACAGAGCTTGCTGTTACCGTCAAACAAAAGTTGTTATGTCAAAGTCTCAAAAACTCGAAATCTCGCTCGCCGTTTGCTTTGATTGATGTGTTAGAATTTTTGTTGTAGTGTAATTTTCAAACTTTAAATTTGCTATTAATCAAGTTTCTATGTTCGAATTACGTTATAGAAAGGACGGCGTATGAAAGTGTTGCTCGATAATGTTTTCCACGAGCTCGCAAAGAAAGTTCTGGACTTTAAGCGACGATAACGAGCTCGCACGACTTCGAGACAAGAATAACGAAGCCTTCATTGCGAGACACGGAGGGCACATCGATGAAACCCAACGTTACAACCTGTTCCTATCGCCGGAGGAGGAAAGGCTACTCCTGAAACAATACGAGCTTCACCTTAAAGAGTTCTGCAAGCGCTTCAGTCCGCCAATGCCCAAGGGAGTCGTCGGCACTGCATTTCATTACTTTAAAAGGTTTTACCTATATAATTCTTCAATGGATTATCATCCTAAGGAGATTCTCGCCACTTGCGTATACCTGGCTTGCAAAGTCGAAGAATTCAATGTGTCTATCGGTCAGTTTGTTGCTAATATCAAAGGAGACAGAGACAAAGCATCCGATATCATTCTCAACAATGAATTACTGCTGATGCAACAATTGAACTACCATTTGACAATTCACAACCCATTCCGGCCTGTAGAAGGCTTCCTAATAGATATAAAAACACGCTGCTCGCTAGCCAACCCGGAGCGTTTACGATCAGGCATTGATGAGTTCCTTGAGAAAGTGTTTCTTACAGATGCATGCCTCCTCTATGCTCCATCACAGATAGCTCTAGCAGCAGTCCTGCATGCTGCCAGCAAAGAACAGGAGAATCTTGACAGTTACGTCACAGACATGCTGTTCCGGGATGCTGGACCTGATAAACTAGCTATATTAATTGAGGCTGTTCGTAAAATCCGATCACTTGTCAAAATGGTTGAAAGTCCTGCACGGGAACGTGTGAGATTAATTGAAAAAAAGTTGGATAGATGCCGCAATCAAAACCATAACCCTGATAGTGAGATCTACAAGCGACGAATGAGGGAGACTCTGGATGAAGATGACATGCCTTCGGCTGGGCGGATGTCTCTGGATACGAGTGGAGTCACACAAGTGCTATCTCCATCAGCTTCTTAAATTGTGACAAGAGATTTTATTTTTAGTTCTATGTAAAGACAGTAAATAATTTTGACTTTTTATTTTTTCAGTGTTTTCTTTACATGAAAATCTCAACTCATAATTATTGGCTGCCTTGCTACATACAGGGCGCTATGGCGCTCATTAGGGGAGGCCTATGTCGAGCAGTGGACTAATATATGCTGATGATGATGATGATGAGATATGTGCTGATAGTGTTAGTTCTATTAAGCTAGATACTGGCTGCCTCTTATACCAATCATAGACTTTGTACAGCATAGTTCAGTTCAAAATCTTTGTATCTGAATTCAATTTTCATCATGAACATTTTTCTAATTTTATTTTTTTTTTGTTTTGCAACATCTGGTCACATACTAGTCGGGCTATTTAGTTTGCCATAAATATGCGCTAGATTCCGCTAGCAGCGGTGGGTAGCGAGCGCTCTCTAGCTCGTTCTGTAAGTGTTCTAAGTACCTATAGCGCAAAAAAATGTAATCTGGTTAAACTTCGTTCCTATCTTATCCTAAAGCTATTTCCCAGTAGATGGTACTACTACGCAATACTTTTTATAGTCTTTCAATATTTTTCATAATCCATTAGGTGCACTAAAATTAAATATATACAAACCATAAACTTCTTAGTTTTGGCAGTTTAGGTAACGTGTCCTCTGTAGCAGGGAAGCATTCAGCTTTAAATGTAGGTAGGTAGGTACTTTTTCCACGTAGGTAACATAATAAGCAAGCAGGTTCATCTGGCTTTTAAATATAATAATATAAAAGGTGAAGTTTAACCCGCAATAAAACATATAAAAATAATTCCACTATCAGGATTAAACCTGGTTCCATCATCAGACCCTTGATACCAAGTGCAATCTATTGGACGAACGACGTCAAAACGAATCGTATGCCAGCCCAAACTCGAGGGGCTTACTAGAAGCCTGTGAAAAGTTCCACTATCCACCTCCTGGCTCTATCATCAGAACAGCTCGAAGATGACTGTTTCGTTAAGATATCATCATACATCTACGCGCCAGGAACCTGTCAGAACCCCAATTATTCCCCTTCCATACTGTTTCGTTAAGATATCATCATACATCTACGCGCCAGGAACCTGTCAGAACCCCAATTATTCCCCTTCCATCCTTTCTCTTTTTCCAAGCCAATGACAATTTATACTTATTCCAAAAACTATCGTGAACTTTGACTATTCATATTGTAAAAACGGGAATTTTCACGCACTGCACTATCGGTGAAGGCACCGACTAAGTTTCGACTCATTCCGAGAGTCTTCATCAGGGTGAGTGGTTGCGACTTTCTCCTTCCGCGTCGCGCCGTACACTACGATTAGGGTTACGTTAGTCGGTACCTTCACCGATAGTGTAGTACGTGAAAATTCCCGTTTTTACAATATGAAATTATACTTTACAGTTTTATTTCAATAAGACAATTAACAAGTTGACTTCCAAGATTCGATGATTAAATTGTTTGTGATAATAAGCTTGTTAATAAAATAGAAAATACGGTACATTTCATTTATTTATGCCAATCTTTAGAACACGGTAATCATAAATCAACTCGTCAATAAAAATATAAATAACATGTAGTACCTAGGTTACTTTTCAATAATTATTTTTTAAATTATTATAATTAATTATGTAGATGGAAGCCATTTTGTTGTGCGATCGAAGTTCTTCAGTTGTCTTCAGGGCTTTTGGCAAAACAGCAGTTTCTCAGCTTCACCCTAAAATAAATACATTATTCGTAATTATTACAGATCTAAGTTAAATAAGAATAACTGAAATCTAAATGTACTTATAGTTTGATACCTTCGAACTATAGGTTCGGTAAGTAGGATGCCTACCTGCAGTGGTTTGCCTATTACTACTTTTTACCATAATTACTTTTTTTAATTAATTACCGTATGAATTAATTTCTCGTCAAATGCTGACGTTTCGTGGGTAGGAAACCAAACAGTGAAATACTAAAAAATACGTAGAAATATCTACGAAACGTCAGATCAACGAAACACAAGTAAGTAGATAAGATCCAAATAAGACGTTTTTTTTAATTGAAATCCTGGGCCGATACGACTGAGCGCTCCGTGGAGCTACGGGAGGCTTTAACAATTAGTAAACCATTAGTAAATTACCTATGCTTCGTTCGAGAAATAATAGATTTTCTATTATGTCTGGAATCCCGTTAAAACAGTCTTTATCAGAAATTTACTTTTGTACCAAAATTACCTGAACAAGTTTGTAAATAGCGGCGATCGTGTCTTCATTCCGGCAGTTCACCGTGCCCGCTATACCAGCGGACCTCTTCCCTCCCCAGCTCGAGGTGAACGTCAGCTGTGACTCGCTGATGATAACCAAGCAGGCCAGGATACAGAAGAAAGCTACACTCTTCATCGACATGGTGGAAGTGTTAATGGTTTAGTAAACTCGCGAAGTGAGATACTTGAATTGAAGATTTGAAGTGATGGTTGGAGAACTGTTGAAGGCTTTTATACCCGTCTCCGAGGGTTGAATGGTAGGTTACAGGCGAATGATTGAAACAATCACTGAAGCCTTAGCAGATTCTAATTTGCCACTGGTTTAATCATAGATAGAAGATCGACGACCTCTGTGGCACGGTGGGTGAAGGCCCGTCTGAGACGCAGAAGGTTGCGGGTTCAATTCCTGCCACGGGACAAATGTTTGTATCTGCAAATATTTGTCTCGGGTCTGGGTGTTTTCTATGTATAATATGTATGTATTTACAAAAAAAAATATATATAAGTAGTATATCAGTCATGTAGTTCCCATAATACAAGCTCTGCTTAGTCTGGGGCTAGATGATGCTGTGTGAAAATGTCCAGCATTATTTATTATAGTCTGATCTTGAACAGTCCCCCAATTATTCGGCACTCGCCTTACGGCTGTATAAAGGTTGAATTCGATAGAAAATACTTTATTGCTTACCAAATAACACATCAGCTTAGCTAAGTACTACAAACTTTGTCAATGTTGTACAATGGGCGGTCTTACCGCTAAATAGCGATCTCTACCAGACAACCTTTGGGTGGAATTGGTGTAGGTGCTTACAACATACTATGAATATACTATAATATACGCAATATACATATATAATACACAATATACCTAATTAGTTACATACTATACATATATCTACTAAAACTAGTGTATGATCCAAAACATAGATCAACTAGAAACAGGCAACAGCTAGCGACTCGAGGACAAATAGTGTTCCTTGACCAAATATTTAAAAATAGGTAGAGATTTAGCACGTCTTATGGCAACAGGTAATTCATTCCACAAACGGACAACCTGCACTGTAAAGGAATTATCGTAGTAGGAGGAGGTGTGTACAGGTGTCAGAAGTTGAAGAGTTTCAGAAGAGCGCAGGGATCGAGCATGGGAGAGATGAATATATTGAAAACGTTCTTTGATATAGATATCATACCTATCTACATAACAAATGATTTTGCGTGGGGCAAATGTTTGCTTTGTCTGCATAGGCCGATATTTTGTTCCGGATTTGGTCGTTGTGGTACCAAGGCGCTCGTTGTTCCTGGTACCCACGGCACAGGGAATCTTAGTGTGGGGTCAGGACTATTTTTTTTACACCACCAAAGTGGCAAACTAGCATACAGCCCACCTGTTGTTAATTGGTTACCGTAGCCTATGGACGCCTGCAATACCAGAGGTAACACCACGCGTTGCCGACCTTTTAAAATATTTAAAACGCCACCAAACAGAAGTATCTATATAGGTAAGTATTGTATTCGTATGTATGTAAACATATATATATTATACTAGCTGCGACCCGCGGTTTCACCCGCGTAAGTTTCGATTCCGTGGGAATATCGGCGATCTAATTAAATATTAGAACACAAAAGCTGCTATTGTGACTTAACTATGATAGTAAGATATATTCCCTCCTGCACTTTTTTGTAGGTAATAATGACTATTTTAATCATGTAGTACATCATTTTTATGTATCATCAATAGTTTTCTAAGCGCACGCCAAATAATAAATTATTGAGGCAAAATTTTGCTACTTTGGGTTACATTATTGCAATTTTCTTAAGGATCTCTATTTTTTTAAAATAAATTGTAGCCTATGTTACTTCCTGATAATTTAGCTTTCATTTGGCGAAAAAATGGTTAAAATCGGTCCAGTAGTTATGGAGCCTATTTAATACAAACAAACAAAAAAAATCCTTCCTCTTTATAATATTAGTATAGATTAATGAAATAGGTAGGTATATGTCATTATTTATTATTTTCTGCTGTAGTATGTTTTATGGATGATATTATTATTATTATTTAAACTAGTTCATACAAATTATAAAGAACACTTCAAAATCATATATAATCCTGTCCATCCAAAGGTTGTCTGGAAGAGATCGCTTTTAAGTGATAAGACCGACCATTGTACCTTTATCATAATGTGTTTCTGTTTATTTTGTTTGTATCTTAAGGTGTACCATAGGAGGTTCTCAATTCGTCTGTATGTTTTTTCTTGTGTGTATTTTACGCGATATCTTCGCCAATTGTAAAACGATTTTAATGTTTTTTTTAATATGTATAAATTTGTCATACGAGATATTGTGACGACATAAAAAATTCTTGGACGCGATTTTCCTTACTTACTTCATTGCTACGCCGTAGCACTACGGCTGCTACGCCGTAGCTGGGCACTGCTTCCGTAACCGAAGTATGCCAACAGAACAGGCTTAAGATCAGACATGATTCACGATTCAGACACGATTTAAAATTTTTTTTTTTTTAACTTTATAATTACCTAATAATATTATTATTTTAGTCCAAGCCGCCGTTTGTTAATCTGCCAATCAATTCAATTAACATTTTCACCTATGACACCTACCATGTCAAATAATAAAAATCTCAACAAGTCAAAAGCAATATGTCCATCCTACATAAAACATTGAACAAAATATCTTGTTGGTTAAAGAAATAATCGTAGGGAAGATGGAAAACCGTAACTTTTTAAACCATCTCACCATACTAAGTGAGGCCGACTCACACTTGGCCGGGTTTTTTATTAACTACCTAGCAGGCTGCGCACAGGCTACAAATATGAATGAAATAATGAAAATAATATACCTACTGTTCACCTTATGAAATAAACAAAAATAAAAAATAACATATTAAAGTTAATGGTGCAACGGACGGTCTTATCGCTAAAAAGCGTTCTCTTCCAGATAATCTATGGATGAAGAGGATCCTATGTGATTTTCAAGTGGCCGGGGGTGTACTTTATACATAGTCATACATAAATTCCTAGTGGAAACACCTTTATGCCCACGGGAACAAAAACTTCCCCGTGATTTTCCACTGCGGACAGTTGTTTGCATTTTTCATCATCTCTTCAAAGGTTTCATATGATTTTCTGAGAAACCTTCGAAGATCTGATTAATTATAACTCGCTGCCTATAAAAGAACAATGCTGTGCCCTGGACAATCATTCTTTCTCAGACATTCCTCCTAAAACGTCTTCCTACACACGGTTTTGGTCAGTTTAAAGTCGGTGCTTTTATAATCAGACCAGGGGTTGGTCAGTTTAAAGTCGGTGCCCTTGTAATCAGAACAGGAGGTGGTCAGTTTAAAGCTGCCCTTGTGTTTATTTTGATTAAATAAACGCAATTTGGCCGCATACAATATTTAGGAAGAAAATATTTAATAATATTAAATGAAAATATAATATATATAATTTTATATAATATAGAATAAAAATACTTTTATAATATATTAGCTCAGGAATCAAAAAGAAATAATTTATTTTTAAACTACGAGTACCCACAATTGTTTTATATAATTTTTGAAAACCATATTCAAAGCTCAAGGTCGGCTTTAAACTGATCAAGAAAAGAATGTTAACTGTGTCCTCTATCACATTTCTTTCAAAATGGCTATGGGAAAAACACAAACCAGTCCTTTTGCCAAGCTAAGCAATGTCCAAACCTTCAAAACCTTGGGATTGTTAAGGTCGAAATGAGTCCTCTACTCAAATTTTAGAAGTTTAGGGCATTCTTAAGCCTGTCAAAATTAGCCGGTCCCGATTGCCATTTGATTACTTTGATTAGGGAACGTGTTACCATTTTCAGCAAAGACGGTGCAACGAACTCTCAACAGTTCTTGTTCAACAACGAGAAAGTTTTCTTCAAGAAGTAAAGATGTATCGCGTGTTCTACTTGTTCCTGGTGATGTCAGCTATCGCAGTGACGCACGCGCAGCTGACGTTCAGCACTGGCTGGGGCAATGGGAAGAGGTCCGTCAGGTCGGACCAGGATGGATGCAGCAGTGAAGACAGCATCTATGCTATCTTCAAACTAATACAGGTACTTATCGTTACCTACTTTACGATACAGGGAATCCTAGGGATCGAGACAAATACCACTTTCTGTTGACTTTTACGCCTGACGGCCTCTGTGGAGCAGTGGGCAAAGGCCCGCCTGAGACGCAGAAGGTTGCGGGTTAGATTCCCGCTGCGAAACAAATGTTTTTATGATTTGCAAAAAAAAGTATATAAGTAGTATATCAGTCATGTAGTTCTCATAATACAAGCTCTGCTTAGTTTGGGGCTAGATGATGCTGTGTGCAAAATGTCCAGCATTATTTATTATTATTATTTTATTATATATTTATAAAGATTTAATTGTGTGGAAATGACATTAGTTGTAGAAATATCACGTGATAGCTGCCAAGTTTTACATTGAATAATTCGCGTTAGCGTGAAAGGAAAAGTAAGCGTGAGGTATTTCTCTAGACACCCTGGTGTGGGATCAGACCCACTGCAATTTCTGTTGGCATTAACGCCTGCGGAAAAGTTGAATTTTATGGAAATGACACTTGTGAAATGTCACGTGACTAATGCCAAGTTTTTCCTTGACTTTGCGTTAGCGTAAAAGGAAAACACAGCGTGAGGTATTTGTGTCTGTTGGGTATTTATTTATCTAATAAGTACTTTAAATATGCGAAAATTTGGATGTTTGGTTTTTACTATAAGGATCTCCGTAACGGCTGCACAGATTCAGGTAAAATTTAGAACCGGCATAAACAAACAGACTTGTCCTTGACTTTAGGATTTTCCTGTATCGTGGGTATCAGGAACTATGAGTACGATGGTACCACACAGACCCGAAACCATCAGCAGAGCATGCAAACATTGTCCTGCAGTGGGATTCGGAGATTGATTGATTGGGGACCTTTATGTCGTGTCGTCTATTTTTTTTATGTCGTGTTAAATAAATATTTTCTTTCTTTCTTTCTTTCTTTCTTTAACAAAACAGGCTACTTTTGATTCGGGTAACATGCGGGCGAAGTCGTGGACGTAGGCTAGCTATTTGGAAGCAGACAGGTAAGGCCTAATAGATTGTAAGATGTCACCGTAGGCCTATTTACTTTGCAACATAACCAAAGGTTTTTTCTCTTCCCATGCTCTAAAAGTTTGTCATTTTAGCTTAGCGTAGGCGGACTAACTCGCGGCGAATCGTGCTTATTTATTACTAGCTTCTGCCTGCGGTTTCGCCCGCGTGGTACCCAGATAAAAAGTAGCCTATGTGTTATTCTGATGTATAAGCTATAACAAACAGATTGACGGACTAATTAATTCTATTAAAGTTTACTTCTACTCAGAAATGATCAGTGCAAGTAAGAATGCATACAAGGTAATGTGGAAATTAGTGAATAAAGGGCGAGGAAAAGACAATTCTTCTAGAAATAACATTGCTGAAGCCCTAATGAATAGCGATGGGACTACATTTAAAACAACTAAGAAAGCAGTTAATGAAATAAATGAGAGGTTTTATAACGCAGCGGTGAAATGTGGTGCGCCCAGCGCGGACGTTACTGTTGTGCGCCGAGCTCTGGCTGCTGCACGGCCGTGAAATATCTAGAATTGTTACTGTTATTTAATTTCTCGCAATCAAAGTAAAAAATAGAGCGTTTACCTCGGGACTAAAACCATTCAATACACGATTCTATTAAAACATCTCGTGTGATATGGCTCGTTTTAGTCCGTTATTGAACAATCTACTATTTGGATTCTGAATAGCAAAAACTAGACAACCCAGAACATAAGTCTCTTGCAACTTTTGTAGTTGCATGCCCCCTAGCAGAGCGTTGCTTGACACGTCTTAGATGGTTTTTAAAATCTAATAATATGATTTTTTATTTATTTTAGAGAGAAGCAGAGAAGTTCTTAGCATGCCAATCGGAAGGGAAGAACTAGCTCCTTTTATTCGCTCCTGACGAAGAAAATATATTAAGTTAAATCTACCTAAAACCAAGAATATATCTGTTCATATCGTTTGTACTAGGAAAATGGATTAACCGTTTTTGAACTGACTTGGCTGGAAGTTGATTGAAAAATGGTTACAATGATTTATTTTTACTTAAGTTAATTTATTTAATAGAAACTTACACATACCTATGTATCTATCTATGTAGTGTATCCCGAGTGAAATATTTTGTTTTTGTGTTTTAGTATTATGTAAATGTTTTTTTAAGGCCGGTATTTATCTATCTGTAAGTATTTATATGATGTCCCTGTTCTTCTAAATATATTGTCTATATACATTAATGTTTGTAAAAATAACATAATAAAGTGTAAAACAATCATAATGATATAATTATTTGGGTTCAAAGAGTTATGGGGAAACTCAAGGTTTTATAAAATTGCGAAAATTATCAGATTAGGCGAGTATTGAACCCGCGATCTTCTGGTGGTTTGGTGGTTAAAGCATGTTACGAGTATGCTTTAACCACCAAACCACCGAGTCCAAGTTGAGGTGAAACTTACACTTATCCAACTATCGCAACTTCGATCCGTGCCTGAGTTAATATTTGTTTACTATAAAAACAATTATCTATTAGTTACCTGAGTACTTACCTGAGTAAGTACAGGGCTTTTAAGCGATAAGACCGCCCATTGTACCTTTATCATATTGTGTTACTGTTTATTTTGTTTATATCTTAAGGTGCACAATAAAGGATTTTCATTCATTCATTCATACAGGGATGCTTTTGAAATTATGATAGAATGGGGTTAGTTTTTAAGTGAATAAATTAGTCCATAGATGAATAGATATACGTTTATTTAAAACCTTTCAGACAAAACATAACATATTTCCATATAACTGAGAGGAGAATATAGATTACACTAGACTCCAATATTAATTGGAATCTACAAAAATATAGGTAACCTCATTTAAAATACTGTAAACTTTAATGACACATGCTAATTTTCATCATTTTCTTCGATATGTTGTAGTTGTTAGCCAAGACAATAATAGAATTCAATTTGATGAACATTGATTAATTGACATCAACGTATACGGATTTACTAATAACACAGAATGAATTTTCTTTATAAAACATGATACTTTCAAAGATTTTATAGATCTTAATCGCCATTCACAGCCAATAATAATGCCTATATAAAGTCATTAAAACGAATACTGGTAGGTGTACCGTCACTAATAAGATTAAATTAGTATTGTTTTTTAACAATCAAAAAGTTTGAAATTAAGGACGGAAAGAGAAATGAGCAAGAATCGTAACTAAACAATAATTGGTGATACAGGAATTCACAAAGTAATGTTATAATAGGACACAGTATCGCTACAGTATTTCACAACGAACACAGCTTTAGTGATAATAATGTTACATCCATTCACAGAGAAACATTTAAGTTGGATAGTGACATGCTTCTCAAATCAAGTCAAAACTTACTTTGAAACTATAATGCATGGATTTCAAAATGTATAAAATATTTTTGTCATTCACAAATCAGAAGAATTCATTTCTGCTTCATGTGCACATCAGTACATATCGGAATCATGTAACTATCCGTTTATAAGACGATAATAAAGGGTACATTATTTACAGTGCCACCAATTATAGCGTAACATTTACGTATTTTTATTTATTTATATGGGCATTATAAGATATTAATATTAATATGGATGTGATTAACACTAGTCCTCGTTCTTTCTCAAAACTTAGTTATCAAAAAGTAGGTAGCAATAATTCGTTAAATAGCCAGCAGCAGCGACACAGGTACACACATTAGCAGAGAAATAATCATAGTTATATTTAGCTAATAAGACTATCCTTAATAATAACAAAAAAGTCATCCATGTAGAAATCAAAGCGAAAAAATATCTTTATTTGTCTATATACAATTTGTGAATTTTAAATGAATTGTATTAGTGCATTTCATAACAATCATAAATAATTGTTAAAAATGAAATAATTAAAATGATTAAAATACATAATTTATGTTTATCTTACGTCTTTACTTAACGATACAACCCCTTCTCAAATCAACTCTCGACATTATAGTCAATACGGCTCACTTTTTTAATAACTAGAAATACAAATTACACGTTCTACCTATCTAAACGCTAATACGGTTATTTTAAATTCCTTTTGTCTCATAGACGAGTTACACAAATGTTCCTACAAATACATGTAGGCCTTCTTACAATATGAGAGTATTTTAATACTAAGAAATTGAAGTCTAAGATTATCCAATACTTTGTTATCATCATGTTTTTCTACTAATACATTTAATTTGAAAATAATCAACCCTACACATCCTATTCTGTACATTACAATGACATTTACTATTTTTATATACTGTTTGTTATTAATAAAATTAAGTTCAATTAATTTTAACGTTCAACACTTTTGATTTTCTACCCTAATGAAATATATCCTTACTTGAATACGCCGTGCAGTACCTAATTTATTAGTTACATCTATTATATCAAAGTATATTACTTCGTAAAGTAATATTTCTTGTAAAGTAGCGATAATCTACAAATAATGAAATCATATGATTTTTAATTAAGATTGATAGGAAGCATTTAATTTCAGCAGTGTCTATATTATTGTACCCAGTAGGAATGTGAATTTTAATATTAGACGTGAGAGTATAAAACATGCGGTGGATTACATAGACGTGGTAGTTTTCATTTTTTGCTGCTCATAGTCCTAGTTGACAATTATATACAAATGGACTTACTTTATTAATAATTTTAAAATATTATAATATTAAGAAGGTATTAGGTATGTAGGTGTGTTATTTATTTTATTTGTATATAACATATTATCTAAATGCTTTTGAGCACTGTTCTTACGACTGTGTGTGTATAAGTTCGTAACTTTATTACTCATTGCGCCTATAGTATGAATACATTATAATTAAATACGCTTATTTATATATAATTTTCCGCTTATTTGCGCTTTATGTCACCTTTCGCTGTTTTTATTATTCCTATTCCTTCATCGTCTATCCAATGCACCGTCCAAAGTATTGCAATTAGCAGCACACGGATTCTTATCGTATCTTAATAATATAAACTTTTGTAGTTAGTGATATAACTAAGAAGACGTATAGTTTTTTTGGGGAGTGCCTGTTCTATCAGGAGAGTCACAAGAGTCAGAAAGAGGAAAGAGAAACTTACACTTCGAGCGATTACTGAATCTCTCACAATTTTCGAAAGAGTACCGTGATCACAAGGATTCTTTAAACTGTGGCCGAAGTGGTCGTGTTCCGCCTGGAGAGCTTCCTCGGCATAAGAGGGGGGAGGGAGGGGTTGCCGCGGAGACAGACGATCCAGGTGAGGATGAACAACGCGTACGGCACGACGATGGCGGCAATGATGCGCGTCGAGTCGCCGGGCGCCGCGGAGGCTTCGAATCACTTCTCCTCTTCTGCATCTCGGAACAAATACGTCGACCTAGAAGGAAGAAACATTAGTCGCTGATCGAAGAATGTTGAAATTATAGAAGAAAGTAAAGCTCTTAATACACGATGTCACTAGATACTGAAAACATGAAGGAACCCTGAGTTGCAGATCTAGCTACACCTTCTGGCTTATATGTCTTTTCACTCCATGCGAAAATACGCAAAGTGCGTGAAGGACAAAAAACAAATACATTATTTTAAAAGAGTACATAACTATCATATTTTTAAATATTTTTAAGAGGGATTTGTGATTTTATTATTAACTAACTACAAACTGTAACCTAATACAGCTTTGGAGCTAAAAAAGAAACCAAAAAGAGTAACAGACTTCAAAACAAAATACTAACGCACTCTGGTTCATAAGAAAATATAAAACAAGTACATAGGTGACCCTATTGCTAATTAACATTTATTCCAGCTAACCTATTTCTAATGAAAATAATGGTGGCAGTGCGAAAAAAAATATCACTTCAGAAATAAGTAGCAACAAAAATAAAAGAATGTTTCTATATTGGTGACATCGATCTCCTGAAACGATATCAACTAGAAAAAGGCTCATTAAACTTTATATAAATCCAAAACCGTTGTTCTTCTAAACCTGATAGCAAACTCACCAGTAACAGCAGTTGAAGATAGCGAAGACCAGGGGGAAGGCGATTCTTGAAATGACATCGATTCGCTTGGAACGAGTCGGGAACTTGGACAGCCACGTGCGACAGCGATTCTTGCGTGGAGGCTCCCTCTGCACCTCACACTGGCGCATCTTTGGATTGGACATTAGACAACATTAAAAGTGTCAACTCACCAGTAGGCGATATTGAAGATTGCAAATACGAGTGGGAAGGTGATCCTGGAGATAACATCTATCCGTTTAGAGCGTGTCGGGAACTTAGACATCCACAGCCGGCAGCAGTTCTTGCGAGGAGGTTCCATGTGGATCTCGCACTGACGCATCTTGGGCTCCACCGAGCCGCGGACGAGGGGTTTCTGTCAGTTGCAGACCAGTCAGGGTGGTAGAACAAGGTATATTCTGGGCTCTCAGATAGACCTGAGCTCAAAATCCCGTTAAATTTAGAAAACGTCTCTTAGTCCGGACTGAACTGTATTAAAGTGCCAATTTACCAATGTTCAATGATTTGAAAATTTATTTGTGGTTCGTAGCTTCAAATATTAATATTATATAAATTTTAACAGCTGACTCATTTTAACAAAATTTTAAATTACTGATATTTTTTCATATACTTTTTTTTATAGGTACCTACTGTTATCACCATCAGGCAGGGATAGGTAGGACAATTGGATGGCAGACAACTGTTCAAAATCTTAAACAAAAATTAAGGAAACTTTTGCAAATTAATAGCTGATAAGCTAACAAATATTTGATCAATCTATGAAATAATAGTAAAATTTAAAAAAAAAGAGCTCAAATCATCTAAATACACTAGCTAGATCAAATTGACGCTCACCATAGCAAAGGTAGCATTGCTGTCAGTATCCAACAAATCAGATGCTGCATCTAAATTAGCTGCTTCCATCTCGCGTCTCGCTTTCTTCATATTCTCCCGGTGCATGTCTGAGCGAGACGCATAGTTAACCAGAGCGAATTCAAGCAACGCTCCGAAGACAAAAGTGAGACATACTCCGGTCCAAACATCGATAGCTTTAGTGTAGGAGACGGGCGGGAGAGACGCGTTTATGCCAGATGACTGGGTGGCCATCGTGAGGAGTGTAGTTACTCCTAAAAAAACATAAAGGTTATGAGCTTGGCTGATATGATTTAACAAAGGGATGGATAGCAAACACTCGTTACATAGCTTGGCGTCAAGCAAATGATTGTTTGATGTTGAAACAATATTTCAGCTAATATGTACACTGTAACAAAATTGATGATATAGATCATTTAAACTACGCTAGAGAATTACGTGAAAATATAGGCATATTAAATATCTCTTTTAACATTTTTTCTGAATATATTTGTAAATGTAAGGGATATACTATCTTGGAATAATGACGTAATCTCTAGTGATTGTGTGTCATCATTTAATGGAATACTATTGTACACAAGTTATTTTCTTGCATTTAACAAATCTACGTTAAAATATAGGAATATTGTAAATTTTTAGAATAAACAATTTTATCCGGATACATTCGTAAATGTAAGGGAAAAAATATTGGCCTAGTGACGTAATCTATGGTGATTGTGTGTCATAATTTAATGGAATACTATTGCACACAGTTTATTAAAGAAAGCTATAACAAAAGGTGATCATAACGCTAAAGTTGCAGATTCTACCAGTCAACCAGTTGTGCAAGATTCTGCAGAAGGCGTGCAATAGTTTCAAAGAAAATATAAACAAGGTAAAAGTCAAAACATTTTATAAGGCGTATAAATATAAAATAATAAAAACAAAAGCAATTTCATAAAACGTCAGTTTAATAATTAAAGATGTTTATGATAAAAATACAAAAAAATCATAAATATTACAAATGTAATTTTCTAAAATCATAATAATAAAAATTAAACTTAAATGCATAACATTATAAGTAGTAATAGTCCTATGGTATTACCAATCAATTAGCATAAGACATGAGTTTAACTGATGAACCTTTTACCAGCCTCAAGTCTCCTTGGATGGAGCTTTCTTCAACGGTAACGCATTCCAAACTACAGCAGAAGCAATTGTGATAAAAATTGGTGTGAACTAAAAAGAGTTAACTAGCTAGCTACCCATACCCAATAAAACCCTCGCTGGTACAGCGGCCTGGTCGAGCCAGAAGGAGAACCAGGAGACGATGACGAGCATACAGCACGGGATGTAGATCTGGAGGAGGTAGTAGCTGAACTGGCGCTTGAACAGCAGGTCTACCTTCAGGCAGCTGTATTCACCTGGAATATTTCTTACCAAGTGAGACTCTGGCAGGAACGGCCCCCTGGTCGAGCCAGAAGGAGACCCAGGAGACGATGACGAGCATACAGCACGGGATGTAGATCTGGATAAGGTAGTAGCTGAACTCGCGCTTGAACAGCAAGTCTACCTTTAGACAGCTGTATTCGCCTGGAATACGGACGACAATATAATTTATAGGGCCGAATCGGGGAGGATAGTTTATTAGTTATTAGTAAATTGAGATCTTCGAATCTCGAAGATAGAAGTTAATAGTCGTCATAATTTAAAGGAGCTTTCTAAGGAGGAATCAAAGATAACGATTTTGTCATCGGAGTCAAAGTTGTTGTGTTGGTTAAATTTGGAGTCAAGTGTTTTGGCGATATACCTTCTTAAGGGAATATTTAGACTGAACCCAATACGGAACTAGCATTTTGCATCGCTCGGCCTGCATATAAATTTTACAAAGTCATGAAGTTAAACAGTTATTTCTTCCAGAGCCTCACTCCTTAAGAACCACAAAGCATCAAATATAAGAATCCTTACCAGTGTTCGTTTTGCTGTTGCAGTAATCGGTAAGAAACTTCTCGAGGGTAAAGCGTGGTAGGTGTAAGTTCTTCACGACCTGAACAGGATCTCCTTCCTTCCAAAGGAACACAAGATCGTCGGTCGTCCAGCCGTCTGTGGAATATAACATGCTCTAGATGAGGCGGATGGAACAGAAAGCACATAAGCTAGTTTGAAACAATCCTTATTTTTTATAATTATTGCAAGCGGCGATGGGCTTGCAATTGCAATAATGTCACGCGGAGTGTGTTAAGTACTATGCAAAACGTATAATATGTGTAAAATATTATGTTTGGTATTTCCTCTTAGTACCCTTTACTTGGTAACCTCACGGATCTGCGTACTAAGTATAGATTTGAAAATATCCATAATGGTATTGTTAGCGTATTTTTTTAATTATTCGTTTCAGTAGAGCAGATAGAGATATAATAGTATAGCTGTCATATGACGTAATTCACGATATGGCAGTCCTCGTTATAATGGTATTTATGAAGGAAATACAAATCTACTATCTTAAAATTCCAAAATAATCTAGTTACTCACAACTGGCCATTCTCAGGGAGCAAGTCTGCTTGTCAAGAGGATAAAGCTTCAGATTCATGGGACAGGACAAAGTCAGTGAAATCCGAATGCTGTACAGCACATTCCCGTTCGGAAAGATCCTGATGTACACGTTAGGCATTATGATGTTGTGGAAATGACCCTCCTTTTCATTTGAGAAGAAGAGATCTGGCATCCATACTCGATTGGCTTCTGTCAGCGTCAGGTATTTGAGGCGACCTGGAAGGTTTGTCATTTATGTACATCACGAAGAGAAGGGGGCACCTTGTGGTACCCTTGTGTGTTCAAATGAAAATATTTTCCATTATCATTTACATAGGGTTAATAAAAAATAATATGAAAGTAAAAATAAAACCGAAAAATTCCTCAACTTCTTATTTTACTTCTATACCGTAGTGAAAATTTTGTAGACTAATAAATGGATAGAAATTGACTTTGGAAGCTGAGTGCATACCTACATAAGTAGGAGGATAATAGTTATAATATAACCAATAAGGTACAATGATAAAAAAATACGAAATTGATTTGATATAGTGTTAACAAACTTTTTTTGTCCCTATTATACGAATATCAAAGTTTTAATCTTGAGATCTCTGGGCAATGGCAAATTAAATGATATAATCTTACCTCCCAAGTTATTGAATTTCAGTCGCTCATCTAACCATTGTTCTCTGAATGTTAATTGGACAGAATATTCCTGAAAAAGTTACAATTTCTAAATGGCTACGAAAAATTCAACATTACTATTATTGAAAAGCTGACCGGTTCATAACTGGTCAAGTTTTCAATAATATACCTATTGGTGAAAACTATAAAACTTCAAACTCTATTCAAATAGCGTTTGTGATTGGTAAAGCTCTTTCATTTTTAATTTATCTGCTTCTATTTACATTGGATTCTACAACTTTTTTATTTACAATATTTTATCATGAAAGCTTTCACATTGTAAAGGTTGTGCCAATATCAACTAGCTGTGTTTAAATTTTGTGCCAATCGTGATTTTATGATTTGCAGCCAATTCGTTTGATTGACTAATCTGAACATCTACATCATCGAACAATTTTTACTACTTAGGCCATTGATGAAACTTATTACTTACTGTTTTATCTGATGTTTTCGATGACTTTGCTGAAAATGTGACCTTTTGTATCTACTTATGAAAGCCAAACTAAACTAGATATTGGTGTTTGTGTAACTATTTCTGATCTGCTTTTGTTCAAATTTCATTGATTTATTATAAGTGACTTTTATGAAAATGATTATGAGCTCTCCGTTTCTACATAATTTTCATCAATGGCCTCGGGCCTCAACTCCCAAGCCATATTGACACAAATCCAATAAATATACGTAATAAATCACAGGAGAGGCGCGTTGTCGAAGGTTCTCTTGAGAATGAATTTGATATAAAGGCAAAAAGACCCCTCGATCAACAGCAAGTCAAATGAATTAAAGTCACATATACAGCTTCTAAATCTAATGATTCACAAACATGCAATAGAACCTTAGCTTTTGGATAACTGTTGAGTCAATGTGAAACAAAATTTGTAGAATCTGATTCTTCTTCATCAACGTAGCTAATATCTATCTAGCTATTCAGTGTAAAATGGTAAGTGACAAAAGTGTTCTCATAACTACTGTTAAAAATTTACCAAAATATACAAAAGCAGCAAAAGCTAGCGCGAGAAAGAAAACGAAAAATATTTTTTTAGAAGTTTAGATTGTTTAGCCAGATTCTACACAATATTTAGTACATTTTGATCATATAATAGTGCTTTAATTTCAATTATAATTATCAATTTGAATGTCTTGAACGATACTGGCAACGAGTCAGACGCAGCAAGGTCAATTTAGATGACTCCGATGCAAACATTTCAGATTTTAATAAAAACAATCCAAAAGTTAACTTTCAATTTAATATTTAAAGCATCACATGCGTTTAAAGCAAAGCCCATACCAACTCACCGTTGACAGCACTCGTCGATGGAATGCTTGTTACCTTCATGCACACGGCCAGTTTTACTAGAGCTACTTTACGTCTAGCTGTCGTTTGAGGTTGGGTGTCAGATACTGTGGTTGGGACAGCCCCCGAACCAAGCGCGCAGGCGAGTGCGGACGCGACGATAACCCCGAATGTTTACACAACACAAATTCACATAAACGGACATACAATATAGTACAATACGACCAAAATAGTTTTTATAAGTATTCTCAGAAAATGCATCAAATTAAAATAAGAAGCATGTTTCGAAAATAATGGTACAACAGATAAATAATAATATGGTGATGTGGAAGGGTGCGGGCCGCGGTTCCTAGCCGGTTCTAGAAGCGTGGTCTTCTTAAGATAGTTTTGAGTCGTGAGATATTTTTGTTGGTGCAGGCTGAAGCCAATTATTTTATTATTAGTTGAAACATAGTCTTCAAGACATACAGTGCGCGCTCCATACCGGAGTTTTTCAATTTGCTCGCATTTGTGTGCTGTCTACGTTTTGTGTCAATCCTTTGGTGTCTGTACAGAAAGACGCTTTGGTCGTTATCATTATCAAACAGAACTTAAATTAAAAATAAACAAACAAAATGTGAATTAAATTTAATAAATAATTAAATTGCTATACAATAAATAAAAAAATAACTTTACCATTCAGTGAAGTTATACTTAGTTTCTTCGATATCATCATTAGCGCGGCACCGCCCCGCAGGATTAAGTTATATTAAGTATACAAAAATAAACAATAGGGATAAAACAATAATTTTAAAATAATTTACTCAAATTATAGTGCATTGAAATTATGAAATAATAAAATAAACAAAAAATAATATCAAACGAACAAACCACGACATTGAGCTTTGACAGTTTAGCAATGTGCAAATATTTCCAAAATCCTGTAGGTGTTGCCAATTTTATTATAAACAAAGTATAATACAAGCCAATGAATTCACCAAAGAATTTTAGGTCACTTTAACTTTGTATATAATAAAAGTGACTTTGGTAAAATAACCTTACCACGACGATTATGACTTACCATATCATAATCGTCGATTTCGCTGATAGAACGCAGAAACATGTTGACACGTACTACCGTTTCAGCGTCTCCTTTATGACAGAAAACAATGTCTTTAGAACCGCAGTCATAAACCAACTTAATAAATATTGGTCCTAAGTTGATGGCATGTTTCGATGTAAAAACATATAAGAAAGAACTGATATTGCCAATAAACCAGTAAAAGTCCAATACAGAAAGCCAATGCCCTTCCAAATCCCAGACTATATATGTACTAGTAAGAACCACAAATCTATATCGAATAAGAGTGGACGAGAAGGTACGCGATGATAGAAAAGCATAGAATATCATCGTCAGATCGCAGTTTTCATTCGGTCGGTATGCGCGTGCGTCTAAAAACGATTTTGGTCGACAACACCAAACGTAAATTTTAGAATTTGAATAAAATAAAATAAATGATGTACACATATATTTGGGAAATTCCCTCCACGTCAGTGAAATAGGAGAGAGTTGCCCATTCATTTGACTTGTTTATATCGCTTTTTTGTTAATAGGAAAAACTCGTACTGCGACAAAAACTAGAATACGGTCCAGCTTGCCTCAGTAGACTTACCATTGTGACGTCATCGATCTTTGATATACTCCTGACAAATATATTGACGCTCACTACCGCTGGCCCATCTAAGTACCAATCAGAATCACGGGTAAATAACGGGATTAAATCAAAACTAAATCCTAACTTAACAAACTAAATTTATAATTTTGAAGCCTCATTTTTAATTCTGAAAATAGCACATGAGTTGTATGGGCTACTCACCTCCGAACCTGAAAATTTACTTGCCGGTGGATGTTATCTTAAGGAAACATAAAGTCAAAAGGAACAAACTTTACAAAATGTGATCAAAAAACGTAAGATAAAACATTGGAATAGAAAAATAAATAGGCAAATAAAGTTTAATTGGCCTGTTGATGGGAATTTGTGTTAGTGTAACATAGGTAAAAATATTATTTAAAAAAAGTCAGTGACGAAGTCCGTTTTTGATATTATCGAAAATATACTTAGTCGTCATAGTTACAACAGATTATGGACTTAATCATTGGGGTTAACCAGCTATGATGGATTGAATATGTGGCATCGATACCACCATTATAGAAAACCATTAAGGTTCTACCATGAGGTTAGGTTCACGATGAATATGTGTTGCCGAGTCACGGGCCAAAGAATCTTTGAAAGGATCGTGCGTGACTGGTCCGGATATTAGCAATTTGTTTCACAAACTACAACAAGATAACATCTACTAAGTAAAGTGCTTTCTTGGGTAAAATGATTATACAAAGAATATTCCTGATTAAATGTTATGTGGACACATTTTTTTAAATAATTTTATAATGGCGCTCTTCAAGGATTGAAATTTTCTAACAACATCAGTTCACAGGCAATAGAAATGATAATATTTAAAAATAAATAGTTAGTTACTTTACTAAGCACTTGAACTATTTAAAACAACTAATATTTACAAATAGCTGTATAGAAAACGAATCCGTATTACCTGCTATATTCGGCTAAAACAGCCTGAAGTAAATATACGGGTGTATTTATTTCCCTGTACCCCTGGCTAATCCCAAGAGTGCAATTTTGACCTAGTAACTAGATGTACTAAGACAGCTATACAAGGTCACCTCTGCATTTACATATGCTAGTTAAGTAACTACTTTATACATGTAATGATGACGTAGATTTTCCGTGACTATAACATTACCAAGTTCATGATAGATCGGTGTCGATTGATTATTTCGTAGTAAAATTTTTATTTCGTGTCAAAGTGGATACTTATCGTCACAGGCATCGCGTGTGACAAAGTTTTATCGACTTTTTAATAATGCTTTTTGCAGATTAAGTATATTTTATAGGGGGGTGACACGAATCCTATCTCTTTTTCTATAACAGGGATTTAATTTTTTTTGTGGTATTTTTTCCAAATATGTATTTTGATTGTTGATGAGCTGTTTTTTATAATTATAATTTTTTAATACTTTGTTTCTGATTCTTTAAATTTACAAAATAACTGTCTTTCAATGAGAAATTAGTTAGGTTAGATACCGGCTTAATTATTCATATATTCTTTTTACTATGATGAATCAATGGAAAAAGGTTATAGGTTGTAAATAGTGAACGAAATACTGAGAATAAAAATTGATGTGGTCTTCAACATTTATGTGATTAGAATAAAAATTACAAATGGACTCCTGCATTGTCTTTCAATTAAAAATTATAAAATCATTTTTTTATTACATATGATTGTTATCGCAACGCCCACACTTGCGGATAGAAAACTACGAAAACAATAATACAGCTCATCTTACAAACATTTTAAATACAAAAAAATACAATACACCTAAGACCGACAACCTGACCTTAAACATTAAAATAATAAACAATCACAAACAACGGTAAGATAAATTTCGGACAGAAACCTATTTAAATTGTGCATAATAGGCACACTTAAAAGCATGCCAAGGAAACAATAAACAACGAATAACAAAATATATTAAAAAGGTTAAAGTCAGTGTGGCAGAATAATTATTTAGGCCATGTGCAAATAGAACAACAATATGACAAGGCAATCAAACAATATAAATTAAGATGGAGTGGAACCCAGATTTGAAATGCATTATTTTACGCAGACAGTTAGAACCCTTCGCCATTGCAGTTAAAATTTTAATCAGCTTGTTCATAAAAGTCAGTTTATAAGCGCGTATTATTGAAGCTAAATAACCACACATTTGTACATACTTTACTTATTTTGAGGATACAAAACCAGTACTGAAACTTCTATTCAATTAACAATATGCTATATTTTCTTCTCTAATCATACAATGGATGTTGAATATTGTTTTATTACGTCACACAAGGCGATAAAATATCACACTTTTCAGAACATCCTGACTTAACTGAATCAATATTTTGATCAGGCTAGGAAGCCTTGAGATCTAATTTCTAAAAATTGGCAGCTTTAAATATACATTATACAGGGGTCAAGCCAAACTGACTAAAACTAAAAGGATGATGGAGAACGTTCGTTCCATGTGAACCTTGTTCCACAAAAATAGACATAGCTCTAAAGCTGTAAGAAATTGTAGGAAATAAAAAGAGTGATTGAGATAGATCATGAAAGCCTAGAAATAGGTCTAAAAATTTTGTGAATCATTTCGCTTGAATCACCCTATATAGCAACTGCTCAAAATATATAATTAATAAACATTTTCAAGCAGGCTTTTCTGCCTTTCAATATAAGAAAGGATTGTATCTGTCACTCTCCTTAAACATCTGCATCTATTTTTTTGAAATAGGTTTTATTAATTCATAATAAAATTATGAACAAATCTTTATATTATGCATTGCCGTACCATACTGAGTTGCACCAGGCCTTTATAAAATTAATTGAAAAATCCATAGTTTCAAAGTTCTACCGTTACCCAAACATTACGAATGTCACTAACCATCTTTATGTCGCTGATGGTCAGTATGTTTCTCACGAATAAGTTTATATTAACTATAGCTGGACCTGTCAAAATATGTACCAAAACAGTGTATAAATGGCGCTCAACCCTTAACTACTCTAGAAAAAAGTGTATTCTTAGAAAACAGCCATGAGACCTATAAAATATAACTTTAAATAAATTTAACGTATAAAATTAAAAAAATATTAACTAAATTACATTTTAAAAACACTAAAAATTCAATAAGATAGACATACAACATATATTTCAACATATATAACACGTCATTTCCGTTTTACAATATGAATGACACTGATCTAACACGATGGTTTTTGGGATAAAATTACACTATAAAAATGATGTTAAAAGTCACTAGTCATTATAGGCTGTGTTACTGTGGTATCGCTTTTGTAAAAAGTGTCTGATACATTATTGTCTTTCATTATTTCTTTGTCTTCTATCTGTAATAATTTTACGATAGTTAAAAAACAAAGTTTAAGTCACTGCAGGCAATAAGAGGTTCTTAAGAGGTTTTTATTTGTGGGTTGGTACGGACTAGTTTTCGTAATTTTACTACGATTACATGGCATTAATGTACATGGATACACTATACCTGCCTTATAAATGGAGTCTCATTTTTGAGTCCAAATCTAACCTTTACAGCGCCATCCTAGTTCGTCAGACACATGTATAGTCCTGATCGTCATAGTAACAACGAGTACCATGGCACCACAACAACCAGAACCAGAACAAATATCTGCAGAACATGCAAACATTTGTCTCGCAGCGGGAATTGCACTCGCACCACTTGCGTCACAGATGGCTACTCGCCCACCGCGCCATCAAGACCGTCAAAAGGTCACATACCCCAGATCAAAAAGAAACCTGACATTGATTGAGAAACAAAGAATAGGAACTGTACCAGTTTATAAGTTTTTTATTTCTAGAACTGATTGATTCTTGAATGCGTTTTACTTAATACGTAGGTTTTTATGTTCCATTGCAGTACAACCATATAGTCAGCATTTAATGGTATACGAGTCATAAATTATTTTTGTCAAAATTTCGGGGTAAACACCATTAACTACATAGTAAAATATAACCGATTAAATTGAAGATTAATGGCGGTAGTTGACCTTGACTTAACTGCTCAATTTTGTAAGACAGTGTAGCCAAAATATAACATAAGTCAAAGGTATATCTTACTACTATTATAAACGCGAAAGTTTGTGAGGATGGATGTTTGTTACTCTTTCACGCCAAAACTACTGAACGGATTTTGATAAAAATTTACAGTAATATAGCTTATACTTCAGAATAACACATAGGCTACTTTTCGCTCACCACGCGGGCGAAGCCGTGGGCAAAAGCTAGTAAGGTATAATATACCTATTGAAAGAGACATAATAAGAACGCCCATTGAGCATTTCTTTTTTGTTGTTTTATTACGTTTTTGTATGTTGTACTGTAAAATGTATTATTCACAATAAAATAAATAAATAAATAATGCTGGACATTTTCACACAGCATCATCTAGTCCCAAACTAAGCAGAGCTTGTATTATGGGAACTACATGACTGATATACTACTTATATACATTTTTTTTTGTAAATACATACATAATATACATAGAAAACACCCAGACCTGAGACAAATATTTGCAGATACAAACATTTGTCCCGTGGCGGGAATTGACAATAAAGATAAAGAGTTTGTCTTTATCTTTGAAGATCTTAATTTATATATCTACTAGTTGTGCCACAGCCGTCCTCGGCCCCGACCCGCCGCGTCCCATCGCCCGCCTGCACTATTACTTCTTTTGCTCGCCTCTTAAGGGTAGCGTGATGTTAAGTAGCCTTCTTCAAGAATTGGGCTATCAAATGCAAAAATGTTTTTTCCAATCTGACTGACCGTAAATCTAGAGATTAGCGCGTTCGAACAAAAAACAAACTCTTCAGCTTTATTATTAGTTAAGACATCAGTATCAAAGAAAAGTTACCTTAGAGTACGACACAATATATTTTTTTACAACTAAAGTGAGTATTTTTTTACAAGCACACGGCCCACCTGTTGGAAAACGGTTACCGCCACAATGAAATACGTTTACAATTATCTACATGACATAATTTTTTTTTCGTTATGTCATTGAAGACATGTTTATAGGTAGTGACACAAATATAGACAGACATGTAATATTTTCTTGGCTTTCTGCCATCATGGAAGAATCATATAGGTATTTTTTGTTGCGTTTGTTTGCGATTAATACTAGCGATTGTCTGTATAACAAAATGCAAAAAAAGGTGTTAATTAATGGACAATACATAAGGGCCTGGTGGAATTGACGCGGTGGCAGCGGTGGCGGCGGTGGCGGAGGTGGCGGAGGTGGCGGAGGTGGCGGAGGTGGCGATCAATATATTCACGCAAACTTTGGCAACCACTTGGTCGTCATCCACACCGCCAATACGGCTATTGACCGGGCCCTAATATTTTTTAAATAGAGGTTTACTTTGTATGCGAGACAGCGTTATTATCTTACTAGCTTCTTCCCACGGCTTCGCCCGCGTGGTACCCGGATAAAAAGTAGCCTATGTGTTATTCTGATGTATAAGCTATATTATTGTGAAGTTTCATCAAAATCCGTTCAGTAGTTTTTGCGTGAAAGAGTAACAAACATCCATCCTCACAAACTTACGCGTTTATATTAATATGTAATGGGATTACTGATAATTATGATTTAAATACGTGTCTTTTTTAAAATAATTGTTGTGTTCGCATTGCATGACTAGACAATATTATTGAAATGGATTTTGTTGTGAGTTTTGTTTTAAATAATTTCACGAAAACAGCTGAAATTCTTAAAAATACCGTTTCTTAGCGACTAAGTAATTTGAACTGTAGTTAAAATAAACTGAAGTGACACGCAATAAAAAGATCCATCAGGGTTCCGTCGATTAGAAAAAAAAATATAGAAACATTATGAGACCTTTCAAATTTGAGAACTTTAATCGATTTCTTGAATAACAAGTAAATTATAACTTTTGAAACTATCATGGTTTTGAACATAATTATTACTAAAAAACGGGATATTTACCATGATTTGTGAGTTGATTGATCGATTTGTCTGCCACTAACAAATATAACCGATAAAAACCGCAAAGACTTCAGTTCCTCCCGTGATCATGGTACATGCAACTGTGCCGAAATATCGGGAAACATTCAAACTGACAAATCATGGAAAATATCCCGTTTTTTTAGTAATAACAAATAAATTGTCAAGAAATTCAGTTATAGACTAATTAGGTACTCAAACCACATTATTAGCCATTCTCAGAGTCTCAATTAAAGTTACAAGTGGTATCTAAATTGCACTTTTTAATTTAACTAAATTGCAATTACATACGGAAAAAGAATTTAAGGTTTGATCAAATTGTCAAACTCGGCGGTGGCGATCAAATAGAAATGGTTCTCAAGTTGTCATCGTGTATTAACCGCATACTACCACCGCGTCAGTTTGATCGGAACATTACGGGCCATTGAAAATGGACCAACTCGATAAAAATGTGGGTACCTTTTGTTTTGTAAAAGGATCATCAAAAATAAGAACCAGTCTTGTTTTCTTGCCTTTCTTTCCTGGCTTGGTCGCGGAGGAACAGGCAGTAGATAAAACCGACGTTTCAAAATGATCCTTGTGATATTAATGAATAAATTAATTTTGACTTTGACATTATAAATTGCCATTATAAGCTCAAACTCAGAACTGCCCCTGCTCCGCGCATGTTTTGACAATGTAAACTTCAGAACTGGGAAGTGCTGATGACCGGTGACGTCGTAAAACGTGGATAAGTTCGTCTACCTAGACTGGGCATATCACAGCTTTTAGAACTAATCAGTCGAATGAATTACTACAAACTGGAACAATTTTTAATGTAAATATATAGTGGACGGACACATTTAGAAAATATCATTTTTATATCTGATCGAGCGGCGATATGCATGTATGTCATCCTCAAACATCTACAGACTAAATATGTATCTGAGGATGTACATCATGGATAATACAGACGTGACGTGTTTTTTAGATTTCCATAACAGAATATCACGAAACGTTCGTCGTTCGAACGATTGTTCTAAAAATTGTTATAATGCACAAAAATGCGGGCGTTTTATGAAGTTTATTAGCTTATTTATAAAAGTGTGAAGGTAAAGAAAAAGCTACATACCAGTCCCATTGAGTCCCGATGGTCGGATCCGAGCGTCGTATCTCCCCGGCCCGAGAATCTGATCGAGGATCTGCTTCTCTTTTTCACGGAAGTTGATCTTGCCACTATTCATACATCTGTTGTAGAACGGTTGGGTTTTATTCACAAACACGACGAGAATGGAGATGAAACTCCATTCTTGTCATGCTTGTGCTTTGTCGACAGAGATCCTACTACTCGGGAGGGACATAGCCAATTGAAATTTTGTTTATGAGTGTGACATCAGTCATACTCTAAATTAAACTTTATTCATAACGAAACACGATCTTGCTGGTCCGTTTTGTTCTTGCTAGCACCTTGCTTTAAGGACCCTCTAGCGTGAGTGGAGGAGATAACTGGGGTCTGATACCCAAAGAAAATAAACGTCAACTTGTAACATGGTCAACTGATTTGATGGGTACTTGCGGCAAAGTACCTACTATAACACACATATTCAAAGCCAATGCCAAATACAAAACGTTCGACATTCTAAACACAGAGACAAGGGAAAAACGTAAAGGGATTATGTAGTGACAATACCTATATAGACCCGTTATATGGCTTGATTATTTTGCGGGGACCATTTTATGGTGTAGGCTTTTTATTGATCAGAAGTTCTGATGAACATGTCTGAGAATTTTCTGAAGAATATGAGACCATGATTTAGTCATGTGGGAATTGAACTAAGAATTTAGTATGCTACGAAAAATTTATGACAGTCATGAATTATTGTTCTTGATACGAAGATAAAACTGGAATAATCACAATAAATTATACAAGCAAATATTTTTATAAGATCATCTAAACTGTCTCAATTTTCGGATCTTTTTGGCGTAAGCAGTAGATTAGATATACATATGTAAGCAAAGAGGTGCTTGGTTGCTTTTTAGAAGAAACATCAAATACCTACTTACTCAGGTGTGTTGCTTGTGTGATAACTTGCGACGCTCGTATGCGCTTTTTAAGTTATAATTGGTAATTTTGCAGGGATTTCTACAATACTACATTGCTTAGTTGAATCAACTTGACACCACGCGTGAATGTGTTATGACTTGAGATACGGGTAAGTTACCAGCTAAATGATACTAGATCTCCTAAGATAACAGATCGATGTACGATGACTGTTAGATTATGTAGTATCTCTGTCTGTGGCCGTAAGCGTTAACTGAGGCCTTATGTATATCTCGGGCATTGAAAATATTAATCTTTCTTTATTTGTAGTCTTCACTTTTAACCGACCGCGCCTTAGGAGTTCCTGTGTTTATCCAGCAAGGTGGCAAGCTAGTTCAACCATGTTCAAGCCAATCTAGGTATAGATCAGAGGGTACTTACTCGGTGACGTGTAGGTGGTATAGAATCAGCACAATCAGGGCACATAGTGAGCGGCCGAAATCCATACTTTATCTGCAACAATAATAATAAAAAAATGTGTATTTAATCAGATAACTTGATCTATAATTTGTTAGTAAGTTGTTTAAGTGTTAGTACAATACCTTATTTGAAATACATTAAATTCAATAATGTCATTATCATTCATTTCATTTATTCACATCCTTTGACCCATTGCGAATTCTTGGATACATTCATTCATTAATTCAACAAAACTGCAAAAAGTATTAAATCCTCTGTACTCTGGATTCAAACAGCAAACACCACTCAAGCTTATGAAGCCTCGTTCTTAGTTTTAGATTCCTTATAGTCTTTCCCTCTTGTTCATAACTTTATCGGCTCGATAACTCTAGCTCTGTTCTTTTCTAACACTAAACAAAGGATAGAGGCAGACAACTTTTAGCTGATAAAGTTATGGAGGATTATGGATGGAAGATAAGGGTATCTTGACTCTAAATCGCTGTATTTTGTGCAAAACTTTTGGAATGTTTAATTTCACAAGTAATGTAAAACGGTTTAATTACTGGGATGCCTAGTTCTCTAACTTTTAACACTTTCGACAAGTTCTAGACACGCGATGACCCTAAACTTTTGCATACCAGTAATGCTATTAGGTACAAACTTAATGGTGTACCAAATACAGATTTATGATCACTGCGGGCAATCGGCTTGCAACATGTCACGTGGAATGCTAACTACTTGTTAAAACGCAGGCATGTACCAAATGTAATGTTTGGACTTGCCTTTGACTACCTTGAGTATGTATCTGAGATTGACCATTCTGGGTAATACAGTCGTGTGCGTGCTTGTTCGTTAGTAAAGGTCAAAGTATTTCATTTTGATTTGAAAAACCTGATTATTTGTTTTGAAAAACGATCAGCCTAAAAATGTTATTTACCGAAATATGAAGTGTACAGAATGAAATTTCTCAATCGACTTTATTTAGTTACCTAGAAATTTGCCTCGAAGTTATTTACCTAATCGAATAGTAAGATTGTGAGAAAATTAAAAAAGAGATTTATTTTACGTACAGATGCGGGTATCTGGACTTATAGGAACAAGGTATAGGAAAGCCATGGCGGGAGTAACAGACCAATTTGAAGTTCCGTGTAAAAATCCCCTCCAGTCCTACATTTCAGCATAGCCCGTAAATAATCTATGGCCCAATCAATCTATCAAGCCCCATCAGTTCTGACATTTCGGGGGAACCATTTTTCTTGTAGGTAGTGAATAATTCAAGATGGCTGCCGCGGTAATGCCCCTAGTTTCAACATGTTTTGTAAAATAAAACAAGTAAATTGATACCATTACTGGGACTTATGCCTATTGACATAAACTGAACTAATAGTCTATTGTAAAAGTCAACATACCTTACATAGCTACTATCTGATAATTGGTTGGTATGACTTCGTATATAGTTCGCTATAATTGAGGTCAAATATGATGTAATTTTTTTTAGAATACCGGTTACCCTACAATACGTATAGAAATAACATAATAAAAAAAAGATTAACTTTCAATAGTAATCTATATCTAAACTAATATTATAAAGATGAACGGAAGCTAAATTATCAGGAAGTAACATAGGCTATAATTTATTTAAAAAAAATTAGAGATCCTTCATATTTATGTAGCAGTAAAATACTTTACTGTAACTTTTTATCCCGATATTCCCACGGAATCGAAACTTATGCGGGTGAAACCGCGGGCGAATCCTACGAATATAATAAATGCGAAAGTCTGTGTGTGTGAATGTTTGTTACCACGATCTCCGTAACTACTAAACCGGTTTTGATGAAATTTGGAATGTAGATAGTTAAGGTTCTATAATAACACATAGGCTAATCTTATTTTCGAAAATCAACCCCTAAGGGGGTTAAACAGGGTGGTAAAAGTTTCTATGGAAAAAAACATTCCTTGGTTTTATTCACTCAAAACTCGGTACACATAAACTTTAAAATAAATAATGAAACAATTATTTTTTCAGAATTACCCTTTGGGGGTGTGCCATTGAGTTCCAAAATTTGTATAAATGTAATCCTTGGTTCGATTCATTCAAACGTTGGTGGACATAATTTAAAGCCTGGAGACAGTCATATGCTACTTTTATTAACATACCACGCGGGCGAAGCCGCGGGCAACAACAAAAAAGCCAAGACGTATAAAGTCAAAGGTATAATTTGGTTGGCGAAATCAAGCATTATGAATTTATAATAAGCGAAAAATCCTAAGTAAAATAGATTTCTTTAGTAATCCTTGGTTCGATTCATTCAAAAGTTAGTGGGCATAGTTTGAAGCCTGGAGACGCATACCACGCTGGCGAAGCCGCGGGCAAAAACAAAAAAGTCAAGACGTTAGACAATTAGTCAGAGGTATAATTTGGTTGGCGAAATCAAGCATTATGAATTTATAATGAGCGAAAAATCCTAAGTAAAATAGATTTCTTTATGTCTGGATACACATACTCCAGTGTTATTTTTCACTCACTAGTGGCTGCAATAGATGAATACACGAGTTTTTTTTTTAACACAGTAATTGTAAATCTTTGGAACACAGGAACATTTGGTTTTGTTCCTTGGTACATGATATTCTTTGGCGGCTGTGGGTACATAGGCCGTGTCATAATTGTAAAAACAAAAAAGTCAAGACGTTAGACAATTAGTCAGAGGTATAATTTGGTTGGCGAAATCAAGCATTATGAATTTATAATGAGCGAAAAATCCTAAGTAAAATAGATTTCTTTATGTCTGGATACACATACTCCAGTGTTATTTTTCACTCACTAGTGGCTGCAATAGATGAATACACGAGTTTTTTTTTTAACACAGTAATTGTAAATCTTTGGAACACAGGAACATTTGGTTTTGTTCCTTGGTACATGATATTCTTTGGCGGCTGTGGGTACATAGGCCGTGTCATAATTGTAAAATGAAAAATAAGACATAATTCCTTGCGACAAAACAAAATAATAAACAAATTGTTACAATCAGTCAAATTACGATCAAACAATCAATTTCAAAGTGTTGCCGTGTCATAATTCTATTATTTTGTTAAAATTTACTTACTATCTCTTCAATTCATCCTCGTATTTTAGATCGCGAGCCGTTAATTATTATGATTATAAACACAAAGCTTTTTATTTGTAGATAGATATTCAATGAAAAAGAAAAACAAACTCTCGGGGGGCGTAAGTGTGATTATGTAAACGACTAGCAATTTTTTCTTCGCGTGTTTATCATCACAATCTTTGATTTAATTGTCCAGATAGAACCTTTTCATATTTTTGGGTAAATAAATAGGTGGATAAATTAACCGCCAACTAAAATTACAGGCAAGTTACTGCATTTTTTTAACAACGCTTTTTTAATAACCTGTGGCTTTTTTAATGACGCTTTTTTAATGTTCGATTCCCGCCGCGGGAGAAATGTTTGTAAGATCTACACATATTTGTCTCTGGTCTGGGTGTTTTCTATGTATAATATGTATTTACAAAAAAAAGTATATAAGTAGTAGTTCATAATACAAGTTCTGCTTAGTTTGGGGCTAGATGATGCTTTGTGAAAAATGACCAGCAATATTTACGTACTGAAGTTAAGGTGAAAAGAGCATACTTTGAATCGTTTGCTGGACAAATTAGTCTGTTGAAACCACTTTGGTTCCATCTGTTGCTCAGACTCTCATGAGACTGGTGTTCCCAGTGGACATACACTCATCGCTCACCTTCACACACACAGTTTACACTCGCACTACACTTCACACACACACTATAATTCGCATCAGACCAAATGTTAAAAACTTTCATCGCCTTACAAAATAATTGTTAAATTAGACCTAAGCAAGAGCGAAATTTCCTATGACAAGTATTTTTTACTTAAAAGGAAATTTCATCATTGTTAATATTAAGTATCTTTGGAAACTCAAAGATAGAGGCAGAAATTGCTTTCATGATCTAACGTGTTATTTTTCTATTTTGCTATCCTAAAATGTCTACACATAATTGAAGGCTTCCAACGTGGATTAACGATATACATAGTTGTAAATAAATAAAAACACATCCTACAGAAACATACATAGATCTAACTCTTCACTAGAATTCCCTGCTATAGGTATCAGGAACCCAAACCTGGAACAAATATCTGCGGAATGTGCAAACATTTGTCCCGCAGCGGGAATCGACGCGCACCTCTTGCGTCGCAGTTACTCGCCCGCAACACTATCGAGGTCGTCCAAAATGATAATAATCACACAGCATCATTTAGCCCCAAACTAAGCAGCTTGTATTATGGGAACTACATGATTGATTACTACTTATATACTTTTTCTTGTAAATACATACATAATATACATAGAAAACACCCAGACCCCAGACAAATATTTGCAGATCATACAAATATTTGTCCCGCGGCGGAAAAGAACACGCAACCTTCTGCTTCTCAGGCGGGCCTTCGTCCACTGCGCCACAGAGGTCGTCAATAAAAATTCCATCAAGAAAAATGCCTCCGAAATTCATCTAGTGTTTTCTGTGCTAAATATTGCTTATCATATTTGATGAGAAACGATCAGGACTACTAATGTAGATGATATTTATCATCAATCTTCATACAACGGCGGAAACGCTCAGATTGGATAATAACGTCAATCTTCACACAAGCCAGATTGGCAAATTGGGCGCGAAATTGGACCGATCGCCAACTTGACATCATTCCTGAATCAGTACGAACAAAACAGTTAATAGGTAACTTCTAGATACGCGTGCTTATCCTTAATAAAACTAATATAGCTTAATTATATCAGAATAACACATAGGCTACTTTGTATCCGGGTACCACGCCGGCGAAGCCGTGAGCAGAGGCTAGTAATGAAATATGTGACTAATTCTCTTCGAATCAAAAACGTAATCACAGATCGAAAAATGATCATAACAGCAAGTTTCAGGTCTACAACAGATATCGTCTTCATATAGAGGTATGTACGTAAAATGTGAATTTAGAAACCGAATCTGGCTCGAAGGATTACCAAGTTTCAGGTGGCAAGACTTTTTGTGAATCATGTCCGAGGCATGCAAACCAAATGCCACCTAGCGGCCTAAAAGCCTGAAACGTGTAACTGCTTCCGGTAGAGCAAAAAGGTTCTACGTCGCTTTATTTACATTTCCGTTTACTAAGTGAACTTAGCTCGTAGCAACCAAAACACAACTAAATACAACCAAATGATGTTTACGTTAAACTCCCCACGGCAATATTCTGCTATTAACGCTTGGCAGGACACGCGAAAATTGAATCAGGGTTGCTATGTCGCTCTTCGCTATTTTCCGCCATATTGGATACGGCAATATTGGCGGGCGGAAGTCGCATTAGGCGGTTAGGTTAGAGGTTATATAAAATAGGTTCTATCGGGTTCCATTATAACTTTGAAGGCGGGTCGATGTATTGCCAGTTGATTGAAAAGTAATTGAATGGAAATGAAGGGCATGATATTTAAGATCAAGCATCAGTTAGTAAAGAAAGAAGTTTATAGAAGCTCCTAGTAAAAGAACACGTTAGGGGAAGCATTATTATTTACCACTTAAAACTTTTTTTATATTTTTTTACTATACTGGACATTTTCACACAACATCATCTAGCCCTAAAGTAAACAGAGCTTGTGTTACACAGTGAACATAATAGTATACTACTTAAATATATATTGTAAATACATACATTTATACATCCTACTACAAACGCGGAAGTTTGTGAGGATGGATATTTGTTGCTCTTTCACGCAAAAACTACTAAACGGATTTTGATGAAACTTAACAGTAATATAGCTTATACATTAGAATAACCCATAGGCTACTTTTTATCAGAGTACCACGCGGGCGAAGACGTGGGCAGAAGCTAGTAGAAAATAGTTGGATGCATGCTTAAAGGCTACAAAGTTTCACATATAACCTAGACACATAACTTTCATCGACGATTGGCTTACAACCTGTCAAGTGGAATGCTAACTATTTGCAAAACGCGGGCATGTGCCAAATATTTGGACGTGCTGACTTCTATGTATAACATGTAGGTATGAATTTACAAAAAAAGTATCTATTTAGTATAGTATATCAATCACGTAGTTTCCATTACACTCAGCTTAGTTTGGGGCTAGAATGATGCTGTGTGAAAAATTACCATGAATTTTTATTATTGTTTCCATGTATTCACTTTAATCTCAGGCTTGCCTGGAACCTTTACAGGCATTAGTGGAGCCGAAACTAACAATGAGGCTTTTTTGTAAAATACATTTATTTAAATAAATAAATAAAAAACGTGATTTTGTGGATGGCAAATGATATAATTGGAAAGAAATTCAAATCAAATCATTATTATTATTAAGTTGATATCATCAAAATATCTACACACTGATTATGTATCTGAATTTATGTTTTTTTTTAAATTATGTAACCTGTTGTACATTTATTCATACAACTATGTACAAGTAGGTAAATACAAAAGTACAGATGAAACATCTAGCTATTTAAAGACCGTTCCATACTATAGGTAGCTCAACTGATCCAGATCACTACAACACGGAGCGTACCCAAAATACTAGCATTGCCACGCTGAATGGCAATGCTAATGCGTTGTTACATTTATAAGTTTTAGTTTTTTCATTGTGATCTGACATAAACATGATTTATTTAATTTTAGTGTATGTTGATTGTGACTTGATATGAACATAATTCATTTGACATTATTTTAGTTTTAGTTCGTAATTATACTTTGACAATACCTGTACCTGTACAGTAGCATGATAATTTGAAATTATATTTTATTAATTTGAATTTCATAGAATGTGTGATAATTTTATAAATTACAGGAATTTCTTTCGCACTTAATAATCACTTTGCTTGTCTGTTATAATGGCTTGTAACTGACCAGATTTATTATGTAGATATTTGACCTGATTTATTATACAATCCAACTAATATTATAAACGCGAAAGTTTGTGAGGAAGTTTGTTCCTCTTTCACGCAAAAACTACTGAACGTATTGTGATGAAACTTAACAGTAATGTAGCTTATATATCAGAATATCACATAGGCTACTTTTTATCCGGTACCACGCGGGCGAAGCTGTGGGCAGAAGCTAGTAGACTTATATTAAGCAATTTGACAAAACTAAGTATACAATTTAGTTCCTACGGTCAATAAATGAGTATGAGGATAAGTTCAAACATTTTTTTGTATTTTATTCGTATCGGGGGAGCAAAGAACCGATTTCCACCGTCTGTGTACTATTTTCTATCTCGCAATAAACATTCATTTTGTAGAAATGTCTACTCGTATTATAAATCTTGTCTAACGCATTATCTCGTTAACAGCGACAGGAAAAAAATGTTTGGTATTTTTAACACTTGGCCCCGCGCCAGAAAAGTAACCAAACATAACAAATAGTAATCGATATGTAACCGCCGTCGTTTTTTTATGTAGTAGGTTACAATAACCTACCTTTGAGAAGATAATAATAATAATAATAATGCTGGATATTTTTCACACAGTATCATCTAGCCCAAAACTAAGCAAAGCTCGTATTATGGGAACTACATGACTGATATACTACTTATATACTTTTTTTTTGTAATTACATACATACATATTATACATAGAAAACAGCCAGACCCGAGACAAATATTTGCAGATCATACAAACATTTGTCCTGCGGCGGGAATGGAACCCGCAACCTTCTGCGTCTCAGGCGGGCCTTCGCCCACTGCACCACAGAGGTCGTCGAATATGGACACAGCGATTTTCTAGATTTATTTTCTATACTGAAGTAAAAAATATAATTTTGTGCATACAACTATGTGCAAGGAGGTACGAGTATATCGTCGGCTAGCTAACAACACCACTCAAGTCGAAATTATGCGGTTTTTACTTTTTTTATGCCATTGGATAGATCTTTTCACTGCGCTTCTGTTCACCAATACAAACATTGCATTTCAACCAATCACATTTTTAATTTCAGCGTTAGCGATTTCAATTCTGTGGACTTGTGCGGAGTTGATAAAACAGTTTTTGGTTCTCCTGAAAAGTTAGGAAAATCGATTTACGCGGGGTTGTTAGCTAGCTGACGATATGCAAAAATACAGATGAAACAGCTAGCTATATAAAGACCGTTGCAAACGATCTATAGATAACTCAACTGATCTAGATCACTACCAGACGGAAGCGTTCCCAAATTACTGGCCGTATTGCCATGCTGAATGACAATGCTAATGAGTTGACCCAGATATGAGCCAGCTCTCTGGTCCCGTGTCGCTTGTGTAGATTAAGTATTTTTACCTCACTGTTTTTACACGGTTTTTTTTTCGACGACCTTGATGGCGCGGGGTACGAGGAACGCAAGAGGTGCTGTTCGATTCCCGCAGAGGGACAAATGTTTGCATTTTCTGCAGATGCTTGTTCCGGTTCTGGGTGTTAAGGTACTCAAAGTTCCTGATACTCACCATACAGAGACTCCTAGGGTGGGTCAAGACTATGTACACATAAAAAAAGTCTGATTTCATTTTGAAAAGTTGAAATATTTTCATATTCATATTCATTTATTCATGCTCAAATGTACATTCAGCTTAGTTCTTACGTCATAGTAGCTGTAGGGAAGTACATGTAAGTGATCCTGTTGTATACACAATTTTACTTTTCCTTGTAATCGATTTTCCATACGAATTGGTTTAAATTTATTCAATATATTAGAAATATAGAAATAAAATTTTATATGTTGCAGCTTTAATAAGTAAACAATTCGTTAGATAATTTTATTAACATAAAAAAATGATATGTTTTGAAACTGATCGCAAACTTTTTCTAATGTGTGTAAGTCTTGTATGGATTTTGTTGTCTAGTTTGGATTTTTGATATTTAATTAGTAATCCTTAGTATTTTCTTATTTTTTTGAGCATTGCATTATTCTATTCTATTTTTAAAATTCAAAAGCATCATATTAGTCTAGAACCAGTGCACCAACTTATATTCAAGATTCGATTATGAGGAACCTACTCATGGACCCTACATGGACTACCTACTTTTATCCAGAAACCACGCATGCGAGGTTGCGGTTAGAAACTAGTATAGTGTTAAATATTATAATTAAACAAACCTATTGGTCCAAATTTCCAATATTCATAACAGCAAAACTTTCAGCCAAAGTTTTCTCAAGTTGTTGGCAGTTGTCTCAACTTATTTATAAATCGAATGCAGCGGATAAGCTTGCCAAATATTTTACAAATGCACTTCTTTAAATAGTTCGGTAATCGGCCACTGCACTTTGCCTATAACACTTTGTGAAATTCAGATTTCAGACCCGTCGTCCGTTCTCGACGGAAGCTCAAAACAGACTGCGGCACAGGTAAAAAAAAATGGTCTTACGGACTGGATGGACTGCGCTCTCTGGATGAATGCATTTACTGCTTGCGTGCAGCGTACGTAACGTACAGTTACGTACACTACAGAATGAAAATGACAACTTCAGCGTAAATGAAATTTTTTTGTAGACAGCTCCTTTATGCCGCACAGACCAGTTACTGGTCTGTGGTTGCCGATAGCATTCCTAGTAAGTCTGTGATTATTTTCAATTTTGCTCGCTACGCAAAATATACAACCTGTTTGAGTTAGAACTTTTTAAACGATCTTTTGAAACGTCATAGGATGAACATATTTTTTCATAAATCATTTTTCTGATCCGTAAGTTGTTTTGGAATATTTCAGCACAGTTGCAAGATTCCCCCCCGAGATCATGGCAAGTAAAATATCCTGTAAAGATTGTATGAAATAACAAGCATAGGCTTGAAGATATTTGAGCTTCTGCAAAATTTATCTAAAAATCATTAGCAACAAATTAAACACAATAATTTGATCCACATCCAGGACAAATCAACAAACACTTAGGTTTTTTTTAGATTATTAATGGGGTCACACCAAGATCCAACAAAGAAATCACCATTCAATTAGAACCAAGCATTAACTACAGAGAAAACGAAACGTAGGTATATAATCATTTTTTTTGTTGTCGGTTATAATATCTAGCTTAAAATAGACGCAGTCTTCAAGTACTAGGGTATCAGCCTCCGGAGGCTGTGGTCCAGGGCGCATGCGTGCGGCCCGGGTCACTGTTCTGGGCACCCTATCCACAGGTACGGATTGATTGATCGGTCTAGATAACCGGCTAACGGCCATTTTGAACTTTGAGGCGCCATCTTGAAAGCTGCAGTTGTAGGTAGGGGCCGTAGGTCATACGCATTTAGATGCAATAATGATATAATTCATTCATCATCTTATGCCAAGATAAATAAAAGTGCATAACAAATAAACAGCTAGTTTTTTATAATCTAGTATTTTTCTTATACTCTTATACTCTAGTGGTGACAAACGTGAAATAGATATTAAATTAGGCATTTAAATACTCCTAGTTTGTGCTTCATGAGAAAAATCTATAAATTTTCTTCGCCTTCGCAGGGTTTTTACCTAAAGGTTGAACGATTTATTTTGGTTTTATTTTCTACCTCAGAAATGAGTTATAAATTCTCATTTCGTAACATTAATAATGATACTACGCATAATTGAATGCAAAATTTTTAAATTGGTATACTTTGAAGAGTGGAAAACGTTTCTCTTATCAATAACTCTAAATACCGAACTTCATCCCCTTCTAAAAATAACTTCGATAAAAAACTCACCCAATCAAATGCTTAAATGAATGAAATCTATAGCCACCATTAAAAACTTGACAAATTGTCTGTAAATTTTTTTCACAAAAAAGTGCTCAAAAATGTATACCCTCAGCACCACAAGAAGAGTATTGAACGGTTCAAAACTAGCGCGATAAGGCTCCTGTCGGAGATGCTAAATTGGCACGCGTTGCAAGGGCGGGCGGCAGACTGAGCCTGGGCGGGCGGCGCGGGAGAGATGTATCGATTGCGAGGGCGCGCAGCATCCGAGGGCGGCGAGGCTTTCGAGGAAACCTAGCGCGTAGTACATTGCTGGCTGGAATAAGGCTTTTTGTATGCATTCTCCTTATATCTATACTTATAATAATTTATACTTACTAATAATAATGCTGAAGAGTGTTTTTTTGTTTGAACGCGCTAATCTCTGGAACTACCAGTCGGATTTGATAGAATATTTTTGCATCCAATTAATCAGGAAGGTTACAACATCACGCTACAATACTGAGCAGCCGACAAAATCAAGTAATAGCGATGCGAAGCGGTGGGCTGGTAGCCGAGGGCGGCCGTTGCACCGCTAGTTAAGGATACGAAAGTTCGGACAGAAATGTTCTGACTACTCCCTACTTAGTTTTCTTAAAGATCTGTATGGAACGGATATGATTATGCCCATCATGAGGATTATGGAAGCGTGATTGTTAATAAAATCTTTTTCTAATGAAGCGTTTACTTTCTGATTATACAAATACCAACTCCTTATTAGGGGAAGTAGGGGGAATACCGTTCACTTAGAGAAAAATAAAATTATAACACCACAGTGAAGTATCGCAGTATGTACTCGCGCTTTGCCGACCCTGGGACATAATCGTGAAAAGTCCTATGTGCATGTAATTTCACCGGCACCCATACCCTATGAACCGGAATACAGCAATGCTCGCATTCCTGGCGGCAGAAATAGGTTTGGTAGTAGTATTTCTCTGGAAGAGCTCTTTCACAGGGAGCTGCTCTAAGAGGATGTTGGTGACTTTTTTTATATGAAGTTTTGAACATAACGTACGAGAACGTGTTTTGATTGGATACGTAGTATTCCTAACTAGTATATGATACTAGCTTCTGCCCACGGCTTCGCCTGCGTGTACCCGGATAAAAAGTAGCCTATGTGTTATTCTGACGTATAAGCTATATTACTGTAAAGTTTCATCAAAATCCGTTCAGTATTTTTTGCGTGAAAGAGTAACAAACATCCATCGTCATAAACTCGTCTATAATTTATAGTAGTAGGACAAACATGTAAACAATAAATCAATCTTCTGCTAATGTGACAACCTTGTCATTTTTGTCTCGTAAATGTCTAAAGTACCAATCCTGTGGCTGATTCTGAGTTGGCATTGAGGTACCCATGACGGCTGTCACGGATAATTTACAGTTGGCAGCTAGCTTGTCGCATTTGATAAAACTCAGAAGATTAGTAGCTTTCAAAGAAACGCCCGTCCATATTTATTATACCAACGGGACAGACAGAAAGTTTAATTCCAAACACTATCGTTTTTGGAATTTGATCATTCATATTGTAAAACGGCAATTTTCACGTACCGGTAAAGGCATCGACTAAGTTTCAACTCATTCTGAGAGCTTTCATCAGAGTAATTGCTACGCTCTCCATTCCTTCTTCGTTCTCATTATAAAGTTGGAAACAAAACGTTTAGTGCGGATGTGTATACTGACAAAATTACAATGATTATTTATACATTGGCAAAATATTCCGTGCTGACGTCACCCCGTAATTCCGTATGAATATAAACTGTGATTGATTTAAGCCAGCAATGTATAGCTGCGCGTTGGAATTCACGTCGTTGCTTCGAGCGGTGCACGCTCGTGCTATGTTGGACCACACCTGCGGACGCAGATTGCTACTTAGCATATTATTGTTGATGAAAGCATTGGTGTAGTGGCTTAACCCTGGGTTCTATCCTTAGATCATGGGTTCGAATAAAATAGATACAACCCATTCTAATATTATAAATGCCAAAGAGAAAGTACCTGACCCTGTCTGTCTGTTTCGTTTTCACGCCTAAACCGCTGAACTAATTTTGATGAATTTTGGTACAGAGATAGAAGGTACCTTGGAGAAGGACATAGGCCACTTTTTGTTGTGAAAATAACATTTGAAGTGGGTGAAATAGGGGATGAAAGTGTAGGAAATCAATCATTTCTCATATATTATATGTAAATTCATCATATCTATGCTTTTGGTAGAAATAAAGGATGTTTCTGCGTTTTTGACCAAGCAAGGTAAAACATCCCCTATTTTATTACTTTTTAAATACTTTAAATACTTACCTACCTACCTATGTATGTATAGTCTATCTATACCAACCGCTCACAGATTTTACCAGAGAGAAAGCTTGTATCATATTATGTACATGTAGATATAAAATAACGCTGGCAGTGCGAGTGCGTGGATGAGGTAGAGCGGGGAGCAGGGGTCGGGGGGCGAAAGGCTCTCATATTATCACCTTCTTCAGCACGGACAAAGTCGCAGGCGGAAAGCTAGTACAATATATTTCATCAAAAAACTAGCGAAACCTGCCACAGACAATAAAGCCTCCCAGTCCTCTTGTTAGCGCTCGCGCTGTACCGTGCTGTTTATAGTATTACATCTGTGGTGCTGTTGACATTAATAAGTTTGCTTGTTAAATCCGTCCAGTGACCCGTATAATTTGCAATTTCTTTAGCTCCCCCGATCCAATGACGTCATAGCCGATCACATTATTTTTCAACCCGGTAAAGGGTTAATTGAAGAATCTGACTGAATGACATCTCATAGGTTGCGGAAAGTCGATGTATGGAGGTGGTTGGCACTCTATGGGGTAGGCCTATGTCTAAAATATTTCTACAAAATGTTGATGTAGATGATGATCACTTAAAAAAAAATGTACACAACACTAGTATGCTCTCAAACGCTGAAGGAAAACATCGTGAGGTAATCTGCATGACCCAAAACCGAAAATTTGAAAACCAGTGACTAGAAATGTGATTGAAATGATTCTCTGCCTCCTTTTACCACAGCGATTCTTGTATCATCGATAGATAGTTATCTAGGTGTATTATGATATCTGTGCCTAGGGCCTCCTTAGTTAAGGAAGCTCTGAGAAGAATAGTTGAATAGTTTAACTATGGTTAAGGAAACGAGAAAAATAATCGGCACTCTTGTTGACAAGCGTCAATGAAAAAACTTTTGAAACTTGAAATAGGACATTTTTAGTCGGAAAGATACTAAGTTTTAGAAGTTTTGGGCATTGCTAAACCTGCAAAAATGATAAAGTCTCGTTCCTATATCCATTTTGCTAGTTTGATTAGGGGGCTGGTCACTAACGTAATTTGAAACCGAGAAATAACAATAGACACGACGAAGGAACGCGTTTTAAATTTGCAAAACGATGTCCAACTACGTATGTAAAACGTATCGACAAATTGCATAGTGTGAAGGCAAAAGGCAAATTAGAGATAGACAGAATTCTCTCCACTCGCCATTGCGATAAACATGCAGTAAATGCAGTAGGTACATAAACTGCATAATATACCTACTCACCTAAATGGTTTAATGCGAGACTTTGTGGAAAATAATTTTAATGACGAATCCATTCATGCTCTTAAAATCTTTTGCTCGTGTAAAAAAATACAAATCATCTTCAAATTACATTATTTGAGATAACAATGGGCTCACGAACAATCTCCACTTTATAAATCTACGCGCATTCCTTCGTGAAAGTATCGCGATAGAGTCATCATTTTTCAGCTAATTGAAAAAGTTTCCGAGAAGGAAAGGGTGACCAAGCTTTTTCGAAAGACAACAAAATCTTGAGGACTATGTATATTATGTATCTTGGGGCTAGTTTATTTGTCGTGTTCTTTGTTTGTCACCCATAAGTCAGTGAACTTACCAGGTGAATTGTGTAATAAGTAACCAGTGTAGTGAAGAGATACTTTTGAGGAATTTAAATCCAACGTCGTGCAACGATTTTTAAAGAACATTATTATTAAATGTACGGTATTGTTCGAACCCTCGAGATTGAGATAACTGCAAAAATGTTCCCTGCCGACACGCGGCTCGAAACATCCTAAGAATTTCGACCAGGCTGGAAACAATTTTGTGGTTTAGTTGGTATTGTAGCGACAGCGGGAAGTCACAGGTTCGTGTCTCGCCGAGGTTGATGCTTTGGGATATCTACATTGCAAACTTCGTAACTCAAATTTGTCCCAAAACTTCCAAAAGCCTGGTTAGTAGTAGTCACTCGCAGGATTGAAACGAGGGCGCGTCTCATGTCGGTTGTGTGTGACAAGTTTGACATGAGTGTTGACGGAGAATTAGTTAAACTATATACTATACTACTTTTATGAGTATTATTTATGGCTTAACTAGCTTCTGCCTACAGCTTCGCCCGTGTAGTATCCGGAAATTAAAAAGTAGTTTAAGTAATAAAAAGTAGCCTACGCGTTATTCTGATGTATGATGCATATTACTGTACAGTTTCATCAAAATCCGTTCAGTCGTTTTAGCGCGAAAGAGTAACAAACAAACATCCATCCTCACAAACTTTCACGTTTATAATAATAGTAGGATAGGATAAAAAGTGAATTAAAGGTAGCTTAAGTAGCTAGCGATCGCGAACTGTCCAAAGACCAAAAACTGATTTCAAATACAAATATCTAATTCTAATTTATTTAGAAATGTCGACTTATAAATGTCCGTATGCACTAAATCTTAAGCAAAGACTTAGGTTTGTCTTAGTGACAGATTTCTATGAATAAATGTCTAGACTTGCATGCCCATCACAGCTTATGCATTGCACCATGTACCCAATATGCCCCAGCTGTGACGTCATGCGCCTGCTCGTTCCTGAAGCGGTGACGGGTCACGGATGTGGCGTAATACATAAGTATAGTTTACTAGCTTCTGCCCAAGGCTTCGCCCGTGTGGTAACTGGATAAAAAGTAGCCTATGTATTATTCTGATGTATGTATAAGCTATATTACTGTAAAGTTTTGTCAAAATCCGTTCAGTAGTTTTGGCGTGAAAGAATAACAAACATCCTCAAAAACTTTCACCTTTATAATATTACTAGCTTCTGCCCACGGCTTTGCCCGCGTGGTACCCGGATAAAAAGTAGCCTATGTGTTATTCTGATGTATAAGCTTTATTACTGTAAAGTTTCATCAAAATCCGTTCAGAAGTTTTTGCGTGAAAGAGGAACAAACATCCTCACAAACTTTGACATTTATAATATTATATTATATAATATGTAGGAAGTAGGATAGGATAGTATTATAGTAGGATTTAGATAAATGTCTACCTATTTACCCTAATGTGTTCAGAAGCTGATAAATAGTTATTTGGCTTTTTCCGCTATGGAAATAGAAGCTAGTAATTGATAATAATCAGTCCTACAGTCTAAATACGTTTGGTTTCTAAATAAAAATAGCTACCTACCCAATCAAATTTTAAATTAAGGGGTTTTCTTTTTTATCTATGGAAATTTATGAAGCCTCTACGACCAAATGAGGATTATTAATCCTCATTATTTTTCATTCAACCTTTTTCATAGCACTCGACGGCGTCTACAAATAAAGTCTAAAACGAATTTTGTATAGAACCTCTTTGGCGTCTAGAGATTCTTTTCAGTGATCTCAACGATCCGGGTACCTACATACCTACTACTTATAAAAAAGCTTTTAAGGATGCTGAACAAAACGTACCGCCCACACTTAACTTTGCAGAAAAACTCGGCCTACACTCCATTATTCATCGAACATATAAACTTACTCGCTTCTGCACGCGGCTTCGCTTGCCTAGCACCCGAATAAAAAGCACCTCTGGTTCATAAATCTATTCCACTTTTGTATGGATGTTTTTCACAGAAATACACCAGTTCGACTTAACTTGAAAAACTTGTACTCTAATTTATGGTTTGAGTCTACATTTGTCAGGAACTTTCAAAAACATGTAATTATAAAAATATAGTTACAAAAAAACTTTGTTACAAACTTACAAAGATATTGTTGGAAAAGTGTTTCTATACCATTAATGAATTTTTAACATGTGATAATTTAGACTATGGAATTTTGATGATAATTTTATTTAGAATTTTTACTGTTTGACATTTTAGCACTATTTTAATTTTATAATTTTAAGTGATTTCGAATACGATTGTTACAATTGTGAAAAAAAAAACAAATGAAAGAATTATGGACTCTGATTTGTAATAATAAGACTAAATATTAATGTTTTAGTAAACATTAATAGAATTATTTAATTTTATTTTTTTTAATTAAAAAATTATATTATATTGACACGAATTAAACTAAATAGCTAGATAAGTAGGTACGTGTTTTTCAGGCTAGAAACCATCCAAATATCACGGCTCTGTAGAGTAACATACTCGTACATCCATCCAAACCTTCACATTTTCGTATTTCTATGATACCTGTACCTAGTATGTTTTTTTTCCTCCCGGATGCGTAGGTAGACAGTTTCCGGGTTTTTGTTAAGCCCTTGTTTACCTCTGTCCCAGAAAATGAATTATTTATAGGCACCCTATGTCCCTTAGATAGATAGATAGATAGATAACTCTTTATTGCATACACCAGGATAAAAAACACTTTACATAGGATCTTAAAACTAGGACCTTTACCTTACTACCTATTCAAAAAGAGTTTTCTTTTTGAATAGGTAGTAAGGTACGACTTTTCGAAATTCAACTGGTGGTAGGTAAATTTCAGCAGTTTCCGGATAAAAATGAGAAAATCAGCTGCAAGTAGGTACCTACATAACCCGAAGTTAAACGTACCTACCTACCTACTTACAGACACAAAAATAGTCCCTAGTGAAGGTGATTTTAGGGTGTTACAAATAATAGGTTTTTGGCAAAAAATTTTTGATTAGACTTGACCCTCCGTTCATTTTGTTAGTGAACTCAAGGCTTATTATTAAGAAACTTGTTCACCTTCATGTGAACAATTTAAAATCATACCTTCATGTTCTGAACTTCTGAAAAATATACAGGATATTTTCAAGAATCTTGAGAGCTATTTGTGCTCGCCAGCAGGGTGATAATGCAGGTTTTCAATACCTTTTCATACTTGGCAATTCCTTGCACATTCTATTTTGAGCGCCTGCCATTTAATATCAGCAAAACACCGCGCGGTATTATACGATTTTCCAATAACTTTTTGTAGGCATTGGGCATAAAACGTAAGGTCGATTTTGATGAAATACGTGAGATGATTGTGATTTGTGTGTATTGAGATGATTCTTTCGAATTATAACTTTATAGATATGTAAAACCTAAATCAATATGGCATTATTTAGGAGGGCCTGTGTTCAGCGGTGTAGCCCGTAGTCCGTAGGGACGGCTGATGCTAATGAGGGTGATCCGTAGGTAACTTACTAAAAATCACTGTTGGGTATTCGTTATTTTGACATTATTTTCTATCGACTTTCATCCATGATTATCGATAGGTAAGGTTAACGCCTGTCTCTGACCTCCCGGCCTAAATTGGTTGTTGGTGTAACACGAAAAGATTGAGACAGCTTTGAGTCAAGTTGGCTGTCGTAACTACCTTCAACAAAATGTAAGAATTATTAGTCATTTCAAGAAGTACAGGAAAAAGCTTCATAATTGAGGCTTTTTGCATCTGTAAATACCAATATTTCACAACATCGTATCTGGTGGCAATTATTATAACAGACTTCCAAAATGGAGGTAAGGTGCGCTTCTTAACACGTGCTAATAACGATGAAAAAAACATCGCGAGGAACCGGTATGCCCAAGAACCAAGTCCTCGAAGACATGTGCCATCTGTAAGTGTTCCAATAAGCGGCGATGGGCTGGTAACCTGTCACGTGGAATGCTTACTACTATGCAATACGCGGACATGTGCCAAATATGTTTGACCCCTGCTTGGTAGCTCATAGATCTGATTACTGAGTATGGATCTGAGGCTCTCCGTCATCGTCATGGGGATTATAGTCATATGAGCTTGTTTGTTTTTGATTTTAATGTTTTATTATTCTGTGGTAAAGTAGTTAAGACTGAAAACTACTCTTTCGTTTTAATTTAAATGACCACTTCATTCTTTCATATTTAGTTAAAATTATAACTATATTTTTTTTAATTTATTTACCCAAAAAAATACAAAATAAACAAAAAACACAATATACGAATTTAAGTATTTATAATAATAATAATGCACTAATGCCTGAGATTTTAAGTAAATACCTAAAGAATAATACCTGATAATTATAAAATATGATTTAATCATGAAAAATAAAATTAATCACCCATTTTTAAAACTTTTGCCGAACTACATAAATATGTTATTGGCATGAATGAATTTGTCAGTTAGTTACATGGCAGACGTATATTTTTTTTTATTCCGGATTGTCTTTGGCACGATCCGATTTATCCTTACCTACGGATACGCATCGAGCCACCCAATTTGATTGAACAAGGCTGGTTTGATGGTCAACTCGTAAAATTAAGTTTGGTTTCGTAAATTTAAAAATCCATTACGACTAAAAGGACGACCGACCACTCCCCACTGAAGCGACAAACAGAAAGTAAAAGCAATCGCAGCTCGGCATCCAATTCACTATACATACTTCGTGTGCGCGCGCATCACGCGTCCCCGAAATCCCGCTAAAACCTTCCCGCGCAGGTTTCGTTCAAAACCCTAAAAGAAAAAAAACTTTTTTTTCCCGTGCGTTGAACTTGAGTGCGCCGGCCTCCGTGGAGTTTCATAAGTAGAATGTTATAACGACGGTGAAAGTGTTGTGACGTAACATTAGAACATTATTATGGCGGATATTGTCCGTTTTGGGATATGTCTTACTATTTACGGTGAGTTTGTCAATTATATTGTAAGATGTATGGGCTAGAGTTAATAACCTGCTTTATGTGCAATTAAAATGGTATGCAGTGGTTTATGTTACAGTTTGTGTGATTTCAAGATTGGTTCATAGATATAATTTTTTTAATATGAAATGGCGTAACCAATCAATTTGTAAGAGTAGTTTTTGTTATAGTTATGTATGGCTTTAAATTTTTTAACAAATAGGTACAAATAATACAAAAAAAAATAAAAAAAATCCTGTTCATTTTAACCAAAAATTATAACCTAAATTATAAGTAGGTAAGTAATAACTTGGGGGCTCTACATACCCCAGGTTCCAAAACTATAGACGCAAAATAATAACCACTCGTTTTGCTTGAAAAATTACAAAGTTTTTCTACACTCAAAATGTCATTTGGATACTAACATAGTTATTCGATAAGGTTTTTTCTAGTGGGTCGGCATATTATTTACTTAATTAAGTACTTTATCATTACTCGTACATTCATGCAAATAAACTGCCCCTTCGTGATTATAATCTTCTGCCATAACTAGTATGATCTTTCCATATTGTAAAAACGGGAAATTTCACGTACCGTACTATCGATGAAGGCACCGACTAAGTTTCGACTCATACCGAGAGTTTTCATGGATTCACTTCATTCACTGTCCTACCATTATATTCCTGCAAATCGTGCTCTTGCTGTAAAGTCGTGCTATATAAATGTTTTTCATATCATTTCCTTTTCAGCCAATAAATCGACAATAAACGTTCTCAAGAATTTCTAAACGACTGAACATATTATTATCTTTCTATTGTAAACGTGGTCGATAGCGCATTTTGACAAGAGATGATTTATGATCAATTGTGGCATGATAAATATCTCCATTCTGTTTGGGATATCTATTTCTGGTTATCGGATTTTCCTTCGTTCGAAAACTGTGCACAGTGCCAAATACAGTGAAAGCGGGAATTCCCGAATTATTCGAGCTTATTTTTCTTACCAGGAATCGCCTGGCCAAATATCTGCGACCATTTAGACTCGTTATAGGATAGTTGTCGTAGATTAATATAATTTTAGAGTTTTATTGTTTTACGATAGTTTTTAAATTTAATCCAATAGGGTCATTATTATGAGCTGCGTGATTTTGTGAGAAAAAAAGTCAATTCTAATTGAAACCGTCAACATAACATGCCATATTAAACATTTAAGGAATTGCCTAAATAACCTACTAAACAGAAGTATTTATATAACTACCTAGATCCCTACTTATTCATGGGTATATAAGTACCTAGATATCGACAAACTTAGAACCTACGTTACACACAGTTGTTACAGTAAAGATTCACTTTAGTTTACTTTACAGTTTAAGAAATATATTCGTAATTGCTATGTAAATTTTTGTTCGATAAATGATTTAGCCGAGTAAAGGATAAATTAATGTATTAAGTTCACTGTCTCTAAGAAGTAGTGGTAACCTTGATAAATCAATTACACAACACATAACACGTCTATAACGTTACGCGATCGTTACGATAATCGATCACGCAGAGAAATGATTATGTTTTAATCGATTCCGTTTTTCTGTATCGATTTGCGGAAAATTTCACGTCGTTTACAAGAGTGATGCTGTCACTGAGTTTATGACGACGTCAGATGTGGACTGGGAAGCCAAGTCGTCAACCCTACCTGTCAATGACGAGTACTCTAATAGTAACCTAACCTAACCTCTTATTTTATAACACAGCTTATGCCGTCTCATTTTATTCCTTCTATGTTTAAAAACATTAACGAACTTAGATGAATATGGTAAGTTTGGTCATTTGATACATAATTTTTATGTATAAACTACCAAAACTCGCAAACAGTTCCGAAAAAAACCTAAAGGGGGCATTTTATCGCAAAAAAGTCTATACAAAAGACATAAACGCGCACGCGCTACGCACGCGTAGCGTTGCCAATGTGCGCAAATTCTTCTAAAAAAATAACTTATATAAATTCTTAAATCCCGTTCGCATTAAACTTTGATACCTATTAAGTTGATGCAGTTTTCATAGAAAAGCTGACACTAAGAAATACCTCATTCTATGCTTAAGCCACATATATTAATTGCTGTAAAAGCAAAGGAGAATTTAAAACAAAAAGCTCTCATGACTGTAATCCCCATGATGAATACCCTCAGATCCATACTCAGTACGCAGTTCTGTGAAGACACCAAGTAGGGGGTAGTCAGAGATACGTCCAAACATAACATTTGGCAATGTCCGCGTAGTTAGCATTCCGCATGACAGGTTGCAAGCCAGACGCAGCTCGGTACACACATTGTACATCGTAATGTCTGATGTACAAAATAAAATAAATATTAAGTTCGAATAAAAATGTGTGATAAAATTAATAGTGACGGCCGCCATATTTAGTTATTGAAACAACATAATAATTATACCATATCTCTTCAGATCACGACGACGCATCTAACGATACCTCATTTATTGACATTCCTTTTGGGTGCTACGAGAGAAAAAACTTTTGCCAAAAACATCAGTCATCTTTTTACTGTCATTTTCTTCAATAAAATTAGTCTATGATTAAAAAGTCGTTGAAAAAAGTTGTAAGAACATTATTATGTATAGAATGATCTTTCTTGGATAATATACATATTCTGACACACGGTATATACACGTAAAAATCATACTATATGAGCAGCTCATCCGGATAAAAGGTAATAAATCAGATATTTTATGGCCTTTAAAACTTATAAACGTGGCACTGCGGCGCTACGAGGAATATTGAAAATATCGGCACGTGCCGGAAATCTAGGACATGAGTTTCAGGGCAGCCGGCGCAAGTAACCTCGTTAGGGAAGCTGGGGAATCACTATTTTAGAATACCAGCGCTAAGTAGGTAGCCACCTAACTAGTATTATGAATTTCACTAGTTATACTTAATTATAATTTAATTCGACATGTTATTGGCCGACTATTGTGAACATTAATCTAGATGAATTTTATTTAATTTGATTATGTTTTATAACCAGGAAAGCTAAAATTATTTGGTAATTTTGCATCTGCATGATCGAACTCACGTTGCAGTGCTCTTACAGGGCTCATATACATACCTGCCTATTTAATGTATTAATTAGACCTATACAAACTATGTTATGTGGATGAAATAAATAAATTAATTAATTATGCTGAGTTGATACCTTTTTGGTGCGACATTGCACTGTCTAGATGGATGGATTAGTAAGGTGCGTGGAGCATTTCTGTTTCAGTTATACTTATAAATATAGGCTACTAGCTTCTGCCCACGGCTTCACCACGTGGTACCCGGATAAAAAGTAGCCTATGTGTTATTCTGATCAATAAGCTATATTACTGTAAAGTTACATCAAAATCCGTTCAGTAGTTTTTGCGTGAAAGAGTAACAAACATCCATGCTCACAAACTTTCGCGTTTAAAATATTAGAAGGATTCTAACTTATTTAGACATTACTACCTATTTATTATTTATTTTTTTCATAACTTTTCCCACCATCCTAACTTACAAAATTTATGTGTTTTATGTCGTGCTAAATAAATGTTTTTATTTTTTCATGATACTGAACAGCTAGTCTTTATCAAACGAATTCAAAAAAGGAGGTGTTTCTATCTCATCTATACATTTTGTGTTTGTATTTTACGCGATGTCTTAGCCAATTGTGAACCGATATTTAAATAATTATTTTGTTAATAAGTATACTTCAAGAATGTTCCCATATGCATTTTATGAAAAAATCCCACCTTTAATGGTGAAAAAGGGATGAGATTTTTATATTGGACTTTTTAACAACTTCCCGTCATTTGAAGACTGTTTTTTTGACATTTATATCCTATTATTAATTTTAAAAGACACATTTTGTTTGTTCATTTATTTTATACTTAGACACATTGGTGTTTATTAATATTATCACTGGCCCTATGCATTCACGATCACACAATAGCAACTTAGTGCATAATACAGCCGTAACTTTAACGTAACCACGTCGTTAACTTGGCGCTTAACTTAACTGAACTTTAAGCACATTGTAACTGTGTAATTATTTCCTTACTGTGCTTCTAAATGATTTGAAACAGTTAACATTGGTTTGTTTAATAGAGTATATCTTCTCTGTGAATGTATTTGTTTGCCGTTTTAATGTTTTTGACCCAAAAGAAGACGGTCGAATAATTCATAGGTTAGAACTTTCAGATTATTTAACTACTATTTGTTGCCCGCGGCTTCGCCCGCGTGGTATGTTAATAAAAGTAGCATATGACCGTCTCCAAGCTTCAAACTATGTCCACCAACTTTTGAATGAATCGAACCAAGGATTACAATTTATATAAAGTTTAGAACTCAATTGCACACCCCCAAAGAGTAATTTTGAAAAACTAAAAAATACGTGTTTCATTATTTATTTTAAAGTTTATGTGTACCGAGTTTTGAGTGAATAAAACCAAGGAATATTTTTTTTCCATAGAAACTTTACCACCCTGTTTAACCCCCTTAGGGGTTGATTTTCGAAAATAAGATTAGTCTATGTGTTATTCCAGAACCTAAACTATCTACATTCATTCATCAAAATCGGTTTAGTAGTTACGGAGATACGTGGTAACAAACATTTACACACAGACTTTCGCATTTATTATATAAGTAGGATAGTAGGATACTATTATAATTAGGTTAATAAGCCGGTAGGTAATCCTACTCAGAATCATAAATCAAGCTAATAATAGAGCCTTATGGTGTACAATAAAGTATTTTCATTAATTATTTAAGTCCGACTGAAACCTAAAAACGTAGGTCACCGGGCTAGACGAAAAAGCAAATAAATCCAAGTAATTGTTTATAAATTTGTATTCAGCGAAGCAGATGAGTTTTAACCATCACGACATGGAAACGTTTCACTACTAAGTAGGTTCCCTCGCATCCACTGTCTAAAGATATACGAGCTCATAGGTTAAAATCAAACACACGGCAGCTATAACGTAAAAAATATATTATAGCTTTTAGAAATAGATGGTATATTTATTTATAAAACACATACAACCGGGAAAAAATATTTCTGAGCGGTCGGTGGAATAGACGCGTGAAAAGTGAGCTGGATATTATCTGGATCAACGTATTAGCGTTGTCATTCAGCGTGACAATGCAGACAGCAGTTTAGGTTATTTTTTCTTATAGTGGTCTAGATCAATTGACCTTTCTATTGATCGTTCACAATGCTCATTAGGTAGCTAGTTTAATCTGTATTTTTTGTATACCTACTTTTTGAATAAACATACCTACAACTTTGAAACACAACTATTGAAACTGATACCTATTATTATGGACTCTGCTATAGCGCATCTTGCAGTGGTCGCGAGGTAATAGTGCGGAACAAGAGACAATGGAAGACGAAAACAAGACCAAGCAACACTAACGAATTCAGAAGAAAACGCTTTCCAACACTTTCACTCGGTGATACTAATCTGCTACTTATTTCACAAATAAGTGTTTTTTGTATATAAAACTAACACACACACACAACACTAGCTTCTGCCCAAGGCTTCGCTCTCGTGGTATCCGGATAAAAAGTAGCCTATGTGTTATTCTGATGTATAAGCTATATTACTGCAAAGTTTCATCAATATCCGTTCAGTAGTTTTTACGTGAAAGAGTAACAAACATCCATCCTCACAAACTTTCGCGTTTATAATATTAGTAAGATAAATATATAATGCTGGACAGTTTTACACAGCATCATCAAACTTCAAACTAAGCAGAACTTGTAGTATGGGAACTACATGACTGGTTAACCACTTACATAAATATTTTTTTGTAAATACATTCATAGAAAACACCCAGATCCGAGAAAAATATTGGCAGATCATACAAACATTTGTCCCGCGGCGGGAACCCAAACCCGCAACCTACTGCGTCTCAGGCGTATAACACATATACGGGTACCACGCGGGAGAAGCCGTGGGCAGAAGCTAATTTATTATATTGGGGCCTCCTCCGTACACACAGATAATAAATACCAATGTTTCATTTTATTCATAAAACGCCACTTGCTTCGCTATAGTTAAAATATACTACTGGATACACTAGAATAAAACAAAACCTAACCAAACTAGAACCAAACCAGCACCGGAAAGTGGGTAATTCTTGACATATTTTTTATACAGATTTATAAGATTTTTTCGAAACTAGGCTATTTTTATTGAAGAAAATTGATGGTGAAAATCTTCAAGTAACGCGATATCATGTCATAATCAGAAGCCCAATTCGAGTATATAAAGTACCTGCCTAAGTCTTGAAGCGATAAACATCAAAATCGGTACTTTACTCAAAATCTTTTATGGCGCATTTTCATGAAACGCCTCTTTTTTTCCACGCCTCGTAACCATTACCAGAACTGATTTTCAGAACGAAACTATGGCCTTTGCGGATGACGAACTACAATTTCGCCGATGTCACGTTGCAAGCTTATCTACGTACAAAAAAAACAAAGACGTCATTATATTGTGACAGACGGGATATATCCGCAAAGGAGAGTGACACACGATTGCATGGACGGTATTACGAGACCAAAGCATTGACTCTTGCACAATGCATAGGCGGATACTGAAGTGGGACAATGTCACTAAATTCTTTAAGACGAATGCATTTGCAGCAAGTGTGTGCAATATGTGTGTACCTATGTGCAATATGTGTGTATGTTTCTTTGTTGTTATTTATTTCTGAAATGACTTTTACAATTTTGGGTATTTCTTTGACTTCAAGGATGGTTAGCCACAAATCAAGTCTAAGTCTAGATAGGTTTTTATTTATTGGAATCACAAGGATCCTGCAGAAAAGTATCCAGTATTCCTTCGAATTATACACGTCAGGAGTTTTCAAATTTAGTAAAAAAATATCTTGTTATATCACCTTTCGAAGTCAATAAACTTATTTTAATTTGGTGTTCCGAACACGAACAAAATAATTATCATACGAGTATCTACATAAATAAGTGTTTTTACAATTGTTCTTGAGTGGAGACCGCGACTCGGCAAACGTAGTGTAGGACGCCCTCCGGCCAGGTGGGATGACGATCTGCGAAAGACTGCAGGCAGATGCTGGATGCGACAAGCTGAAGACAGGGCGCTATGGCGCTCATTAGGGGAGGCCTATGTCCAGCAGTGGACTAATATAGGCTGATAATGATGATGATGATGATCTACATAAAAATGTATCAACAAATTCACTGACCTTAGGCTGGGTGAAGACTTGGATTATTTAGTTGTGAGCGAGTATGTCTTTGCAAATGTATGTAGGTACTATGATTTGATGGTTCCTGGCGGCGGAAGTTCAGAACTACGTGTCTCAGCATTTTCTTTTATTGGTACACTGGCAGACGGCCAGTTTCATCCTTTGGCAAAATTATTGCAACTATAATACTGGAACGTGAGCAAAATAACTACATGCTTTTCACAATTTTCTCGTAACCAGTACCTACGCCACTTCGTGATAATATCAAAGATAGAGAATGATTATGCTTCAAGGAATAGCTTTCAGATTTATTAATGGTTACGGAACTAGAAACTGCTAGGAGTAAAGGCTCTAGAGCGATGGCCGTAGAAGAACTAAATTCACCAACATCCTATCCTACTAATATTATAAACGTGAAAGTTTGTGAGGATGTTTGTTCCTCTTTAACGCAAAAACTACTGAACGGATTTTCATGAAACTTTACAGTAATATCGCTTATACATCAGAATAACACATAGGCTATTTTTTATCCGGGTACCACGCGGGCGAAGGCGTGGGCAGAAGCTAGTATATTATAAACGCGAAAGTTTGTGAGGATGGATGTTTGTTACACTTTCACACAAAAACTAAATAATGGATTTTGAAGAAACTTTACAGTAATAAAGCTTATACATCAGAATAACACATAAGCTACTTTTTATCCGGGTACCACGTTGGCGAAGCCGTAGGCAGAAGCTAGTAGCTCATAAAATCAGCGAGAATGGCAAAGGGCAGACCATAAATAGTTCTCAAAACCCACAACCGCTGAGAAAGGTTATGAAATGGCGAACACGAACCGCATAGCGCTCTAGGCACTCGATAGACCGATGACATCTAAATTTCATCGTTTCCGGGATCGATCATCGAACCCAGCCTCGCCCACGTCGCTGTCACTTCGTGCTAGATAAATAAATAATATGAAATAATACCTTAAATAAATTAAATATTTATTAATTAGATGTCATCGGTCTTTCAAGTGTATTTTATTCTATTTCCTATATCCAGCACTAGAATTCTATAGGTTGGTGGTGATGATGATGATGAATATGGTAGTACCATGAACCAGAAAACGCAGGAATAATCTAGTAAAAGTCGCGAAAAGACATTAGTGGATAGAGGCGGTCAATGTTGACATTCTTCTAGCTGGACATAAGTCGCCATTTTGGATTTTCCTATCGACTACTTACAAGCTACGAGTAAAGTTAATTTATTTCAGAATTAATCTACATATATCTATGATTGTGATGACGCTCCATCCGTCTATTTTAGTTAGAAACGGTGTGTCGTAACATACCAACAAATGTCATTAACTGGTCGTCCAAGTCAATGAGATCAACGAATCGATTAGTTCAACAGAACTATATTTGGGTCCAACCGAAATACATTAATTCTAAGAATCGTTCGATTTGGAAACGTTGATTGGTTTCAAAGAAATGTGCCTGCTGGGAGTAAATACTGATTCGTCTTCAAAGGTTGGATCTATTTTTAGCTCATGACAATTTTTCTTATTGGAAGAAATTGTACATTTTTGTAGGTAGGTATTTACCTAGCTATTTTTCGAGAAAGGTTCTATAAACACTTCCGCTAGGTACCTTTCGTGTTATAAACGTAGCCAAATCTGACGTGAAAAATATATAGAAATAAAAGTGGAGCAAGATAGAGACGCAGTTTTCTGATTTTGAATTTATCCTTTTCGCAATGTATATTTGACATGAAGTGATAGTGTCGTAAAATACTTATAGAATATGCCCCCCAGGCCTGTGTAGCGTGTTCCTATTGTGTATTCATATAGGCTTAGTCAATTCTTACATAGTGATCTTACACAGAGCAGAGATTACTGCTTGAAATCTCCCTGTTTTTTTATAAAACTAAAGTAGTAAACATGCACACGACCCGCCTGTTAGTAAGCGGTTACCATAAACTATGGACGCTTGCTACAACAGAGGTATGACTGGACATAACCTGACACATAACGGATGAAAAGTCTTATGTATTTGTAACTTCACCGGCACCCATACCTTTCAAACGGGAACACAGCGATGCAACCATTAGATACTGCTTGATGGTAGAAATAGCTGTTAGGGTGGTATTACTTTCCGGACGAGCACTTCACAAGGTGCTCTACTGCTTCTAAAACATATTATATCTTGTAGATATATGCCAGGTTAACGGACTTTCAAGCCCCAGCTTCCTTCTACCAAGGGGGTCGAGTATAATGTGACCCGGTTTTCGTGACAAAGCCCGTAGTGGGGCATTGTGGTGCATTCACTCTAGTTATTCGAGAGTAGACTGCCTGAATCCTAGCAATAGCCTTCATTCTTCATAGAAATGCCGTGCAATTCGATAGGTTTATATCCAACAGCAAACGAGCCTTTGTGTACACGTACCCATCGCTATTTATCAGCTGTCCCTTTCTTCAAAGGTTTGCTAGAAGAAAACCTTTGTTAGGGTTAAGCTCGCCTTTGTTCATGACCTATATGTAAGTTTTTCGTTTGTATTATCTGTATGTACAATAAAGAATAAAATATAAAGCCTATTGTACTCGAAAAATACTTTAAAAATTCACTGATTCCCACATGCATCCATTTCTTCCAGAGAGCATTATTCTAATGATTTAGCACCTAATAATTTGCTTTAGTATTAATGCAAGTGGCCTCAATCGCAAAAGAAACTTTATTCTTCCCATGTCTTTCAGTTTTAGATCAGTATTGAAATATTGTAGGTACCTACCTACTGTTGTATTTAGATCTGTGGTCAATGGTCAGCGGGGAATAGGTAATATTGATGATGAAATTCTGAAGGAGGATGCATTCGACCTTCGAGCATCATAATGTCCCACTAATCTACAGAAAATTCCGCACGATGTCTGTTTGGCTCATTGACCGCGATAGCGAGTGAAAGCTATGATGTCATTCCCGCGTTTTTACGTAACGCCATTGTGGTCCATTACCGTTTGGCGCGCGAACTGAGTTGTCTATGGTCGCGGATGAATGTGATAATCGAACCTCTTTGGATAAACGAATGGATTCAAGACTTCGAGATATGGGATCAGTTTCTGGTTCCCCTATATTAGGTAGGACAACTAATAGGACACTATAATATATCTAACTGATGCAGTCGCGAAACGCGCTGTATCGCCGCAAAAAGTCGCCGATGCGATTATTGATGTCCCTGAAACTACTCCCGATCTGTTTAATTCACTTTCAAAATCAAATAATATATATTCTGCTTTACAACGGTGTTTTCGTTATTTTACAAGTACTTATTTATTCTGGGCAAAAATAGATGCACGATTAGTTCTCTGTTCAATTTGCAGCTAAAGTTCATTAAAATTCAATCCTTTTCGTGCTCTAGTACACAACAAACAAGTTATTGGAAAATACTTCAACGCAGGCATTTCCAATTCCAGCGATCCAGCGCTGTACAAAAGGTTTTCTAAAAATCACTGAAATGTCGAAAACACCCACGCGCTTCTTACAAACAAAACAAAAAGTTTCTGACCTTTTGGAGTTGGAAAAGTTGAGATTCTGTTTTTAACTCGTTCGGTTAGACTCTAGTTATAAGGTACTCTGACCTTTTCAGGATGCTTAATGTAGATGCTGTTTTTTTTCATTTGTCGTCCTGAGGGCTACTCTTGATACTCGATAGGTTATAATCTCAATACAATGCTAATACAAATCATATTTATTGTTTTTTTTTTATTTTACAGCCTGTGACATTTCTATCGCAAATTCTACTCCAATCACGGATGGCAGCGTCAATAATAATATATAGCAACTAGCTTTTGCCCACGGCCACAGCCACGGCTTCGTCCGCGTGGTAGGTACCCGGATAAAAGTAGCCTATGTTATATTCTGATGTATAAGCTATATTACTATAATGTTTCATCAAAATCTGTTCAGTATTTTTTGCGTGAAAGAGTAACAAACATCCATCCTCACAAATTTTCACGTTTATAATATTAGTAGGATTAGTAGTCGATTACCTACGTTTAGTTCCATAATGCGTTAGTAATACATCAAGTTGCACGAATTCTATCTTAATCCCAAATTGCAATAAGAATCGAGTGTCAATGGTACTTAAAAAGCCAGTTAGGTTTTTTTCTTAGCATAAGCAGGCGTACGGCTCATTAAATAGACAAGTGGTCACCATCGTACATTGACATTTGCGACACGTGTATTTGAAAAATTAAAGTGCCTGTCTTTATCACCGATGCCCTTTATTTCGGAACACAGAAATGCAAACACTGCTTGGCAGAAGAAATAGATACAGTGGTAGATAACGAATGAACTCTGTCACAGAAGCTCTACTTACTACCTACTTAATATCTATAATATTTTCAAAATCCATACATTTCTTTCAGTAGGAAAATATGGCGTGTTTTAGTGTTGTAATCGTATGCAGTTCGTATCGTATTTCATAACGCGACCCCGTTTATTCGGAAAATACGTCTCATTAACTTAACATGCGTAGGCGCATCTACATATATCTATACATATGTATCCGTTGTTAGTACTTACAGGTAAATCATGAAGGCCGCAAATTCTGCAACAGATGGCTAAATTGGTGCATTATCTTGGGAAATATATCTACAGAAAGGAATTTTCACATCATCATTTCAGTAGACCATCACTGCTGGACTTTCATACAATTATATCGTATTTTTCAGGTTGTAAGGTAATATCTTCGAGTTCCGCTGGGAAGATAGGGTAGGCCTAGTCTAGCTGTGGTACTCTACAGGCTGTTGATGAAAATAGCAGCTAGCTATCTAAAGACCGTCACAAACGATCTAGAGATAGCTCAACTGATTCAGATTAGTATCCTTGTACGTAGTTGTAGGTATGAATAAATTAAAAACAAAATTTTAATAAATTAGGTTTGATAACTCAGCTCAGACAGTCCGCGTCGCTCGCTCACCACACTCCGTTCTACCAAACGCTGTAAAAGCGATAAATAAATATGGAGCTTGAAAAAAGAGTTACATAAAAGTGGGCAAGGTCCTAATAAAGCGTCCTCTTATACTGACTCATCTAAAAAAACAAAACAAAACACTGTTACATAAGGCGGAAGACATGCGTATACGTACTTTCTCGTTCTCGTTGACTCACGCTTCCATTATGATTATGGTAAATACCTAGATTAGTAGTTTGTTTGCTAGGAGATATCCAGGTTTGGAATCAGTTATGGTATTTTAAAATACTTGTGGGCGCTGGAGGCCTTCAGGGGGCGGTAGAAGGCTCTAGAAGATATTGGGGGCGCGCCTTAGCGCCTAAAGGAGAAAGCATAGGTTTTTATGTTTAAAAACTTTGGGGGGTGCTAGGATTTTTTTTTATTCTCAAAGTGGGCGGTGGGAAAATAAGTTTGAGAACCTGTGAGGTAGAGTCACATCGAGTAGGTAAGTAATCCTACAATTATAAACGCGAAAGTTTGTGAGAATGGATGTTTGTTACTCTTTCACGCAAAAACTACTGAACGGATTTTGATGAAACTTTACAGTAATATAGCTTATACATCAGAATAACACATAGGCTACTTTCTATCTAGGCTCCACGCGGGTGAAGCCGTGGGCAGAAGCTAGTAATAAATAAACTCCCAAAAGTTGCATACACAACCCTATCCCCTAACCCTATATTAGGGTGGCCTGTGTCATGGATATCAGGAACTAACCTATCATGTATTTTTAAAGGTGACGTTTCTATAAGATATGTAAAAGTACTAGTGATTCGAAACCTGTTGACTTTGACTTTGACTTACCTACTACATAGTAATATTTATAGAGAAATCTTAAAACCATTCATATAGGCTAAGCGTTTCCCGTAAGTAAGGTAAATAATAAGCACATAAGTAATTCAGTAGGTGTGGAAAACAACATGATATCACGAGACTGTCCATGAGAAAAATAAATATAAGACTAGCTTTTCACGAGTACTTATGTACCTTTTTTCTTTATCACTATAATAATAATTATTAATTTATTCAAACACCTTTGGATAAATTTGTTAGTAAAAATTTTCTTAATCTAGCGTTAGTATTAATTAACATGTCATGTGAAAATAAACAAAAAATAAATTTATGCCTTCTGCCTACGTGGCCATATTTGAATTCAAACACCTTTGGATAAATTTGTTAGTAAAAATTTTCTTAATCTAGCGTTAGTATTAATTAACATGTCATGTGAAAATAAACAAAAAATAAATTTATGCATTCTGCCTACGTGGCCATATTTGAATTTACTTAAAGTTTACATTGAATTTAAAATTTATTCACATAGTGTACATGAACCGAACCATACAAGAGTGGTGGAGGTACTGTAGGTCAAATCTGTTAGTCAATGCATTTAGTATGGTCAGCGGCCGCGGAAGGGGGGCAGAGGGAGCAAAACGCAAAAAATAGGTACTGGCCTACCAAGCCAGGGCTGGAGATTGAAGGGGTGACCAAAGTAATTTGCGGAATGACGCGGACGAAGGACGTAATGCGCTGAAGGACTCTGTTATGGGGGGGGGCGTAACGGAGTCCTTCCGCGGTCCCTGAGTATGGTGTTGGAGCACCGCTTGTGCATGATAGCGTAGAAACAGTCCACTCGTGCCGCGGCGAACACCCCCACGCACTGCAGAACCGGGGCAAGCCCATCACGAACCTGTATGAATTATTGTATTGTACGCGCGGAGCGTTGTACCTACTGCCTCTGCGTGTAGGTAACCCAGGCAAGTGTGAGTTGTGTAGAAACTAAGTCAAAGTCAATAGGTTTTTATTCATTGAAATCAAAAGTATCATTATAGAAAAGTGAATTTAAAATTTAAAAGTGAATTTACGCCGATTCCTCGCGCGCGACCAAGCCTAGAAGAATCAGGCAACAAACTCTGCTTGGTTATTTTTTGGTGATCCTTCATCGTTAGTATGGTGCCAATTCAGATTCCGATAATTTTGTTTGTACAGAACACAAGTAAAAAATACAGATAAAATTATAGGTTAGTAAACCTATCACCATATTTATATTACATAATTACATATCGGTAACATATTTTTTAAGAATAATAATAACTTATTCTTAAAAAATATGTTACCGATATGCAATTTGACAAGTATTTAAGTAAGCTAACTAGTACAGTAGGCTCCGACCGACTGATTTTGACATCTGTATAGAAACGAGCAAACCGGCGGACTATCTTATTGGCTCCGACACACAACGCTCTACGCTCTCTCTACTATAATTTGGGCTTTATTAAGTTAATGATATGCTTGAGCAAAAATAACGAATTCGCGTTGTCGTTTTGCTTATTTTTTGCATTGCATACTGTATAACGTTATTTATGTAATAGGTACTACGTTAGATAAGTGCCTACCTACTTACCTATAATTCATTTCTGAATGCAGCACAAATTCATTTACTATAATTTAGGAAGCTCACATTCTTCAATATCCGGGTTTAAAATATACTAACCATATCTATTAGCTTAGTTTGGGGTTATATGAGGCTGTGTGAAAATGTTCTGCATTATTTATTATTATTATTATTTGATTGTAAAAAAATCACATGGAATTTCAAACTAATTATTTGTAATTGCATTAAATTAACTTAATCAATTGAGTCAACTTCAAAATGACAAAAACTAAATAACAATCCCAAAATTAAAAATACTTAAAGGTCAGTAGATAGTTATTTTGTTAATTATATTACAAAAAAGTTACACATTCTACACATCGCTATCCATTTTTATGACATTTACCAAAGCAAACACTTTCACTTATTTAGCAACAGCTGCAAATAAGGACTTTGTGGATTATGGCTCTACGTAGGAGTATGTAGGACCATGAATACAAAAATAGACGCTCCGAAATTTCCAATGCAATTTCAATTCGCTCGAAATGGTTAGCTCATTTTCACTTTGAAGATATCTCAAGGTTTTGCGCCTAGTCTAGACTTTAGAGAGTTAATGGGCCGTATTTAGATCAGCTATAATGTCCCTGTTCGTATGGATATACTAAATTGTGATTTTTCTTTGTTACAGGGATACTCTTCCTAACACCAATCTCGAAATGCCAGTTTCCAGTGCATCATCCAGGCCAGCAGGGTAGGTATGCATCAATCTCATTACCATTTCTTTCTCTATTTTTCTAGCAATTTTATTAAAGTTTCTCTCCGCGTTTCAGCGACTTTCAACCAGGCATCAGCTGACTGGCGAAACCAACAGCTTCAGCAGAGGAACCCACCATGGAATGAGTTTTCAGCTCCGAGGAAAAGAATGATGGAATTAGTCCAACCAAACTATAACAGCAATCAGCCATATAGTTTCAATTCTGGACCATTTGGACCTAGACCAGTTCAGAACTTCCAAAACTATCAGAACTTTCAGAACCATAATGACAGATCATCTATGATCGCAGCCGAAAATTTCCAAAACTACGATGGGAGGTCTACATTTACTGGCGCTGGAATTCAAAACTTTCAAAACTATGATGGTAAATCCCCTATGAATGCAGCTGAAAATCAAAACATTAATGATTTTCAAAACTATGATGGCAGATCTTCAGGGCCAGTCCCAAATGATGGAAGACTCCTGTCTGAATCTGCTTTCACGAGGATTTCAGAAACCCTTGGTGCTATAAACACTGTAGGACATTATCTAGTCGACATGGTGAACGATGAACATGAAAACGATGACGAAGATCCAAATTTGAAGCACCTTCCACAAGCCTTTTACACGATCAGCAAAAACGTCCTCGGAAGAAACGTTACCGATAAAATCGCTCCATACGTCAGAAAAGCTCTACCGAAAGTACTTCCAGATGCACCGATCACAAAGATAGCAACAGCCAATGATAGGAACGACGTCAAATCCTGCACAACTCCAGAAGGTCAAGAAGGTATTTGTGAGGACTTGAGCAACTGCCCACAACTTTTACTCAACTTAGTAAACTTGCGAGAGTCCTTATGCTTCAAAGACCTTTTTGTTCCTGGAGTGTGTTGTCCAAAAGACGCCATCGTCACAACTCCAGCCCCTGAAAGACCAGTGGTGGCTACAACAAGTAAGCCTACTTACTTGGTGCCAGTCACAACACAGAAGCCAAGACCTCAGACCACAAAAAGACCATCTGCTGTTCTAGTCCTGACCACTAAAAGGCCAAAACCAGTGACGACTACCAAAAAACCGACCACTGCAGCAAGCACAACCGTCACAACTCCTAAGCCGATCAAGACAACCACTTTTTACTACAGCACTGTGGCTCCTCCTGATGTAGCTAACTTCTCCAATATTGTGGATATGGATGGTAAGATAAATGCGAATTCGTAGTTGTACAAAGAGTGATTCTTGTCATCCGATCAATTTATAATTTTTCACAACACAAGCTGATCACGGCAGGTGGACGACGGGAATCCTCGATAGATAGTAAGTATGCTATATGGATAGCTTCCTGTGTTAAAACTTATTTTGATCAGCGCGCAATCAATTAATAGTTTATTTTGAAAAATATATTTTTGAATAAAAAACTGTACACTTTGTCACCTCTACTCACATGATGCAATTTCATCAAAATTACCCTAAATACTATCCTGTGTCTGAAGAAAAAGGGAATAAAGAGTCCATTGAACACAGCTACCATCATAACGAACCGGTTTTCCTCCTCGCACGTCGTTTGCAGATGACACGTCACTTTTATTTAAATTAAAGCGACGACAAACCAATTTTGACAATGTAAACAATGCAATCTCTAAGGTTGTAAAATGGTTCAACGTTAACAATCTCCTACTTAATGAAAATAAAACAAAGTGTATTAGATTTATACTACCCAATGTTACACAAGTTAAAGCAAATATCAAAATCAAAGATGAACAGTTGGCTCTTGTGGACACCACCGTATTCTTAGGTATCACCCTAGATAATAAGCTTCAATGGGGTCCTCATATTGATGGGTTATCGAAGAGACTTAGTTCTGCGGCATATGCAGTCAAAAAGATCCGTCTTTATACAGACGTTGACACAGCTAGACTAGTTTACTTCAGCTACTTCCACAGCATTATGTCGTACGGTATACTGCTGTGGGGGAGTGCTGCTGATATCAATACCATTTTTGTGCTGCAGAAGAGGGCTGTTCGAGCAATTTATAATATGGGCCCCAGAGAATAACTTCGCGAAAAGTTTAAAGAAATAAATATAATGACATTCCATTGTCAATACATTTATGAAAATCTGATGTATGTTCACAAAAATATTAATTTGTTTAAGAAAAAAAGCGATAATCACAATGTTAATACTAGAAATAAAGATAAACTCGCTGTTGCCACTTGTAGACTCCATAAAGTTGGTAAATCGTTTAAAGGGCACGGTGTACGCTTTTATAACAAACTCCCAAGAGATATACAAAAATTATCAATTAACAAATTTAAAAACGTAATTAAACAAAAGCTTTATTAAAAGGCATACTATAAAATATCTGATTATTTAGATGACAAAAACTCTTGGGATTGAAAATGCTCCAGCTCGAACCTATTGTTTTGTAAAAGGATCATTAAGAAGCCTTGTTTTCTTGCCTTTCTTTCCTGGCTTGGTCGCGGAGGAACAGGCACCTAGATAAAAACCGACGTTTCAAAGTGGTCCTTGTGATTTTATTGAATAAATGAATTTTGACTTTGACTTTGACTGAGGGTCGTAACCAAGCGGTTACGACCCTCAGTATAGGTATACTAGGGAAGCCCCTAGTAAGCATATTTTTTATTTGAAGATGCACCATCGCGATCTATTGCCGGCGCACTCCATGACTTCGTGGGGTTTTGAGTCGAGGTTGATGCGGATCTGGTCTAACCAACGTAACTGGCTTCGACTTTGTGGTATTTTCCCCTTGTCAATTACAAGCTATTCAAAAGCCGGTGGTAAAATTAACCAGGTCTACTGGGTACCAGCAACAGTTGATCAACTCCTGTACACGTTCTTTCAAATATTCCAGAATGCGGTCAGCGAGAGGACGAAGGTGGGCGGATAGTGGGTGGCACAGAGTCCAAGCCAGGGCACTGGCCGTGGATGGCCGCTATCTTCCTCCACGGTAGCAAGAGGAGGGAGTTTTGGTGCGGAGGCACGCTGGTGGGCAAGCGGTATGTGCTCACAGCAGCGCATTGTACCAGGGATTCTAAACAGCGGTCGTAAGTTTCTTTTAAGATCATCTTTAATTTCCTAGGTACATAAAGAGCCGTGGTGGCCTTGTAGGCTGTACCCGGACTACCGATACCGATCCGTAGGTTGTGGGTTCAACAGTCGTGCACACAATGGATTTTTCCAAAATGTATGTGCGCATTAACACGTGCTCGTAACTGTGAAAGTAAACTGCATGCACTAGAACCTAAAACTCAAAGGCATTAGCCATCAGTTAGTGTTCCAATAAGCGGCGATGGGCTTGCATCCTGTCACGTGGAATGCTAATTATATGCAAAAACGCGGGTATGTGCCAAATTACATGTTTTGAACAAGGTTGACGTGAACTGGTTAGAATTTAAGTGAAACGAATGAATGTGGAGGTACTCCAAGATTATTTGGTAAGGCACTATTTGCGGGAGCCCTATGCCCAGCAGTGGACTTCTCCAAGCTATCTATGATGACGATAATATTTAAAGATTTGAAGTAGGTAGGTATGGTTTAGTATGGAGAGCATCATGATGTAGATAGATAACGCTCCATACTTCGTCTCATTTGTGCCCTAGGAAGGTAGTTTCCAACAAAGTTGTATGTTTCCTTTCCAGTTTCCCTCCGAGGCAGTTCAGCGTGCGCCTGGGAGACATCGATCTGGCGCGTGACGATGAGCCATCCCGGCCCGTGACACTGCGCGTGACGGCTGTCCGCGCACACGAGCAGTTCTCCAGGGTCGGTTTCTATAACGACATCGCTATCCTGGTGCTGTCAGGTACGTGACCATCAGATAATAAGGTTCACCAGAACCTACTGTCATTGGCGTCAATTTTATACACCAACTAAACTTAATTAATCTATTATGTAGGTACTCTTTTACTAAAAGCACAGATATTATCTAAAAGTAAAAGAAAGAGATTGCAACACTTTTGGTGTTGTCAAATTAGATTTACGTTTTACTTATAAGTTTAATCGAGATTTCAAAACATGCTGACTATAAAGATGAAGAATAAAATGATTGACGTTAACTAGTTTGGCAGGGAAGGCAAATTCTTGCCTTCCCTTTCTTGCTTGCACTATCAGTGAATGAGATGTGCTAGAAAATCGACCCATTTATGGTTATGGTTTAGTCAGATCGCTACTTCATAATCAGTACAAACATTCGTATAATATCCAATAAAAATTTAAGGTTGACAGAAAATAAAAAAAACTCTAATTTAATTCTTTCTTTATTCCAGAAAACGTGCAAAAATCAAAATACGTGATCCCCATCTGTCTGCCGGGTGGGGACCAGCTCCACCGCAGCTTCGAGCGAGCGCTGGCCACCGTGGTCGGGTGGGGCACCACGCGCTACGGCGGGGGGGAGAGCTCCAAGCAGCTGGAGGCCAAGCTGCCGGTGTGGAGGAACGAGGAGTGCGACAAGGCGTACTTCCAGCCCATCACAGACACGTTCCTGTGCGCCGGGTACTCGCGCGGCGGCGTCGACGCTTGTCAGGTGAGGGTTATATAATAGATCACGTCACGTGTTGTGCGCTCGGTAGGATCTGTGACGTAGAGGATTATTATCCATCAATATGTTTAGTTTGCGATAATTTGCGACATAGAGAAAATAACTACTACGTTTACCTAATTTGTGCACCATCTAGCATTGGATTACAAATGAATTTTTCACCCAAATAGTTGCGTAAATTCACTACGAACTTTTTAGTTTAAATGCCATCTAGCGTCGGGTATAAAATCAAAGTTTGGCTTTTTCTACCTCTCATATATGTTTCTATAAATTGTACTCTATATATGGGCAGAAACTAGTAATTAAATATTGCTAGACATTTTTCACACAGCATCATCTAGCCCCAAACTAAAACGAGCTTGCATTATGAGAACTACATGACTGATATGATAATTATTGAATACTAGCTTCTGCCCACGGCTTCGCCCGCGTGGTACCCGGATAAAAGTAGCCTATATGTGTTTTTGTGATGTATAAGCTATATTACTGTAAAGTTTCATCAAAATCCGTTTAGCAGTTTTTGCGTGAAAGAGTAACAAACATCCTCACAAACTTTCACGTTTATAATGTTAGTAAGATTATTATTAATATTTATGAATATTATTTATAGTAGTATTAAATACTACTATAATATTGATAATAATACAATATATTAATAAAATTCATAATAAAACTACTTAAGTTTACCTAAGTACTTAAATGTCAAACTTTGACATTTAAGTACTTAAACCTAATATCGCGGTGGCATGGCGACCAGTTGGTAGGTTCATTCACGTGAACTTTGTCAACCACTTGGCATCCATTTCATCCCGGCTGAGATGCACAAGAGGTGCAGGAAAAATGTTTGTATGATCTGCAGATATTTGTAATATAAGTTTTGGTACCATGGTAGGTACTCCAAATTCCGGATACCCACGATACAGGGAACCATAGTATGGGGGTCAAGACTATACGACTGTTGGGTGTTACTTGTTGGGTGTTTATTTATCTATTATATAAGTAGGTGATAAAGCAAGATTTTATTTCCAGGGCGACTCTGGTGGACCTCTCATGCTGCAGATCAACGGGCGCTGGACTCAGATCGGCGTCGTCTCTTTCGGAAACAAATGTGGCGAGCCTGGTTACCCTGGCGTCTACACGCGTGTCACTAGATACGATAGCTGGTTGAACCAGAATTTAGTTTAGTGACATATAAAAAACAGAAAATAACAGAAAAAAATCAAATTATTATTTTAGAAACTTTGTTTGACTGGTTTCCTTTTTGATTGTGGCAATTCAGTTACAGTCTGTGGACGCCATTATAAAAAAAGTAGATTTCAATACTGTCAAACTGGACTGCCATATATACGAAACAGAAAACCACTCATAGCTGTTTTAGTCTTAGTGCTCAGTGACGAACCAATTGATAATTTCAACAATATCACTAGCTATTTCTATAAAAACCATAATCTTGTAGGTAAATTTTAAGTTACCAAATACCATAACATAAATGTAAGATTTTGCCATACCTTAAACTCATGGCAACCAGTTCAGTTGGGTACTTGACCTACCTAAAATCTTTAATTATTTATTGTCTTTGATAAAAATATTGTATAATTTTGTGATAAGAAACTGACTGTTATTGTGTAAGTGATACATTAGTAAGATTTGGAATAAATATATTCTTTACGCTTACATGTTAACTGTTCTAGCGACATCTCTTACCATATAATTGAGCTACGTTACATCACATCAACGCAAGCGAAGAGAAACGAAATGAACTATTTCATTCATGATCTAGATCGCGCTAGCACAGGCATTCTATTATACTAGTAGCACACGTGAAGCTTTAACGCAACCTGTACATGTAATAATACAATCAATCAATTACATTGTCGGTTCCATTGTGGTTATTTCCTCTAGGTCGGTCCAAGGACCCCAGGCAAGTGGATCAGATGGATGACCTGGTGGAAGATCTTACCTTTTAAAAATAGAGGACAAACCATGCTGTTTGTTAAGTGATCCGTATAGTTTGAATGCAGCATGTTGACAACTACGTACACGTACTACGTTGTGAATTCAGTAGGTATGGAGTCACGCGGTTATTGAATAGAGTAACTCTATTCTAAGTATATCCGCGTGACTCCATACTAAGTATATCCGCGTGACTCCATACCTATTATTGTAACATACTTATTTGAAAATCACTACAAGACTAACGTTTCTCTGACTTCCCCCCGATTCTCCATCACGAAAGTTAATTACGATTATCACAAGCCCGTATTCTGTAATTTGGTGCAAGTGATAATAATTACACTGATCAAACGTGACGTGGAACTTTTAGGGGGACAAAAAGGGCAAGATATCAACCAAAAAATATATAAAAAGCGCTGTTGCAAGCATCTTATCATTTTAATCCTAGCTTCTGCCTACGGCTTCGCCCGCGTGGTAGGTACCCGGATAAAAAATAACCTATGCGTTATTCTGATGTATAAGCTATATTACTGTAAAGTCTCATCAAAATCCGTTCAGTAGTTTTTGCGTGAAAGAGTCACAAACATCCATCCTCACAAACTTTCACGTTTATAATAGTAGTAGGTTAGCATACGATGATTATCAACTTCAACTTCTTAATTATGGCTTCTGTGGCTAGTTGTCACATTATGCCAGTGTCCAGGATGCTATTCTATAAATTCTACAGCAACTGCAACATTTATCAACTGTTACGTAAGTTATGTATGTCACTGTCAACTCAAAACCTTTATCGCTGACATTTTTATGATCAATCAAGAAGTTGAAGTTGACATTTTTATGACTCACAAGTCACAAACACTGAAAATTCTCATTTTATTTATTTTCATTGAGAAATGCCTAAAAAAATGCCATAAAACACTCTATTGTATCCAAAATCGTGCAAACCTGACGCCTATTCGTTTTCTACTCTCTGTGAAAACATAAAACCTAAGAATTTAATAAAATCATGATGAAATACTCAACGTCTCCTACACCAAGTCTCAGCAACTTTCCTCGGAGTACGTCGCCGCTACCAGCTCCTGCCAACTACCAGCAGACCACATCCAGTGCTGCGGTGAAGCGATACAAGTATCTGAGACGGCTGTTCAAGTTCAATCAGATGGACTTCGAATTCGCGGCGTGGCAAATGGTCTACCTATTCGTGGCGCCACAAAAAGTTTTCAGGAATTTTAATTATAGGAAACGTGAGTACTTATTGAAGATAGATCAGGTAAACGACTAAAACAAACACGCTCACGAATTTATTCCATAAGATGGACGTCTAAGCATAACAAATAGGAAGTAGGCAGGGCATGTACAAAAATTATATATATTGAAATAAATAAATAAATAATGCAGGGCTTTTTGACACAGCATCATCTAGCCCCAAACTAAGCAGGACTTGTATTAGCTTACTAATATACATTTTTTTTATGTAATACATACATATTATACATAGAAAACACTCAGAGCAGAGACAAATATTTGCAGATGATACAAACATTAGTCTCGAGGCGGGAATCGAACCCATCTGTGTCTCAGGCGGACCTTTACCCACTGCACCACAGAGGTTGTCTGAAGAGATAGATGATAGAAAATACTTTATTGCACACCAAATAACACATCAGCTTAGTTAAGTACTACAAACTTTGACAATGTCATACAATGGGCGGTCTTATTACTAAATAGCTATCTCTAACAAACAGCTTTGGATGGAATGAACTGTAAGATAGTTGAAAAGGGGTTTAATTGGTGTACTTACCACATACTATGAATATACCACAATATACATATATAATACACAATGTACATACCTAAATAGTTACATAATATACACATCATAATACCTACATAGCTACTAAAACTCTTTTGTATGATCCAAAACATAAATAAACTAAAAACAGGCAACAGTTAGAGACTTGAGGACAAGTAGTGTTCCTTGACCAAAGATTAAAAATTAGGTAAGTGATTTAGCATGTCTGATGGTAGGTGATGGGTTTATAAATAGTATGTGACCCAAAGGCTACCTTTTTGCCGGTTAACATGAACTAGGTTATGGAAAAAAGCTAGTAAGTAAACATAATTATATTTTACTGTTTCAGATACAAAATCACAGTTTGCAAGAGATGATCCTGCTTTTTTGGTGTTGCTCAGTTTATGGATGCTGTGTAAGTATCTATTCAACATCTCTTGGATAACATGTTTTATCAAGAGTGTTCCTTTACCCATGATGTAAGGAGCCTGTATATGTATTTGCTATAAGAGATTGTTTGTCTGTTGCCATTAATCTCCGAAAAGGCTTATCTGATTTAAATGCAGTTTCCTGCAATTGATCTGTATGTCTTTAAAGTTGGTTCTTAGAAAGGTGTTATTGCTAGAAATCACTAGAAGGAACTGCATTTTATGATGAAAAAAAAATGTTTTAATTTTAAGTCAAAGGTTTTTAATTAACTAGTTTTAAACTCAGCTCTTATTGTTTTATAATCTTGTCAACACAGTCAGACAAATTTGTAGCAACTTTACTACAGAAGCCTTAACAAAAGTTGAATACCTGTATCCTAAACTGCATACAGTCTGCTAATAAATTTGGTATCCCAATGAAAATACAAAAGATTAATAGCATGTCAGATAGTCTCAAAACCTGAAAACAAATTTAAAAATGTTCATATCATGAACGGAAATTTTAATGCACCATAGTTTTAATGAAGGCACCAACCAAGTTTCAACTTATTCTGTTGAGAATAACCTTCCGAACATGGAGAGAGTGTCGCTATCACTCACCCTGATGAAGACTTTCAGAATGAGAAGAAACTTTGTGCCTTGACTGTGGTATGTAGATTATCGAAAAATGGGTTAGAAGCTTTCCCGTTTTGCTATACAAATAATCTAATTCTTGATAGTTTTTAGGGTAAAAAATTTCAAAAAACTATCGTCAACTTGACTATTCATATTGTAAAAACGGGAATTTTCACGTACTGCACTATCGGTGAAGGCACCAACTAAGTTTCGACCTAGTGCACGGCGCGACGCTGAAGGAGAAAGTCGCAACCACTCACCCTGATGAAGACTCTCGGAATGAGTCGAAACTTAGTCCCGTGTTTACAATATGAATAGTAAAAAATTTCGTTTTCAGTGTCCTCAATATGCTTTGGTCTAGCGATGAGTCTGTCGGGAGGCAAGATAGTGCTGTTCACATTGTTTGTGGTGTGTGTGGACTTCATCGGGATGGGAATTATAGTCTCCACTATTATTTGGTAAGTTCTTTGCCTGAATATTTATTTTCTGTGATTTTTCTTAGTTTTTTTTTTCTACAAGCAAATTTAATGTGGGTTTAGCATCGGCAGAAGATATTACAAGAGTGATCGGTTGTACCTTTGGGTGGAAGACATCATTAATATTCCGAAAAAAAATGTTCGTACTAAAAATCTCACGGTTTTCGAGTTATTGGACATTTTCGAAAATTTTATTTTATTTTCCCTTGTCCATTCTTTTTGACGCCAAGATAAAAATCAAGGAATTTTCTCAATCTATTTTGTCAAAGGATCTTGGATAATCTGTGCAAATACTAACTGCCAGTTTTGTACCACAACTCACCTGCGCCTACCTTCTGCAATAACATAAAAATGTAATAATGTAAAATGTAATAATGATTAATTTATTTCAGAAATAGATCCGTAATTAATAATAAACACAGAAAATAAAATACAAAATCCTACTACTATTATAAACGCGAAAGTTTGCGAGGATGGATGTTTGTTACTCTTTCACGCAAAAATAACGAAAGGATTTTCATGAAACTTTACAGTAATATAGCTTATACATCACAATAACACATAGGCTACTTTTTATCCGGGTACCACGCGGGCGTAGCCGTGGGCGGAAGCTAGTAAATTATATTATAATTTAAATGGAACCCATTATGACCTGCATCCACCTGTTTTGGATAGGACAGTCTGTTCGCGAAATAATCATATATAGGACTCCGTTGCCACCGCCTCGCGTACGCTGGAGTAGGGAAGCTACTTATTTACGAATAATCACATAAAAGCCGTCCGTGCTCGCCTCCGCAAACATCCCTGATGCTCTGCAAAAGCGAGGCAGCCGCTTCAGCATCCTGAAGATTTTAATACAAGCTCTGCTTAGTTTGGGGCTAGATGATGCTGCGTGAAAATCAATATTTTTAATTATTTTTTAAAAATAAGGAACGCCAACAGCTTAGGTATCTTCACATTGTTTGTCTTAACGATAGGATTCTGATAACCTAAGCCAATTATAGGCGAACACAGCGTTGACAAATTATTATATGAGATCTTTAAGTATAAACTTTAAATACTTAAAGTTTGAAAAAAGATAATTAAATATATAAAAAACTGTTCCGTTACAGACTGGCGGATCAATGCACAGCCAAAAAGTCCTAGAATTAAACTTGGAGGGTATATTCCTCTTATGGTATAGAGGTGCACTAAGAAAGGAATTTGGAAAAATGTTCCCCTAAGGGGGTGAAAAGGGCTGAAAACCTTTGTATGAAAAAAATTATTCCTTGAACTACAGTCAGTAATGATTTTTGATGCACCTATCGATTACCTACCCTACGCGAGGAAAACCGTGGGCATCGCCTAGTGTAATTATAAAAAAAAAACTTTGTTCCAGGTACATAGTAAACAAGTACCTGAGAAGAGACCCGCTCGGTCCTGATGTAGAATGGGGATATGCATTCGATGTTCACATAAACGCGTTCTTCCCACCGCTGTCTCTCCTGCACTGCTTTCATATTATACTTTTCATTAGTAAGTATAATTATAAACAGCAGTCTCATAGATAGATAGATAGAAAATTCTTAATTGCACAACTATAAAGTACTTTACATAGGCGAACTTAATGCTAGATAGCATTCTCTTCCAGCTAACCTTTGTGTTAATGGAGAAGAGTCTTGAGGTAGTGCGGAAAAATTATAAATATACGCTAGAGGTAATCTATTAATAAAACTTAAACACTATTCTCTTAATAAACACAATTACATATACCTATTTTTGGGGAAGATCAGGTGGAATTGAACCACGTAACACTGATTATAAACTTTCACACTTTATTTATATTTCGTTACACTTGTTACTCTGTTCAACACTTCTGAACGACTGCCTCGAATACACCAACTGGGTTTTACATTACACTTCCCTTCCACTCTAAATGTGACGTGACAAAAACGAAAGCCCCTGATTGGCTACAGAACTTTTAGTCAAATCAACAACTGGTTGAATTATGTATTCAATATTCAACAAGTCAATTAATTATCTAATATTAGTAATATCTTCGAACAAATTGTCATCTGAGCAATAACTTAAAAATAGATACGTATAACAGGGATAACATAATAATTTACTTGATTACAATGGACAGTCCTAACACTATCTACTTACATAATCTAACCTTACAAATTACAGATAATTATTCATAGACTACTACATATTCTATATAATATATATTATTCTCACAATATGTAGCTGAGAGACTGATTGCTTAAACTTTGTAGCATTCAAACATGAGTACTCATAATACTACTCATTTATTCTTAACCTTGGAAACATACAGTGTACTTGGTAACGTCGAAAAATATTATTGAACTTACATTGTAGGATTTGGAAGGGCGCTAGAAACAGGCAAGTATTTTACTTACCTAAGAATCCTACTATAAATGCGAAATTTTGTGAGGATGTTTGTCACTCTTTCACGCAAAAACTACTGAACGGATTTTGATGAAACTTTACAGTAATATAGCTTATACATCAGAATAACACATAGGCTACTTTTTATCCGGGTACCACGCGGGCGAAGCCGTGGGCAGAAGCTAGTGTTTACATAATTAAGTTGCTATAAGAATAGGTTAAATTGAATTGTGAATATTTGTCGAAGCGGAAATCGAACTCTGGTCTGAGCTGGTTATTCGCCGAAAACTGTAAGCTTTCGGCCGCGCCGACTCGTCGCGTCGCATCTCCCTTGCTATTACTTCTTTTGCTCGGCTCCTAAGGGTCACAGCGTGATGTCAAATAAATACCTTAGTAACCTTCCTCATAAAACCACTTTTCAAATTCTCCAGGTAGTTCCAGAGATTAGCGCGTCTGAACAAAAAAACAGACTCTTCAGTTTTATTATTAGTTTATAGCACTGTTTCTCAAAGTGAGCAAACACGCCCCCTTGTGAGCACTGGAGGCCTTAAGGGGGGAAGATATTGGGGGCGCTAGGGGGGTCTAGAGGGGAAAGCATAGGTTGTTATGTTTAAAAACTTTGGTGGGCGCTAGGATTTTTTTTTCTCAAAGTGGGCGGTGGGATAAATAAGTTTGAGAACCTGAGGTTTATAGTATAGATGTAAATCTAACTAAATTTGTTTGTTAATTTCAGATCTGCTCGGCGAGAAAGGTTTCGTATCATGTTTCGTATCGAACACGTTCTGGCTCGCCGCATTCATATACTACATTTATATAACGTTCCTAGGATACAGCAGTAAGTCTCATGCCCTCATATTATGTAGGTACTATCAGGGGTCTAGACAAATGCATCACGCTTAGTTTTCCTTTCGCGCTAACTCAAATTGACGACATCTGTGGCGCAAGAAGCCCGTCTGAGACGCAGAAGGTTGTGGGTTCGATTCCCGCCGCGGGATAAGTGTTTGTATGATATGCGAAAAAATTGCCTCGGGTTTGGGTGTTTCTATGTACAATATGTATCTATGTATTTACGAAAAAAAGTAAAGAATTATCTTCCGATGTATAGTTTGTGTATTTTGCTGGTATCACACTGCAACCAGGCTAGCAACCAGGCTGTGGAGGGCGGTGCCACAGCCGCCCTCGGCCCCCTACCCACCGTGTCGCATCGCCCGACCGCACTATAACTTCTTTTGAATTGAGTAAAAGTTCGGACAATTAATTCGAAGTTCACTTTATTTTGGCTAGGCTACCCTCTATTATGCTCTACCACACAGTCTCCTGCCAGTTGAAGTAAATATCTTTCAATTGAGTGAAAAGAATGAATGTTTTCGTTCATTTAAAAGTAGCAATTGAATGCTCACAGTTTTGCATGACTCCTCACATGTGAAGTAATTTTCATTATTTAATATAATTAATCAATTTGTACGTAAAAAGTTCACTCTTGTTGGCTGGCTGAAACAGCATCAGTGCCTTGCCTGAGAAAAAAAATACCTACTAAGACCTAATTATTTCCTTTTTTTTCAGATCTGGCAATGTTGCAGAATGCTCGACTGTTCCTGTTTCCGCTGCCAATATTAGTGCTGGCGTATCTGGCAACACTGGCCGCGAACTTGAATCTAAGCAATATGATGATTTACTTCTATCAGTACCGAGTGCTTTAGTATACCGGGAACCAATGAGGCGATGTTTATGCTGCTTTCACACTGCGGCCAGTCAGGCAATCAAATCATTAAAAATATGTTCGTTCCAAATTATTTTGAACGTAAGTTTGTATAGCATTTCACTGAGTGAAATCACAAGGAACTACTTGAAATAGGTACATGTGCCAATTATAGCTTTTTGGATGTGTCTCTGACCTACCCCTTACTTGATATCCTCATGAATCTGCGTACCTACCTACTAAGTAGGTTTAATCTGAGGGATTCGTCGTGAGAATGTTTTCATGTAATCAAAGATGAAATGTCTGATTGTAGTTACATTATGCCCACATTTCCAATATCTATTAAAGTACAGCTGAATTGAGAACATCCTCCTTTTTTAAGTCATTTAAAAATAAGGTACATGTCAGGCCTAGTCTATTATTAAATGAACTCCTACCTTGGTTACTGCGACCAAACTTTTATAATTACGGTTGATTGATTGTAAATATTAGGCTAATTAATTAAAATGTTTATAATTATCGAATAAAATAACAATCTATTGATAACCATTTATTTTAGTTGATAAGTTCCTATAATGCAAAAAGCTAAAATAAATACTGATTAATCATCATCTAATACAATCACTTCGTCTGAAGAAATAGGTTTGGGTCTTTCGTTGCTGAATGGTAAGGTTTTTTTAGCATCCGCCTTTTTTTGTTGCTGATGTTTAGCAGTTTTGGTTATTGTCAGTGAAGAGGGTAGTTTGCTGATAGAAGCGTTGATTTCTTGCGCGGTAGGTTTGGGCAGGTGTTTTTGACGCTCAGCCAATTTCTCCTGCAACGTTTTACCGGGGCTGACTTGTTGGTGAGGCATCGGAGGTTTGGTATGTATAGCCGCATTTACCGTGGACGTAGACGACATGTGCGCCTGGGTAGGTACACTGCTGGTGTGAGTGGTGTGGGAATGCGAGTGACTTGAATGTGGCGCTCCATACGAAGTCAAGTTCGCGGTCAGCGATGCAGGAAGATTTGACAACACCGTCCCCATACTTGGCGCTAATGTGGACGAAGACTTTCCCACAGAAGTTGAAGGCTTGCCCATAGAAGTTGATGTAGACTTTTGAATGCCGATATTTGAAGACATAGACAAAGATTTGTGGAGATTACTGAAGTTGGAAGCTGGTGTTGGCTTTGGTTGATTACTCGTAGGAAGTGATGTTGATTTGTGGAGACTAGATAGAGATGACGTGGGATTAGGCTTCGAAGAGGTTGAATATGATTTCGAAGGCTTCGCTTGTTGAGCAGTTCTCAAAGCGTTCGGGATTTTTGGAGCCCGTTTCTGCTTTTTAGCCGGTGGAGGTAAGTACGATGACAATGTTTGGCCTAAAAATTGTCTGTAAAACTCCGCTTGGAATGAATTCTGTAGAGAGTTTTGTAGTGAGGATTGCAGATTATTTTGAAGCGAAGAGTATCCGGCCAGAGCGCTGATATTGTTCAGATAAGAAGAGAGCGATAAAGCGGCAGCAGTTTGCTGTGACATCATCGGGTCATTCAGCATTGGGAGGTAGTTTTGGAAAGCTGCAGCCATCTCGTGAGCAGACATCTTTGGGAGACTAGATGCGGAAGCGGAGTTTGACGTTGCTGGCGGTTTTGGGTCGGGCTTCGTCTGACTACCCGAAGTGTATGGGTAAGCCGTAGGGGCTTTTGGAGTTTCAACTGCTTGCTTAGCCGCCTGTTTCTTTTCCTGCTTCTGAGTCTTATCCATACTCGCCAGTGTTGCTTCGTATTTCAACTGCTGAATCACCCTCTGGCAATACTTCATGCTGAGATCTACTAGATTCATGTTTTCGGTAATAGGATCTGTAGTGACTAGCTTAAAACCTTCAATGAGTAAGTTGGTAAACTGTTTTGAGTTCGGTTGTTTCTGGGCTCTTTGGTATGCTCTGTAGATATCTAGCATCAAGCTTCTTAGCGCTTGCTGTTCTACGTCGTTGCTCTTCAAGTCTGCCTGCTGGCCGAACTTGGTCAATTGCCCTTTGAGTGATTGTACACAAAGCGAGAATGCTTGTTGTGCTAACTCTTCTCTATCAGAGTCACGTAAATATTTCTTGTCTGGCTCTGGTATTCTCTGTAGTTGCATGCTCAAGTCTAGCAACGTTTTGTGGTCGTCGATTTCTTTCAATATTTCCATCGTCAGGAGAACGGAGCGACTCATGTGGAATGTGAAGCCGCCAGCTCTGTCGACCTCCGTACATGGAATCTTCCAAATGTTGTTGAAAAAGTTGTTTTGCTTTCGTTCGCTGAAAAGCCCTCCCAATTTCTGACCACTTCTTGATGTAAAATTGGAGAGCAGCAGATCTCGGCACCTTTCAATATCTTTTCCCTTTTTGTAATAGAAATGGTAATGAGCTACTCTGTATATTGCTTTGTAGTGCGGCGGAAATCTACTAGCACAGTCTTCTAAAGAATCGAGACATTCTGACACAATTTTCATGAGCTCTTCATCTGTCAACGGTTTGGTATCGTTTGAGTTGGTGGATGTAGTACTATCTTTACTGGAGTCACTGCTGCTATCAGAAGACGAATCGCTCGAACTTGAATCTGAAGACGATGAAGATGAGCTACTTGAACTGTCCTCTTTCTTGTCTGTCGCCGCCTCTACTTTGGTTGGAGCTTTTACCTCAACTTTAATTTTCTCTTCAGCTGGTTTATCATTGTTTTCGGGAGGTTTAATCTCCGGAGTCGTTGTTGTTACTTCTAATTTTTCAGGAACTGTTTCAAGGTTGTTTGGTTTTGGTTCTGGTTCTCGTTCAGCAGGTTTAATTGCGCCTGTTGCGGTCATTTCTTTAGGAACTTCAGTTATTGGAACTGGTGGTTCTATAGGAGCTATTCTTTCTGTATCGTAAGAAGCCGATCTTCTAACTTTTGCAGCCGCAGCTTCCAGTTTCAGTCGTTTAGCTTCATGGCTTTCCTCTTCCCCAGCGTCGCTGATGGAACGTTTCAGAATATTAGCTGCCTGCTGAATAGGCTCCTCAGTCATTATTTCTGGTACCGAATTCTCAGTTTCTGATGGACCATCTTTTTTAGGTTTTTTGGTAAATGGTCCATTCTTCCATTCCTCAATATAAGTCGTAAAAACTTTTCCCACAGAAGCTGGTATGGGTTTATTTTCATGCTGTTCGATGTATTTAAGTATTGACGAATGAATTCTGTAGTGCAGTTCTAAGACTTCAATGCACAAGTGTGTGGGTGAACTATAGTTTATTTTTAACGGATACGTTGCGTTTGCCTCCTGCAAACTCTTAACGCCTTTCAAATAATAATCTAGGTAAATACTTGGCTCTTTATTGCGCTTTTCGGCGACTTTCCCCAGCATGTAGTAATGTAGCCAAGAGTCCTCATTGGCCTTTTCATCGTCGTGACTGTTGAGTTCATTCAGCAGTTTTAGTACCGTCATAAAACATTTCTGCGTTGTATCTAACATGTCTTCCTTTTGCTTTTCTAGTGATTCGAAATCTTCCATGCTCAATGATTCACTGGCTTGCTTCAAAAGCCGAGAGCAGAACGAATGAACTGTGTATACGAACATACCGTACTCTATCCACATGTTACAATGCGTAGGATCCAAATCGAGTGCTCGCCTGAAGCATCTTATTATCGACTTCGCAGGATTCAACACATCCTTTTCATTGTTGAGATTCTTACATGAAATCAATACTCTCTCTAAAATAACAGCTTTAGCCAAAGCCATTTCCGCCCATGATTCTAAGCGATTGCTGTTCACAATAACGTCTAAGATATTGAACTTGACAGCAATTTTATTTTCCTCTTTTTTGAAATAGTAATCGCCCAATAAAAAGTAAATGTCCTTCATTTTGAAAGGCAACATTGGTGGAAAAGTTGTTAATTTTTCGTCCATTCCTTTTATATATTTTTTGACATCAACAACATATTTGTGCGGGTCGTTTTCTGCAGGTAACAATGCCAGAATACGATGGAACAAGTTTTCTGTATCAGGCGATATACCGGATTGTTTCCCTTCCAATGCCGGAAGTTCTGATGGTCTGAATATTTCATACACTTGCTGCGCTCTCTCCCAGTTCAAAATGTGTGCAGTAACATTGTGGTCTATGAGATATTTATATTTGTTCTTCTTCCCGGGATGTCCGTATAGGCAGTACACACATTGCTCCATGAACTGGTTGATTTGTTCCAAGCATTTCGACAGAGCTGGAGTTCGTAATCGAGGGACGACAGTGTCGAGGATGAAGTAAAGTAGTTTTGCGTCAGAATTGCTACACCAACCTCTGTTTCCCAGCTGCTCGTGTGCAATAAACAGAACTAGTAGTGGGTTGGGAACTTCTTCAGGATCTTTTTCGACTCTCCCTCTTCCCTGATCTTCTTCTCTTTGTAAAATGTAATACATTATGATCCATGGAATTACTGTACCAAGAGGCATTTCTGTTGCATTTGTTTCTACTTGATGTCCAATAACTCTGATAAGATTTTCAAGGCCTTGACTTAGTTCTTTGTGTGAAATAGTCTCCAAACAAGACAGACCTTCTGAAGTGAGTATGTGTTCCATGGAGCATAGAATTTTGACCACTGTCAATGTCCACTTGTCATATTCTGGAGTCCCACTTGTGTATCTGAAGTAGTGTTTCAGAGATTCATGCAGGCAAATCAAGGACCATTTAAAGCAGCTATCCACATTATCCAAAGCCCAGTATGTGTCTAGTATGAGTGACATCTGCACAGCAAAGTCTAAGGACATTTCTTCTTCATGGTCTCTAGCCATTGCCTTGTAGTGTTCAAATGAGTCTATCACTATTGTCAGTAATTCTTCATAACTTCCTCTTTCAAACAAATCCATAACTGTAGATAGTTTTTTGTTCCTTTCCAAAAACTTGATCTTGGCTAAGATTTCAAATTCATTAATTGTAGGTTTAAATGTGAAGTTAACAACATCTAAGCTGTAAGTGTCATGGTGCTCCCCCATTGCTTCGAACTCACAAAGTAATTGATACAAGCAGTCCAATCCAAATTCCTCATCTTTGTTCAAAATATGGATATGAAGCTTCACCCATAATTGTCTCAAAATCAGCTCCAAGCATTGCTCGCCAGTGAAAATGTGAGGTGTTATATACAGGGTTATTCCTATAGCTTCTATTGATGATAACTCATGCTTGATTTTTTCCTGCGAGTTTAGTTTCTCATTGACAGAAAACTCTTCAACTAGAATATTGACATTAGCATGATGAATCAACTCTTCTCTATTTTGATCAGTGCATGTTGGCACATCAATGTGATTATTATAGCACTTATTAGCTTCAATGAATATTTTGGGTAAGCCTTCTGGCCATTTTACTCTCCACTTACTGGCTAAGGTACTCAAAAATTCCTTCAACATGTCAATGATATCTCTTTTACTATCTGTGTATTTATTTATGAATTGCTTTACATCTTTCTGTTCATTTTCTGTGCCAAAGTATTCATCTGCTATTTTCACTGGTGGGAGTGCATTTTCATCAAAAAGTTTGTCAAGGTCTTTTGTGTCCGGTGAGGTAGCTCTTTCTTGGTTTTCTTTTTTTTCAACTGATTCAGCAGATAAACCTATAGGTATCATTCTTCTCAGAGTATCATAGATGTTATCATTAATATGGTCTTGTCTATTTACTGGTTTTTTACGTCCAGACCTACGTTTGGTGCACCATCCCCATTGCTGGAGGTACACAAGATCACTGCCTCGTCTTCTTACTGTAGCTTTTTTTTTAGGCTCCGGTGGAATGTCAATGACATCTGCTGTAGGTTCAATGAGAATTATTTCTACATCACTTTCAACTTTATCTACATCTGTTGTGACTTTTTCTTTATCAGATAAATTGTTTGTTTCACTCTCAATTTCAGAAATTTCAGGTGTTTTTTCAGTATCTGTATCTCTTTCTTCGTTTTCCACCAGCTCCACTTCTTTAGATTCCTCGCAGACTTCCATAGGTTCTCCCTTCTCCTGTTTTTCAAACACAAGTTCAATGAAACATGCATGGCTGAAATAGTTATCTGTCATGTAGTGATGCATGGTCACTAGGGAATCGCCAACTGAGTGCCAAGTGAATTCTGTGATTGGCTTATTAAGTTTCAAATCTGGTAGTTTATACTTGAACTGCTCTGCTCTCTGCTGCTCAAGAAATATCTCATGGATGTCATCTGCTTCTTTTATCAGTTTCTCAGCTCGTTCTTGATCTATTTCCTCATCATCCTTCTCATTCCATTTGTATATTGGGTTCAAATATTCCATGAAATCTCTAATGTAAGGAAATACTGTATAAATGTGTTTCCTATATGCCAAACCCCGCAAGTAGCCTGGGTCAAGTAGTAATGTGTCATGAATGGTGGAGATGCACTCCTCTTTGTAATCGAGGCTGAGTAAGAGCGTGACTATCTTGTCCAAACACGGCCAATGACGCGGGTTTCGCTCGGCACCTCTTTGGAATGCGTGTAATGCCATTTCATACCGTTTTGCACGCATGCATAACTGTCCTAATCTATGCCAGAGAGTAATATCAGTATCATCTAACTCAGCAGCCGCACAGTAAGCCTCTATAGCAGCGTCTATTGTGTCTGACTCGCTTAGCATAGCAGCCAAGTTTTTATAACTCAAATATTTCAAATTGAACAGTGGTCCTGCCACTTTTTCGCCTGGGCCGGGTTTCTTGACATCATAGAGTAATTCTGTATCCAGTAGATCCTTGAGGAGCTGGGTAGCATCCTTCAAGTTGCCTTTTCGCTGAAGATCGAGCGCTTTCGCGTATTGCTGGAGGGCTATCTGTTCCAGCGCCTCCCGGGTGACCTCGTCTTCTGAGCCACTCTCCTCTTCCAATTCATCGTTTAGCGCAGCTATTTTGATCATTTTTGATGGGAATAATCATGGATTTTAGTGAATTTTCACAAATAAAACAGATCCAATGAACGAGAAAGAAGCCGATCAAAACCGATCGAAAACAAGGTACGAAAACAGATTAAAAATGATCTTTGACATGATTGTTGGGTCTTAGGTATTATGGTACAAAAACGCCACAGATAAGAAAACTAACAAAATTCCATGACATCACAGCAGCATTTGGCCATGAGGATTGTGCCACGAACAAAATCGAATTAGGTAGGCACCTACCATTTTCTGAAGATAGTCAGTCACATAACTCCAAGAAACTGAGCTGTCAATGTCATATGAGAGAGGGATGGGCACCCTAATGACTACCCCGTGAGCTCCTGACCTCACCCGACCCGACTCTCCTTATGGCAATATGGATTGCAAACTCCATCAAAGCACGAAAAAAAACATCAAAGAAACCCGCCAACCTTACATGAGATGACCGGAAACCAAGAGACTCGGGAGTAGAGCTCCGAAGTTAAAGCGAGAAAAGAGCTTTTTACCCGCACTTCCCGGACTAATTGTAGTATGAATAACTATAGAATGATGATGGACGATGTAAGAATTTTGAAAATAATAATAATAATAATTACAGTTCAGTCACCAAAGGAAGCAATAGACCATCCCAGACCATACTATCAACACCTGAAGATAACATCCTAAAATAACATTACCAATTATTTACAAAAAAAAAGAATAAAGGTCATGAAGTTCCCATAAAGAAAGAAAGAAAATATTTATTTAGCACGACATAAAAAAAATATATAAATATATATACAACAAATTTTGGATGTTAGGACGGTGGGATAATGTGTGGGAATACATTATAATAATAATTTTGGACAGCCTACTTATAAGTACCTACCTATAACTGAAACAGAAACGCCCCACGCACCTTACCGCCTAATTCATCTACCTAGACAGTTTTATGTCGCACCAAAAAGGTATCAGCTCAGCATAATGCTAGGTAGGTGGCTACCTACTTAGCGCTGGTATTCGGCTGACCCTGCGCAGTCACGTCACAGACGCCAGAAGCAAACACTACGCTCAAGAGATTATTATGTGTATTATATAAATATATATTTTTTAAACTGTATTTACTGTAGATTATTTACTATGTTCTAACTGTTATACCTAAATAAAAATGAGAAAAAATAAATTAAACAAATGCATACGCGCCTACTAAGGTGATCATTTACATTAATAATTATAATAAATCATACTAAATATACCTATATGATATTTAATGGACTAAATATATAAAGCTATCGCTTGTATTTAAAAACCCACCCACATGATATACGTCGAAGAATAAAAGGAAATGAATTGAGTTGACAGATTATAAAATTTTGATCTGAGTTCCACATTCAGCTTAGCGCAAGTGCTGACCGGCCAAGAGCCTACATACTCGTACCTACCTGCCTATTAGCATTTTGCGGCCTGTGGTGCGATCTGGCTGTGTCCATTTGCGATACAAATTTCCAGTTTAGATTACAAATGGCAGCTTTGAAAGGTAATACAAGCTCTGCTTAGTTTGGGGCTAAATGATGCTGTGTTAAATATGTCCAGCATTATCTATTTATTTATAATTGACACATATTCGTCTCAGCAAGTTGACGCCAGGGCAGAGAGGAACTACCTCGGAGCCCTAACTAAACGCCACGGAAGAGAGCGTTTGAAAACATGCTGTCAGAATCAAAATTGTAGGTTAGGATTATTCTTTTTTTGCTTTAGCAAAATAAATAAACGTAAACATCGTAAAAAATATTAATAACTCGTATTTCTTTCAATACTTATCACCAAAAATGATTTCTCAAAAACTGTTATCCAAGCGTTTCATCCCAGCATTGATACAGACCGCTGAAGCTCATAGAAAACCGCGATGGCTGCCCGTTGCCAAAAGTAAAGTTTATCGCATTCCAAAGCGTCCAGAAGTGAGTGAAGAGGAACGTTTAGAGCTTCTGCGCCTCAACAATAACTACAAGACACAGATGCGCGCCATCAGGAGGTTTTATCACGATGAAATGATCTACGATAAGACTACACAGGAGAGTGCCAGTTCAGAAATGTCTTTGCGACTTGAAGCTGAGGAGTGGGAGAAGTGTATGGAGCTGAATGATCAGTGGAATAAACAGGTAAAACTACTAGTCATGAAAATATCGACTGATTCTTACTTTTTTTGTGTAGATACAAACTCAACAGTCACATACATAATCCTGACTCCACACTGGGATTCCCTCCCTGTATACGATACTGGTACCACAACACCCAGACCCAATACAAATATTTGCAGTACATGCCAACAATTGTTCAGGTGCAGGAATCAAGCCTGCACCTCTAGTGTCTCAGCCAGCTGCGGAGGTTGTCCCTTTGTAACAACTTACCTACATAGTAAATAACTACACCTCTTTAAAAAGGATTTTTTTTATTATAAATTTTTCCATTTTCTTCATGTAATTTCCCTACACTGTCTCAGAGCATGATATTGTACAACATTGTCAAAGTTTGTAGTACTTAACTAAGCTGATGTTATTTGGTGTGCAATAGAGTATTATCTTTCTATCTATCTATAAATAGAGCACCTTTGTCTAAGTTTGTTTACAAAAGTACCTATAAGCACTATATCTTGACGACCAATGTGGCGGTGGGCGAAGGTCCGCCTGCGACACAGGAGGTTGCGGGTTCGATTTCCGCCCTGGGACAAATGTTTGTATGATCTGCAAATATTTGTTCCGGGTGTTCTGGGTATTTTCTATGTATAATAAAAAAATATCTATCTATGTAATGTATTGTATTAAGTATATCAGTCATCTAGTACCCATAACACAAGCTCTGCTTAGCTTGGGGCTAGATGATGCTGTGTGGATTGTCCAGCATTATTTATTTATTTATCTATTTGCACTACCAAACACCAATGCTCATATTGAGGTTCCAGTTTGAAGCCAGATGAGCTACCCTTGACATTCGATTCTAACACAATTTCGGATTAGGATCAAATTCATGCAATTTGGTACTCATTAATACTATTGGGGGCTAGACTAGCCCCCAATTGGATTAGTATTTGGCGGAATTTTATGGACAAATTAAATCCACTATGCTATTTATAAATCGGTAATTTTGACATTGACATTCAAGATTTGAGTAAAGTAAGACAGTAATTTCACAGGCTGGATTTAAAAAAACCTGCAAAACTGTATTGGATTAATTTTGAGTTGAGATTGTATCAAGTGTCAAGAGCCTGGTCACCTTTTAATATGTTTTATTTTCATTTCTCTCAGGTTGCCCTAGAAAGAGAAGAGAGAAGAAAGCTAGAAGTAGCAGCTATGGACGAGTATGCACTCAAACGAATGGAGATGAATGATGCCATCCATCAGCAGAGGATTGAGAAGGCTGCTGAAGATATTAGGAGGGAAAAGGTAAACTAGTTTTTATCTATTGTAGCTAAGAACTAGAGTCACACTAGATTTAAACTCTATCTTTTATTGATAGTGCATGCAGGAAAAAGATGGCAAGATACTTCTGTGAAATAAGTATGCTCACTCTTCTTCATGATAGCCAGCATGTTTTGAAATCACAACAAAACTAGTGTGAAAAACTTAACTTAAATCAGTCTAATTTGACAGAACTAAAATTGTTGCTGTCTCTTTATTTTGTTACTGTAATTAAGAGAGTGATGGATCAAAATTAAGTTAAGTTGGTGTATAAGAGAATCAACCCCATGATCTTGTATCTAGTGAAAATTAAAAGGTAAATTCTTATTTTAATCAACACCTCAGATTTCTGATGCTGATATGGTAATATATCAGCATTTGACCTCTATTTTTATAATTCTTCCAGGAGCTGAGCAAAACCTTCATCACTCCTGAGACCCTGGAAGCAGCCATAGACCAAGCAATCGCAAACCCCACTGATTACAACTATGCAATCGACTTGAAAGGCAACCAGTATGTCGGCCGGGAGACTCCTATTCTACCGCCGAAGGTGGAACAGAGTGCAGTTTGAATGTTGTTCGTTTTGTAAATAAGTAGGTAATTAAATTATTTGTTACGATTGAAAGTTGTTAAACTTCATGAGTAGACATACCGTACTAATACTTTTTCAAAACAAGACTCAAACTGAATCTAGACTGAAAGCTTACTATTGCCTCAAATAAATATGTAATTATGATTCTTAATCTCAAGTATTTTGAAACATTTCTTTTGAGAATTCTATTCTCTATAGAGCACACTGGCCTCAATAAAATATATTATAAAACAAACGCGTCGTAATCTCCATAACTATGCATAGGTTTGTGAGTAAATGTTGTATGTATGCCCTCCACTTAGTCTTCAAGCAAATAAATTGAGGTGAGTCGGATCTGTGGGAGTGAGTGGCCATTCTGTATGTAGAACTATTATGTATTGTGTATCATGAGAATTGATTCAGTTACTCATAATTAATTATACAAGCATAAAAGTCAGTCTCAAAATAATAAGGTTTTGGTAAAAGTTAGAAATTCATGAAAAACAAAACTCATAAACACTAGGAACAATAATATTATACAAAGACCTACAACTATTAAGCTAACTTTGAAAACGGCTTTTAACTTAAACATTAAATTTAATATAAAATAAACTACGCTAACTTACGCTTTCTAGTGCACGGCGCGACGCGGAAGGAGAAAGTCGCGACCACTCACCCTGATGAAGACTCTCGGAATGAGTCGAAACTTAGTCGGTTACTTCACCGATACTGCAGTACGTGAAAATTCCCGTTTTTACAATATGAATAGTCAAGTTCACGATAGTTTTTGGAATAAAATAAAATAAATATGTTAATTTACCAGTGCACTTAAAATAAAAAAAAACACCTAACCAACATACATAGTCCTGACCCGACACTAGGATTCCCTGTATCGTGGGTATCAGGAACTACGAGTAACGAGGTACACAACACCCAAGCTCAGAACGAATATCTGTAGGACATCAAATAATTTGTCTCGCAACGACAAATTTGAGCTTTTGCGTTTTGACGAAAAAAGATCAAGTCATTTAAGGATCCGGCGTACAGCGCTCATGGCTTAAATTCAAAGCGCGTCCAAAAATATAGCTATCTCTTTTTGACTGATGCAGGCCCGCCCGTGCTTGTGCGATAGTAATATTAGTCGTTCAGAATTTGTTATAAATTTGGTGATGTTCCGTAATACCAAAAAAGATGAATGAAAACTTGTTGTATTTTTCACATTGTGTTTTTATTCTGTAACTAGACAATATCATTTATGTACCTAACCAAACGATACGTAAGGTATTGTTGTTTTTAATACGAAACGAATAAGAAGAAAACATGTCATGTATGACGTAAAAATATCCAAAATGCGATTCGTTTACATTTCATTTTAGGTAAGTATTTTGAAAAAATATATAGCAAGGTACATAGATAAATACTATTTGAATGCAAATAGTAACATAATATGGTGGAAATAAGCTCTTATTACAAATGACTATGGTATTACGTTTGTATGGGCAATTCATCCAACGCAGGCCTCTTAAGGTAAAAAAGTTTACCACGCGAGCAAAGCTGTAGGCAGTAGCTATCACTCAAAAATTTCAAATTCACGTTGTTTCGAGCTGACTTTTCCTTATGATCCTTGAAAGTTCAATGAATAAAAACCTATTGACTTTAACTTCGGAACATTGTATCACACATGAACTTTTTTCTACAACTAGTGGCAAACAGGTATACGACCCACCTATTGGTATACAATACAGTTACCGTAACCTATGAACGATTGCAATACCAGAAGTATCACTCTCAAGTTGCCAACCCTGTGAAAATAGATGAAAAGTCTCATGTGTCTGTAATTTCACCGGCACTCATACCCTTCAAACCGGAACACAGCAATGCTGGCATTGCTCCTTGGCATCAGAAATAGATATGGCTACTTCTAAAAACATCACAATTTGCATGGTGGTTCTGCAGTCCTGATGTTTATACATTCATCTTCTTGAACATCTTCTCCCAGTCTGGCACCACGTTGAGCTTGTGGGTGAGGGCACCCAGGGAGATGATGTTCGCTGAGCGGGACTCGTCGTCGCACGCCACGGAGACCACCTCCTGGTGGAAGGCGGCCTGCGTGCCCATTGACACCTGCAAGTGTGAAATATAGGAGTAGTAATAAACAAGTTTTGGAACCAAGGTACCTACGTAGGTACCTAGGTAGCCTTCCTAGCTGGGTTACAAGCAAGCACTTATTAAATCAATACAGTTATATTGTTTTTATTAGTAGATTTCTAATTACCTTTGTCAATCTATGTAATCTACTGATCTGCGCTATCTATTTCCGGGTTCTACTTATCCATTAAGATTATTCAACTACTTATTAAATAACTTCGCGAAAAGTTTAAAGAAATAAATATAATGACATTCCCTTGTCAATACATTTATGCAAATCTGATGTATGTTCACAAAAATATTAATTTGTTTAAGAAAAAAAGCGATAATCACAATGTTAATACTAGAAATAAAGATAAACTCGCTGTTGCCACTTGTAGACTCCATAAAGTTGGTAAATCGTTTAAAGGGCACGGTGTACGCTTTTATAACAAACTCCCAAGAGATATACAAAAATTATCAATTAACAAATTTAAAAACGTAATTAAACAAAAGCTTTATAAAAAGGCATACTATAAAATATCTGATTATTTAGATGACAAAAACTCTTGGGATTGAAAATGCTCCAACTCGAACCTATTGTTTTGTAAAAGGATCATTAAAAAGAATAACCAGCCTTGTTTTCTTGCCTTTCTTTCCTGGCTTGGTCGCGGAGGAACAGGCACCTAGATAAAAACCGACGTTTCAAAGTGGTCCTTGTGATTTTATTGAATAAATGAATTTTGACTTTGACTTTGACTTTGAAATACTCTTAGTATTAGCATAATTTTTGGTGTGCCTTTTGAGTGAGTAGAGGAACTTATACCTACCTAATTAGCCTCACTTGGATCTAGCTTAATTATCTATATGCATGTCTACATGCAAAGTGGTGTTTCTTAGCCGAAAGTAAAATTGTTTTTATTTTATATTCACCTAACACATGAATCCAATATCTTACCAGGTGCAGGGGGGGGGGGGGGGGGTCCTGATATCCTAAACACAGGGAAACCTAGTAAGGAGTTGGAGCTCGGCCATGTACTCATTACTATAGTATCATAACTGATCGCAGTTAACATACTAGATTGGATATAGGAAGTAACCTCTGAAACTACTCATCCGATTACAAAAAAAAATTCAACAATATTTTAATAAGATTAGAAGAAAAAAACTGGTGGATCAGCGAGCGAACCTCAAATTCAGTGTCTCCCAGCTTGAGCGTGACGCGTCCGGAGTGGTACACCCTCAGCTTGCCGATCTTGCCCTCTTCAAGATCTGATAAGCTGCAGGTATTGTCAACCTGGAAAAATAGAATGAAAAACATTTCATCATAGTTATGAATAATTATACAGATTCATATTTCATGAATTCATGCTCAAATGCTGTCAAAGGCTGGGCAGCGTATGGAAAACTACGTGGAGTCTTCTCGTCATCCATACCGCAATGCTTGAAAACGAAGGTTTTCAATCAGTGCGTCCTACCCGTCATGACCTACGGAGTTGGACACTCACGATAAGGCTGGTCCACCAGTTCAAGGTCGCTCAGTGAGCTATGGAAAGAGCTATGCTCGGTGTCTCTGAAGGATAGGATTCGTAACGAATACATCCGTCAGAGAACCAAAGTTATCGACATAGCTCAACGAATTAGCAAGCTGAAGTGGCAGTGGGCCGGTCATATCTCGCGAAGAACCGATAACCGCTGGGGTAAACGTGTTCTTGAGTGGAGACCGCGACTCCGCAAACGTAGTGTAGGACGCCCTCCGGCCAGGTGGGATGACGATCTGCGAAACACTGCAGGCAGATGCTGGATGCGGCAAGCTGAAGACAGGGCGCTATGGCGCTCATTAGGGGAGGCCTATGTCCAGCAGTGGACTAATATAGGCTGATGATGATGCTCAAATAAATATCGATATAATAAACAAATATCGTATAGTTTAAGTGTTACATCAAAGTAGCTGTGGGAAGTACATGGGCCCTGTCAGGGTGCTGCAAGTTTTAGTCATCTATACTATTACTAGCTGTTGCCAGCGTCTTTGCACGTGTGTTGTCGTGTTTTTACAAATCAATACGGCCATACAAACTTTCACCCTCATTTTCCCCCTGAAAATGTAATAATCCAAAAACCTTGGAACAATTCAAACGGGAAATGGGGGGTTGAATACAAATTCAACCCCCCCATTTCCTCCATTCCATTGAAGATTCTAGGGATGTGCTAAGAACAGGTAGGATGGAAACTTTGATGGTCATTTCATGAATGAACCGGCGTGGTACCCGGATAAAAAGTAGCCTATGTGTTATTCTGATGTATAAGCTATATTACTGTAAAGTTTTATCAAAATCCGTTCATTCGTTTTTGCGTGAAAGAGTAACAAACATCCATCCTCGCAAACTTTCGCGTTTATAATATTAAGTAGGATAGGATAGAACGAAATCCGAGTAGCCGTAGCCTCATACTGGTGTGTTTGGCCGATAAATCTTACCGGTTTCTGTTCGTCGTCTCCTCCGTCCCTGGCGGATGTGGAGGGTCCCGTGGTTTCTTTGCGTGGGGGGTCATCATCGCTACTGGCAGCCTGCCCCGGTAACGACTGAGGAAACTGAAATAAAAGATAACTATCGTTCGTCATGGCACTCTTTGGGGGTGGCCTATGTCCAGGGGTGGCCTATGTCCAGGGGTGGCCTATGTCCAGCAGTGGACTTCTATCGGCTGATGATACTGATCCAGCGGTGAATGATTTACATTAATCTGTACATTGAGGATTTTCAAAATCATATTGGGACCTTTTGCTTTTGATGGACTTAAATTGATCAAGTGTGGTTGATGAGAGGTGGGGAGAATGTTCAGTGTGATATGTATGTAAGAGTGAGAGAGTGAGGGAGAGAGAGTAAGTAAAAGAGAAAGAGAGACGGGGTCTGTGTGTGTGTTTGGGGGGGATATGTTTGCCAACATGAAATTGTGATTGATTCAGAGCAGAGAGAATCTTAGAATGTGATGTGTGTGTGGGATATGTTTGCAAAAATGAAAGTGTGATTGATGCGGAGCAGGGAGAACGTTAGAGTGTGATGTGTGTATGGGGATATGTTTGCAAACATGAAAGTGTGATTGATGCGAAGCAGAGACAATATTGGAATGTTATGTGTGTGTGGGGATATGTTCGCAAACATAAAAGTGTTATTGATGCGGAGCAGGGAGAATGTTAGTGTGATGTGTGTATGGGGATATGTTTGGCAAACACATGAAAGTGTGGTTGATGCGGAGCAGGGAGAATGTTAGACTGTGATGTGTGTGTGTGTGTGTGTATAGTGGTTATGTTTGTAGGTTATCATAATATTTTCATAAGTATCCAAGTTGACTGGAATTAATGAATCTGGATGTATTGAAGTCAGAACTACAAGGTTGAACAATGAGTGACAATAGGGTGAATCTCCCTGACTGAATGAGATATTTGCTGGTGGAATAAACGGGTCAGTATATCACACCTGTAACAGCATAATATTCGGTTCCTCACTCTTCAGCAGGTTCACGATGTCGGGAGTGTCGCACGCCTCCTGTTTCACGTCAGCCGTGCCTTTCACCACATCTGTCATCAAATAGTATGTATAGCATTTAGGACAGTCTGTGTATATCAGATTACCTACCACTATCCGTGATGCACCTACCACCGGGACGTTTAAACTAAGATTTAAAAAAGTGGTTACTAGGGCACGTATTTTACGATCTCAACGAGTTTACCTGCGGAAAATTATTAATCTATACTATAATAAGAATGTATCAGGTCAAATTCTGTACATTGAAGATATTTTGAAATTTTTTTTTGGAGGGCACTCTATTATCGACACTGAAGCCAAAAATGATTTTTTTTTTCATTTTTGTCTGTCTGTCTGTCAGAATCTGGGCCGCGCATAGCGCCGAAACTACTGAACGAATTCAAATAAAACTTGGTATGGTTTGACTTCATACTACGGAGTAGGATATAGGATACTTTTTATCCCCAAATTCAGCACGGTTCCCTTGGGAGAGGGGATTAAATTCAAAATGTGTACTTAGTTGTAATTCATTAACGCGTAGTCCGATTTCATTCATTCTTTTTTTGTTAGAAAGGAGGTACTTTAAAGATTGATGGCAATCACGAACGAACACAGCGGGCACAGCTAGTACTTTATAAAAACGATTAATTAATATATGTAAATGATTAATTAGGTAATACTTATAGGTAGTGTGACCTGTAACGTGAGTTATTAATAAATTATTTCATTTAAATGATCACGGTTCGGTATAATTTAAGGATATTATTACGACTAACACCACTTTACAATACTGAAGCTAAAGTTCGTGGACCGTTTAGATGTCATTTGACATGAACATAATTTATTTTAGTCTATGTGTAATTTGACGACCTACGTGGCGCAGTGGGCAAAGGCTCGCCTGAAACGCAGAAGGTTGTGGGTTCGATTACCGCTACGGGACAAATGTTTGTATGAGCTGCAAATATTTGTCTCGGGTCTGGGTGTTTTCTATGTATAATATGTAAGTATTTACAAAAAAATATATATAAGTAGTATGTTTATCAGTCATGTAGTTCCCATAACATAAGCTCTGCTTACTTTGGGGCTAGATGATGCTGTGTGAAAAATGTCCCGCATTATTTAAACATTTGCATAACGTACAAACATTTGTCCCGCGGCGGGATCGGACCCGCTACGTACTGCGTCTCAAGCGGGCCTTCGCCCACTGCGCCACAGCAGTTGTCAAATGATTGCATGTCCTGCAGATGTTTTTGGGCGTGGGTGTTACGGTACAACGATACTCGTAATTCTATATACATAGGAAATGCTTTAACATCCTACTATTATTATAAATGCGAAAGTTTGTGAGGATGGATATTTGTTACTCATTCACGCAAAAACTACTGAACGGATTATGATGAAACTAAAATAATATAGCTTATACATCAGGATAACATATAGGCTACTTTTTATCCGGGTACCACGCGGGCGAAGCCGTGGGCAGAAACTAGTTCTATATACACACGATACAGAGAATTCTAGTATGGATTCAGGACTGTGTACTTATAAAAAAGTTTTCAGGACATGCTTTAACATCATACTACTATCATGCGAAAGTTTGTGAGGATGGATGTTTGTTATTCTTTCACGCAAAAACTACTGAACGGATTTTGTTGAAACTTTACAGTAATATAGCTTATACATCAAAATAACATATAGGCTACTTTTATCCGGGTACCACGCGGGCGAAGCCGTGGGCAGAAGCCAGTATATAATAATAACATATATTTACTTGTATATTCCTCGTCCATCGGTTCTTCCTTGACCATAACTTCCTGTTTCACTGACACTGCCTTCTGCCTGAGAAAGCCACCTTAAAACACACAAAATAACATTTTAGGTTCCAAAAACTATCGTGAACTTGACTATTCATATTATAAAATTGAGTGCACGGCGCGACGCGGAAGGAGAAAGTCGCAACCACTCTCCCTGATGAAGACTCTCGGAATGAGTCGAAACTTAGTCGGTGCCTTCACCTATAGTGCAGTACGTGAAAATTAAAATGTTGGAACCTAAAATATTAATTTTAGGTTCCAACTTAAAAGCTAACTCAAAGGGTTTAGTCCTTTGGAGTCTTCTCACTATGTCCGTGTTGTTGATTGAAGATTAATTGAGTACATACCATCATCCATGGGCAGCTTAATGGGCGCGTCTCGTTCTCGCGCCCGCTTAAAATCATAACCCTCCTCTTGGTCCAAGCTGTCTGTCTCTCCCAAGACATGTTTTATCTTTTGCTCTTCCAGCTCTTTATCAATCTGGAACATACATTGACGACCTCTGTAGTGCAATAGGCGCAGGCCGCCTCAAGACGCAGTAGGTTGCGGGTTCGATTCCTGCCGCGGGACAAACGTTTGTATGATCTGCTAATATTTGTCTCGGGGTATGGGTGTTCTATGTATAATATGTATATATATATACAAAAAAAATATACAAATGTAGTTCCCATACTACAAGATACTGTGTGAAACTGTCCAGCATTATTTATTTATTTATACATTTTGACGACCTCTGTTGCGCAGTGGGCGAAGGCCCGCCTGCGACGTAGAAGGTTGCGGGTCCGATTCCCGCTGTGGGACAAATAAATGTATGATTAACTAATATTTGTCTTGGATCTGGGTGTTTGCTATGTATAATATGTATGTATTTCCAAAAAAAAAATGTATATAAGTAGTATATCAGTCATGTAGTTCTCATAACACAAGCTCTGCTTTGGGGCTAGATGATGCTATGTGAAAATGTCCAGCATTATTTATTTATTAAATACATTATTTTTTTCTTTTACTTCCAGTTGGATTGTGGGATGGAAGAGAAAGGTGGCGTTGTGGCCCACATTTTGTGTTCCATTGCCCATTTTTGGATATATTTTTTTATTACGGGCAAATTTCTACATGCCAATTAGACTGACTGTACCTATTAGAACTATTTCTTTTTGAAGGTTTTACCTTAACAACATCTTTGACTCTGATGGTGGGTCTCAGGAGCATCTGAGGAGTGTCCCCAGCCTCCCGGCTGTAGGAGCCCCGGCTGGAATGCCTCTCTGTGCTGCCCAGACCTGCATATCATGAAGTCATAACCTTTCATGGTTGACTGACATTATTTATTTATTAACACTTTATTGCACATTTAAAAAAAAGTGAACAATAGGCGGACTTAATGCTAAAGCATTTTCTACCAGCCAACCTAATTTGTATTGATTGGCGGTAAGCATGCTACAAAATTTTAACTACAATATTATATTATACTTATACCTTATTACATAATATACTTACTTAATATAATAATTATATATTTATAGGCACTCATACATAAAAATAATAGTTAGAAGGTAGGGTAAATAAACTATGAATACAACTCATCGAGGAAGTGTTTGTGAGTTAATCTTTTGAAGCATTCTTTAGAGTCTACCTTTTTCATTTCAAATGTTAGTTTATTCCAGAGCCGGACTGATTTGACAGAGAAAGAGTTTCCACGGAACGATGTGCAATGCTCGGCGGTGTCTAGAAGGAGATTGTCAGAAGACATTAACATAAACACTACTACAACATCACCCTTACCCAAAGTGTAAAAAAATCGCCTATTACCTTCAACTTAATTAACAGTTCTTAAAATAGTTAATTTTAAATAAATAAATAAATAATGCTGGACAATCCACACAGCGTCATCTAGCCCCAAGCTAAGCAGAGCTTGTGTTATCAGTACTAGATGACTGATATACTTAATACAATACATTACATAGATAGGTATTTTTTTTATTATACATAGAAAATACCCAGAACACCCGAAACAAATATTTGCAGATTGTACAAACATTTGTCCCAGGGCGGGAATCGAACCCGCAACCTCCTGTGTCGCAGGTGGACCTTCGCCCACCGCGCCACATCGGTCGTCAAATAAATTGTTAAATTGGAATTTTGTTTAATTCTAATTTACTTACCTTCAGAGAAAACACCTGATGACTTGATAACATTGGGTCCATTTTTGTGCCGTGGCTTATTATTACGGTCTCTGCCTCGATGTCGGTCACTTTTCTTTGAATCCTGGCTGCTTGAGCTTGCTGGCCTGAAAGCCATGAAAGAATACAACTTTGTTATTGGGGTATCTTCTCTGTTAATTGTGTTTTAAATAAATTGTCTTTTCTTCATTCATTGTATGATTTACAAGCATATATGCGAGCTTAAAAACGTTTATAATCTCACCCTTTTCCTTTGTTTCTGGATACATTTAGATTGGGGACGAAGACTTTTTTTGGTTTCACACCCCCAAGTGAGAGATCTCGGGGTGGTTTGAAAGAAGGCAGCCGCTGCGCAGGGTCTGTGCCATTAGGTTTTGATAAATCTTCAGACATTTTATTAGTGGAAAGCGAGAGGGTAACCACTTTGTTCCATATATGAAATACCACCTTTGTGATTGGAAAAACTACAAAACAAAATTTTGCTTTGTTTTGTTTTGAAAAACACAACCTCAAAATTTTGACATTTCACTGCACTTCAATTCTTGACTATGGCTTCACTTCACTTCACTTCTTGATTATGGCTTTTGTAACTATTTGTCACAATTCTGCCAATGTCCGTATCATGTTAGTGTCATAAACTTTTGGAGATATGTGATTACTAAGAATATGATCGGTTACAAAAATTGGGAGAATCAACAAGATTTTTTGACTTACAAGATGATTTTACAAAAATTATGATACTTAAAAACTAAAGACTATGTACATAATAAAAGGGTTACTTATTCTAAATGTAGACATATTTTACAATTTTATGTTATTCATATTTACAAATTTACATAGAATAAAATTAATTAAAGGAGAGAAAGTAAGAGATAAAATGCATTTGAAGGATGTAGGACGGGGGACATCAAGAGGAAGAATATCATAAAGGGAACAACGTAGTTTGGGACAGCTGAAAAATATGTGATCCACGTTTCCTTCATCCAGGCCACATTCACACATCGTGTGGTCCTTAATCCTAAGTTTAGACAGAAATACAGGAGTACAAGCATGGCCTAATCTGAGACGACAAATGGTCGAAGTGGTGATTTTATTCGCTTTACGGAATTTAAAGAACCAGGGAACGTGGGGTATATCTGGCTGAATGTCCGCATAATATTTTCCTTTAATAACTTTTGAGGAATTCCACAAATCCGACCAAGATTCATTAAGGTGCGATTTAGGCAACAGGCATAGGTCGTGAGAGAATGTTTTGAAGTGCTCAAGAGAGCCTATCTGGGCAGCCGATTTTGCATAAGAATCTGCTGTCTCATTGCCAGGGATCCCAGAGTGTCCTGGAATCCATGCTAGAGTTATGTTGATGTCAAGCTTATGACATTCGAAGAGGGAATGCTTAATTTTAAGAATTGATGGGAAGCGATCAGCAGATCGGAAAGGATTAGAAAGGATAGATTGAAGACAACTTTTAGAGTCAGAAAAGATGATAGAATTATTTAAGTGATGGGATTTTATAAAAACGATAGCTTCAAGGATGGCGATGGCTTCACCAGTGAATACTGATGTAGACGAGGGACACTTAAAACTGAGACAAATTTTTGTAAAGGGTATCCATACCGCTACACCAACATCATCTTTCTCGGATAGTTTAGATGCATCAGTAAATAATGTATGCCAACCCTTACGTAGGGAGTCTATCTGCTCGTTAAAAACTTGACGAGCATTAGTGGACGCCTTGTCTATACCAAAATCTAAAATAATATTGGGTTGATAAACTAAAGCATCATAAGGAGTGAGATAAAGTGGATAAGAGGGAAATTGAATAACAGGGTTTGAAAGTTGAGAAATTTTCTTAAAACTATGAAGAATACATGGAATTTTATCAGAACTACGAAACAAATCTAGAAGGTGATTTAATTTAGGAAGAAGAGGATGATTAGAGTTCTGGATTAATTTAAAGAAGAACCTATCAGAAAGAAACTGCCTACGTAATTTTAAAGGGGCTTCACCACACTCAACTTGTAAAGCATTGATGGGCGATGACTTCATAGCCCCAAGGATGATGCGCAAACATTTTGAATGAATTTTATCCATTTTATCTAGACAAGATTTATTACAAATATTTAGAAGGAATGATCCATAGTCAAAGTGACTTCTGATTATGGCGTTTATATATAATTTTTTGGGTATATGGGTGGGAACCCCACCATACACCCGAAAGAGAACGAAGAATATTTACATTTTTTTCACACTTCTGAGCAAGTAATATAAAATGAGGAAAACCCGTCATTCTCGAGTCCAATGTTAAACCCAGAAATTTGACACTATTAGACTGAGGAATGATTTCTTGATTGATATATATTTCAACAGATGGGGCTATTCTTTTTTTTGAAAATATAACAATGGAACTTTTGGAAGCAGAAAGTGATAAGCCATGTTCAACAAGCCAGTCTCCTAAATATGACAATGCAGAGTTAAGTCGATTACTTGCCTCTTCTAATGAAGATGAGGAGATATAGAGTACTAGATCATCGGCATATTGTAAAACTTCACAGAAAGAGTCTACAGATTGTTCAAGATCACTAGTGTATAGACTGTAGAGTAATGGGCTTAAGACAGAACCTTGGGGTAAACCTTTCCAGACTGTCCTAGGAGAAAGGAGACCCTGATGGGACTTAATAACAACAGATCTCTCCATTAATAAATTGCAGATGAAACGGACCAGCTTGTCAGGAATTCTCAGATGAATGAGCTTACTCCTGAGGACCGGAAGCAGAACGTTATCATAAGCTGACGATATGTCAAGAAAAACTCCAACTAAATATTTTTTTTCCTTGAAAGCAATATAAATATCAGTTGTCAAAAGGCTAAGATTATCCATGGTACTCATACCCTTTCTAAACCCAAATTGGGATTTAGCGAGGATAGATCCATTTTCAGCTAACCATTCAAGACGGTTTTTGATTAGGTGTTCCATGATTTTAGCCATAACAGACGACAACGCTATTGGTCTTCGACTACCTGGATCTGAGGGATCTTTACCGGGTTTTAGGATTGGGATAATTATTTGAGTTTTCCATTGTGCAGGAACTATACCATTCTCGAAAAAAGAGTTTATAAGGGATAAATAAATACATTTAGTTTTTTCAGAAGACTTAGTAAGAAAAGAATATGGAATACCATCTATGCCAGGCGAAGAGTCAGTGAGTCCACTCAGCGCAAGAGTTAGTTCATTGAAAGAAAAAGGGTTATCAAAGCAATTCTGAGAAGGAAGAGCAGAAGGAATCGAAGGGATTGATGATAAAGATGGGACTGAAGGGGGAGCAAGTTTATCCGAAAAGGCCTCTAACCACGATGAAGGATCGTTGGCTGAAATATTTTCTATATTACATGATCCTCGAAATCGCCTTATCTGTCTCCAGACAAGAGATGAAGGAGTTCTAGGAGATAAGTTCTCGCAAAAACCAATCCATCCAAGCTTTTTCTTTTTGGACACCAATCTTCTGAATTTAGCAGAAGCCTTTTGATATTTTAGGAAGTTTTCTAAGGTCATATTATCATTGTACATCCTTTCAGCTATTTTCCGTTCTGAGACAGCTGAGGTACACTCCGAATCCCACCAAGGAGTGGAGATCCTAAAATCTCTAGAGGGTTTTTTAAGAGGTATGTGAAGATCAGCACATGAGATAATACTTTCTATAAATGAATTATAAGATGAAAGGGGGGAACTATCTATATGAAGTATACAAGAATCTAATTTGAGGTCAAGTGCTGATGAATAAGAAGACCAATCAGCTTCAGAAAGTCTGTATTTTAGAGAAGGATTGGGGTTACAGAATGGAGTGACATTATTTTGAAGATATATGGAAATTACGATAGGAAAGTGGTCACTACCATATGTGAGTGGTAGGATTTTCCATGAAATAAAGGGAGAAAGAGAAGAAGAGCAAAGAGTGAGATCAACAGCACTTTTTGGGTTTTGGGAAGGCAAAGCCCTACGGGTGGGTGAGCCATCATTGAGTAAACATAGATTAGAATCATCGAAGATTTCTAAGAGGGAGAGGCCAAAAAGATCTGAGTGGTTATGACCCCACACAGTGTTATGGCCATTAAAATCACCCATGAGAACCATAGGCTGAGGGATAGAAGATAAGAGCAAAAGTAAATCAGGGATTAAGGTAGAATTAGGATGAGGAATATAAACAGATATAAAAGATATATTTAAGAACCTGATACCAACAACGTTGATACCAGGAGGAAGGGAAGGGAGAAGCATTTGAGAAAAAGGAAGGGAGCGCCTTATAAATAAGGCGCTACCAGCATGCCCGTCAGCCCTGTCGTCTCGGAGACAAGAGTAGCCCGAAATCCGGAATCGGGTTCCAGGCTTCAACCATGTTTCCGAGACGGCAATGACCGACGGGCGGAATTTAGAGATTAGGTGGATAAGTTCATAATTTTTCGCGCGAACGCTCTGGCAGTTCCACTGAAGAACGGACACTGGATCCATTGATGACCAGAATAGGAGACTAATTGAGATAGTTTTGAGGCAACGTTGGACGGTAGAGGATGAGGATTCATTGAAATAATGTTTATTATTAAAGATATTAGAGTTTCAAGCATGTTTTCATTTTGAGGCGATGATCCTGAATGAATGTTGCCAAGAGCACAACCATTAGGCATCATCGATGAAGGGTCAGCAACTATTTCACGGTGAGCAGCCTTATCATAAGACTTGCCAAGTGGGGCTCTGGGGCGGGGAGTAGAGTATACAGTCTTGGCATAAGATTGAGTGGCCTGGGACTGGGAAGAACTTGCAGGCACATGTCTTTGCGAGTTTCGGGAAGGGATCGGTTGGGAAAACAATTCCTGGGCCACCTCTGAATATGAGCGGGTTACTTGTGGAAATTTAGAGCAGGCTTCTTCATAAGATATATTATTTTGGGCCATAACAGCTTTGATGGATCTTTGTCTCTCTTGCTCCGGGCAGCATTTGCTAGTCGCAAAGTGTCGTCCTGAGCAGTGCAAGCACGATGCTTTAGCCTCTAATACCTCACAGCCATCTCCAGAATGCTCCTGGGAACAGCGGAAGCATCTAGGCTTGGACCTACACTGCGCTTTAGTATGACCATACCTGCAACAGGTATGACATTGAATGGTGGGGTATTGGTATAATTCAACTGGAAGAGAAGTATAGTACAGAAATACTTTGGTTGGTAGAGATTGTCCTTGGAATGTGACCACAACAGTCTGAGTAGGAACCCAGGAGACCTTGCCTTCTTCAAAATTTTTCCTATTAAGGCGCCGAGCTTTGATGACTATTCCACAGCCTTTAGGAAGAACTAATTCCTTAGCGAATTCATCCATAGATATGTCCGTGGGGACCTGTCTCACTAGTCCCATTCTGGTAACATTGTAAGTAGGAATGGCCGCTGTATACTTACACATCGTCAGTACTGGAGAAATAATAAATTTGTTAGCATCATCAGCAGTCAGGAATTCTACAGAGATTTTATTTCGACCAACTTTTTTGACGCCGTCGGCACAGATGTTAGCAAATTTATGAGTTGTGAGGAATTGTCCAAATTTGATGGGTCTAATTGTAGTGCCAGCTGATGGTTCAGCTTCTGTACGGGAAACGTGGACCACATACGGGCCCTTGTCCAATGTTGAGTATGCTTGAATAGCACCAACAACCACAGAAGGGTGAGTGTAGATTGTTTGAATAGACGCAACGGCTAAATCAGGGGACGTGATTTTCTTAGCAGCAGATTGATCGACTGACTCTAGTCGGCGTTTTGTACCAGCTACAACAGGAGACTCATTAAAGATTACAGGATCAGGGGGATCAGGGGGTGCCGGTAGAACCGGCAGATCGCAATCCATGCTTGAGGTTAAACTAACCTCAAACACAGATTGAGGGACACAGAAAAATAATTACAATTAGTTTTTTTTTTCAATATTACATACAACAATACTATATAATATTAATCAAATTGTAAGGAATAATTAACCAAAATAAGGTAAAATAAATGAAATACCACACAAAACTCTCCGACCGGTTTAATCGCTATCACTTCCGAACGCAGAATCATCTGACTATGGCTTTTGCAACGATTTATCACAATTCTGCCAATGTCCGTTTCATGATTATGTCTACTTTTGGAGATGTGTGGATATAAGAATATGATCGGTTTTAAAATAATGAAAAAATAAGCAAGATTTTTATTACAAGAGGATTTTACAAAATTTTGTAACTTAAGGACTATGTACAAATTAAAAGGGAAACTTATTCAATAAGTAGATATATTTTACAATCTTATGTTATTCATGTTTACAAATTTACATAGAATTAAATTAATTAAAGGGTAGAAGTATGATATAAAATACATTTGAAGGATGTAGGACGGGGGACAGGATATCAGGAGAGAGAATATCATTTCGCTTTTAGTAGATACAGATTATATAAAACTTTAAAGATCGCGTCTTTAGGAAAAAAGGACGCGGAGCAAACCACCAAACCAGTGGTCATATCGTCCTCACATTGTTTCAGAAAGTTCGATTTTCATGTGTAATGAACACACGAAAACTAATTTTCGGTAATATTTATTATCTGTGTCACTACATAAAAAAAAATAAAAAAATAAAAAGGAAAACCGAATTGTACGTCCATGGAAAGCACGCCCCTGGAAAGTACAGCCAGTATTACAAACCATTTGGTTTGAATTATCTGGGTGTGCTTTCCATGGTCGTACAATACGCTCCGTACAAACTAAACCCATGACGGTATTGCACACACCTGGAATGTACACCCCTGGATTACGAACCAATATTCTCGATGCTCATTGGTCGCGAGTTCGTCATCCTTGACCTCTCATTGGTCGATGCGAAGTAGTCGCATGACGAGGATGAGCCTTGTTTGCACTGAGCAAGTTCTAATATGTTCAACGAAGAGTTGCCATTGAAAAGTAATGCAAACAATAAGTTAATGTTGACCTGAAAAATCCTTCATAAGCAAATCCGTCTTGGATAGGTTAGGTTATTAGGTTTTTTTTATTACTACTTAGAAAAGGAGGATTGCTATCCGAACTTCACCCAACAAAATTAGGTTCAAAATAAATAAAACCAACCGGTTAGTTTATCTGCAAAAAACGACATAAATAACTAATCTACTTACTACATCTACATTAATTTACTAATAGCGTTAAATACTTTGGCAACACAGCACTTGCCCCTTGTTAGCACTCGCACATGTAAACAGAGCATGAAATTGGTTCGTATTCCATGGCTGTGCATTCCAGGGTTGTACAAAACTGGCCGTACAAGGTTATCACGTGTAGGGAATGCACGCCCAGTATTACAAACCAAGAATTTGAAACCAATGGTCTGTAATGCTCGCTGTACTCTCCAGGGGTGTACTTTCTATGGTTGTGCATTCCATGGACGTACAATACAGGGACTTGTTGACAACACTCACGTCAAAAATCCCGTTGTTTTCAAATCTTAAAAATACGTTTAGAATTGCGATTCGAGCTGTCTGCCTGTTCAAAAATCCTTTTTGGTGGTTTGAATATTTCAAATTATTATCACCCAGCACTTTAAATTTACAGAACAGTAATGGCTGAGTCACTTTTTGATATATTTGGTGACCATCATACACGAACGGTCATCAAAAATGTTACCCGCCAACCGCTCTCTAATATCGGTAAATATTTTGTTTCCTCCTCAAATTCACTTATCCTTTCCTTGTTTTTCCTATCCTACGCAGCCAGACTTCATTCCATGGCTTACCCTAGAATGAAGTCAGGCCCTTAGGCCTACCTCAGTTTGTGCCATCCACCTAGTCCTACGCTAGGTCTTATAAGTTCCATGGCCCGCGACAAATCAGCAATCAGTCTGCTGGACATCCTACGGTAAATTTCAAACAATCATCAGACAACTAACAATATACAGGGAACCCTAGTATAGGATCAGAACTTTATGTGACCGTTGGGTGTTGTATTATTTTTTGCAGAAAACATGGGAAAGATTGTCTCTGCTGGCCCCATCAAGCCCAACGAGCCTCTGAAGAAAGCCGGGGAGCCCAAAAAGTCCTTCCTGTCCAACACTGGCAAAGCCCTGCAGAGCACGCCAGCTAGGAAAGTGTTCACCCCTAGAGCAGTCAATGTGTCCTCCATGATCTACAGCGATGACAATGACAAAGGTTTCAAGATGGAAGAAATAGAGTTCACCAAGCCAACGTACAAATATGGTGGGTTATAATGGTCAATTTTGTTTTAATAATTTGTATGGATGAATATCAACACTGAATTTTGCATATGATACAAATATTTATGCATTTTACCCATCTGCACACTGGCCGTTTTGTAATGGCTAAAAGTCTGTTTTAGATAAACTAAAACAGACTAAGCAAATTCTATTTTTTTTTATTAGTGCTGGCATTTTGGACCAAATTAGTTGAGTGAACAGAGTGCACCTTTTTTATTTAAAACTTCATTAATAGAAAGTAAAATTTCAATCAACTGGGCAAAAGTTCCTCATAAACTGAAGGTCCCATGTTTTTCACAGACAACTACAAAGAGCTCTTTGATTTCCTGCTGCCAGAGCCAGAGTTACAGAGACAGGATGTGACTCCGCCATCCACCCCACCCCCGGAAACCAGACAGCACAGCATGGAGCTTGACTCATCATACCAGGATGATTTCTTCACAGGTTTGTGGATTCTTTTACTTCATTTTATACATTCAGTCCATAACCATTATCTATCTTATAACCATGTAGAAAGAAAGCTATATTACAAGCAGTGTAGTTGCGATGGGCTTGCAACCAGTCATGTGGAATGACTAACTACTTGAAAAAACATGGGCATGTTCCAAATGTAATGTTTGGATGCACCTCAAAGATTAGTTACTGTGTATGTATCAGAGGATGTCAATCATGGGGAATACAGTCAGGTGTATGTTTGTTTGTTTTTTGAACTTCTACTCCTTCTTGATGTTGTTGATGATGATACATTCCAGATTTATAACTATACTTCTGCCGGCTCTACTTTTTGGAGAATATCTGCTTTGTAAACTTGGGAAGTAAAATGCTTAATAGTAAACCAATTGGTGGTGGCTCGAAATATTCACATTGCACTGGTTAGGGGAAGCCAATGTTGTCCAGCAGTGGACAATAGTGTCCCAGTCCCACCAATTTTGGTTATTCCATCATATCTAGTACACAGTTTAAGAAATAAATATTGCCGACATCATCTAGCCCTCTGGGGCCTCTAAGCAGATCTTGTTTTATGGGAACTACATTAATGATAAACTATGCTTTTTATTTTAAATATATACTTCAGACTATTCTGACATGAATATTGCAGATCATGCAAACATTTATCCCGCGGCGTGAATCGAACCCGCAACCTGTCTGCGTCTCAGGCGGGCCTTCGCCCACTGCGCCACAGAAGTCGTCAGGCAATGTGAGCAGCTGTTATGTTTGCTCCACACTGTCAGGTTGTGAAAGCAGAAAAATACTTCCATCCTCCATCAATCTATCCTCAAAAACTTTCGCGTTTATTAAGTATGATACTTATGACTGCGCGATTGATCTTTCATACTGATCGCGAAAGTTGATAGGACGGTTTTAGTATTTATTGTCTTGATCGAACTAACAGCCTGTGACCCAACTTACTTTCAGTGCCATAAACAGTTTGCTAAATGAGAATCTAGTCTATGAGCTGTGGTTTATTGGGTAACTTTGCAAGCTAAAATCCATCTTCAAAAACCTCTATGTACATTCTGTCATTAAAACAAGTAGACTTAGATGGCACAGAATAGATACTAAACAGTTACAGTTGATAAGCTGGGTAATTTTTTTCCTAGAATAATAAAAAAAAATCATTGATCTTATCCAGTAAACAAGCTTGGTCATTTTTGATAGAACAGTAAAACTATTTTTAATCTTTAATAATTTAATAACCACATGCATATTATTATATCATATTTTAGTTTACAATGATTACTAAGTTATTAGTAGTACTTAGAGGATAACAGTATTATTTTAAGGTCTACCTGCACAATCTTGAGCACCAACTGATGATGAATGTATGCCGACTGTATTAGGAGAGAGAAAAAGACTGACTGATAAACAAAGCAAGCCCTTATCTCTTCCCGACACAGCTGACAATAATCTTCATTCTTCACAATATCTTCCATTGTTGGTTTCATTGGTTCTTTCAAGTCTTAAATATAGTCGCCCTGAAAAGGACATAATGACCGATGGAGAAGAAGCAGTGTTGTGAAAGGATTCAGCGGCTCCTCCATGAATAACCATTTCTTCAAAGCAAGCTGAAAATATACAATTTTGATAACTTTGTTCAGAGCTTTTGTACTGGTTTGAATCTATTCTGTGCCTTTAAAATTGCAAAATGAAATTTTTGTAAATGTTTTATTTTTTTACAGATGAATTTTCATTTGACAGTCTACCTGATAATGACTTGGGACTTCCGGCCCTATACTGATTTGATGATGCATCGATGTGATGTTAATCCCAGTGGTTTTAGTATTATTTAAATTGTAAGAATAGATATAGATTTGAAATGTTTTCTAAGACTTTACATGTTAAAGATTTTTTTCTAGAAGATAAGACTTCAATGTGAAAATAGCTTTAGCAGATATTGCAATGTACGAAATTTTTCAGTGTGATAATTAATAATACTTTAGTAAGTTTAAGTAATTCAGGAAAATATAACATTGGTTTTTCAATTTATTGCTCACATAGTTTTCTCTTAACTCAAAATTGGACCTTAGAAAAAATAAATTATAAAATACATTCTATTTAGATAGCACAGATAGACATTTAGATAGCACAGACAATAACTATATGCACATTGCAAACACAGCATTTGATTTCAAAGTTGCATGGATCTTCAATGAATTTATAGAATGCTGAAAGGTATACCATGCTGTAAGGCAGTCTCATAAAAGTATTTACATATTTACACAAATCAACTTACACCAAAAATCTATGTTAAGTATTTCTTCCCCAGAAACTGAACTTTCTTCTCGAAAGCTGGCAAGGTTATGATAGAGTTTTCTTTGTAGAATGGGTTTAGCATGAGCTTTATGTATGACTCATAGACATCTGTGAAGAAGTTTTTGATGCCATCTTCATTCCGAGCATCGTGGACCATTATGAAACGCATCTGAAAATCAATGTTGGATTTTGAACTGAAATAGAAGTTTCTGTTTGACTACCAGCGGAGCTACCCTTGACACTCGATTCTAATCACAATCAGGATTAGGATTGTATTCGTGCAATTCGGTACTTTGCAAAATGACATTGAAGGATGAGATTGAAATATCACAGGCTAGAAAATGTAAAACAAATAATGAAAATTGATTGAATTGAGTTTGTATAGAGTGTCAAGGATACAGATGCTACTTAGGGCCAATTGAAGCAAATTTTTCATGAATGAATTGATCTTGACAGTATTTAAGCAGACAGTGAAGAGTTATCATGTCTGGTAAGGACACTAAGAGAGACCTATGCCCAGCAGTGAAGCACAAACAGCTAGAAAATAATTTTACTACATGGACATGTTTTCAAAGTAAATAATTACATTTGCATCCCAGATGTTGGAGAATTTGTGCTCTTCAAAATAAGAACTTAGTAATAAATAACAGAGAATAAACGAAATTATGAATTAGAAAATTCACAGACAGCATGGACAGTACAATTTCACTATCCTACAAGATTCTAATAAGAAAAGGTTATCTAAATGAATCTATTCATTACACATTAAATAAATTATTTCTATTGATGCTGATGTATGGCTGCTCAAATCTTGCTGGCCAGATGTTCCTTCATGGAGGTGACATGGCAAAATAACCCTCTGCAGTCTAACAAATATGGATCAGTGAGCTTACCTGACTAGCAGTGACAAACGCAGAGACGAACCACTGGTTAAATTTATCAACAGACTTGAGGTATGTGTTGGTGACCTTCCACATGTGCTCATCCACCAGGTCCAATGCTGCATGTGCTATAAACTGGTTCAAGTGTCGGTTGTCTTCTTTCTGAAAAAAGGGCCATAGTCACACCTACTTTCTGATGACAAAAGCAAACAGCCAGATCAACCAATTTTTCCAAGCCCTTAAGAATCTAGCTATGTACCAAGTCAACCTTCCGATAGTTATCTTTCGTTGTGTTTAAAACATGCAATACTCCGTTGAGATCGTAGATTTAGTTAAACTTGATAAGACGAATCTCGATGCCGCCGCCGCCGCCATTGCTATTTTAATAAGAATTATTTGGTGTGAACAAAGGGCGTTGTGTACACGGGTGGAAGCATTACGAACGAACGCAAGAAGTTACAAGGTTTTTTTAAAACAGGATACCTACGCAATAGCACAAGCGCGTTCTAATTTCAAACTGACACGACACATTCACACTACGTGTTCCATGTTACAATTTTACAATAGGGCCTGGGCAGGGAAGTTTAATCAGGTCACTAGGTCATGTCTTGTGTAAGCTGCCTGTGCCAACGAATCGAGTTTGGTTATAACGAAACGAGGGGCGTTGAGTAGGTAGGTACAATAAATGACGAAATGAGGTCACCAAGCACGACACATACCTTGACTTCCTTTGAGACTGGGATGAAATCCATTTCGAATATTGGGTTGTCGGAGTGCCCGACGATGACGAAGTAATACGTCCCTGCAGCCATTGCAAATAAATCAATAGAAATTATTTTAACAATGCTGCAGTGATCTCACGTTCGTTCGCCCGCCTCGCCTTTCTTTAAATGAATGTTGCCAACTTGGCCCCCGCCGAAACACCTTACTTGAAGTGCGCCACTCTTTTTGTGCATACATTTTATGATCGTTCACATGTAAAAAAAGCTCTTGTTCCTCAAATTGAGAAAATATTAATATTAACTTACTTATTTTCATCAAGAACTAACATAACTAATAACTACAAAAGATTGAGTTCATTTTCTGCATCATAGAATACTAATCCGTTTTCTTTCGCTTCAGTCTCTATAAAAAAAAGTGGTGATGAGTTAAAAAACGATCAATTCTAGCCGTTCAGTCGGCAACACTAATTGTAATAAAATGTGCTATTTTCACGTAGGTATCTCGTTGCGTTCGCTTTATTGTCTATGGCAAAAACGTTTCCGGTTTTCTGTAGCAAGCTGTGCCTGCATCGTGCTGCATTTATTAGTCTTAGCACGTTTCCGGTCTGCTTACAAGCAACGGCTCGACGCGACGCGACGCCGACGGCGGGAAAAATACATTGAATCACAATTTGATTGAAGCAAATTCTCACCATAATTCGCTACAAGACGATTCGCCGCTAAGGAAAAAAAACATGAATCATAATTGTATGTAGTAACATAATTTATAGGTATATTTGGACCATAATTTTTAGAGTACAAATACCCTAAACAATACTGTAGATTATGTTTTAAATATAAATTAACGCTTAATAATTCAAAGAAAATTTTATTTATTTCAGATTCGTGGTCAGCACCGATTGATAAACTCATGATATGGCGAAATAACAACTGGATGAAATACGAATCAAAATGTGATAACTTAGTTCTACGGTTACATTGCGATCAAGTTCTTATTATGTCTGATTCAAAAGTGATTGAATCCCTAAATATGATCAATAAAATAAAAGGAATCTATAAACAAGATATTTTAATTTTGTTTATTGGTTTATCTGCTAAAAATGTAAGTACTTATGCACTTCAATGTAATTTTTTAGCTTATTGTAGTTTTAATTTATACTTACATATTTTCATTATCATGTTTGTTTTAGATAAGAAAAATAAAATTTCAATTAAAGACAAAAGTAGCGCTGTGTCTTAAAAAATTGGGAAATCATTTCCCTGTAATGAGCTACAATGCATCTAAAACTTGCATACCCTCAAAGTATCGGAATATTGATGAAGTTTTTCAAAGCATTATGACTCAAATAGATTGCACTCATGGTATGTTATCGAAGAATTTATTAATTTTCAAATCAGTTCAACCGTACCCACTGAGTTTATTTGAAGACAAGATTCAGTTATTTACGTAGGTAGCTTCACGTGGTTATTAAATCACGTTAACTCAACGCTTAATATTTTATAGTAAAAGTTGTTCCATGATATACATTATTTGAAAATACATCTAAATTTAGAGTAGAAAAATTATGTAGACATATTAATTTTCCACTATTTAGTTACATCAACATCAAGTATTTTTTTTATATGAAGAACATTTTTCTCGTTATGAAACGTAGTCTAAACTCGAGTTCTGTCAGAGCCACTTAACCAAGGTTTAATTTAATACCATACATACCTTATCGATAAAAGAAAATTATTGCAACGTGACTAAGGTCTACAATTTTAATATAAAATAGAACCATGGGATGTCCAATTATTTAAAAAAAATGAAACATATAAATTAAATAATGATGGACATCATTTCCTTGAGTCAAATTTTGATAAACAGATAAATTTTCATTTCTGGTATTTTGTTGTTCTAGATAATTCGAACATTCCAATGCCATCCGAGTTCAGTAATTTTATCAGACTGTGCTTACTGGATCCATCATTTCCCCAAGTAGTGAGAGAAACAGAAAAAATACTCAAAGACGCTATTTTCAAGAACTAATACAAACCAATGTTAAAAGGAAATAACTATTTGAAGAGGAAAGTAACGTGTTGAAGATTTTCATCCTTGTGAAAATGAATATACCATAGACATTGTTTCTATCGAAAGTCTATATTTGTATATTGTATATTAAGTCTGTGGTTAAAATTGTAAATAACAAATACACGTCAAATTTGAATTCAAACAAAAACGTTTTCTCTTTCAAAACAATTTGATCTTGTGAAAACGTAAACGTAGTAGTGGTGTAATCCTGTAACGCGAACACTAATAAAAAGCACTGTATGTTGTTCACCGATCTTTTTCAGAGAAAATGATACCCCAAAGGTTTGCATCCTCACAGTCGAGTGTCGTACGAAAATCAAGGTAAGTTAATCAATAAACATGTAGTTTATCAGATTCATTAAACCTATGTCGCTACATCTTTTAAAAAGGAATTCACATATAACATACCTACACTTATTGTACACATTTATAATAAATTAGATAAATATTTATAACAACTAAATTAACTTGTAAAACAATAAATAATAGTAATCGCATTTGTAGAGCAAATAACATAAACAGAAAATATATTTTTATATTCACAATACGTTAGATATGCAATTTTGACCATAGGCCATCTATCTGCAAAAATATCAAGCTGCTGGTGAGATTTTAAGAGTTAATTGAGGTGTCGTTGTACACTGCAGACTGGGGTTTGTTAGCGTGCCACGGTGCGCGCAGGGGTAACAGCAAAAAGAGGGCCTGGGATGAAACCTGACGCGATACTCCGGAACACACAGCCTGCTCGCCTCGTGTAGCAACTCAGAGCAATTAAGTATTCCTGGCAAAATATTTCAGACAATGACAATTTGATCACTGTCTGTGCGTTTCCAACGAGTTAAATCCCAATATACATGTTGAGGTAGAGAAAACGGTAGGTTTCCAACAGTGATGTGTGCATGCGACCATAGTGATGGGATCACGCCACACATTTTCTGATACTGGAATCTTAGAAAGCATTTTTGGAACTTTTTCTATCATAAGAGTGTACATAACTTCATGAGAATTCCACACACACACAATAGACCCTAATTTAGATCTAACTAGAGCTGTGTATAGAAGCTTAATTGCACTCATGTTTGAAAACTCCTTACATGTCCGATTCACAAATCCTAGTCCTGTCGCAGCAGTCCTGTTCAGATTTGATATCTAGGTATAGTTTTACATTGTCAGCATACACTAAACACTTGGCGTTAACAAGGAACTTGGTCAGATCGTCAATCATCATTGAGAAGAGCAGAGGTCCTAATGAGGAGCCTTGGCTAATGCCTGATCTAGTGTGATAGGTTGCCAAATCATAGCAACCAAGCTTTACAAACTATTTTCAGTCCCATTGGTAATCAGAGAATAGACACATTAGACTAGGAGAAAAACCAAATGCACTAAGTTTATAAAGCAGAACATTGTTATCAACTTGGTCTAAGGCTTTTTTGAAGTCAAAGTAGACTATGTCTACTTGTGTGTTAGAGTCTAGATCACTGTTTCTCAAAGTGGGCGATAACGCCCCCTTGTGGGCGCTAGAGGCCTTCAGGGGGCGGTAGAAAACTCTAGAAGATATTGGGGGCGCTAAGGCGGTCTAGGGGGGAAAGCATGGTTGTTGTGATGTTTAAAACTGGGGGCGCTAGGATTTTTTTATTCTCAAAGTGGGCGGTGGGAAAAATAAGTTTGAGAACCTGTGGTCTAGATTATCAGCTATAAAGTTCACTAGATTTAAAAGTTTGGTGCGGACTGAGTATCCTCTTTGGAATGCATGTTGGGAGTCATCTAGGTATGGTTCTACTTGCTTGTATAGCTTAGTATGTAGTAAGCTTTCTAATAGCTTAGCAAATGAAGAAAGAATAGCAATTGTTCTGTAGTTTTCAGTTAAAGTCTTATCGCCTGTTTTATGGATTGGAACTACTCTCTAATTGTTTCCATTGTGAAAATATGAGCAAGTGCAGCTAGAAGTTGAGATTTAAAAGCTTTTAAAAAGTATGATGGTATATTTCTGAACCCAGTGAGCTTCTGGCTTTGAGCTTTCTTATAGCAGATTCTACTTCAGCTGCTGTGAACTCTGAAATGCTAACAAGGGAGTATTCATTTGTGGTTATGATGTTTTCCACATTAAGATCGGGAATCCTAGGCTGAAAAACACCACCAAAGTATTGTGCAAAGGCTGCAGCAGCTTCTTGTCCAGTATATTTACGTCCCTTATGAAAGATGCAAGGGTGAAAGCCTCCCTTCATTTTTAAACTCTTGATATAACTCCAAATAATTTGCGAACTTTTGCAAAATTGAATCCTGTGATAAAAATTATTATCACAGGATTCAATTTTAATTCATTTGCTAAAGTTTCTAAACCTAGTTCAGCATCCCATTTATATGCTAAGTAAGCTACAATGTGTAAAACTGTTCCATTACTTGTTGAATACTCCAAATACTCATAAGCACGATCTAATTATCGAGACACAATAGAAAATCTATTGTAGTCTCATCTGTCCTAAGTTTAAATCCTACTACTATTATAAACGCGGAAGTTTGTGAGGATGGATGTTTGTTACTCTTTCACGCAAAAACTACTGAACGGATTTTGATGAAACTTTACAGTAATATAGCTTATACATCAGAATAACACATAAGCTACTTTTATCCGGGTACCACGCGGGCGAAGCCGTGGGCAGAAGCAGAACGCCCAACGTATAGTCCTGTGCAGCGGGAATCGAACCCGCACCCCTTGCGTCGTAGCCGGCTACTCGCCCGCCACACCATTAAGGTTGTCAACGCCCATTCAGGATAGGAGATGCCAGGCCGTCTATGCTGCCGAAGCCCCGGCGCCCGGGGTCCACGGACCGGCACTCAACGGAGACTCGTCGGCCGAGCACCACCGGCCACCGTTCGAGCAGTGCGGAGCCTGCTCGCAGCACCTATGGAGGGGCAAGAGAGGCATCAGCTACTAAACTCCCTTTAAATGGGGTAAGTACAATTTAGATTTATAGAAAATACATTATGTGACAAGTAAATTAAACAATATCATCGTATTGTAGGAAAATATTTCTTTGCTGTGCAGTAAAGAGTTTCTATTTATAACATGCACACAAAAAAACACTCCTCTGTTCTGCAGTTGGTTGAAAAACTGTAAACATTTCACTATGTTGTACAATAGACAGGTTGTATGATTGCTAAACTGCGATCTCTACCAGATCACTTTAAGATGGATGGGAATTTTATAGTAAGATTAAGTTTAAGTTTAAGTTTAAAGGGATCTTCATTCATCATAATAAAAATACAATTAAATATATAACTAGACACAGTTTACTACACTACATAACACAACATTACAAATAACTCAGCAGACTGTGGTGTCTTTAGGATCTCTTAACAAAAATCTAATTTATAAGAGTTGCACTTATTTAACTTATATTTTATTGGAAACAAATGTCTTTTTAAGTTTTTATATAAATTTTGTGACTTTAGTAAGCGCACATTTTTAAATTAAAATGCAGGCGATTGGATTCTCCAATTATTATTTAAAATACGTAGTGGCAGTGAGGAAAGATCCAGTGTGGTGGAACAATTCAGTACATCTCATGGGGGCTCCTTTCATGTACTCCTGATTTTCTAATGATTTAGGTTTTCAATTGTAGAATCCCAGCTGTATCAGGTTAAGTAAAGCCGGGGGCAGTAGCTTGTAAAGTTATCCACTCAATTGTTATTATACTAATCTTGTACTGTTGTTGTCTTTTACAGCGTTCTCGCTCTCAGCAAGGAGACAGGTTTGGACAGTCCTCTATGACCCCCTTGAGATCCAGTCAGTATTCTGGCAGGCCTACAACCACTCCTCAGGTAAATTATAGATACCTCTTGGGTAAACAAATGCTCAAAATGGTGAAGAAAAACATAGTGAGGAAACAAATAAAAAACGAAGGCCTGTGTGGGCATAAATATTCATTCAATAATAACATAGTTACTAACTTTTTATATAAAAAAAAACAAATACAGCTTATGCTCATGATTTTTAGCTGCAGCTATCCCTCAAATGCTGAAAACCAGCTCTGCGCATGGCAACATAGTAGCACATGCGGAGATAAAGACCAATTCACCACCACAAAGTAGCTTTCTTTATTGTATTTTCTATTTTAGTTCTTATTTTATTTTTATAGAAATATAATTTGTAAGTAATTGTTGTGGCCAGACACCGCTTCAGTGCAAGCAAACGCCTACCAAACATCGACTCGCAAAATCGTATCTACTAGTTTTTACAGACAACCGTAGCAGACCCCAAGAAGCCTACCTACATTAAATCACTCATTCGTATTCCATCGTACGACCACCGTGTGAGAGCACACAAACATTGTAATTTAATCATTGAAAATAGTAAAACAAAGATTATTGAAAATTTCGGGCTTTATTTACAATAATATAAAACTCAAGGTGTCTGTGAGCAGACAGTAATAATAATAATAATTTGTTTATTTGATCTAAAATACTATTACACATGTGCTTAATTGCCAACTAAGTTACAAGTTAACTACATTTAATGATGTATTAAAATAATTTTTATTTTTTTTATTTTTTTGTGCTGGACATTTTTCACACAGCATCATCTAGCCCCAAACTAAGCAGAGCTTGTATTATGGGAACTACATGACTGATATACTACTTAAATACTTATTTTTTTTTTGTAAATACATTAAAAAGATACCTACCTATAAACACCATCTATGTACCTACCATGTGAAAGCAATAAATGTATTGAGTATTGAGTATATTATACATAGGAAAACACCCAGACCCGAGACAAATATTTGCAGATCTTACAAACATTTTTCCCGTGACAGGAATCGAACCCGCAACATTCTGCGTCTCAGGCGGAGCTTCGCCCACTGCGCCACAGAGGTCGTCTATTGTCGTAATTTAATACATCATTAAATGTAGGTAGTGCCTATGTTAGTAGGTACAAAACAGCTTTGATTACCCAACCGGCAAACAAGTAAGGATACTAGCTCCCACACTAGGATTCCCTGTGTTGTGGATGGCTAGTCTCTTCCAAGGGTTTAAGGCATTGAATGTCAAGGCGGGTTGAAATAGGTACTAATAAACTAAATTAGAGAGGTCAGTAGGTTTACTCTTGGTACATTGGATGTGGACCAAGACAAACAAACAGTAGGTAGGTATCTAAGTACTCATAAGATAATACCCATTGTAAGAAAGGCGCTTTCATCACACAGTTAAAATGTAGATAAATGGTGGTAATAAATGATTATCTATCTATCTATCTTAAATGTATGTGGTTTGTGGGTAAAAAAAACCTGTTTCATGAATATAATGTTTAATAATAAAAAAAAACATGTAATTATGCGAACAATAAATTATATTTTACAGAGAACACCATCAGAGGACCGTAAAAGTCGAAACTGGCAGACTTCATTGGACAGAGCCTTGGCTTTTGTTACCGTCAAAGATATGAGGTACTTACTTAATAAGATGCAAAGTAATCAATAATTGTCCTTTGTTTTGTTCATTGTGTCACTGGTGGCACTGGAAAAGACTAGTAACAGATGGTGAAAAAAGAGTGAAAGGAATCAGAGTAGATGTACATAAGAAGCGTTTGCAAGGCGCAAACGCTTCTTATGTACACATGTCTTCAAATATTTGGTTCTAAGTCATGCTTTACTCTTCGTTTCTTTTATTTAAGGGCACACACAGGTGCTCACACTCACCCAGCAGTGGACTTTACAGGTTTTTCATGTTCTTTTTAGGTTTCCAAAATGTTTATGGATAAAGTATTTGATGGATTTCTACTGTTGTTTTGTCTTAAAATAATATATTGTCTGTTTCCTTCAGACCAACGACAAACGTGGCGTGGCAACGTACGGAGATAGCGCGCGTGCAGGAAGCATTAGCGTTGCGCGGCGGAGGAAACAACATGGCACTTGTGCGGCCTCTGACTATAGCGCGGTTCGTCGACATAGTCGGGGCCCTGCTAGCGGCCATCTCCAAGGACGTCAAACTCAACAACGACAACTATGTAGCCAAGGTATTGTGTCTAATTGCGGAGGAAACAACATGACGCTTGTGCGGCCTCTGACTATAGCGCGGTTCGTCGACATAGTCGGGGCCCTGCTAGCGGCCATCTCCAAGGACGTCAAACTCAACAACGACAACTATGTAGCCAAGGTATTGTGTCTAATTGCGGAGGAAACAACATGACGCTTGTGCGGCCTCTGACTATAGCGCGGTTCGTCGACATAGTCGGGGCCCTGCTAGCGGCCATCTCCAAGGACGTCAAACTCAACAACGACAACTATGTAGCCAAGGTAATGTGTCTATTGGCGGAGGAAACAACATGGCACTTGTGCGGCCTCTGACTATAGCACGGTTCGTCGACATAGTCGGGGCCCTGCTAGCGGCCATCTCCAAGGACGTCAAACTCAACCACGACAACTATGTAGCCAAGGTGTATTGGCGGAGGAAACAACATGGCGCTTGTGCGGCCTCTGCCTATAGCGCGGTTCGTCGACATAGTCGGGGCACTGCTAGCGGTCATCTCCAAGGACGTCAAACTCAACAATGACAATTATGTAGCCAAGGTCTATTGGCGAAGGAACCAACATGGCGCTTGTGCGGCCCCTGACTATAGCGCGGTTCGTCGACATAGTCGGGGCACTGCTAGCGGTCATCTCCAAGGACGTCAAACTCAACAATGACAATTATGTAGCCAAGGTCTATTGGCGAAGGAACCAACATGGCGCTTGTGCGGCCCCTGACTATAGCGCGGTTCATCGACATAGTCGGGGCACTGCTAGCGGTCATCTCCAAGGACGTCAAACTCAACAATGACAATTATGTAGCCAAGGTCTATTGGCGAAGGAACCAACATGGCGCTTGTGCGGCCCCTGACTATAGCGCGGTTCATCGACATAGTCGGGGTACTGCTAGCTATCTGGGCTAGCGGCTAGCAATGAGCGAAACTAAAAGTGTTTATTTTTACTAACCTAGTATAATAGTGTGTGTAATTTTTGCAAGAATATGCGAATGTGTATACCACATCTGAGCATTTTTGCGAATAGATGATTATGATTACAAAATTTAAGAAGACATCTCGAAGTTTTTAAAACAAAATCTTAATATTTAATCGCCATAGGGTGTTTCGATCCAAGTTCTACTGACCCTTGTGCAAGCGACGCGCGTGCGTTTCCACGGGTGTTGCAAATGTTCATAGATTACGGTAACCGCTTACCAGCAGGTGGGTCGTACGCTTGATTGACACCTTGGTGGTGTACATATAAAAAAACTACTATAATTAATAAACTTTTCAGTTGCCGCATCTGTCGAAACGTCTCCTATACCCGGGCACAGTTTCCAAGTCTTGGCTGAAGACAGTAAACACGCTCCACGCTTTTCCGCACGCGCTTGCATTGATAGCTTACCTTCTGGATCTTGCTAACCATATTGTAAGTACACATTGTTGGATATTGATTATCTGCAGTTAAGAGGCCTGCGTTGGATGAATTGCCATACAAACGTTATACCATAGTCATTTGTAATTAGACCTTATTTCCACCATATTATGTTTTTATTTGCATTCGAATAGTATATTTCTATGTACCTTGCTTATATTTTTTCAAAATACTTACCTAAAATTAAATTTAAACGAATCGCATTTTGGATATTTTTACGTCATATATGACATGTTTTCTTCTTATTTGTTTCGTATTAAAACCAACAATACCTTACGTATCGTTTGGTTTGGTACATAGTTTATATTGTCTAGTTACAGAATAACAATACAATGTGAAAAATACAATAAGTTTTCATTCATCTGTTTTGGTATTACGGAACACCGAATTTATAACAAATTCTGAACGGCTAATATTGCTATCGCGCAAGCACGGGCGGGCCTGCATCAGTCAAAAAGAGATATATTTTTGGACGCGCTTCGAATTTAAGTTATGAGCGCTGTACGCCGGATCCTTAATGATATACATAATCATTGATATTATTGGCGACCTCTATGGCGCTGGCGAAGGTCCGCCTTATACGCAGAAGTTTGCTGGTTCGATTCTCGATGCGGGACAAATGTTTGTATGATCTGCATATATTTGTCTTGGGTTTGGGTGTTTTCTATGTAAAATAATGTATGTATTTACAAAAGAAATGTATATATGTAAGTAGTAAGCATTTTACACACAGCATCATCTAGTCCCAAAGTATGGGAACTACATGACTGTTTTTTTTAAATACATACTTATTCAAATCAAATCAAATTAATTTATTCCATGAAATATATGTTATAAAAGTTTTTATAATGTAATGGAATGTCACAATGTATTTTGCCCTATTGGGCGTGCAATGTATTAAAATTTACAATAAATAACTAATACAATCCTAAAGAAAATAATACATAAAATTCACAGATAAATAAAGAAATAATAATAATACAATCATTTAAAGAAAAAAAAAAATGTTATATACCTTCAATTTATCGGTCATAAATTCATTAAAGGAGTAATACAATTTTTTTTTGTCAATAGTTCAGTCACTTTCCAACAACGCACAAGGTAATTCTCTTATAGACTCTGGCAGTTTATCCTAAGCGAAAGTTGCTGAGCAGAATATACTTTTACGCATTAATGTCGTTTTGGTGTTGCGAGTAACCAGCATTATTATACATAGAAAACACTCAGACCCGAGACAAATAGCTGCAGATCATACAAGCATTTGTTCCCGCGGCGGGAATCGAACCCGCAACCTTCTGCGTCTGAGGAGGGCCTTCGCTCACTGCGCCGCAGAGGTCGTCAAAATTATTGTTTTATTTGAATGTGATGTGTTACAGGAGATGCCTGTCACCGACCAATGTCTGTTCGCTGATAAAGACGAGCTATCGTGCCTCAGACGAGAGTATTTAAACAAATGCTGGTTCAGGTAAACACAAAACAGAATAAACACGCTCACGATTTTATTTTCCATGAAGTGCATCGTCAGTGCGTAGATCTTTGAAGAGATCAAGTAGAGGGTAGTCTGTAAAATTTGAATCATTTGTTACGTCCTCTATGTTTAGCCCCTCGCTGGATTATAATAATAATAATAATATAATAATAATGCTGGACATTTTCACACAGCATCATCTAGCCCCAAACTAAGCAGAGCTTGTATTATGGGAACTCATACTACTTATATAAATTTTTTTTGTAAATGCATACATATTATACATAGAAACCCAGACCCGAAACAAATATTTGCAGATACAAACATTTGTCCCGTGGCGGGAATTGAACCCGCAACCTGCTGCGTCTCAGACGGGCCTTCGCCCACTGCGCCACAGAGGACGTCAATGGCTCTATTCATCATCATAGTCAACAACCTGTAGAACCCCACTTCTGTACGTACGTAGGTCTCCCCCAAAGAGTGGAATGACGAACGATCAAGGGCTCACACAGCATTTGGGATTCACATCCACAGATTTCTTGCAATTTTAAAATAGTTATTGATACAAGGGGACGGGGGAAGCTTTCTACGCTGTGGCGTCCGGTTCGGTCGTTGTTCGAGAACCTTCCTCCGCTGGGGAACAGCGGTATTCGGTTCTGCGAGCTATACTGGCTGTGCGATTCTGGCCTGCCCATTGTCATTCCGACTTGCTAATGCTTACAGTACAGATATGTAGGTTGTCTTTCTTAAAAATGTTGAATTCTCCAGGTTCCAAAACCCAGGGCCTCAATATGAAGACCTTAACGAGGATTATTTGCAGAGCCTTCAGTCATTGCTGGGGAATGACGAAGAAAAGATCGCCGAATTGCACCAACTTATCAAAAGTAAGGCAATATTAGATTGTACAACAAGGGACTGAATGAGCCCATTTCATACGAAAGTTTATAGAATTGAGTATGAATGGGTTTTATTCCCTGCAACCTCAAACACTTTACTTTTTACATTGATTGCGAGAAAATAAAGTAACTGTGTATTATAGAAGTCTAGATATTTCGCGGCATTATCAACTTTTTAAATTTCTTCTTGCTGAATAATGCAGTGACGCACATCCAACGATCGCCAATAAATACGACCTACATTGCTTTAAAGCGCTTTCAGTTCCATTTTCAAAAATAAATCCACATAAAAATGTCATGTGTACTTTCTTTATATTTTTTCTATGAAATTATTTCAAAAATGGAACATTGAGAAGCTGAGTCTTTAAAAATCACATTAATTTTGTAGTCTGCTGGTAATAACAAAAAAAAAAACTTTAGTCCCTAGAGGTTAAATGATATACTTTAGTCCGCCTATGCTTAGCTAAAATGACAGATGGGCTCATGGGCTTTACCGCTGGGAGGTGTTGAATTCGAAAATGGAATGTTAAACGTCCGTATATTTCTGACCCGCGTCGCAACGAACCGTTAATAAAGAAAACCGTTTACATCATGCTTTCTAGATGCAATAAATTGAACATGCAAATTGATTTTGAAATAGTGTACCTACGATGACTAAAATATAAATAAATATAAAAATGTGAGAACAATGAATCGGGTCAGGTCTGTCATATTCCCTATATTTTGGGCAGAGTGTAGCTTGGTATCAATTGTTATTTCTCAGACCGCCTTATGTTCTTGAAGTTGTGTACCATTAATATTGTTTCTTGTAATAACTATATTAATATGAGTGTGGGTGAATTTAATGTATAAACATTTGTCTTGGTTTAGACACATTTAACTGTGTACTAATCTGTCAGTCTTCTTAAAGCGATTTAGCATATTTATCACATATTAGTTTTGCCATCTTTAACTCCTATGCATACATAAAACATCTGGAATTAAAAATTCAATCCGTGACATCATTAATATACATGTTGGGTCCTAAAATAGAGCCTTGTGGAACTCCTGATTTAAAAGAGTATGGGTGAGAAGAATATCCCTTGACAAATATGTATGATGACCTGTTTTTAAAAAATGAGGGTAACCATGACACCGAGCGAAGAAAGTTTCAATGCTAACAGTTCATAGTTAATTTTGTCAAAAGCCTTGGAAAAATCTGTATAGATAGTGTTAACCTTTTAAAATTAAATAAAAGGGGTTTTACAATTTACTAAAAATAAATTGTCCCTATATAATTGTCCACACAATCGGTAATACATTTTAACCGTTCGACGCAGCAGATGAAAGGTGACTTGTGTTGTTTTGCAGAATACGAGACCTGTCTAGAAGACGAGGCGGAGGCGGCGTCCCGCGCTGAGGAGGCTCGGCTGGAGGCGCGGCGCGAGGCTCTGCTCGGAGCCCTGCGCGCCGAGCGCACCGCGCGCCGCGCCACGCGCGCCACGCACGACGCGCAGGCTGCGTGCCGCCGGGACAGGGCGCACGACCTCAGGGGACTGGACGCTGAGATCGAGAGGGTCAAGTGAGTAGCTAGCTCCGTCTCACTGAGGAGGCTCGGCTGGAGGCGCGGCGCGAGGCTCTGCTCGGAGCCCTGCGCGCCGAGCGCACCGCGCGCCGCGCCACGCGCGCCACGCACGACGCGCAGGCTGCGTGCCGCCGGGACAGGGCGCACGACCTCAGGGGACTGGACGCTGAGATCGAGAGGGTCAAGTGAGTAGCTAGCTCCGTCTCACTGAGGAGGCTCGGCTGGAGGCGCGGCGCGAGGCTCTGCTCGGAGCCCTGCGCGCCGAGCGCACCGCGCGCCGCGCCACGCGCGCCACGCACGACGCGCAGGCTGCGTGCCGCCGGGACAGGGCGCACGACCTCAGGGGACTGGACGCTGAGATCGAGAGGGTCAAGTGAGTAGCTAGCTCCGTCTCACTGAGGAGGCTCGGCTGGAGGCGCGGCGCGAGGCTCTGCTCGGAGCCCTGCGCGCCGAGCGCACCGCGCGCCGCGCCACGCGCGCCACGCACGACGCGCAGGCTGCGTGCCGCCGGGACAGGGCGCACGACCTCAGGGGACTGGACGCTGAGATCGAGAGGGTCAAGTGAGTAGCTAGCTCCGTCTCACTGAGGAGGCTCGGCTGGAGGCGCGGCGCGAGGCTCTGCTCGGAGCCCTGCGCGCCGAGCGCACCGCGCGCCGCGCCACGCGCGCCACGCACGACGCGCAGGCTGCGTGCCGCCGGGACAGGGCGCACGACCTCAGGGGACTGGACGCTGAGATCGAGAGGGTCAAGTGAGTAGCTAGCTCCGTCTCACTGAGGAGGCTCGGCTGGAGGCGCGGCGCGAGGCTCTGCTCGGAGCCCTGCGCGCCGAGCGCACCGCGCGCCGCGCCACGCGCGCCACGCACGACGCGCAGGCTGCGTGCCGCCGGGACAGGGCGCACGACCTCAGGGGACTGGACGCTGAGATCGAGAGGGTCAAGTGAGTAGCTAGCTCCGTCTCACTGAGGAGGCTCGGCTGGAGGCGCGGCGCGAGGCTCTGCTCGGAGCCCTGCGCGCCGAGCGCACCGCGCGCCGCGCCACGCGCGCCACGCACGACGCGCAGGCTGCGTGCCGCCGGGACAGGGCGCACGACCTCAGGGGACTGGACGCTGAGATCGAGAGGGTCAAGTGAGTAGCTAGCTCCGTCTCACTGAGGAGGCTCGGCTGGAGGCGCGGCGCGAGGCTCTGCTCGGAGCCCTGCGCGCCGAGCGCACCGCGCGCCGCGCCACGCGCGCCACGCACGACGCGCAGGCTGCGTGCCGCCGGGACAGGGCGCACGACCTCAGGGGACTGGACGCTGAGATCGAGAGGGTCAAGTGAGTAGCTAGCTCCGTCTCACTGAGGAGGCTCGGCTGGAGGCGCGGCGCGAGGCTCTGCTCGGAGCCCTGCGCGCCGAGCGCACCGCGCGCCGCGCCACGCGCGCCACGCACGACGCGCAGGCTGCGTGCCGCCGGGACAGGGCGCACGACCTCAGGGGACTGGACGCTGAGATCGAGAGGGTCAAGTGAGTAGCTAGCTCCGTCTCACTGAGGAGGCTCGGCTGGAGGCGCGGCGCGAGGCTCTGCTCGGAGCCCTGCGCGCCGAGCGCACCGCGCGCCGCGCCACGCGCGCCACGCACGACGCGCAGGCTGCGTGCCGCCGGGACAGGGCGCACGACCTCAGGGGACTGGACGCTGAGATCGAGAGGGTCAAGTGAGTAGCTAGCTCCGTCTCACTGAGGAGGCTCGGCTGGAGGCGCGGCGCGAGGCTCTGCTCGGAGCCCTGCGCGCCGAGCGCACCGCGCGCCGCGCCACGCGCGCCACGCACGACGCGCAGGCTGCGTGCCGCCGGGACAGGGCGCACGACCTCAGGGGACTGGACGCTGAGATCGAGAGGGTCAAGTGAGTAGCTAGCTCCGTCTCACTGAGGAGGCTCGGCTGGAGGCGCGGCGCGAGGCTCTGCTCGGAGCCCTGCGCGCCTGGTGACAATCGCATAGCCCATTGACTTCTGCAACTCCAGGGGCATTGACGATGCGTAGCCTACGCTTAACGACTCTTCACATTCTCCTTATGGTTTCAGTGCTGAAAGCCAACAGCTGAAACTGGAAGTGGAGACGCAGCCGATGTCGGTGGCGGAACGCACCAGGTTGCTGGACGAGGTGGACTACGCGCAGCGAGTGCAAGACTCCAAGCGCGCGCTAGCCGACCAGATTGCCAAGGTAAAGCCACTTATGAAGGGCGTAGCCGGCATGCCAGGTACTGGCATAGCTGGCACCAGCTGACATGCCACTTTCTAGAATCGCTTGTTGATTTAATGCGAGTTGTTAATGGATTAAAATCTACTAAAATATAATTCATTTTCAAAAAAGGCAGCACCGACTGACTTTAAGTTATCAACGTCAATGTCGACCTGCTGCCAGTGTCGTTATAAAAAAAATGCAGGAAATGGATAGATCTCCAGCTAGATTACTCCTGCATCCATCGATGGTAGACTACATAATACCAGAGCTTATATTACCGAGAACGAGTGCATACATCAGTTTATATTTGAAGGCGCATTTATCCAAGAGTAATTCTCAAAAAATAGACATAGACAATACCTTGATTTGTGATGCCAGTGAAGAGTGACCAAGTAATTATTAGTGTAATTATTATTTAATTTAAAAAATGGTCGAAAACCATGATATTTTGAATGAACTCTTTTTTTTCTGATTGTTCATGAGGGCCACTACCCATAAATAATGGATTAGCTACTCTTTACGCTACGTCCTGTATATTGTGATTCTGTTTGTTAGATGGTGCATAGTAAGGAGACAGAGCTGGCTCTCTGGCAGAAAAAGACGCTGGACAGTTGCGTGGAGTACAAACAAGGTCTCATACATCTCTCGGCGCAGTTTCCGGACCTGTCCTCACTGGTTATTGATGAAAAGTAAGTTATTGTTACCAGACCTATCTCGTCTTTATTCTTTATTCTTTATTGTACACACAGATAATACAGACAAAAAAGCTTACATATAGGACATGTACAAAGGCGAGCTTAACCATAACAAGAACCTCTCGTGAACCCTAGTCCGAGATAAAATAATGGAGTCTAACTGTACACCAAATTAATATAGCATTATCAAAACCACGCTATAAAATCTACATCAGAACAAACAACAACAAAATAAGAATCAAAACGAAATCACAAACACTGTATAACTACAACACTATCGCACAATATACACTTCACTAATCTCTGATATCGTTTTCTAATCAATCCGATTAATTCGCATTCAAAGCTTAAATAAACTGAACTGCGGGTCGCGTGGCACATTTATATATGCCACCTCGTTTTTTCTAGACATAACTCGTATGAGCGAGGCGATTCCCGCACGGCACCAGATGGCGGTAGAGCACGGCACAATAAGTATAGTGATTGTTTTGTGTTCTTAGAGAGTTGATGGAGTGCGAGTGCGCGGAGTGGGTGTCGCGCGCGGTGGAGGCGCTGCGAGCCCGCGCCGCGCTGCTCGCCGAGCGCCGCGCCGAGCATGCGCGCGAACGCACCGCCCTCGCCAGGAAACGGGCACATCTACTGGTAACTAACTATCACTAACCTAGATTGGATTTTCGCCTCACACCACCAAGCGGCGCTGTGATAATTATGGGTTCAAAATAATTAATTGAGATTGAATGAGTTTAAACACTTATTAATGCCATTTAACTAACTATATATGGTATTAATGAAACTTGAGAAGTGAAGACTAACGCTTTAGGATTTTTCTGCGATCTTTCGAAAGCATTTGACTGCGTTCATCACGAGACAATTATAATGAAGCTTGGACACTACGGTGTATCAGCACAAGCACTGAACCTTATCGCGTCAGATCTTGCTGACAGAGAACAACGAGTTGCGATATCTGATGTTAAGTCTTCAGGTTCTCTCATAAAACTAGGGATACCCTAGGGATCCATATTGCGTCCTTTCTTGTTTCTTGTGTGCATCAATTTTTTGCGAGATATTTGGGTTATTTACAAGCTAAAGTGGAAATACTCTAAGCGAAGTATTTTAAAAGATTACATTATATTCTTTGTAAATCTACGAGAACATCGCAAAAACATAGGTAATTATTAAAAAAAACACATTTGTGTCCATAAGACGCGAAATAAAAATAAAATATAGACTACGAAAATAGGAAAAAAGCTTTGTAGGCAATTGAGTGAGTTAGATTCTATAATATACTTCCGAATCATAATACGTAATAGATTTAAAAGAAAAGGCATTTTTGTTATACCATAAATGACTATTAATCTTACACAATCAACGCTATCAAAAAATACGGCCATTTATGCCTCATATTTTGATACTCGCAAAGTAAATCAAAACCTATAGGGTACTTCCCCATTGAATTAGCATCATGAAATTTGGCATAGTCTCACAGCACAAGTAAAAGAAAAAATACGAAAATCGTTAATTAGTGGTTAAATCAAATGAAAAATTCGTTATTTTTTGCTATTACAAACTTACACTTGCAGTTTGTAAATCGACCGTGACGTATATCAATGTATGGGTGAACATTTATTCGACTTCAAACTTAAATTTTGTTGGAAGACAACTCTTTTGAGGGTTAAGCTCGTCTTAGTACATGTCATTTAATTCTGCCATTATGTAAGTGTTTATTTGTGTGTACAATAAGAATAAAGAATTTTCTTTTAATCCGACTTATCTTTTCGTTTGAGCGATGTTTGGTGCTTTAATAGTTTACGAACATGAGTAATGTAAATTATTTTGGTTAACATACAAGCTGTTGGAACGTAGGTGCCCTACTCTAACCTCATACAATATGTCACTGTCAGTGAGAGGTGTTTTTCGGTTCGCTCTCTCTGTCGATGGCTTCCGTGGGTGGCTTTGCAATAAAGAAAAACAAGTACATAATAAATTACTTTTATTATCTAAATTGACCCTAGAAACCCTTCAGGTTATGGGCCCAGCACGCTTCCACTGCGCCACTCTGCTTGTACGGAAGTCTCGGTGCGTGAGTCAGACTCGCACTTGTCCGGTTTTTTGAACTGACGTTAGTCACGTCAGATAAAAAAAAACGGTTGTTATGATCCCAAAGTATGAATAAATAAATAATGCATTTTCACAGAGTTTCATCTAGCCCCAAATTAAGCAGAGCTTATGTTATATGAATTACATGACTGATATACTACTTATTTTTTTTTGTAAATACATACATATTATACATACATAGAAAACACCCAGTCCCGAGACAAGTTGTATGATATTTGCAGATCATACAAACGTTTGTCTCGCGGGGAGAATCAAACCGGCAACCTTAAGAGACTCAGGCAGGCCTTCACCCACTGCGCCACAGAAGTCGAATATGAATACCAAAAATCGTGTTCCCAGGACGAAACCCGCACAAAGATCATTGACGCCAAAACCTCCGTGAAACGGGAACAGCAGACCCTTGAAGCGGAAGTCTGCGTGGAAACCACCGAAGCTGCGGAATGGAGCAGGGAATTACAGGAGACGAGGGACAAACTCGAAGCCCTGCTTCTCGAGCAGAGGAATTACGCGAGAGTGGAACAAGAGTTGGATTTCTGGGAGAAGCAGAATATGGCGTTAGTAACCCTTCTCTTTAGAATTGTTTAGAACTTGCTGTGCCATGGCCTCCCTCGGCCCCCGCGCTATTTCTTCTTTTGCTCGACTCGTAAGAGTCGTAGCGTGATGTTAAAAAATGCAAAAATCATTTTTTCAAATCCGACTGGTAGCTCCAGAGATTAGCACACTATGTACTTCCCTGTCTTATAGGTATTAGGAACTAACGGGTAGACAAAATTCAGACCCGAAACAAATATCTGAGCGTACAAATAAGCGTGCCAACATTACCGACCGTGATTCTACATTTGCTGTGGGGAAGATCTTTCACCGAGCTGAGCCATCTGATCCACTTGCTCGGGGTACTAGGACCGAAGTCATTTGTATTCATAGAGCAGACAGCTCCAAGAGACGCAATGTTTGATAATTTGCTAGGAAACAATTCTGTCAACTGTCGTGCGTGTCCCGCCACGCCTCAAAGAGCACAGCAGGCAATATGACGCAATAACAATAGGAATGTGATAAAATATCGATCCGTTCCCTTCAACAGGCGAGTAGCGTAGAAAACAGACATGCAATAAATAACCATAGTAAGAAAGACGCCGAGTGCTTCCCCGTTCGACCCAAGATTTTTCTACCCAATAGGTAATTTGCTCCGTTCGACCCAACACATTTGATTCAAGTTACCTTTTGTACCTACACCTACTTATTCCTAATTTATATTGTTTAAATTCAAATAAATGACATAGTCAAAAACTCAAGGAGAAGGTTCAAAAAATGTAGATACTTATTATAAATATTTTTATTAATAAAATCAGTCTTGTTCAGATAATAGTGAGTCCAATATTGTCTTGTTCAGAAATAATTTAATCAAGTTCGATTTTTTATAAATATTACGGTGTCTGTACTGTTTAGAATACACTGTGACTTAGATTTTTGGATTGGGTAGAACGGAGCATATGTTTTGGGTTGAACGGGTAAAAAACATAGTTGGGTAGAAAAGTTGTGGGTTGAACGGGGAAGCACTCGAGACGCCAAGTGAAACATCATGTACGCTTTCTCAAAGTTGTCCATTTTAGGTAACTTGTAAAATCTCGTAGTAAAAAAAGTTTTTGCTTATCGATAAAAAGTATTCCATCTGTTTTGTACTCAGAAGATCGGGTATCGGTACCACACCATTTAATTGAGCAGTAGGGCGTCGGTTAAACTTTGTCACTGTATTTTTAAACACAAAGTAACAAGACGCACACACGGATCTTAACTTTTCTCCAGTAAGACTGAAGTTACGATCGTCCTCGTTTGCCAACACCAGTCCTAAAATACTGATGTGTTGACAGAACAGCGTGGTTCAATATGACGCCTCTTATATATTAAAGTTGCGTGAAAACTTCGCTTACACGATCTAGACACTTCGATGCGAGGGCCATCTGTGTATTATCTGTGCTACTTCTTCGTAGTTTGTTGCTCTTCGCTGTGCGTCAATGACATAAAACTTAGTTCAATCAAATAGCGAGAGATGTCGCTACACAAACATATGATCCGTAGCGGGAATCGAACCTCGTGGTCGCAGCCGGATGTTCGGTCGTCGTAGAGCTGTAAGTAAAACAATATTGTTATTGCAGATGGTCTTCTAAGCTGACCGCTATGCGCCAGTACATAGAGTCCAAGCGCGGGGAGTCTGCGCGCCTGCTCGACGTGGCCCGCGAGCGACGCACGCAACTTGTGGGGGACACTGTGTCACTGCTCACCCAGAAGTTAGAACAATGCTGAATACCATCATAGTATTAAAAGTAAGCTTCAAGCATCGAGACATGTTTGGATTAAAATATTATATATGCCTTTGTCCAGCAGGGGACTAATATAGGCTGATGATGATGATGATATATAAGACATTAAAAAACCGATTTCGTCACGTGCTTACGTTATTTTGCTCGCTCGGGATGATACGCTTTCGAAAAAAAAAAAGTAAAATAGCCCACAAAAAATGTTTCGGCTAGTCGTGATTCCATAAGATGATGGTGATTTTGAATTTTATGGAAAAGGTAGCAATCCGTCAGGAATAAAACTTTTATGGGACCATTTCGGGATCATTATCTATACAAAAATAAAAGAATCATCAAAATCGGTAAAAAATTGGCGAATATGTCAAGTAACAAACATAAAAAAAATGTAACCGTATTGAGAAACTCTTCTTTGTTTTGAAGTCGGTTATAAATGGGTTATCTGTTTTTTACATTATTATAATACATGTTTTTTCATAGAATATATGTTAACGCTGATACTTGATGACCAATAAACAAATAATAAACAATCAACATCAAGTTTTTTTTTCAATTTGGGCTTTTTACTTAAGCCCTAAGCCTCCTTCACATACTGTTAGCTAATGGCTAATAAAAGGCTATCATTTTTTTAAGTTCTTTATTTTACGAGATAAAACTATTCTAATTATGTACAGTTCTATTGTAAATTTAATCCTTGGACGTAAAGTCATAATATTTTTTAAACGTTATTTTAGTAACAGAAACTTATTAAAACACTTATTAAAATACATAATTCAAATCTATAATGACTTACAAAATTGCTCCAGGTTTAACCTATATACGTACACGTTTCTACTTTTGTATGTATAAGTAAGTTTTAGTTGAGCATTACTAGAACAACAGCATAAATAGATAGCATAGAGAGCCGAAACAAAGCTATAACGTCGGTTAACTAAAGCTGGCACGTTCAACACATATCCACGTTGCGCTTGTGCAGTGTCTGTGAATAAGCGCGCGGCGTGACGTCCCGCTGCATGTTCTCATCCGACCCTCAACGCACCATCTCAAAAAATGTGTACCCCAATTATTTATACTTAATTATATAATCATACGATCTATTTATTAATTTGACGCCCTCTGTGGCGCAGTGGGCGAAGGCCCGCCTGAGAAGAATTGAACGCAGAAGGTTGCGGGTTCAATTCCCGCCACGGGACAAATGTTTGTATCTGCGAATATTTGTCTCAGGTCTGGGTGTCAGGTCTATGTATGTATATTATGTATGTATTTACAAAAAAATAAATAAGTAGTCAGTCATGTAGTTCCCATAATACAAGCTCTGCTTAGTTTGGGGCTAGATGATGTGAAAATGTCCAGCATTATTATTATTCTTTTTTTATTTAATTAGGTACCTAGTTAAAAAATATTTTAAAAGTGGTCAGAAATAATTCAATACTCAATACTCAATACATTTATTGCTTTCACATGGTAGGTACATAGATGGTGTTTATAGGTAGGTATCTCACATGAACCCTGTCTAAGGGTATAGCAACAGATAGGTAGGCAGGCCGAAGTTTTGTGTAAACAAAAAAAAAAACTAGTAGGTACAATAAAATAAAGTCAAGGTAGGCAAAGTATCAAGCATTTGGAATAACACAATTAGGTAAGTAGGTTTAGTCATTTTTTTTTTGTTATAATTTTCATTAGTCAAAAATAGGTACGTCACTTTTTATTTATTTTTAAGGTTTGCTAGCTTTCTAGTCTAAATAATCTTTAATGTCATAGTAGCATTTGTCAATTAAGAATGATTTTAGTCTTTTAGTGAACAACGAATCTTTTTGTAATTCTGTGATTTGTTTTGGAAGTTTGTTGTAGATTTTAATTGACATTATGTATGGGCCATCGCTGTGCAATTTTAGGTGTGATCTTGGTTGTATAATTTTGTTTCTACCTGGCCTAAGTGCGTATCTTCGAGGAAGATCATCAAGTTTCGTGTACAAATCGGGATATTTTCTGACAAATTTACATATTTCTAGAATGTAGATAACATTTAACAATTACTTACATTACATTTAACATTTAACAGATAACAATTCAATAACATCAAATTTAATGTACCTATTACGTTTGGGCAATGAACTATTATATTCTATTCTCATTTAGCGAGTTCGAGTCCCGGACTCGAACTCAAACAGCTAAACGACTTTTTAAATCTTTAAATGCAGTATTACTTACACCCTATCCTACTACTATTATAAATGCGAAAGTTTGTGAGGATGGATGTTTTTTACTCTTTCACGCAAAAACTACTGAAGGGATTTGATGAAACTTTACAGTAATATAGCTTATACATCAGAATTACACAAAGGCTACTTTTTATTCGGGTACCACGCGGGCGAAGCTGTGAGCAGAGGCTAGATAAAAAATAAAGGAAAGTCTCCATTCAGGTAACCTTTCTAACTTCAATGTTTAATAGGCAAACAAGTTAAGCTTATTTGGGAAAAATAATGATTTATCTCTTCACAATTTCAAGTTTCATGATAGGACGGCAGATATTTATAGCCGTTGGTAACTCTCTCTTATCTTTTCCATTATTATTCTGTGTCCATTACCATGTCTAATTTTTTCCTGTTAAAGTATAATTATTTCTTATTAATATCCCTGTTTTCAAGAACGCTACATTATTGTTAAATCATATTACACGAAGGTTACATGTCTTAACGCCATAAAAATGAATTATATAATTTCTTGTTACATTATATTATGTGTTATTACAAGTGCTTATGCACAAGACGAAGAGACTTGTGATTCGACCGTAACAGATGTAAAATATAACAAAATAAATATTGATAGCTATTGTACTGGAAATCCATGCGTAGTTAAATGTTGCGGAGTAAATGAAGTAATATATAGTTTTAGGAAGAAAAAAACTTGTATAGATGTGGAGGTTCTAAAGGCGGAACTTAAAAGTAATTTTTCTCACGTAACAGAAAGTAATTTTTCGCATATACCATTTGATTATTCGGATCTAAAGATTTATGAGAATGATATCTATAAGGGGAAAACTGTGTCGCGAATGAAGTTTCAAGATTTTACTTGGGTTCAGAGCAAAATATTCCTGAAGTCTAAGCGTAAGTGCGCAATAGCAGAAGATGGAACTGTGTTATTGGAGGTAAATATCTCATTATTGCTTTAGAAACATTTGTTTTAGATAAAAAGCTTTTTGATATCTAAAGAGATAAACTTTTTTTTGTTATACCATTTAAACAAGTATACGGCTTGATCTATGGATCTATTTAGGTATGGTGGTACTTCCTAAGCATAGTAAAACCTAATAAAACATGTCTTAAACCAAATATACGACGCCACGGATGCCATGTGCTTAAACACACATAGAATATTTAATTATTCCACCTTCGGTTACTAGCGGGATGGGATGAATCGTATCACGCTAATTTGTAAGCTGGATGAGCCATAGATGGACAATGCGAATGAACAAAATTGGTTTCATATTGGACGTTCCGTTTTTTGGATGGATGGGCCATAAAAATAAGGAACTAGTGTCAAAATTGATTGCCATCTCGATAGCCATGAGTTAGTCTGATCGCCCCGCAGGCCGTTATCATTGTGGCAAAACGTAATTTTCACGTACCGTAGGCACCGAAGGCAGACATTGTTTATACAGAAATATTCTGGAACTGTCGAATGGGTTTGGGTGTGTTGTTTTTTTTATGCTACTGAAGTGACAAACTGTTATATGGTACTAATATTATAATACTTACTCAGATGTATCATTCGTGGGTTGCCGACCCAGAGACATAACGGGTGAAAAGGCATGTGCCTGAATGAATGAAAGAGCTCTGTGACGCTCATTGGAAGAGGCTGATGTGGGCTGGTGATGATGATGTGGACTTTTAGGAATCCTAGTGTGGTGTCAGTTGGATTTTTATTAGTCATCAAAAAATCTATCTCCATCGCTGACTTCGAGGAAATGCCTAATTTTGCAATACTAATGCTTTTACGCCCCTTTTACGTACTTTAGAAAGGGACACTGGTAAAATTCTCACCGAATCGCTATGTTCTCTGGGCGCCGATGGAAACGCCAGAGTATTGCGTGGACTTGGCGATAGGATTCCGATCCCGCAAGCTGCAGCACATATACATGACTTTGACAAAATTCAACGATGAAGAAATGCTGGAGTCTAAAAACATCTTCACTGCGATTGGTGAGTACAAATAATTTTATAATCGTCAAAATTTTAATCTGTCAAAGAATGGAAAAAAGACAATAATGAAGATGAAGGTAAATAGGTACAAAACCTGCTATAATAAAACTAAGGTTAAAGTTTACATATTTGTTGCCCGTAACGCCAGGATCAATTTAGATGAAATTTAGAATAGGTACTTATATATTACCTACAGTACCGAAAATGTAGCCTTTAATATCCGGGTACCATGCGGTCGAAGCCGAGGGCAGAGTCTAGTGCTTCATGCAGTTTAGGAGCATGCAATAAGTAGGGTAGGTAATAAAAATCTCACTCTGAAATCTCTGAAATAGAGTTTTTGTTTGTTCATGTGTAAATGTGAATGAATGAATGAATGAAAGAAAATAATTTATTTTACCAACACTTTAAAAATAATAAATACAAAAAAAACAAATTTTGTGGAAGGTCTTATCGTTTAGAAGCGATAAGCCTGAGTTTCGAAATTAATAAGGTTAAATTAACAGTTAATTTATTTTACGGGGTCGACGGGATAAAACATACCTTACCTAGTACCTTAAAACAGAATTACACATACAAATGATATAAAGGAAAGACTTAGAATTCAAATTATCGTGGTTTAGTATCATTTTAGAATATTATTACGACTATACCACGTACTTTACTACCGCGACCAAACTCGACGGTCGTGAGACGGGAACGGGAATCATTTCCCGTCTCACGATCGTCGAGCGTGGTCGCGGACGGCGCTCATGAAGAAGGACCTCTAAACGGTCAACGAAACGTCAGCAAGAGAATAGTAAAGTACGTGGTATAGTCGTAATAATATTCTAAAAAGGAAAGGCTTATTTAATCAGAACTATATAGGGGGGAAATTTGAATACAAGTGTGCTACCTTTGACACTCGTTGCCAATCGCAATAATGGATTATAATCGAATTTGTGCAATTTGGTATTCTTGAATGCAATACTAGCGCATAATTGGAATCAAAATTCTACCAGTATTTGGTAGAATTTTAGGGTCGAAATGAAATTAACTATGATATTTATTGGTAGGTAGCGATTTTGACGTTGACATTCGAAATTGGATTAAAGTTTGCGATAGAAATGTCACAGGCTTGAAAATTAAAAAAAAAGAACTATACTGGATTGGATTACAATTGAATTGAGATTGTATTGTGTGTCCAGTCAAGGGTAGCCCTCCAGGTTGTTTTACGAGCCACGAGCTCCTCCGAATCACTTCCTTTAAGATAATGAAATAATGTTCTACGATTTTGGACTATTGCTGGTACCTACTATAATTTATAACATATGCAATGGAACACACTTGATACCTGCATGCTAGTTTGTTATGTTAGCGCAATAAAATATTACTATTAATTAGAGACTAGCTCTGCTAACAAAACAGGATTTTTTTAAGCAATAGCATAAGTAAAGCTCTTTTTGAAAAAGCTCGTCCGGGAAGTAGGTAGTAAACTACTACCATCGTGGTAGCACCATACCCATTTCTTCCACGAAATGTAGTAAGTTAATCGATCAAGTTAAACTCATTGAGTAAGTCATTGAAAGTTGAAAACTTTAGTGCGGTTCACAAGTCATTTATTGAGGAAGATACATTGATAATAAACACCCAATAATCACATACATAGTCATGATTTCACTTTAGGATTAATATTTACGAGTATGTATCTAAAACGAACGATTACCAAAGTATCTTTTGAACAATTCTAATGAATAAAAAAAATATCGAAATTATAATAACCGAGTCGCTAGGCGCCACACTTGGCGTCTTTCGCCAAGGCGCGGCGATTAGTTCGCACTGCGGCCCGTCCATTACATGCTTTGGTATTTTCATTCATTCAAACGCAAGTGGCTTCAGTGCATTCCGCCCTCGTCCCGCAGATTTTGGAAGCCGATGACTATATTTGATTTTAGCTATGACAATATCAGCGTTCTTCCTGCTCCTGGTACTGATCGTGTACTCGATGTTGCATCAGCTGCGCAACATCCAGGGCATGTTACTCGCCGCCTACGTCGCCACACTCATGAGCACGTACACAATAAAGGCTGGGCATCTCTTCTATAGAATTGCGGAGAAGAATAGCGACAAAACAGAGTCCTCGGACTGCACAGTCATAAGTGAGTATAGAATGGTTGAAAGTGAAGTTGCATGTTGCAAAAAGTGCTGATGGAATCGAATCGATTGAGCCATAGCAGGTTTTAACTACAGCCTGCGAGAAAAATGCGAGTATAGCGGCCTCCTAGATATTTTAAATGTCACAGCGTGTGACAGCTGACTACATACCTACATGCAAACCAGCGGCCGCGGAAGTAAGGGGCAGAGGGGGACAAATGCCCCCCTAAAATAACATTGCATATGTATCCGCCTACCAAGCCAGGGCTAGAGATTGAAGGGGTGACCAAAGAAATTTGCCCCCCCTCACGAAGTACTTCCGCGGTCCCTGATGCGAACGTATTAATCCTTCAATTAAAAGGTCAAAGGTCACTTATAATCGTAACATGCAAGCAAAACACCTCAATTTCACTGCGCATTACAGAAGCTATAAATAAAAATGTTTCATTTTCAGCTCAAATAACTTACTATTTGATTCTCGCCGCCTTTTTCTGGCTAAAACTCATGTCTTTCGACATCTGGTGGACATTCAGGTAAGCTTGAATCGAAAAAGTACTTGTTTGTTTAAGAATAACCATAGGTAGGTTACCTATATACATAACCTATTGTATCCTATCCTACTAATAAATATTATAAACGTGAAAGTTTGTAAAGATGGATATTTGTTACTCTTTCACGCAAAAACCACTGAACGGATTTTGACGAAACTTTACAGTAATATTGCTTATACATCAGAATAAGATATAGGCTACTTTTTATCCGGATACCACGCAGGCAAAGCCGTGGGCAGTAGCTAGTTTTGTATATTATGTTGCCTCAGTGGCGCGATAGGGAGAGTAATGTTTGCATGATATGTAAATATTTGATCCGTGTTATGGTTTTAAGGTAAGTAAACTCTCGTCACTTAAATTCTGGGGTAGTGTCAACATCAGCAGGCTTAGTATGAGCACCAACACAACCGTTTTGTGTACGAAAGTAGAAAATAGTAGCAGGAGGATGTATTTGCAGAGGTACACGCAAACTGCGGGACATCCACCGGCGCGGTATAAACGTTAAGTTCATGATATATGCGAGCTACGCATTCGGTGTGCCCGCTGTTATCACCATCTTTGCAGTCATCATGGACAACCAGTCGGACCTGCCGCCGCATATTGTCAAACCCTTCTTCAACAAATGCTTCGTCTCCGGTAAGTCGATGATCAAGGTAACGTTCTGACAGTGATCCTTGGTATGCTTAAGCATAGGATATAACAATAGTGATTGTTTGTTCAGCAAGGGACTAAAACGAGCCATGTCCGGCCAGTTTTGGTTTTACACTATACTTTTCACTTCGATTGCAAGAAAATAAAATAATTACGAGTAGGTACAAAATATGTATTAAAAAATACTTTAATTATTTCTTAGCATTTCTGCTTCATTTCCATAATAGAAGTAAAATCTTCATTAACACTTGATGACATTCTCGAACAAATAGTCACGTTTAACTTCACCTCAATTTGTTTTAAGTACAGTAAGATTATACATAATTTCGCAGCAATAAAAAAAAAACTTAACCGCGGAAATTCAATGATCATCGCCAAGAAACACTAGTGCCACAGCCTATGTAGTTAAGGATACTATGTCTAGTGCAGCAGTGTAAGTTGCTTTCAGTTCCATTTTCAAAAATAAATTTAAATAAAGAATCCAAATTTTTCTAAAAAAATATTTTAAAAATGGAACATTGAAAAGTCGAGTCTGTCTATGGATCACAAATATTATTAATTTTGTTGACTATTTATAATAAAAAGAAATCAATTGCGTCCATAGAGACTAACTAATACACTTTAGTTCGCCTACGCTAAGCTAAAATGACACATTTTTAGGGCATAAAAATAATTTCTATCGTTTAAGGTAAAGAACTTGGATCTCCGCGGTTTGACGACCTCGGTGACGCGGCGGGCGAGTAGACGGATGAGACGCTGGAGGTCGAGTTCTATTCACGCTGTGGGACAAATGTTTGCATCTTCTGTCGATATTTTTCCGGGTCTGGGAAATGGTACTAGTGTGGTTCCTGATACTCATGATACAGGGTTACTAGTGTGGGATCAGAAATGTGTATGTTTGTCGAGTGTTAAAAACTAGGTCATAGCCGCCGCCTTCGGAATAATATCTTTCATCCGTTTTCTTATTCTTTCCGTCTACTTTTTGGGTATAGTCCTAATTGTAAGTTTTGTACGGGTCTTTATCGCGTTAATCCTTTTTATTATTTTACCGACGTTTCAACTGTGTTGCAACAGCCGTGGTCACGGGTTGACTGGTGTATATTTCTATACATAATTTCTATATCGTCAAGAAACAAAGGCAACGCAACTACCCTCATTTCATCTTCAGATTCAGAGAAGGTCATGTTCAAATTACGACACACTACACTTACCGCACTGCAAAATTGGAATGCACTGGGTCTGGTCCGGTTTGAAGGGTATGGGTGCCGGTGAAATTACATGCACATGAGAATGTTCACCCGTTATATCTCAGGGTCGGCAACGCGCGTGTAGTTGCAAGCGTTCATAACTTACGGTAACCGCTTACCAACAGGTTGTTTGCCAATTTAGTTTTATAAAAAAATAAATAAGTCTCATTAAACTCCTCCTCCTAAGTCTTTGCCGAAGCTCAATGCAGCTCAGTGTAAGCATAGAATTGATAATATTCCCGAATTTCCCTTGTGGTATTGAAAAACAAATCTTTTGCCCTTCGAGTCTCCCACGAAAAAGTCTCAATTCAGCGAAATATGCGAAACGTGATTTATGGACGCCATAAAATAATATTATTTTTAGATTCGATCTTCGTATACCTCTATGTGCCTCTGATGATCCTGACGACACTTAACTGCCTGCTGTTCCTCATGACCATCTACAACATCTGGCTCATCAAGAAGAACATGGCCAATTTCGACAAGAATACCGTCAGCAGGACTCAGAAGAATCAGAACCGGTGAGTCTGTGGCGATTCGATCGTCGATACATCACTAGCATAATACCCCATCCCGTGGCTTTCCCGCTCTTTTCTGACAACCGGTGCGTTAATACGGTGCGAAAGATAAATTGTCACGGCCTGTCTATGGCTCTGTAGCTAGGTACCTACTTAATGTATTGTATATTAACTCTTACTACGTGTAATTTGTATGTACTTTTAATTTACTCAAACAACTATGAACAAGTAGGTATATACAAACAACGTAACAGCTAGGTAGTTATTATAAAGACCGTTGCAAACGATCTATAGATAACTAAACTTATCCAGATAACTACCAGACGGAAGCGTTCCCAAAATACGGGCCGCTAATTTAATTTAATGCTAATTTACTCAACGTAGGATACAATTTCCTCTCATTGGATCACGTCGGGGTCGACACGGTCGATATTTGAGTAGCTGCGACGTAACAGGTGTGGATTCGATTTCCGATGCGTGACCTATGTTTGCATACTTTGCAAATATTCGTTCCAGGTGTGGTACCACGTTATACGTAGTACCTGATACTGATAGATGATTGGTATATTTCATCCGATTTGGATGAAATTTGGGAGAGTACCTACTTGATGTTACCTACATCAAGTAAATCTCTCCTAAATTTCAATCCAACGTCCAATAAACACGTTTCACATTTCTTTCATTTATCTTTTATACTATCTACTATTTATTTAAGGTGCCAACCCTAGTGGGGCAGGATCCACCAAAATTTTAGGTTAGTGTAACCTGTCCCACTAATGCGAATTAGTGGAGCAGATTACACTGCAAAATTTAAGCCATTCCACTTTGCCCCACCAGAGGGGCGCCTTGTTGGGGCAAAGTGGAATAATTCATAATTAGTGACCTAGAATAACACATTGGTAGGCTACTCTTTATTCGGTAGACATGCGGGCGAAGCGGTGGGCAGAAGCTAGTACTAAATATTCTAATATTTTCTAATATATATTCCCTAAAAATTCATTATATTTGCCTGACTTTACAATATTGCTGTGGTACCTACCTATATAAAAAAAACAAACACGCCCCATCACCGCTTATTGAATAATTAAATAATAAATACATTTGTTTATTCGACCTAAAATACACACAGGTGCTTATTTACCAACTAAATTATGACAACAACAGACGAACTGATGGCAAATACCTTCATTTTTTGTTCTAGAGCATGCCTGTCGGGGTACGCCCGCGCCCACTAGACAAACACGGCTCACACGGTCGTAATAATATATCTAATTTTAATAATAATAGATGCCAACTTGTTATGTGAGTGCAAAACAGGAAATCCCAGCGTTTCAATAGTAATAATAGCTTTGCCACAAATCTAATTCAGTAGCTATATACATATACATTTATCCTTAATTATCCTACACTATTATAAACGCGAAAGTTCTATCCGTTCGGTAGTAACAACTACCGAACGGAATTTGATGAAACTTTACAGTAATATCCTATTACTAAATATTATAAACGCGAGTATATGTGAGGATGGATAATTGTTTGTTACTTTCTTACGCAAAACCTGGTAAACGGATTTTGATTAAACTTTACAGTAATATATCGTCAGCTAGCTAACAACACCGCGTTAATCGATTTTTCTAACTTTTCAGGAGAACCAAATAACTGTTTTATCAACTCCGCACAAGTCCACAGAATTGAAATCGCTAACGCTGGTTGAAATGCAATGTTTGTATTGGTGAACAGAAGCGCAGTGAAAAGATCTATCCAATGGCATAAAAATGACAAAACCGCAAAATTTTGACTTGAGCGGTGTTGTTAGCTAGCCGACGATATAGCTTATACATCAGAATAACACATAGGCTACTTTTTACCCGGGTAACATGCGGGCGAAGCCGTGGACAGAGGCTATTATGTAAATATAAGTTGGGAATCGCCACAGGAAAACGTCCTAGGAATTTTATCAGTGTTAAATTTTCCTATGGAATATTAATGTTTATTTGTATATTTTCAAAGCTTTAATCCATATTTTAAGAGTATCATCGCGCTGGTAATATCATGAGGAAACCACAAGATTTCACAATATCCCAAAAATTCAAACTTGTTCGTAGAATCGAGGGGTTATTTGCTTGTAGGTTTGCAAGTACCTATAGGTAGCCTCCGTGCACCAAGCGTGGCTACAGGAGGAATTTAAAGAATTTTATTTCTCAAAAGAACTCAGTTCACTTAAATGAGAATGTATATACATTATTCTTAATCTTACTATCTTAACTAATTTATATGTAGGTATACTATTGTTATACATAGGTAGTTAGCTAGTAGGTTAAGTTTTAGTTTTTAATAAAAAAATTTGAAGTAACATTTGGTACCGGATGTTTAACAGATTTTGTCATAAATATGTTGCTTTAATATTTTCCTAAATATGTGGATTGATAAGCAGTTTTTGATGTTATCAGGTAAGTTATTATAAATATAGGTTGCGGATTCGATTCCCGCAGTGGTTGAATTTTTGGGATATTGTAAAATACTGTGATTTCCTCGTGAAATCATGCTCAAAAAGATGAAGGTAACCAATTTTGCAACAGAAGTCGACGAAAAAGGGGTCGAGCGAATGCGTTTTCTACGAACGCTGCCTAGCAGTAAGAGCTACTTTTTATCGGCTTCTTGTTACCCGGGTACACGCGGGTGAAGCCGAGTGCATAAATACCTAAACAAGTATTTTTTTTTACAAAATTTACCCCTATGAACCATCCTTGAAGTCATACAAATCGATTACAAAAGCATTACATCGACGACCTCTGTGGCGCAGTGGACGAAGGCCCGCCTGAGACGCAAAAGATTGCGGGTTAGATTCCGCGAGACCAATGTTTGTATGATCTGCAAATATTTGTCTCGAGTCTGGGTGTTTTCTATTTATAATATGTACGTATTTACAAAAAAAGTACCTTATCAGTCATTTAGTTCCCATAATACAAGCTCTGCTTAGTTTGGGGCTAGATGATGCTCTGTGAAATATGTCCGGCATTATTTATTTATTTACAGTCCGATTAACCGTTTCGGATATAAATGGTAGGTAATAGACAAACCAACAAATAAACAACCTCTTATATCATAAATCATCATAATCAGCCCACATCAGTCTACTGGACAGCCCCTCTCAATACTCGCCAATAAGCCCGGTATTCGGCTCTTCATCCACTTTGCCCACCGCCCTTCCTAAGTCATCGCTCCACCTAGCCGAGGGGCGCCCCCACACTACGTTTGCCCAGACGCGGTCTCCACTCAAGAACTCGTTTACCCAAACGGTTGTCGGTTCTTCGACGTATATAACCGGCCCACTGCCACTTCAGCTTGCCAATCCTCACAAGAGCGATGACTTTCCTATTCTGTCAAACCTCTTATGGCAAAAGCATATACATACACCTTGTGTCGTGTGTAAAAATATTTTTTCTTTCTTTTAGGTTTTGGTTGTACATCAAGCTATCATCTATAATGGGCGTGTCTTGGATCCTAGAATTAATTCAGGTAAAATAAGAAATAAGAAAAAACCTAAGAATAAAAAATATTTTTTCTTTCGGAAAATAGGACGACATCCAGACCCTGTTTTGAAGGTCAGAAGGTACGAGGCGTGTGGGTTCGATTCCGGCTGCGGGGAAAATTATTTCATGCTCTACACATATTTGTGAGTCTGGATGTTGAGGACACAAAATCCTAGTGTAGGGTCAAGCCTGTTGGATGTTAATTAATTATTTTGTTGGTGCTAATAGATAGATAAGTCTATTGCATTCACCAGAATAAAAAACCGGACAAGTGCGAGTCTGACTCGCGCACTGAGGGTTCCGTACAAGCTTGTATCTTCACCAAAATAATTTATATTACTCAAGTTCATATACTATGAAAGCACCAAACATTGCTCTAACGAAAAGATAAGTCGGATTGAAAGACAAACTTAACTTTGTAGTTGAAAAAATGTGTGATAAAACTACAAATGAACGATTTTCGGACTTTTTCCTTTACTTGTGCTTTACCTTGCTTCTTCCCAAATTTCATGATTCTAGGTCAACGGGAATTACTCGATAGATTATGATTTATTTGCAAGTGTCATACGAGTATATATGTGCATAAATGGTCGTTTTTATTGCTTTGATTTTTTTAGAGCTCCTCGGGACCGTAGACCTTCGTATTTGATATAAATTTCAACATGATACCTTCACGCGTTCCTGACAAAAAGGGTCTTGACAGACAGAGAGACCACGAAGTGATCCTTTATGGGTTCCGTGTTTTCCTTGTGAGGTACGGAACCCTAAAAACAACACCTACATAAGATCTTTTAAACTAAGTCGTGGTACAATAGGCGGCCTTATCGCTAACAGCAATCTCTTCCAGGTAACCGTTGTTGCTAATGAATAATTTATGACGACAGATCCGACTGGCCGACGATTCTATTCCCGTGTGGCTGTACATCCTCATGAATGCATACAATGTCTTCATAGGAGTTATAATATTCTTCCTCTTCGTTTTCAAGAAAAACATATTCCTGATGCTGTGTAAAAGGTACCACTCCTCAATCTAATACGTAATATTTTTAGCATGAATTTTACTACCTCTCTTTCCTACGAAATTTATGGGCTACTACGACCAACTCACAACGGCCTGCATAATTTTCCGAAGCAAAATATAAAATACAAAAAGTTTTTATTGAGTTTCCAAAAGATACTTAATTTTAACAATGATGAAATCTCCTTTTAAGTAAAAAAATTGGTACTTGTCATAGGAAATTTCGCTCTTGCTTAGGTCTGCTTAAACAGTTATTAAGTTATTTAACACTTGGTCTGATAGCGGCAAGATAGACGCTTCGGACTTGAGCGATGAGCTGTCGATTCTCTGTCCCAAACAATTTGAACTCGGAAGCACAGATTGTTTGCCGCATCACTGTCCATCGCGGTGGCTATAGCCTCGTCCCACATCCTGCGTGCCCTCGCTATATTCAGAATATCAAATCAAAAAATTTTTTCAAATCCAAATCCAAGATAGTTTCAAAGATTAGCTCTTCCGAAAAAAAAGACAATCATATACTTCAGCTTTAGGGATTACTAGCTTCTGTTCACGGCTTCGCCTGCGTGGTACCCGGATAAGAAGTAGCCTAAGTATTATTCTGATGTAAGTATAAGCTATGTTACTGTAAAGTTTCATCAAAATCCGTTTAGTAGTTTTTGCGTGAAAGAGTAATAAACATCCATCCTCGCAAACTTTCGCGTTTATAATAGTAGGATTATTATTAGTATAGATAGGTATACCTAGATATAAAAATAAACTTGTTTCTAGGTTCAACATCGAGAATAGATGGACTCGTAAAGACTACAAGGTGAACTCCAGCACGCGATCTGAACTTAGCAAAAGCTCCAAGAATATTTACAACAGAAGCAAGTCTACAACGGACTCCGACCTGGAAGAAGTGAACTGCATCAAGAAGAACGAAGAGGGAACCAAGATGAGCAGGCTAGAACCAGAATTCACGACTCACACAAATTAGTTTTTATTTTGTTTTTTTTTTTCAGTCAAGATTTTTTTTTATAAACGAATGTATGGTTTAAAGTGAAGACACTTAGGATCCGGCGAACGCAACTTCAATTCGAGGAAGCGTCCACAACTATTGCTATCTCTTTTTGGCTGATGCAGGCTCGCCCGTGCTTGCGCGATAGCAATATTAGCCGTTCAGATTTGTTATACATTTGGTGGTGTTCCGTAATACCAAAAATGGTGACTGAAAACGTGTTGTATTTTTCACATTGTGTTATGCTGTAACAAGACAATATAAGCTATGTACCTAATAAAACAATATGTAAGACATTGTTGTTTTTAATATGAAACAAATAAGATGAAAACATGTCTTAAATGACGTAAAAATATCCAAAATGCGATTCGTTTACATTTCATTTTAGGTAAGTATTTTGAAAAAATATTTATCAAGGTACCTAGATAGTACTATTTGAATGCAAATAATAACATAATATGATGGAAATAAACTCTAATTGCAAATTATTTTGGTATTACAATTTTATGGGAAATTCATCCTCCGCAGGCCTCTTAAGACAGAGCGCCAAAGATCGTCGATCGAGACGATAGGGCAAGACCGTTCCTGGTCTGGTCTCAGAAAAGACAAAACAGTATTTGATTATGATTTTAACTCTAGAATATTATGCATATAGAAAGTGAAAACGACCTTGAAATTTTAGTCGTCTCTTACGAACGAACTTGAGCACAATCTTCCAAATTTTATATTTTTTGTGAAAATAACAGTTTGTTAGTGAGAAGTATAGTGGTGTTATAGTAAAATTATGTTTTATAGGCATTTTATCTTACAAGACTATCCTCAAGTTAATTAGCCGTATTTTTTTCTAACCTCAAAGTATAAGATCGGGGATGTCATGCTGGGCTTACATGGTGCAAGTCCGTCATATACTATGCCGGTCTTGCCTTAATTCAGAGATCATAAACATTTTTCTGCCATCCAAATTTTGAAGTTAAAATTATGGCATACGTCGGTCATAATTTTTTTTTCTACTCCTAGACTGTAATTGGCCTATTAAACCCCCCCCCAAATCAGTTTTTTAATAACTTACATTATTATACACTAGTTGTTGCCGGCGGCTTCGCCCGCGTGGTATGTTATTAAAAGTAGCATATGACCGTCTTCAGGCTTCAAACTATGTCCTACAACTTTTGAATGAATCGAACCAAGGATTACAATTTATACAAAGTTTAGAACTCAATTGCAAACCCCAAAGGGTAGTTTTGAAGTAATAAAAAATACGTGTTTCATTATTTTCTTTGTACAGAGTTTTGAGCGAATAAAACTTTTTTTTTTTATAAAAACCACCCTTATTAGGGGTCGATTTTCGAAAATTAGATTAGCCTATGTATTATCACAGATCCTAAACGATCTACATTCCAAATTTCATCAAAATCGGTTTAGTAGTTACGGAGATACGTGGTAACAAACATTCACACACACACACACGCGCCCGCACACACAGACTTTCCCATTTATTATATTAAGTAGGATATACAAGCGCATTACTAGATATTTACTTACTCGACAACTTCATATTGAATTTTATAATGTTTGCGACTACCTACCTACTATAGTACCTAGTTGTATAGTGTTAATTAGATTATTTTAAGAACAAAGACTAAATGCTGAATTGGTGTTTACTGAAATTAATTTAATTCATTAAATTTAAAAAAAAATAAAAAAATGCTGGACATATTTCACGCAGCATCATTTAGCACCAAACTAAGTAGAGCTTGTATTAGTGGAACTACATGACTGATATACTACTTATATACATTTTTTGTTGTAAATACATACATATTATACGAAACACCCAGACCCCAGACAAACATTTGTTAATCATACAAACATTTGTCCCGCAGCGGGAATCGAACCCGCAACCTTCTGCGTCTCAGGCAGGCGTTCACCCACTGCGCCACAAAGGTTGTCAAAATGTGCCATGTCTAGATGGCATAATCGTTATTTTTAGTTAAGTACTAAAACTGACATATAATGTATCAAATATTATATATGTTATATTTTTTTAGTCATATAAATAAAATATATATTATGATATGTATTTCTTTCTTTTATTAGTACACAATCCTTTGACTACTCATTCACATCACTGTTCCCAGTAACAACTTGCAATAAAGAAACTACATGACTGATATACTATATATTATACATAGAAAACACCAAGATCCGAGACAAATATATGCATACACAAACATTTGTCCCGCGGCGGGAAACGAACTTGCGTCTCAGGCGGACCTTCATTATTTTTATAACAGGAAAATAATCTGATTTTAATTCAAAGAAAAATATAAGTAAATAAAATTACGGAATAACATCATACAATTTATTGTCTAAATTCATTAAAAAACAAACACTTTTTTAATAATACATAGTTTTTACGTAACAGGTTGCAAGCCCAACTCATTGCAACACTAACATAGGGTATCTGTTAGCAGATTTACCCCTCGTCAACAAAAAAAAAAAGAAAAAAAGGGCATGCCAGTTTCCTCACGACGTTAACTATCGCTGTTATTGCCATACATTATTCGAGTACCAAAATTAATAAGTACGCAACCAGGGTCGAACCCATGACCTAAAGATCGCAAGTATGGTTAAGCCAGCACGGCTAAATTACTTGATTACCTAAAACCTCATTAAAATCAGGTGATTCATATTGTAAAACGGGAATTTTCACGTATCATACTATCGATGAAGGCACCGACTTAGTTTCGACTTATTCCGAGAGCCTTCGCAGGGCGCGCGAGCGTAGCGGCCGCGTTGTAGAGATTGCTGCAGCTGCCACATCGTCTTCGACCACCAGCAGTGCAAGACGCGACGCGGAAGGAGAGTCACACAATCACTCTGATGAAGACTCTCGGAATGAGTGGAAACTTAGTCTTAGAGCGGCAGTGCGCAGCGCAAGACGCGACGCGGAAGGAGAGTCACACAATCACTCTAATGAAGGCTCTCTGAATGAGTGAAAACTTAGTCTTAGAGCGGCAGCGCGTAGCGCAAGACGCGACGCGGAAGGAGAGTCACACAATCACCCCGATGAAGACTCTCGGAATGAGTGGAAACTTAGTCTTAGAGCGGCAGCGCGCATCGCAAGACGTGACGCGGAAGGAGAGTCACACAATCACTCTAATGAAGACTCTCGGAATGAGTCGAAACTTAGTCGGCGCTTTCACCCATAGTACGACACGATAAATTCCCGTTTTACAATATGAATGATGAAATTGACGATAGTGTGTTGATGAACAATCAGCTGATGGTTAAGGGCACACTGCTCTCGACTCTCTCGCAAAGCATCTTCAGGTCAGGTTGGATCCAAGTGTGTTCCGGAGTGAGCTTCTTCTGTTTGTGCTCCGTCCGCCTCGGCGGGGGGATGGCCGGCTTGAACGCCATTTTGGAGCCATCATACAGATTGAACACCTGAACTGGCGATCTGAGGGAAAAGGTTACGTACAGGGTTAAAACAAGTGGTTGAGAATCATTTCGTTTTCGGCGTTGTCTAACGGGAGGTAACAAAAGAAAAAAATACTAAACCTACTTAATTATGTTATTCCAAATGCTAGACACCTTGATACTTTGCCTACCTTGACTTTATTTTATCGTACCTACTAGTTTTTTTTTTTACACAAGACTTCGAGCTGCCTACCTATCTATTGCTATACCCTTAGACAGGGATCATACGAGATACCTACCTATAAACATCATCTATGTACCTACCATGTGAAAGCAATAAAGTATTGAGTATTGAGGTGCATGATAAATAATGAAACTTGTCTACGACAACTCATTCTGGAAAATCTTTTATTTTCGTTGGCGTTACTGCGGCCATCTTACATCCTATAAACCTAAGTTCTATACATACGTGGACCAGGTTAAAACCTAAAAAGTATATTTAAGGCAAATTAAAACTAAAAAAAAAGACAATAAAGACTTTCTCTAAAAAAAGGTTATCTATCCCGAACAACTCTTGTTAGGGTTAAGTTCGCCTTTGTACATGTCCTATACATAAGTTTCTAATCTGTATTTTCTGTGTGTACAATAAAGAAATAATGAGTCACCTATAATAATAAATAAAGTTAGACATTTTCACACAGCATCATCTAGCCCCGAAGTGAGCAGAGCTTGTGTTATGGGAACTACATGACTGATATACTACTTATATAAACTATTTTTGTAAATACATGCATATTATACATAGAAAACACCCAGACCCTAGACAAATATTCGCAATTACAAACATTGTACAAAAAGTATATAAGTGGTACATCAGTCATGTAGTTCCCATAATATAAGCTCTGCTTAGTTTGATGCTAGATCATGCTGTGTGAAAAAAAAAAGAAACACAGAAGTTTATATGAAAATAAAAATAAAATGCTTCCCAGCAGTACGCACAGCTTGTTCAGTTCCTGCGGCAGAGTGCCCTTCAGCACCGCGGCGGCAGTTTCCCTGACGGTGGGATGGTACTCACAGCTTGTTCAGTTCCTGCGGCAGAGTGCCCTTTAGCACCGCGGCGGCAGTTTCCCTGACGGTGGGATGGTACTCACAGCTTGTTCAGTTCCTGCGGCAGAGTGCCCTTTAGCACCGCGGCGGCAGTTTCCCTGACGGTGGGATGGTACTCACAGCTTGTTCAGTTCCTGCGGCAGAGTGCCCTTTAGCACCGCGGCGGCAGTTTCCCTGACGGTGGGATGGTACTCACAGCTTGTTCAGTTCCTGCGGCAGAGTGCCCTTTAGCACCGCGGCGGCAGTTTCCCTGACGGTGGGATGGTACTCACAGCTTGTTCAGTTCCTGCGGCAGAGTGCCCTTTAGCACCGCGGCGGCAGTTTCCCTGACGGTGGGATGGTACTCACAGCTTGTTCAGTTCCTGCGGCAGAGTGCCCTTTAGCACCGCGGCGGCAGTTTCCCTGACGGTGGGATGGTACTCACAGCTTGTTCAGTTCCTGCGGCAGAGTGCCCTTCAGCACCGCGGCGGCAGTTTCCCAGACGGTGGGATGGTACTCACAGCTTGTTCAGTTCCTGCGGCAGAGTGCCCTTCAGCACCGCGGCAGCAGTTTCCCAGACGGTGGGATGGTACTCACAGCTTGTTCAGTTCCTGCGGCAGAGTGCCCTTCAGCACCGCGGCGGCAGTTTCCCAGACGGTGGGATGGTACTCACAGCTTGTTCAGTTCCTGCGGCAGAGTGCCCTTCAGCACCGCGGCGGCAGTTTCCCTGACGGTGGGATGGTACTCACAGCTTGTTCAGTTCCTGCGGCAGAGTGCCCTTCAGCACCGCGGCGGCAGTTTCCCTGACGGTGGGATGGTACTCACAGCTTGTTCAGTTCCTGCGGCAGAGTGCCCTTCAGCACCGCGGCGGCAGTTTCCCTGACGGTGGGATGGTACTCACAGCTTGTTCAGTTCCTGCGGCAGAGTGCCCTTCAGCACCGCGGCGGCAGTTTCCCTGACGGTGGGATGGTACTCACAGCTTGTTCAGTTCCTGCGGCAGAGTGCCCTTCAGCACCGCGGCGGCAGTTTCCCTGACGGTGGGATGGTACTCACAGCTTGTTCAGTTCCTGCGGCAGAGTGCCCTTCAGCACCGCGGCGGCAGTTTCCCTGACGGTGGGATGGTACTCACAGCTTGTTCAGTTCCTGCGGCAGAGTGCCCTTCAGCACCGCGGCGGCAGTTTCCCTGACGGTGGGATGGTACTCACAGCTTGTTCAGTTCCTGCGGCAGAGTGCCCTTCAGCACCGCGGCGGCAGTTTCCCTGACGGTGGGATGGTACTCACAGCTTGTTCAGTTCCTGCGGCAGAGTGCCCTTCAGCACCGCGGCGGCAGTTTCCCTGACGGTGGGATGGTACTCACAGCTTGTTCAGTTCCTGCGGCAGAGTGCCCTTCAGCACCGCGGCGGCAGTTTCCCTGACGGTGGGATGGTACTCACAGCTTGTTCAGTTCCTGCGGCAGAGTGCCCTTCAGCACCGCGGCGGCAGTTTCCCTGACGGTGGGATGGTAGTGCGTGGTGAGGGCGGCGAGCTCGGACACCTTGGCCGCGTGCGCTCCGCTGTGCTCCGGAGACGCGATGAAAGGATCGAAGCGACCCGAGCCGCAGCCCTCCTCGTTGTCGAACAGCATCGTCACTGCTTTACTTTGCTGTGGGCAGAACTCATCAATTAATCATCAGCTGTTCTGATTACGTACTCTGACCAAATTGGAGACATTTTAGAAAAAGGCCAGGTCATAAGTACACTAAACCGCCGAGCCTGTATGAAGAATGTGATGAGGATGAATGAAGCGAATGAGCTATGCCAGGATCGTAGCAAGTGGAAATCCACTTGCTACGATCTGCCTACCCCTCCGATCTCTGCCTACACCTCCGGGAAACAGGCGTGACTATATGTATGTATGTATGTTCTGATTACTAAACATGTCGTAACTGATATGTGAACTAGCTTCTGCCCACGGCTTCGCCCGCGTGGTACCTCGATTAAAAGTGGCCTATGTGTTATTCTGATGGATAAGCTATGTTACTGTATCGTTTCATCAAAATCCGTTCGAGTAACAAACATCCATTCTCACAAACGTTCGCGTTTATAATATTAGTAGGATAGGATTGAATGATAGATTTACTTCTGTGGTTTTTAATTAATTATTTTTTTCTTTCATACAGATAATATGTAATTATTTTGTTTTTGCATAAAAAGGTTCTTTGCTGAACAGTTTCACACAGCATCATCTAGTCCCAAACTAAGCAGAGCTATTCTACTTATTTTATATTTTTTTGTAAATACATATAATAAATAGAAAACACCCAGACCCGCGACAAATATTTGCAGATCATACAAACATCTGTTCTGCGGCGGTAATCGAACCCGCAACCTTCTGGGTCTCAGGCGGGCGTTTACCCACTGCGCCACAGAGGTCGTCAAAAGATAATTCTAGATCTGGGTCAAAGCAATAGCATTGCCATTCAGCGTGGCGATGCGGTCAGTATTTTGGGAATGCATCCGTCTGGTAGTGATCTGGATCATTCGAGCTGTCTATAGATAGTTTGCAACGGTCTTTAGATAGCTAGCTGTTTCATGCAGCCAGTATTTTGGGAACGCTTCCGTCTGGTAGTGATCTGGATCAGTCGAGCTATCTATAGATAGTTTGCAACGGTCTTTAGATAGCTAGCTGTTTCATGCTGTCAGTATTTTGGGAACGCTTCCGTCTGGTAGCGATCTGGATCAGTCGAGCTGATAGTTTGCAACGGTCTTTAGATAGCTAGCTGTTTCATGCGGTCAGTATTTTGGGAACGCTTCCGTCTGGTAGTGATCTGGATCAGTCGAGCTATCTATAGATAGTTTGCCACGGTCTTTAGATAGCTAGCTGTTTCATGCAGCCAGTATTTTGAGAACGCTTACGTCTGGTAGTGATCTGGATCAGTCAAGCTATCTATAGATAGTTTGCAACGGACTTTAGATAGCTAGCTGTTTCATGCAGCCAGTATTTTGAGAACGCTTATGTCTGGTAGTGATCTGGATCAGTCGAGCTATCTATAGATAGTTTGCAACGGTCTTTAGATAGCTAGCTGTTTCATGCGACCAGTATTTTGGGAACGCTTCCGTCTGGTAGTGATCTGGATCAGTTAAGCTGTCTATAGATAGTTTTCAACGGACTTTAGATAGCTAGCTGTTTCATGCGACCAGTATTTTGGGAACACTTCCGTATGGTAGTGATCTGGATCAGTTAAGCTGTCTATAGATAGTTTGCAACGGTCTTTAGATAGCTAGCTGTTTCATGCGGCCAGTATTTTGGGAACACTTCCGTATGGTAGTGATCTGGATCAGTTAAGCTGTCTATAGATAGTTTGCAACGGTCTTTAGATAGCTAGCTGTTTCATGCGGCCAGTATTTTGGGAACACTTCCGTATGGTAGTGATCTGGATCAGTTAAGCTGTCTATAGATAGTTTGCAACGGTCTTTAGATAGCTAGCTGTTTCATGCGGCCAGTATTTTGGGAACACTTCCGTATGGTAGTGATCTGGATCAGTTAAGCTGTCTATAGATAGTTTGCAACGGTCTTTAGATAGCTAGCTGTTTCATGCGGCCAGTATTTTGGGAACACTTCCGTATGGTAGTGATCTGGATCAGTTAAGCTGTCTATAGATAGTTTGCAACGGTCTTTAGATAGCTAGCTGTTTCATGCGGCCAGTATTTTGGGAACACTTCCGTATGGTAGTGATCTGGATCAGTTAAGCTGTCTATAGATAGTTTGCAACGGTCTTTAGATAGCTAGCTGTTTCATGCGGCCAGTATTTTGGGAACACTTCCGTGTGGTAGGGATCTGGATCAGTTGAACCAGCTTCGTCTAAAAAAAAAGCTGTTTTTTAATTAGAAGGGATTGTGTATGGGTGCCATCCAAGCACATTACGTCGGTCACTTAAAGCAGCGAACCAGTTCGCGTTCGGTAATTAATCAAACCACGCGTTTCATTACAATACTCGATACATTTATTGCTTTCACATGGTAGGTACATAGATGATGTTTATAGGTAGGTATCTCACATGAACCCTGTCTAAGGGTATAGTAACAGATAGGTAGGCAGGCCGAGGTTTTGCGTAAACAAACTAATTATTCATATCTACAGTAAACAAAGTTAGGTTTCTCGAATTAACTTTGTATTAGGGTATGGCGGTATGGTATAATTTCATCAGTATCATAAGTTTCTATTACAATTGATTTTTTATAGCAAGTTCCTTATGGATCATCCGGTATGCACAACTAGTTATGCCATCCCAAATATAAGTTCCGTCAGACACAACTTGGCACAGCTAATAAATCCTTCCTGGGCAGATCCGACTCAGATAGGTTAGGTTTTTTTATACCTATCAGTTAAAATTTAAAAAAAAGGATGTACGGTCCGCACACCCTAGATTGGAGATAGTTTTCAAATCAAATCAAATATTTTTATTTTAAGAAAAATGATTGTACAGACCACTTAGAAAAAAAATAACAAAACTATAGGTAGGTACCTAAAACAAAACAAAATCATGCGCGTTTTATATCAGAATAATAATAAATAATAAATGGTTTTTATTTCTGTAGCAGAATTTTTAACAATTTCATTAGGGTTGGGACCTTCATTTAAGTAGAAAATACTTGTGTTAGAAGGCCCCGCTCTTCTAATATCTAAGACTATAGTAACAGTTTTTAGGTTTTACTTATTTATGCTAATTTAGAAAAATAAAAAATAAAATAAAATAAAATGTAAGTAGGGTGTTTGCTTGTATGTGGAGTGTGTGTGAGAGAGTGTGCCTGTAGGTTCTCCTGATACTGCCAGTCTCTTAAGAGTTTGGATATCTCAGGAGTAACATGTGTGTGTGTAAGTGTGTTTGTGTGTGTGGAGGGAGGTTTACGCGTGTAGGTTGTTCTAATGCCAGTAAGTCTAAGGGAACGAAGGCAGGTTTTTTTTTTTTTTTTTTTTTTTCAAAAATGCTTCCGTCTCTTCATAGTTTTTAGTCTGTATCCATTTAATTAAAGTTTTCTTACAATCATAATACTGCATTGGGTAAATATTTAGACTTCTGTTAATTACATTATACAAATGAGCTGACTGTATTGCATACTGACTACGAGCAAATCTAGTTTTAGTACCAATAACCTTAGCAACCTTGTCTTTTCTTCGACGATTTACAATAGCAGGATCATAGATTAGTGTTTTTTGCATTTTTAGGACAACCTGTAAAATATATAGTTTCCTCACAGACAATAACTGGCTCATTGAGTAGAGCATATTCGTAGAAAATCTATACGGTTTAAAATACATAACCTTCACCAACACTCTTTGTGCTCGTTCTATTTCCATAAATTTGGTTTTTGCTGCTCCACCCCATATGGAAATACAATATAACAACACTGACTGAGCTAAGGCAACATAAATTTTCTTCAAAAGAGGTTCTTGAGCAATATGTCTCAATGTTTTAAAAAAACTCAGAAAAACTAATACTTAGATAAATTTAAGCGAACGCGAACTGGTTCGCTGCTTTTAAGCCTGAATTCATAGTCGGGGGTTGAACAGTCCCCCAAAATCCATCATTCAGCATTCGCCTTATGACTGGGTGCATAAAGATTGAATTCGCACTTGAGTTTTTACATAGCGCCCGAACAGTCCCCTAGGGGAGCCCCTATTTGACTATGAATTCGGGCCTTAGTGACCGACTTAATGTGCTTGGATGGCAAAAATGAAGTGGGTGAATGTACGTGCCCGTACATGTAGGTATAGTTACCTGCGCGAGCTGGTGAAGCAGCACCAGACACGCGAGCGTGCCGTTGTGTTGCAGCTGCAGTGACAGCGTCGCGAGGCGTTTCGCGAACGATTGCAACACGGCGACCGACACGCGACGCGCGCGGGCGCAGATCTGGGTTACAGCTTCCAGGATTATCTTCGCGTCTTCGTGGGTGCTACCTGAAAGTTATTATTGAATTGATTTCATTTAATAATACAATTATAGCTAGGTATTACCAGAGTAGGTGCTAAGTATGTACGTACTGGTGCTTAGTAGGTCTGTATACTATAGATGTCTAGTCACTTATGATGATATCGATGAAGTAGGTCAAGTAGACTGTAGTCACGCTAGCTTAATCGTAACTTCAGTTCAATCGCTTAGCTAACTGCAGTTCAGACCAACTTAGCAACTTCCGCGTCAATCCCAGCTTTAAATGTCTAGACCCAGGAATTTAGGTTATACCTAGTGCAGACTACACTCTTCGAAGTTCTAGATTATTAAGTTGGCATTCGCCAGGAGACGCAAGGAGTCGGTATGTGTTTAAGTAAGTAATGGTTATTTGTTAGTGGATGAATAAATGAAAATACTTTATTGTACACCATAAGATAAAAAAATATTCATCATAAACATGCGGAAAATGCACACCTGTGGCGAACCTACTACCTATTATACTACAAGTACATACCTACTATGTTAATATATTTATTTATAATTATATAATAAATACCTACACAAATATATTATATTCGGGTAAATACAAATACATATAAGTACTTTCATTATTTATATATTACCATAAATAAACTATATGTAAATAAGTAAAAATAATATCTATCTATTTATCGTATAAAATAATACACATACTTACAAATGATGATGCGCCCGTTCGCCTAGTCTAATGGAAACGTGAACTGGTTCCTGAGCTGCCGTACTAACTGTTGCATAGGCTGTGGCGGCACCGGCCGACCACAAGCGATATTCGTACGCGTCGCGGCTCGCAAAACCAGTCTCGACCTAGCATTTGTCGCGGAGCCCGCGTTTATTTACTGCTTAATATTGCTTGTTTGTGCGCTTGTTATTTCTATCTATTTTTCATCTATCTACCTATATCTGACTTTCTACTATTTACTCCTTCTATATACTGTGGTGTTTGTGGTGTAATAAACTGTGTTTCCGTGAACCTTTGGATTTGATTGTTCCGGACATCGAAACTACCTAGCCAGGTACCTACCTACATACTAGGAATACCACCTTATCCCAAACACCTATATATCAAACGAAACATCCTACTATATTATTATAAACACGAAAGTTGTTTGTTACTCTTTCACGCAAAAACTACTGAACGGATTTTGATGAAACTTAACAGTAATATAGCTTATACATCAGAATAACACATACGCAACTTTATATCCGGGTACCACGCGGACGAAGCCGTGGACAGAGGCTAGTATATTATATGGCGAACACAGTTGGTGTGTCCATTTGAAAGTTTAAGATCTTCCACCGAGCTGATCCATCTGATCCACTTTCCCAGGATCCTAAGACCTACAGTTGTTTGGTAATGTATGTTCAGATTGCGTTAAAACTCCGCTTGCGTGATCTAGACACTTCGATGGCCATCTGTGTATTGTATGTGGTAGCTCTTCGTATTTTAGTAATATCAGTAGTTCGTTGCTCTACGTTAATGTGATGTTACGTAGTTCAATCATGTGGCGAGAGATGTCGCTACTGATGAACTACAAATTTCAGGTCCACGTTCAGCGAGCCCCCGGAGCCGGCGAGGATCGCCAGCACCGTCCTGACGCAGAGCAGCTACTCCAGGATCTGCTCCTCCGTCAGCAGGTGACAGTATACATACCCGCATGCGCATGCAGCATATTAGCGTAGAGATGCGCGTGGAACTTGGCCGGGTCCACGTTCAGCGAGTCCCCGGAGCCGGCGAGGATCGCCAGCACCGTCCTGACGCAGAGCAGCTTCTCCCGCGACGCGACCTGCTCGTCCGTCAGCAGCTGACCCAGGATGGACACCAGGTCCGAGTAGTACTCCAGATTTATCACGTGCGTGAACCTGCAAATACGAGAAAGTCATAGTTTATTAAAGTTTCAAAGATCAATTTGCGTTAATTTTACTTACTGCCAGTTCATCCGCGACCAGGGGTCTAGACAAATACCTCACGCTTACTTTTCCTTTCACGCTAACGCAAATTTGTCAAGGTAAAACTTGGCAGCTGTCACATGGCATTTCCGCAGCTAATGTCATTCCAATACAATTCAATCTTTCCGCAGGCGTTAACGTCAACAGAAAGTGGTATTTGTCTAGATCCCCAGGCCAGGAAAGAGAGGCAAGAAACCAAGCTGGCGGACAGGTATTTTAATGGGCAAAAGTAATTTATTTATTGAGGAAGTTCAACAGAGAAATAGCTTAAATGATTCATTCGTCCCGGGTCTGGGTGCTGTGGTACCACGGTGCTAGAAGTTCCTGATATCCGGGACACTGGGAATCCTAGTGTAGGGTTAGGACTATGTGTGTGTCTGTTTATTATTAGTAAGTGTTAATTTATTATTTGTCTCTCAGTCAAACAATCAATCAGGACAGTAGATAAATTAATGTGACCGACATAGATTTTATGATTTTTTTGTTTGAACGCGCTGATATCCGGAAAAACAGGTCAGATTCGAAAAATTATTTCTGCATTTGATAGCCCAATTCTTGAGGAAGATTTATAGGCTATTTAACATCACGTTACGACCCTTAAAAGCCAAGCAAAAGAAGTAATAGCGCGGACCGGCGATGCGACGCGGCCGTGGCACAGCTAGTTTAGTTATGTACCTGTTTAATTACTCGTAGTTAAAATAGTTTTTGTTTGGTTCTTTTCGAAAGCGGGCTCTAATATTCGCGACACGATTTTTCAAATTTCTGCTGATATAACCGTTCTTTCAAGTTTTTGTACATTATTTTTGACCCAAATGTACATATGGATAATACATATGGAGCAGAAGAGATCCATATATACATATGGATCTCTTCTGCTCCAGTGGCGAATCCGGCGGCGGCGGCTAAGCGCAGATTTCATTTCTGCGTAGCGAAATTGAGGTTCAATCTAAAATTCATCTTTCATTTTGTTCTTATTTTTATCTGTTTGTATAACTACTAAATAACTAACTTTGTATTTATTCAGTTGTACTGTTTCCTGTCCAGCTCACACTCTTTATGTATCTTCACGCTGTATCTACACATGAAAACCTTCTATTGGCCTTCTGTGTTATATTATTATGTATTTCTAAAGAAAGAAGAAATAAAATTATTTATTTGGCAACAACAAAGCACTGAAAGTACACACAAAAAAAATATAAATAGACACTATAAATACCTAAGATTTTAACAAAAACATAGTGACAAAGAGAAGAATTCTGTGCTAATTAGTCCCATCTGTGCCGTGTGGGCAAAACAGGTCCCGTCTCAGCTTAGTTATATTTGCTGTTGGTTTTTATAAAAATAAATATAATAATCATAATAGATAATGCTGGACATTTTTCACACAGCATCATCTAGCCCCAAACTAAGCAGAGTTTGTATTATGGGAACTACATGACTGATATACTACTTATATACTTTTTTTTGTAAATACATACATATTATACATAGAAAAACACCCAGACCCGAGACAAAATATTTGTAGATCTTACAAACATTTGTCCCGTGACAGGAATCGAACTCGCAACCTTCTGCGACTCAGGCGGACCTTCGCCCACTGCGCCACAGAGGTCGTCCTGCCAATTGAACATATATAAAGTATGATTATAACTGACTTGGCGAGTCCGTTGAGCGCTGCAGCGAGCAGACCGGATCTGGGCCCGGTCTTCAGCAGGCGGAAGTAGATGTGGAAGACTGTCTTGGTCACCTCCGTGAGGTTCCGGCGCCGCGCCAGCTCGCTCTCCTGCGCCTCCGTCTCCAGCAGCTCGCGCTCCACCTCCTTCAGCTTCTTGTTGCGCTACAATACCATCATCAACATCGACATCAAGATCAAGATCAACAGCAATATCGACATCGACATCAAGATCAAGATCAAGATCAACAGCAACATCGAAATCGACATCGACATCGACATTGACATCAACATCGACATCAACATCGCAAACAAAATATGACAACTTCTGTGGCGCAGTGGGCGAAAGCTTCCTGACACGCAGAAGGTTACGGGTTCGATTCTCGCCGCGGGACAAATGTCTGTATGACCTGCATATATTTGTCTCGGGTCTGGTTGTTTCCTATGTATAATATGTATGTACCTCGTGTGTTCATAAGTCTTGAGACACAGTAAAACTAAAATATTTTTGGAGCTAAGTTGAGTATTCATTTATTGGATATTAAAATTAAAACTACTGACATCTAGATCTGTATTTAAAAATAAATCATTCAAAATGGCCGCCTTTGCATTCAATGCAGGCCTTCAAACGCGTGCGCCATTCATCTATGGCGGCACGAATCTTTTCAATGGGAATCCGTTTCGATTCTTTAATAAGGGCTCGCTTGAGAGAATCCAGATTTGGGTGAGACTTTCTGCATGCCCTCAGCTCCAATTCCGCCCATAAAGAATAATCCAAAGGATTCAAGTCAGGGCTTGACGAGGGCCAATCTTCGCTCCGAATGAAGCCTGGCAAATTGGCCTCCAGCCAACGTTGGGTAGTCTTAGCTTTATGGGAGGGAGCAGAGTCCTGTTGGAAAACCCAGTATTTTCCAGCGAATAGCGTATCATTTAATGGTTTAACCACCGCTTCCAATATGTCGGTTTGGTAATTTTGTGCCTTCACCTTGACGCCTTGCTGACAAAAATGAAGCGAAGTGACCCCCTCGTAGGAAACACCCCACCAAACCATCACACTTGCTGGATGATGAGTGCGCTGGACATTGCGTACAGATGGCTGGACGTCCTTTGAACTTCTGGCGTAAACCTTATTGTTCTGCCGGTTAAACTTTTCTTCCACCGTGAAGATCTTTTCATCGGTAAACAGGATATTTTTTGGATCGTGTCTCTTCAATAGGTTCCGACATCGTTCCAGTCGCAATTTACGAAGACGCTCGTAATAATGCACTTTCCTTCGACTGTAGGCCTTTAGTTTAAGATCATATTTAAGTATCCTGTTCACCGATATTCGCGAAATGTTGGTCTGCAGAGCTAATTTCTTTTGAGTCCGGCAAGGGTTGCGACGAATTCGCTCTCTGATTACTTTGATGTTGGCGGGCGTCCTTACAGACCGCGGGCGGCCACATCTTCCACGGTCTTCTAAAGAGCCGGTCTCCTTGTACCTCTTTATGGTATAATACACAAAGTTCCGACTACATCCCAAACTTTGGATTTCACTAAAAACTTGCATTGGTTTTTTTCCTGCTTGAAACAGTGAAATTACAGTCGCACGCAAATCTTTTGTTGGCGCCATTTTCACGGAGAATGAAACAAATATTCAAATGTATATTTTTTCTGATTCAAAACATTCGAAATTTAAAATTTTAAAAGTTTAAAAAAGGTTGCATGAATTACTTTCTTTTTAAATTAATTAAATAAGTTCGTCTCAAAACTTATGAACACACGAGGTATTTACAAAAAAATATGTATAAAAGTCATATGTGTTATTCTGATATATAATCTATATTACTGTAAAGTTTCATCAAAATCCGTTCAGTAGTTTGCAAAAACAAACGCAAGTGAAAGAGTAACAAACATCCAGCCTCACAAACTTTCATGTTAATAGAGTAGGATTTATTTACGATCTATCTATCTATGTTCTCTTTTGATGCTTCAGCGGGCAGAGTTACATCAGTACGAACCTTCTTCTCTTTCTTGGACAGATTGAGGATCCTCTTCTTATGCTTCTCCTCTTGCTTCTTCTTGTGCTTGACATCAGCTTCCAGGTCCATGTCGACGTCGCGTATCCTCAGCGTGAGGAGTGAGTCAAGCGCGGAGGGGACGAGCCGCTCCCCGCGCCGTTTCACCAGCTGATTTATCAGACGGACTATCTGAGGATCAGGAAAAGGATTATTCTTAATCAACCGACTTCAAAAAAGAAGCAGGTTCTCAATTAGTCTGTTTTTTTGTATGTTTTTTTTGTAAGCGATATTTAAAACGCGTTTGTTAAACTATTAGTTACCTACTTAAAATGTTCTGCATGCTTACTCAATTCTACTAATATTATAAACGCGAAAGTTTGTGAGGACGGATGTTTGTTACTCTTTCACGCAAAAACAACGGATTTTCATGAAACTTTACACTAATATTTGTTATATAAAACTAGCTTCTGCCCACGGCTTCGCCCGCGTGGTTCCCGGATAAAAAATAGTCTGTGTTATTCTGATGTATAAGCTATATTACTGTAAAGTTTCATAAAAATCCGTTCAGTAGTTTTTGCGTTAAAGATTAACAAACATCCATCCTCACAAACTTTCGCGTTTATAATAGTAGTATGATTGCCACCTCTGGCCAGTTGGATTCGGTTGTTCATTCCCCTGAGGTATTTTGATGTTAGTGTCAAAACAACAAGGACCTAATATTTTTGTTTTCTCTTCCATCGACAAAACAATAGGTTTGAAGTTCTGTATTGGTACTTACAGTGAGTGTAATGTCCCCTTTCTTGTCCTCCTGGAAGACGGTGACGCATGCCTCGTTGACTATAGCGCGCGCCCTGCTTTCCCTGCAGTCGAGGAAGGGTACGATGCTCTGCGCTATGTTGGTGGAGTAGTTGAAGTTGGGCCGTGACACGAGCAGACTTGCCATGCACTGGAGTGAGACCAGCGCTAAGCTGACGGAAGATTCGTCTGGTTTCCTGGAAATATATTCGTACAGGTCAAATCTCGAAGGTTGTCTGGAAGAAGGAATGGCGATAAATAATATTCAATATAATGGATGTAATAAGAAATTTCTCCAAGCTGAAATCCACATATTCTAAAAATCATTGGGATATTTTTGTCATAGTCTTTTTCTAAAAGACTATAGGAAATCCATTGGTTCTGGAGATATTTAGATTTGAGATATTGTACCTTATTGTAGATGAAAATACATTATGTACTTGACAATGCCCCTTTACAGCAGCTAATATTATTTATTATTACTTGTTATTTTTTTAAACTTCTTTTGTATGTACATTTTTTTTTGTCAATGTTTCTTTACAGCTGCTAATTAATCTATTCTTAAGTAACCTAATTATGTAAACATTGATATGTATGTAAGTAAAATACTTGCCTGTTTCTAGCACCCTTCCAAGTCCTACAATGTAAGTTTTCGACGTAACCAAGTGTACTATAGGTTCCCATGGTTAAAAATCAATGAGGATGAGTTATAAACACATGGGGTCTCATTACGAAAGGTGGTTTAAATCGGTGGTTTATCTTTTAGACCTTTGATTCCTGATTTTCAAGACAAATTGTTGTGCAAAGGAAACAAGGCTTAAAATTGAATGCTATAGTATAATAGCCGACAGTCTATGTGACATTTCAAAAAGAGGTTTGACTACAAATAACTGCTAAAAGATAAACCAGGCGGTCACCTAGTTTATTTCTATCATAACTTAACCTCTTTTTGAGAACCTACTTTTTTTGGTAGCCAATCAAAATTATGTTTTTCTTTTTTATTTTGGTTTAGAAGTGTTTTTTAAATTAAACGGTCATCCCGCGGTTTTATTTTATTTTTAAATTGTCGACCGTAGTGGCTTTGCAATAATACTTTTTTTTCGATAAGGTATATTTAAACCATGGTTTAGTGGATCTGACAGAACTTGAGTTCAACTCGAGTTTAGACCACGTTTCGTAATGAGACCGATGGTGTTTTTGTAATTTGCTTTAGTGTGCAATAAGATTTATATATCTATTTCAAAAATTACCACTCATCAGCGCTTTAACGATCATAATCATCATCATTATCAACAGCCTGTTGAAGTCCACTGCTAAGCACAGGACTCCCCCAAAGAACGCCTGTACCTCTAGACTACCCTTTACCATAATTTAAGAACTTTGTAGAACTTATCAAAGCTGAAATCCTACTTCTATTATAAACGCGAAAGTCTGCGAGGATGGATGTTTGTTCCACTTTCACGCAAAAACTAATGAACGTATTTTCATGAAACTTTACAGTAATATAGCTCATACATCAGAATAATCACATAAGCTACTTTTTATTCAGTTACCACGCGGGCCAAGCCGTGAGCAGAAGCTAGTATTACATTTTTAATAGCCTGAGACGACCTCTGTGACGCAGTGGGCGAAGGCTCGCCTGAGGCGCAGAAGGTTTGGGACAAATATTTGCATGATATGCAAATATTTGTCTCGGGTCTGGATGTTTTCTATCTATAATATGTATGTATTTACAAAAACAAAGTATATAAGTAGTATATCAGTCATGTAGTTCCCATAACACAAGCTCTGCTTAGTTTGGGGGCTAAATGATACTGTGTGAAAAATGTCCAGCAATATTTATATTTGGGATGTATTAAAACATTTTCTGTCTAACTACCCTCAAAAGATCTACGCACTGAGTGTGTATCTGAGGATGTGCAATCATGGGGAATAGTCGCGAGTTTTTGTTTGTTTGTTTGTAGCATTATTAGTTGAAAATACAATATTGATACCTGGTATCGCCCTTCTTTCGCCGTAGCACCCCACTCGCCTTTTCCAATCTCTGCAGGTAGCGTTTGTAGAATTCTAGCAATTCCTTTTCGTATTTGTATAAAGATAATGTGTCTTTTTTCACTGAAAACAAATATAAAACATAAGAACCAGCTGTTTAATGTATAAAAGCCGAATTGTGTACATGATGTTATGTTGGAGAAGGTTAGATTAATATTAAAAGAACCAATTGTGTAATGTATAAAAGCCGAATTTTGGTATATGATGTAATGTTGACGAAGGTCAAATTAATATTATTTCACTAATTTAATATTTAATATTATTATAATATTTAAGCCCTGAGAAAAAAGAGAGGTGCATATAGGAGAAGTTTTAATCCTAACGTATGGCCCTATCTATCTACCTATTATTCTTATCTCAATCTTGTTGCAAAAAAATATGGCCCTCTCAGGTCTGCCTGAGCCAATGCTAAGAGGCATTTTTGTACGAGACGGGGCGAGGCGGAGCGAGGCAACGTGCGGGCCACGCCCACTTTCGAGAATGTTCCGGAAGAAACGCCTTACGGGATATATAAGCGCGCCGAGCGAGTGGTAGCGACAGTTTTCTTTCAAGATTTGGAAGTGAATTATTTGAAGTGATAAAGACGCGATACCCAGTGACTAGTGAAGTGACAGTCGTGCTAGTGTTGTACCTAGTGATACAGTGTAACAAGTTGTTTTAATTGTGTAGTTTCGTTGTGTTATTTGATTTGTTGACATTTTTATAGAGTGATTTACTGATACAGAGTTAATTTCGGTGTTTAATTGGGCTTATTCTTTATTCTTTATTGTACACACAGATAAAACAGACAAAAAAACTTACATATAGGACATGTACAAAGGCAAACTTAACCCTAACAAGAGTTTTCTTCCAGCAACCCTTTGGGGATAGGGACAGCTGATAAATAGCCGTGGGTACGTGTACAAAAACGGGGGAAAAAATGCAATAATAACACTTAAATTATTTAATCCCGAATCCTAGCTCGTAACAATATGAATAAGCTCACGTTTGACATCGGAGTAGTCCTGGTGGCGCAGCATGTAGTCGGGCAGGATGTCGCGGAACACCTCGCACGCCGACAGCGACGCCAGCTTCCGCACAGAGTGCAGGTTCAGTGCTCCGTCCTTCAGACGCTCCTCCATCAGGTATAGAATCGGGAAAAGGTTCTTCAGCTGAACGGCAGAGAATAACACCTAATTTGTAGTTTAACACATAGATAAATATAACTAAGATAAATGGTCATTTTTCAAACAGCATCATCTAGCCCCAAAGTAAGCAGAACTTGTGTTATGGGAACTACATGACTGATATACTAATTAAATACTTTTTTTTGTAAATACATACATATTATACATAGAATAAACCCAGACCCAAGACAAATATTTGCAGATACAAACATTTGTCCCTCGTCGAGAATCGAACCCGCAACCTTCTGCATCTCAGATGAGGCTTCGCCCACTGCGCCACAGAGGTCGTCTAACAGCAAAGTCCTCACCTTTTTCTCGGGTACTTCCAGCAGCGAGGAGCAGAGTGCTCCAATCCTTAGTTTCTCATGAGCCAGCTTGTCTCTTCGCGCAGCCAGGAGCTGCACCGCGCTGATGGTTCCCTGACCTTCCGGAACCTCAGGGTCTTCGGCCGGAGACCCTCCTATGCCAGAATCCGAGTCCAGTTCTTGATCGGACTCTTCGATCTTGGTCTTCTTGGGCGGCGGGACATGCTCAGTTTCTTCTTCTGATTCAGATTCTGTAAAAAGGTAAAAGGTTCTGTAGAGGCTAGAAGTTGTATGGACTTCTATATTCTTTACTAGCTCCTGCCCACAGCTTCGTCCGCTTAGATCCCGGATAAAAAGTAGCCTGTGTCATTCTGATGTATAAGCTATATTATTGTAAAGTTTCATCAAAATACGTTTAAAGTTTCACCAGGAGTTTATGCATGAAAGAGTAACAAACATCCGTCCTCACAAACTTTCACGTTTAAGATAGTAGTAGACACGCAAATAAACACTTACAAAAAGGTAGAATTAAATGACATGTATGTATAAAGGCCAGCTTAACCCTAAAAAAAGGAAGAGTGTTAGATGGAATTAGATTTAAGAGAAAGTTAAAAAAATTTAAGCCGCGTGATAAAAGTGGTCTGCCTCTATCCTCTGTTTAGTGTTAGAAAAGGACAGGGCTATAGTTATCGCAAACAGTACAGAACAGTCCTGCCTACAGACTTGTAAAAATATATAACAAACTGCCCGAACTAATAAAAAGTGAAGAAAAGGACTCATTATTCCAAAAACAGATTAAAACGATCCTGACGAAAAAAGCCTACTACACTGTTGGCGAATACCTATCTGACAAACTTGTATAATCTGATTATAAACTACCTACCTACATATTCTTGACCATTTCATTCTCCAACATTTCTTACTAACAAAATATGACGTACCTACTGTAGAATATACCAAAACCCAACCTTTGACACTGATTATTGAGCTACCTACCTGCTTCCTGATATTCCTATTCTTATATTAACAATTATTATTATTCTTGACATATTTTTTCTCATAATTTTTGACATTTTGTATAATTATTGACATTTAATTTTATTTTGTTTACCTACTTATTCACCTGTTTTATTATTTAAATTGTATGTGTGTAATTTTTAAAATAATAGCTACCTGCAACGCCCTGACAGGGCCGATGTACCTACCAACCTACTTGGAGCTACACTAGACCTAAGCTTAACCATTGTATGTAGGACATTAAGCATGAATAAATTAAATTATGAAATTAATCGACCTGGGACCCGACCATGAAGTTTTAGCAAGCGACAGACAACTCAGAGTAGGTACCTATACAGAATCGTAAATGTTCATGCCGTCACTTCTAAATATTAGGATCGTTTTTGGATCGCTATCGCACATAGTATATCGGCAATGCGCGAGTGATACCTCTTGCAAGTGTCCATAGGTTACGGTAACCGCTAACAGATATGCTTGTTTATAACTTGCATTGTATAAAAGACAGCATTGTCAGATCGGCATACCTTCTACCTCCTCATTCCTCTCCTGCAGCCCTGCTTTAGTCTTGATCGGTAGGAGTGCCTTAAGTTTCTTCGCCGGCTTGTCCGCCAGTTCCTTCTCGTATTTCCCTTCGAGCTCACTGTCTGACCCTGAGTCAGCACCGCTGTCTTCAGATATTTGTTTTGGTACACGACTCCGCTTGCGTTTTGGAGCCCTGAACAGACATAAATAATTAATTTAAGAATATTATTACGACTATACCACATACTTTACTATTCTTCTAATTAATCATATTTCTTTATGGTTTGCCCAGTTAAAAACTTCTTTTTATCGGAAATATCTTTGAACCAGTGAAGAAAACTTAGTCTTTTTTTATTTTTATTAATAAATAATATCCTCTTACTTTTCTGTATGGTAAATGTCTATATTAGTTATAAATATATATATATTCTATATATCTATATATTTTTACATTGTGTAGTTTATAATTGTGTACATACCTACAGAATGTAATTATATTTATGTAGTAGTTGTATATTGAATTGCACTCTCCTCTTATATTTATTATTAAAATTTTGGTTGTCTGGAAGAAATCGCTTTTAAGCGATAAGACCGCCCATTGTACTTTTAGGTTTAAACTTTTTTTTGATTATTTACTTATCTTGTGGTGTACAATAAAGTATTTTCATTCATTCAATCATTCATCTTGCATTAGGCGCAAGTATTTCTTTTTTACCTTTTCAAACATTGTCATTGCCTGTTTCTAGCACCCCTTCCAAATAACTACAAAGTAAATTTTGTAATATTTTTATCGAGCCAAGTGTGATGAGCAGACTCCGCGGGAGTATCCTAAATGCGATTGCAGATTAATTTGGTTGTCCTCTGGTATGGAAACTCATCCAGAGGACCAAATTAGTTATTAAGCACTAACCTCGTTTTAAGTTATACTAACAAAATGGACTGATTTGTCTGAATAAATAAATGTATTATTATTATAGTGTACTGTAATTTTCCCAAGGTTATATAAATAAATGAGTATGAGTATTCATCAGTATGTAACTTTCAGATAAAAAAAGGGGGGCAGGTTTGTTATTTAAGCAAACTCACTTCCTTTCCTCTTTAGGGTTCTCCTCAGGTACATTAGACAGCAGCTGCGGCTGCTTGGCCAGTCGGCTCATGATATACTTCTGTTCCTCTTCATCCAGCATGTCTGCCCATTCCTCGCCTGAAGCCGAATCACTGTCACTGCTGTATTCTATCTGAAAGATTTCACATTAATTTTTAAAATATGTCGCTTTTAATTTGTCTGCATTTTTTTTAGTGTTACTTGAAATCTTGACCAATTGATAGCTGATTTTAGTAATTATTTTTTTTTAGGAAGATTATACTTTAGGTAGGTAAAGTGGTAGATTCAATAGATAGACATAATTATTTTTTTAAATCCCACAAGTAAAGGTGAAAAAATGGGGGATCAAATTTTTATATTGAACTTTTTATCAAATTCCTGCTATTTAAAGTTTTAATTTTTTTCTGAAAAGAAAATATATTATATAATTATAAAACAAGACATAGTGACAGATGTAGAGTTGCCGCTACGAGTTGAGGGCACAAATATGACATTGCACAGAAGTAGGCTTAAAGTATTGTTTCCAACAGCAACAAGTTTTGTTACAAACAACAAATACTTCCTGTGATTCCAACTAAAAACTTACCCACTCATTAATTGATGTTATAGCATTATAAGTTAGAGTTTTTGTATTATTATTATTATAGCCATGCAATTCTGAACTGATTCTAAATAGGTGTGTTTCATGTTAGATTATGACTCTCAGTTCAGTGTCTTTGCAAAGGCCTCCTCCAGCATTTTCCGTTGAGATTTTGGGCAACTTTTCTCCAGTTAGGACCTGTTAGAGTTATGGAGTATCCTAATTTATTCTAGTTCTAGGTGTTTTTACAACAATCCTTTTAATTATAGTGTATTACTTTTGTTTCTAATGAATGTATAATGTTTAAATGTGTTTCTAAATGATTAAGTGTGTAAATTTCCTACACTAGACGAAGCAGCGATCCCTCGCAAATCTCTATTCTGTCAGAGCAAGTAGCTTAAAGCATTGCTTGGGCACATGTACAACATACCAAGCTCTTATTTTTTGTATCAAGCTACTTATATTGTTGTTTAAAACCTAATTCAATAAATACTTTTAAAATTACAATTAATGTGAATCAACCATGATTTATTTAAATCAAGGCTTTGAGAAAAGTTGATAAATAAACAGAGTACTTGCCACATAAAAACATTAGTATACTTATGGCAACCAAAGATAGCCCAATCTATCTATGATAAACTAGCTGGGTTGGCTTTAAGCAGATTTATTGAGTGTATAATTGGCGTTTAGCACTAATCACTGCATTGAGTAAAGCACATTCGGAGTAAAAAACATGTATTCTGCCAATTACCTGTGGCTGTGCCGGTTGTTTCTGCTTCTGAATCTTGTGTCTGTGCCTTTGAAGTTTTAGTGTCCCGGCCTTCTTCATCTTATTAGTCGTGTGGTTGTTTCTCTTTACCTTACTGATCTTCATTTTACCTTTTTTCTGTAAGATACCAAGAAAACACGTCGTGAATGTGGCGCCTTGGTTATGTTCTTTTCACACCGTAGTATCTCTAAATAGCATGTGTTTCACACCGATATTTACGAGTTATAAGGGCAAAGCCGTCCTTGAAAATACTTACCGCCATGGTGTGAGCTATAAGTACTGTTTTTGTGAATTTTATTCGAATCAAATCACTTTGCAAGTTTCGTAAAGCATTAAAATAAAAACAAAACAACGTGGAGTGGAGTGGAACGACTTGACTTCTTGTTTATGGCTTGTGTGACTTTGTCACAATTCTGCCAATGTCTGTTTCATGCTGTGTCGGTGTCATAAACTTTTGGATAAGTGTATTTTTATAATGTACTTCGGTTTTATGATGCGGTTCACTTAAGAGCAGTGTTGCCAGCCGGATTTGGACAAAAATAATCTAAAATAAATAAAAAAGTAACCATTTGGTGTGACCACCATCTTTCATATTTTTTTCCCCCAATATTAAAGTGCTAAAAGTTGATAGACAGATGTTAGATGGATTAACTTAAATATTTCGTTTTGTTTTTCCCTAAAGGGAAAAGAAGGATTGACCATTGCAGCCTAATAACAACGGATTAGATGGAAGTTATCTGTAATGTTATATTAGCATGCCTTTATAAAGAATTTGAATTTGAATAACCGGCTAACGTACAACAGGGGGGACAACACTCAAAGCGGCATCACCATAGAATAACAATATTCAAGAGGGCATCACCCAGACTTGGGGGCAATTAATCCCGAAGTTGCGGGTAATTAAATGAACCATAAGTCCGATTCCTACCCGCTCTTCAAAACCACAAGTAGAAGACGACGATATTCTTATGACAACAAAATAGAATGTCAACGATAATGCAAAACGAACGCATAAGCCATAATCAAGAAGTGAAGTGAAGTGAAACAAACACAAACGTTTTTATTTATTATCTGTATCATTCTGAATCAAACAAAACTTTCAAGGAAAGGAAGTTTATGAATAGCAAAGACACTTTCTCTATTTCTAGTTTTTCCAGTTTTCTAAGCGGAAATTCTTGAATAGCTCGCAGTTATCGAATCTGCACCTTTCCTTCTGCGAAGCACCATTTATCAAAGTTCATAGAACATGTCGCGTCCGTTAAAAAAACCAGTTCCGTGAAGCTTTCCCTTTCTGTGAAGTTCTGTGCGGTGTAGTTATGGTGCCCCAACAGCAGAGAAGGAGACGTCGCAGGGCGATCCCTCGGGCCTCGGAGCGGCGACTGGTGGTGGCGCGAGGTGTGGGCGGTTTCGGGTTCACGATAGCGGGGCAGAGGCCGTGCGTGGTGAGCGCGGTGGCTGCAGGCGGGCCGGCGGAGCGCGCGGGGCTGCGCGCGGGGGACGCGCTGATCGCGGTGGACGGGGCGAGCGTGGCGCGCGCGCCGCACGCTGCCGTGGCGCGGCTCGTGGCCGGCGCGCCCGCCTGCATTGCTTTGAGCGTGGCGCCGCGCGACGTGCCGCCCACTGATACGGAAGACACGGAGCCCGATGAGCGTTCACGAACGCGTCGCCGGCACCCACCGCCGAGGCGCCGTCCCATGCCCCTGCATCATCCTGGTAAGATATACCCTGTCCAAGAGTCCTTATTTATTTATATTTATTGCTCTCATGGTGCATATAGCTGAACCTAATAAAGGAGCTGGCTACATGTGCAAGCAGTATGTACGAGCTAGTATGCACAGTCAAGTTATTCTAAATATATAATCTGCTAGTCAGAGTTGTTTTACTAACAGACTATTCGTGCGACGATGCTGAAATTATGCATTTACTCAAGTATTTTTGGGCACACCTGTGCTTAAACAATATGTATTGTAAACCTACAAAGTGATGAAATAAAACTTTGAAAAATGTTTTAAATTTTTTTCCTGTCTGTATTTTAAAAGTTACAAATTTAAAGCAATGAAATTCCTACATTATTTTACATAAAGAAAATAATGTAGGTAATACCTATTACTAATTCTATTGCATAATAGTTAATTGGTAAACATAGTTAATTGGCACTTTTTTGAAAATTGGTGATGGTATAATTGCAAGTGTCATAACATTATGAACTTATTTCTTTCAGATGGCTAAGGGCATTAACTTACCTAGGTATGTGGGATGCATGATAAACAAAATGCACTTTTAAGTTCTGTGTTTTGTGTTCATCCACTACCACCATTTGCTATACATGCACATTTACATGTACATTTTAATGTGTTATACATATTAAATTTACTAACTTTGCATGTGGCGTTCATTCATTAGTCATCACAACTCACCTCACAGTTGTACATTTTCATTCATGCATTCAGGATATGAATCCATGAATGAAAATGTAAATGGCCAAAAAGTGAAGTAATGTTAAATTTTTATTATTATTGAAACTATAAAGGTTGGTTTTTATTTCTGTCATGTTATCATATTGATTAATAAATTAAAATAAATGGTTGAGAGGATCCAAATGAAACAAATGCGCTATTGTGTTGTAGCTAATCAAAAAAGGAAACTAAGAACAGCTGCACCTCAAATCCCACAATGGCTTTCTTTTTGAGCAGAGTCTACCATAGGTTGTTAAGATGTTTTTCACTGTGTGTTTTTCACCAAATAATATTTCAAAGGTCATGACACTGCATGCCTTTGTTTTTCTGTTTTAATCATCCATGCTTCGGAGGGCACATTCAATCCTGGCTATTACAATTGCCAAGTCATGGAGAACTTCATGTGGTACTCTTAACACTAGCAACATCAGAGTTAGCCACTACGAACTTGCTCAAAACCTGTCTGACCGATTTACTTAAATTAATTTCCAGGATGTCATGCTGCACCCAGTACATCTAGTGTCAATGAGATCCTCCAGAACCTGAGCCGAGCTCATCTCACCCCCAGCCACGCCGCTCGCCTTGAATGCCGCGCCGTAGTCGGCTACCTCGGCACCATTGACACCCCACAGGCAGCCACCACTACTGCTCCCAGGAATGTTCGTAATGCTGTCAGAAAGCTGAGGCAAGAACGGCGGACCGCTACACCGGTCTTACTATCCGTACTACCCAATTCTTTGCTCCTACGACGACCGTCCGGGCAAATTCTCGCTCAGTATCAAAGAGAGCGGATTATCTACGCAGGGTGCGGTTCCGAGGCCGATAGGAGATACTTTGGACTGGTGACTTCCGCCGAAACAGCCGAAGCCGACTCATCTCACAGCAGCCATGTATTCGTGGTAGACCCGAGAATGGCGGAGCATGAGGCTCATATAACAAGGGCTAGAGAGTTCCAAATCGCGTGTACGAGTGATCCTGTAGCTGAAAGGTGTTTGGAGTTCCCACCATCAGCGGAATACGTAGTAGGAGTGATAAGGGGAATGTATTCGTTGCCGGCTGAAGAGTGTGTCAGTCCAAACCTACAGCAGATATCCAAGCTAGCGATCAAGGGTGACAGTCCAGCTATTGGAAATTTCGCCCGGTGCAATGCAGTGTTCAGACCCCGTGATAGACGACCGTGTCGGAACGAAGACGTCAGAGCAGACGGACCCGATTTCGTCGCCAACTCTCCACAACCCAGCAACCACAGCGAAGTAACCACAACATCAAGCAATAGTGACTCTGGTATCGGCTTCCACAATGATGGGAGAAACATCGCTGATAGGATTCTAGTTGTAGATTTCGCAGGGGTACAACCACCTCCGAATAGATTCAGACCGGACATGCCGAGACGACCCATGGGGCTAGTCGGCTGCAGCAGTTTTGATGCTGATGGCTCATTTCTGTCTAACACCACACCTGTTGTGGACGGATTTGGCGGTCAAGGACGTCCACTAAACCTTGATGACGTCATTCTAAACGCCAATGACATGCAAACAGTCAGACACGTCAGTCCTCGTAAAGAAGACGATAATTACAACTACAATAACGTCTACGGAAACATACCGTCTAGCTCTCGGGGCTTCCAAAACGGAGTAGTGTATGACCAGGTGTATACTGAAAACGAAGGACACCATTACGAGTTCATACCACAACAACTAGATATGGATTTGGAGATAGACCAAGTAGCTGAGACTTTTAACTCCGTGGAGATTTACGAGGAGTCTAGATCAAGGCATCTACCTGATTGGCAGTCGAATGAGTCAGTTGAAAATGTTACGGTGATCTCTGGTGGGACTAGTAAAGCCAGTATGGACTCTGTGTCTATGTACTCATCGAGGAGTCATGAAGAAGCCAGGCCAATGTTGAGACGGCATATGCAGGCGTCTTTGGATGATATGCTAGTGTTGGGACTCAGGGATCAGTCAAAGGAGAATGATGATGATAATTTTGTACATCCTTCGACTATCAAATGCAAGGTATGTAAGGTTTTTTATTAGGTACCCCGATTTTGTCATCTGTGTATGAAATTGGCCATAAACTAAGGGCTCTACTTATAAATATTTGTAAGGAGTTGATTAACTAAACACTTTTCACATTCTGATTATGTCTCATTTCAAATTCAACATGAGGAAACAAAATACTTAACTACTGTTTAAAAATAAATATATGTAAAAAACAACTAATCAGGCACACACTACTCATAGGTACAGTCCTAATTACACAACAGATTTGATGTGATGTGGGAACTAAAAATACCATGGTATTATAATTGACTTTATAAGTTAATGTTTCTGAAATTGATCCTTGTGATTTCAATGAACAAAAAAAACCTGAAAGATTGACTGATCCAACGGGCCTTATGATTGATTGCATCTAGGTAGTATTGAAAAAGACATTTGCCCCATAGCAAAGATTGAAGCCACACCTTTTGCGTGTTAAAATGTACCATTGAGCTGCCAAAGGTCACTATTGTACAATATGTATGTATTTACAAAAAAATATGTATATAAGATCAGTCATGCAGTTCCCATAATACAAGCTCTGCTTAGTTTGGGGCTAAATGATGCTGTGTGAAATATGTCCAGCATTATTTATTTATTATTGATTTATTTATTTATTGTGTATGATCATCTTCAGCCTACGCGCCACTGAGCTCGGTTTTATCTTTTCTCATTCACTTTTACTGTGCAGACTATTGAAAACAATTAAGCTCTCACAGTCAATTTATTAACCCAGTGAATGACCTTAAATGTGAAAAGTTGATGTGGATTAATTTTGCCTTCCTTATTTAGGCAGACAAATGCTGAAATGCTTAATTTATATAGTAACTAGTCATGCACTCGTTTGGCGGTGTTGTTAGAGTAGTACTGTGCGTTATTATGGTGGGTTTTAACTGTTGTTTAATATTTTTAGATCAATATCCTTTTTGTAATCAACTCAAGCTCCTTACCAATTAAATTCAAAAGTCTGGTAGGTATATAACCTGTGACGCAGAAATATATGTGTTTGGGATAGTCAGTTCTTTGTTTGTTACATTCTTTTATGTAAACTGCTTAACAAATGGAAATGTTTATTTTTGTTATGTATGATTTACTAATTTGTAAGTTCTTAGATCGGTTTCAGCACCACAAATCACTAGGGGGCACTGCAATAGAAGATGAAAAATTGAGTCTGAGGTTTCTTATTTAAAAAATATATAGAGGTAATATTAACACTTAAACAGACCAACTGTTTTAAGTAACCTTATAGTTCTTCAAGGTGACAAAGATGGCGCTGTACCCAAAGCTGGAAAAGATTGTTTGAGGCATGCACTTGCATTGAGGATAGGTAGATAGATAGTTTGTTTTAATGATTGCTCATACAAACTTAGATGGTTAGAGCTTAGATAGTTTGTATAGAAATAACGAAAGTAAGTAGCTAAGTCGGTCGCTGGTAAAATGAACGGCTAAGTCAAAGGTGCGGGAGCGCGGTAAGTATTCGTTTGCCTAAGAAGGTCTTAAGTTCTAACAGTCTTAAAAAACACCGTCTCATCGATTTGAAATTCTCTTCTCTAATATCATACTTTTTCCAGGTCCGAAAATCAATGAAACCACTCAACCTTCTGTCAAAAACCCGGAACATGATCACCGGCAAGGATCGAGATAAGGAGAAGGAGGCTCGACGGAGAGCGATCAGCGCCAGTGCCGGAGACGTGACAGGAGCCGGGTCCGTGACGGAGAGCGTTGCGGCCGCGGCCAGCGAGCCCGACCTGAGGGACACACAGGTCAGTGTTACTATAGCTTTGTGAGAGTTGTCGACGTGCGACGCTAGATGGCGTGGATTTAAATAGGCTAGTTGGTGCGAAGTGTTGTAGAGCATGCTGAATTAAAAAAAAATAATCAAGTATGTAACAGACAGATAAGATAATAATATATATTCTATGCTGAATTCTCGTCAAGTTGTAAATACTCGTAGTTGGATGATTAAGAGAATTCTCCTAGCTGGTATTCGTGCTCTAGAGTTGTCGGCTCGTGACGATAGATAGCGTGAACCTAAATATAATTAAGATAAATTAAATAAGAAGCCTCTAGCTGAGCAAATTTCCGTTAACAACCAATTAAATATATGATAATGAAACTTTAATTTGTTAGAGAGTATACCTGAATCTATCTCTGATATTTATTTGTTATTTATTTATCAAAATAAAAACAGATTAGATAGATGATTAGGAATCTTTATTTTACTAGAGAGTAATACCTGAAGCCATGTCTCTCTTAGCTCGGATATTTATTTATTCATTTACCAAAATGAATATTGTTTTGATTATTTAGCTTTTAAATATTGATTGAAATCATCGGTAAGAGATTTTTGAAATATGGCGTAAAAACGATAAATCGCGAGATCTTAGTTCGTATGGTCAAAGTCAAAGTCAATAGGTGAAATCACAAGGATGATTATATAGAAACGTTAGCTTAAAGCTGCCGTCAGCTGATTATTATATCCTACTAATATAATAAATGCGAAAGTCTGTGTGTGTGTGTGAATGTTTGTTACCACGTATCTCCGTAACTACTAAACCGATTTTGATGAAATTTGGAATGTAGATAGTTTTCTAAGTTTCGAAAATCGACCCCTAAGGGTCGTTAAATAGGGCGGTAAGTTTCTATGAAAAAAAAATTGTTTGATTCGCTCAAAACTCTGTACAAATAAACTTTAAAGTAAATATGAAACACGTATTTTTTATTTTTTCAAAATTACCCTTTGTGGGTGTGCAATTGAGTTCTAAACTTTGTATAAATTGTAATCCTTGGTTCGATTCATTCAAAAGTTGGTGGACATAGTTTGAAGCCTGGAGACGGTCATAATATGCTACTTTTATAAAAGCCGCGGGCAACAACTAGTTAATAATAAATATAATAATTAGCTGGACATTTTCACACAGCATCATCTAGCCCCAAACTAAGCAGAGCTTGTGTTATTGGTATTGGTAGTAAATTAATAATAAAAAAACATACGAACAAACAACCTCTTATGGCGAACGCATATACGAACTCCTTACACTGTGGGTAAAAATGTAGTCGTGCGCTTATCTCGCGCCCGCTCCATTAATTCAACTTAATTGATGGGCTATTTCAGTCGCTGCGTTGTGAATTGGTCTCTTCACTTTGCCCGACTTCCGACCGAGGGTTATGTGTTTTGTGTAGCTTAGACAAGTTTTTGAAAAATACTACATAGTCAAATTTAAAATAAAATAATACATTATAATTACTTGCGACGTTATGAGGCCGTATATTAGTTTTCCGTGAGATTGATTTGTCTGTTACCATGTAGCTACAAAGTTGCTTAACGGATTGTAATGCTGTTTTTTGCAATCGATTTGTATGAGTTCAAGGATGGTTCTTAGATAGGTTGTATTGCTACAAGTCACTAGTCAACGCTGCAATCTATTATGGAAGTACAAGTCAGGGGATTTAAAAAAAAACAGACTGCTATGTGGCGCGCGACGCTAGAGGCGTGGGTCCGATTCCAGCTGCGGTAATCACAGAGAATCCTAGTGTGGTGTCAGGACTATTTATATGTCTGTTGGGTGTTTAGTGTGGTGTCAGGACTATTTATATGTCTGTTGGGTGTTAAGTGTGGTGTCAGGACTATTTATATGTCTGTTGGGTGTTTATTATTTTTAGTTTTTTTTAATTAATAATATGATTTAAAAAAAAGGAAGGAGAAAGTCGCAACCACTCACCCTGATGAAGACTCTCGGAATGAGTCGAAACTTAGTCGGTGCCTTCACCGATAGTGCAGTACGTGAAAATTCCCGTTTTTACAATATGAATAGTCAAGTTCACGATAGTTTTTGGAATAAAATATGTATACCTTCATTTGGTCACAATATCACCTGTTGGTAAGTGATGATATGGCCGGCGATGGAACATGAAGGTGTAAAAGATACCTATTATACCACTCTTACCTTTAAGAGAACCAGATTGTATTTTCAGGAAAGGTAGATGATACCTGTGTTCCATTTGTTCGCCGTTCTCATTAAAAAGTTGGATCCGAAACGTTGAGTGCGAATGGGTGGTATACATTTTAAAAGTTTACTTGTTTAATATGAGCCGGCCTGCAGTATAAAATTGTGTTTAGTATAGTGCTTTTCAATCGACATCAAAAAAGGAGGAGGTTTTCAGCTTTTTTGGTGTGTATGTTGCGCGATTACTTCGACAATTGTGACCGATTTTAATGATTTTTAATACTACAAGTACGATCATATTATGTAAATTTTATGAAAAAGTTTCACCCCTAGGGATGAAAAAGGGGGGATGAATTTTCATATTGGACTTTCTATCAATAATAATAATTCTTTATTGCAGAAACACGATCCATAGACACACAAAATTAACAATGTATCAATCACAAAATATCAATATTCCCGTTATTTGAAGTATTTATTTATGTTGGCTTCTATTCTGTAGTTAACTAACTAAACTAAATTTAAACTGTTGCCCTCTTTTACTGATAGTGCAAGCAAGAAAGAGATAGAGACAGTTTAAATTTAGTTTAGTTAGTTTACTGTAGAATCGAGGCCATTATCATGAAAAAATGTATTCGCGCGTCAAAAGACCAATTCTTGCCTTATCAGCTACACACAGTCAAGCCAATTGATCTCAGCTATCCGTCCAGTGTTCGGTCGGTACATTGCGCGTTAAACTGTGCACTTTCTCAACCGGATTAGTAAAAGTTGAGCTGAATTAACTAATGCGGAATACGTTAAACTGCTTGCAATGTAAGAGACGTTTTTTCTTTTTTTTTATACACAACTAAAATGGAAAAACCCACCTGTTGGTAAGCGGTTACCGTAACCACGCACGCTTGCTACACCAGGTTGTTTCGACAAATAACACTTTCTGTTGACCGTTAATTCATAGATTTAATTGAAGGGGAATGACATTAGCTGTGGAAAAGTCATGTGACTAATGCCAGTTTTTCCTTGACAAATTTGCATTAGCGTGAAATGAAAACTAAGTATGAGGTATTTGTCTAGACTCTGGGGTACACTCGCATGGATTCATCTTAACCATGGAACTGAAAACTCGGAGACATAGATATATGAACAGTATAAAGTACTAAAACAACAAAATTTGTGCACAATGGGCGGTCTTGTCGCTAAAAACGAAAAGCACGTGCATCAAAAGAGCCTCTGCGCACTTAATCCATTCACCGCACTGGTTCTTTCACCATCGGTCACTGGCCTTCTATTACACTAGCAAAATGGTTACAGAAATTGCCGTGTGTAAATATTAACTACGGACGACCTCTGTGGTGCAGTGGACGAAGGCCCGCCTGGGACGCAGAAGGTTTCGGGTTCGATTCCCGCCGCGGGACAAATATTTGTACCTGCAAATATTTGTCTCTGGATCTGGGTGTTTTCTATGTATAATGTGTAGGTATTTACAAAAAAAGTCATTTAATTCCCATAATACAAGATCTGCTTAGTTTGGGGCTAGATGATGCTGTGTGAGAAATGTCCAGCATTTTTTTTTTATCATTTTCAATTGACCCAGTTTTATGTAAAATTACTTAGCTTTGTGCAAGCTTTGATTATTGTAACTGATATAACTCGTTTAAAATTAAAGTAAAATTAATGAATGTAAATAGAAATACTACGAAGTAGAAGTAAATAAGTATGGATGAGGTTAAAATACTTTGAGTTAAACACATGTTTGTCCATGTGGAAACTTTGTAAAGAGTACATTGTTAAAAAAATGCAACAATTAATTTACAAATGCTCCATAACATGTTTAAATGAATAGTTTTAGTGAACAAAGGAAATATTTTTTTACTTTTAAACATTTTCATATTAATACCTATTTTTTACTTTTTTCTGATGCCAAGCAGTAATGCTCGCATTTGTGTGTTCCGGTTTGAAGAGTATGGATGCCGGTGTAATTACAGGCACGTGAGCTGTTCACCCGTTTTGTCTCAGGGTTGACAACGTTGTTGCATGTGTCCATAGGTTACGGCATGGAGTAGACAGCCTCAAGAGAAGTAATCTATACTTCTATACTAATATTATAAAGAGGAAAGATTTTTTGTTTGTTTGTTTGTTTGTATAATAGGCTCCGAAAGTACTGGACCGATTTAAACCATTTTTTCACTAATAGAAAGCTAAATTATCACAAAATAAAATAATCTATAATTTATTTTCAAAAAAATAGAGATCTTTAAGAAAATTACAATAATGTAACCAAAAGTAGCAAAAAAAACCACTACCACCGGTTCCACTGTCACATTCGAGTACATCTCGGTACATGCAACTGTGTCGAATTATCGGGAAACATTCAAACTCACAAATCATGGTAAATAGCCCGTTTTTTAGTAAAAAAAGAAGAAACCATGTTGTGCCGACTCCACGTTATGTGGGACAAGGGCAAGAATATGATGATGATGACTTAGTATATATCTTAGTGTATCTGGTTATAAAGATTAACCAGAAACCGCGTTTAGCGTACCACTAAATTGAATCCGCCGATTCGGACTGATGTTTCTCAGTATATGTATTATTATCGTTATACATCGCCTTCTAATATTTGTCTATCAATCTACTATTACAAATCACACCAAAAAATTTTGAAAGATTTTGCGATCTCGCAAGATAAGTAGCACAGTAGGCGCGGCGGCACGCGATGTCTGTGTGTTTTAGCTTCACTTCGTCTCGTACAATATGTGGAGTACGCGGCTTCTAGATTATCTATATTCTAAGTACAAACAGCAGTTGAACTAAATACGATACCTTATCAGTTCTATAAATAGCTAATAAGTCCACAGTAAACACATTCGTCCTTACGATTACTCACGATGACTATATTAGGCCCTTGTGACCGTATTTGTGGATAAGTTACTGAAATAGATAGGTACTATATGATAACGATTTGTTTTGGTACGGATGCAGATTCGTCGAGACTTTTTCTGTGACTTTTTCTTTTGTGACACGTTGTCTACGCAAATCTAAGGATGTCCATGATGTGGATCAAAGTCGTGAGCGTGTTTGTTTGTTCGCTTTTAAATACGAGAAATAATTAGTCAAACCACATATTTCTTTATTGGCCACGTGATCAAACTTGTCATTTTATAACTGACCAACGGGAAAATGAGATGCCTCTAATAAACTAATTCGTCTTTTTTACAACACCAACTAAATATTCTATAGATAGCGTCAAGTAAAGATCATCAATTATCTCCGTCTTGGATAGGTTAGTTTTTTTATTACCACTCAGAAAAGGAGGATTGCTATCCGAACTTTACCCAACAAACTTGGGTTCAAAATAAATAAAACCGACCGGTTAGTCATATATTAATATTTTAGAAGTTTACTGCTTGAATGCATGTTACAAATTTAGATGCTAAAAAATAACCACCATGCTGAGTTGTATTTAGAGTGGCTTACATAGAAGATAACTAGTGGCTAAGATAGTATCATACAGACGCTCGTTAATTGTGGCTGACTTAGTAATTTAGAAGAAAATGTAGATTTTTAGAGGCGAATAATGCTATTAAAAAGAAGTCTGTTTAATTAGCATCCTTTAAATACTTACTGTTCCGAATCGTCAAACCAGTGACGAAATATATAAAGTAGAGTTCAGAGCTCAATCTAGTTAGGGTCGGTTTTTAAACTACTCCAAAAGTGACCCAAACAAACATTGTATATCTCTTAGGTCTCCTATATCATCATCATCATAAGCCACATCAGTCTCCTGCTGGACAGAGGCCTCTCCCAATACGAGCTCCTTACGTCTTCGCGGGTAGAAACGAATTCAGTGATAACATACTTGTAATTTAAAGAAACCACAAAACCACGACACAGATAAAAATAACGATAATTGGGAACGTGTACTACAACGTGATACGTAAAAGTTACAAACATACAAACAGCTTTCGGCTGTTGCCGTGGCATATCGTGAACATGCTGTTATTGTTCGCCAAGACCGTTTTTACCTGCGATGACAGGACTATGTATATGGCAAACGCATATGATCATATTCTTTCTATCTGTGTTTGTTTCTCTGTTACCAATTTATCTCCGAAATGGCTTATCGGATTGTAATGCAATTTTTTGCGATCGATTTGTATGTTTTCATGGATGGTTCTTATGTAGGTTTTATCGCCATCAGGAACTAGGGGGCGCTACAATCGATGATGGATAAAAGACGTGGGTTTTCAAGTTAAGTAAAGATTTACATGTGTTATATTATATCTGTCTGCGGAACGGGTCGACCATCATAGGGATTATAGTCATGAGTATCTGTATCTATCTTTTCCTAATGTGACGTGCGCGGCTAGCTAATTACGGTATGATAGCGCCATCTCTTATAAAATAGATGCACAACTTGTTCTACCGCAATCTAGTATCATCTGAAAGCACTAACCGCTCTAGTAAAAGACAGTAATGTGTCTCGAATATTCGAGACTGCGCGAGGCAGTCACGCTCCCTACTAGAAATTACTAGAAAGAATGCGGCCTTATCGCTCGGTATGTGGGGACTTAGTTGGTACGCCAACAAAGCCACGATTGTTGCCCGCCTGGTCGAAATTCTTGGGATGTTTCGGCTCTAAGCACAAAAACTAAATAACTTAATAATAATAATTTTGTATTTTTTTCTTCCACGATGTACCACAGCAGCAGCCGGAAACTGCACTACACCCATAGAATAGTATTAAACCTCGAGAACTGTCGTGCCAGACTAGTTAGAGCCGAATCAAATGCAAACAGATAAATAATAAACTGACTGCGTAATAGGTAACACATTGGACATTTCAAATTAGTCAATATTTTACGGATCAATATTTAAATTTATCAATTTTGCCACCATGACGAAAGAAGTCTTGGAGGAAGGGTGTTTAATGTATACTTTTTAATTTTCCATATTAGTTTATCACCGTTTAGTTTATTCGTCGTATCACCGGTATTTTCGTTGCCTTTCTAACGCAGGTTTGGTCAGCGAGCTGCGTAATAACAATCAGTAACACAGTATGTGATAGTGTTACCTGTCTTATGTGTAATTATTGACGTAATTTCAGCGTTACATATTCGAATATACACACATACAGAATCGTGTACATAGGTAACACTATCAAGTGATCGATTATTTCATAACTATGTATAAACTTTACTTAGAAACAATGTAACAAGAAGTTGACGCAAGAGGTCCGAGTTAGATTCCCGCTGCGGGACAAATGTTTACAATGTTCTTGAGATATTTGTTTCGGGTCTGCGTATTGTGGTACCATAATACTCGTAGTTCCTGATACGTACGACACAGGGAATTCTAGTTTAGGGTTAGGAATGTATGTCTAAAAAAAAATTTCTCCATGTTGTACAAAAGATTTTGTTGTGTACTGAAAATATAAAAATCGACTCTATTATCTTGCCACACCTTGTATAAGATGTCGCATTGAATCCAACTCATTTCTAGCCCAGATTTCCAGATAACGATCTCGTTATCCGTTGCAGGTATAAATCATGTTTTTTCACAAACATGTCTGCCTACTTACCTAGTTCGTAACGCTGTGCTAGTTTACTGGCAGCCGATACAATAGATCTCTTAACGAGGACATTTCACTGCTAGTACATTGTATTCTGTATCGATCGATGCCCTGATTGCAATGCGACATTGAAACAATACTCCGATGGTTCAGTTGAAAGGTATAATCGGCTACTGTTTTCTATTATCGCTTCAGACTGGGCTAGACTTGACTGTTCAATGAGAAAAAACTATTTCGGCGTCTGCTCAGATAGCAAAAAGACGAACCAACTTTTTTTTATACATTTACAGTGTCATACGACACACCTGTTTGTAAAAGTGGTTATCGTACCTATGGACGCTTGCCGCTTCAGAATGGGCTAGACTTGACTGTTCAATGAGAAAAAACTATTCCGGCGTCTGCTCAGATAGCAAGAAGACGAACCAACTTTTTTTTATACATTTACAGTGTCATACGGCACACCTGTTTGTAAAAGTGGTTATCGTACCTATGGACGCTTGCCGCTTTAGACTGGGCTAGACTTGACTGTTCAATGAGAAAAAACTATTCCGGCGTCTGCTCAGATAGCAAGAAGACGAACCAACTTTTTTTTATACATTTACATTGTCATACGACACACCTGTTTGTAAAAGTGGTTATCGTACCTATGGACGCTTGCCGCTTCAGACTGGGCTAGACTTGACTGTTCAATGAGAAAAAACTATTTCGGCATCTGCTCAGATAGCAAGAAGACGAACCAACTTTTTTTTATACATTTACAGTGTCATACGGCACACCTGTTTGTAAAAGTGGCTATCGTACCTATGGACGCTTGCCGCTTCAGACTGGGCTAGACTTGACTGTTCAATGAGAAAAAACTATTTCGGCGTCTGCTCAGATAGCAAGAAGACGAACCAACTTTTTTTATATACATTTACAATGTCATACGGCACATCTGTTTGTAAAAGTGGTTATCGTACCTATGGACGCTTGCCGCTTCAGACTGGGCTAGACTTGACTGTTCAATGAGAAAAAACTATTTCGGCGTCTGCTCAGATAGCTAGAAGACGAACCAACTTTTTTTGTACATTTACAGTGTCATACGGCACACCTGTTTGTAAAAGTGGGTATCGTACATATGGACGCTTGCCGCTTCAGACTGGGCTAGACTTGACTGTTCAATGAGAAAAAACTATTCCGGCGTCTGCTCAGATAGCAAGAAGACGAACCAACTTTTTTTATACATTTACAGTGTCATACGACACACCTGTTTGTAAAAGTGGTTATCGTACCTATGGACGCTTGCCGCTTCAGACTGGGCTAGACTTGACTGTTCAATGAGAAAAAACTATTTCGGCATCTGCTCAGATAGCAAGAAGACGAACCAACTTTTTTTTATACATTTACAGTGTCATACGGCACACCTGTTTGTAAAAGTGGTTATCGTACCTATGGACGCTTGCCGCTTCAGACTGGGCTAGACTTGACTGTTCAATGAGAAAAAACTATTTCGGCGTCTGCTCAGATAGCAAGAAGACGAACCAATTTTTTTTTGTACATTTACAGTGTCATACGGCACACCTGTTTGTAAAAGTGGTTATCGTACCTATGGACGCTTGCCGCTTCAGACTGGGCTAGACTTGACTGTTCAATGAGAAAAAACTATTTCGGCGTCTGCTCAGATAGCAAGAAGACGAACCAACTTTTTTTTATACATTTACATTGTCATACGGCACATCTGTTTGTAAAAGTGGTTATCGTACCTATGGACGCTTGCCGACCCTGAGACAAAACGGGTGTAAAGACTCATGTTCCAGTAATTTCACCGGCACCCTTATTCTTCAAACCGGGATACATCAATGCAAGCATTAATGCTTGGCTGTAGAAATGTCGATTAATTCTAGTACCGTGGAGGTTTAATTTTTGTGTTATCGATTTCCCTTACGTGTGGGTTTACAAATACCATATAGTATATTAGTTTTAAGCATGTCGGTTTTGACTGGTCTGGTCTCTAGTTGTTTCGTCGCTTGATCCACAGACGATTTAAATTACCCGCGGTTAGTTTCAATAAAGCAATTAGAGTAAATTGACGCAGAACTACAAATAGGGGCGAATAAAAACGGTATGATTGATTGATAAACTAAATGTCTAGCAGATCTTATTGAGTACGGGGCGTTTTGGACTTACGCCTAGTCAGGGGCAACTGTGCTCACCTAAAACTTATGCAAGGGGAGATACAACTAGAAAGAAATTGTTAGACGGCATCTTACCTCGAACCTAAAGCCATTATTGGTTACCTTACACCACCAGTAATCCTCTCACTGTCATTCACTCTATTATTATCATTACATTTATAATTCGAATGAATGAATGAAACAAATTTTTGAATGATCTGCAGTTATTTATTCTGGATCTAGGTGTTGTGGTATCACGCTACTCGTAGTTCCTGATACCTACGATACAGGAAATTCTAGTTTCAGGACTATGTATGTTTGTTGGGTGTTTTTTTATTTATTTTATTTATCACAACATTTTAATTAAAATAGAAAATCATATGAACTTGACGTATTTCAACTTGACAGTACTTGACTTCGTAGCATAAACCGTAACTTTGATCATTATTGTCCTTTTGCAGAGAATTAAACTTCAAATTGATGTTATTGTTCTCTCTGAATGCTGGCTTAGCAAATCTCCTTTCATTCCAACCCTTCCAGGCTACGACCATTTCCAATCAGATTTTAAAATCCAATCAGACCAAAACGATGGTGTGGTTGCCTACGTTAAAAGTGGTTTGCATTGTACTGTTGACATGCCCAACTTCCATGATGCCAACTGTATTATACTGAAATTCATCAACTCTCTTGCAATCATAGCAATATATCGCTCCCCGTCTTTTAAAAAAATTAATCCGTTCCTTAGTAGGCCTGGACCTTACAATAAAGAGTCTTGAGAATTTTAAGTCAGCTGTTATCATAGGAGATATCAATATAAATATATTACCTGATCCTATTTCTGTCGAATATTTAGATCTAGTTGCTTCGCATGCCATGCTACCTGCTCATCTTCTCCCAACAAGAGCTAGTAACTGCCTCGACCACGTCATTCGTTCCCCTGACCCCGCACCTACTCTTATACTCGATTCTCCTATTACCGATCATAGAATAGAATAGAATAGAATAGAATATATCTTTATTGTACACCTGAACTGAAACTGGAAGAACAAATAAGGACGGCGGCGTACAACCAACATTATAGAGACCGATAGAAGTTAAAAATAAAAACAATAAAAAAAAAACTAAATCAATTACATACATATATAAATACACCTAACAGCTACATAGATATATAAATATATATATAAAAATATATTATATATTATATTAAGACGACGTAGAGAGCGATGAAAGATAATATTTATTTATTAAGCTTTTGAAAATAGGAAGAGACTTAGCTTGTCGCATTCCAGAGCTTGGTAGCCTGCAGTGTGAAAAAACTATACTTCTCTGCTGTCAGTCTAAGCTTAATGATGCATCCCCAAATCGACTCTCGCGACGCCTTGACATTCCTGGTGTTGTGAATGAGTATATGAAGATAAATTGAAAGCTGTTATTTGATAATGGTTGGGATACCTTGTTTCATAAAAAGCACTTACTTATATACTTTGTTTCACATACCTCCTTCTAACATGAGTCTAGCATTTTAAAAGTAGGCGGAATTCTCCCAAGCTCCGGTACGCAGCCAAGTCATAACATAAACTAATTAATTACATTATCAAATCGCTAATCTGAAAGTTTAATATGAATTTATGAACCACAAAGGCAATAATGATATTATGACCAATAGCTAAAAGTGAATTTTATTAGATTAAGTTGTTTATGGTAGGTAGGTAATAGTTATTGACATCCTACTAATACTATAAACGTGAAAGTTTGTGAGGATGGATGTTTGTTACTCTTTCACGCAAAAACTACTGAACGGATTTTGATGAAACTGCAGTAATATAGCTTATACATCAGAATAACACATAGGCTACTTTTTGTCCAGGTACCACGCGGGCGAAGCCGTGGGCAGAAGCTAGTTTTTAATTGAAACGTTAGGCATAAGTTCTGATATTTTATAATTATTCTTGTATAAATTGATTCTCAATCTACCTATTGAAATTTGCACACCATTTGAATGGTAAAATATATAAGGGCCTATATAAATTGTAACATTATGTATTAGCTGACCTATATTCATGCAAATAAATATCCTGATTTTTACAGAATTTCACATGTCTATCGACACTATATGTTTCAGTCATCTAGGAATTGGGCCAAATGTGGAGGTATCCAGGATTCAAAGTAGTAAAGAGCAAATTTAGGTTGAGGGTCCAACGGTTGGATTCACCGTTCGTTCCTCAGGAGTTGAAGCTTCTACCAATTTGGGTCTGCGGATTATCCATCAAAGAGATCCGAGTACCCTCCACAATAACGGATGTTTAAGTTCTTTTTGACACATGGTTATGTAGCTTGGTATTGTATGTAATTGTGTTTATCTAGGGAATAGTGTTTGTGTTTTATAAATAGTGTAGCTCTAGCATATAATTTATAACTTTTCTTATTATTCATGCACTACCTCAAGACTGTTTTCCATATTGCAGGAAGGTTAGCTGGAAAAGAATGCTATCTAGCAATAAGATCGCCTATGTACAGTACTTTTTAGTTGTGCAATAAAGCATTCTTTATTTTTTATTGTACACACATAATACAGACCAAAAACTTACATATAGGACATTTATAAAGACATTTTCTATCTATCTATGGTTTCATAGGAATCTGTCAGCATAATCAATGGTTAGACTTGACCGTCCGTTTACTTTGTTTTGTCTAATACCAATTAGAAATCTGAGCCTTGAGTTCAGGCTCAGATTTCTAATTGATATTTAAAAACGTTACCCAGTAACCGCGCGAAATGGAGTTCAAGTTCTTGTGTTTTAATTGATTTAGAAAGAAATCAACTAACCACAGACGATTTAGTCCAAAGCACCCATTTGGAATGCAATTCATACGCCGGTTACTCTTATCTGAACACCATCAGTTAGGTTTTAATTATAACTCGGCAGAGTTAATGGGCGTGCAGAATGCATTGTGTGCGGGCAGCGGAGCTCGCTTCCTCATTCGGTCGGGTGTGGTCTGACCTGTTTCACTTTATGCTGTGAATCCTTTCACATAACCTTTTAGTGGAACTGCGTGAAAGAGTTCTTCCGGGTACGTTATCGTAACTATTTCTACCATGTAGTAAACTGACATTGCTAGGCGCTCCAAAAAATTAATAAGAGTAATTGTCTTAGCAAATCTTGGGTTCTGGGATGAACATACCATAACTTGCGCTGACAATGTACGCTTGGTAGGTACGTTTTTTCGTCCGAGCTGGCGGCTGGCCAATGATTACCTCCTTAAAGCGAACAAAAGGTGATTTTTCTCATATCTCTGATTTTTCTCAACTATCCTGTAAAAACCCAGCTTTGCTTCCAGAAGGTTTGTTTTTACAGGAAAGCTGTAAAAACAAACACCTTCCTTCCTTCTTGTACAAACAAACGAACACACATACGTTGTTCGTCTAAAGAATTAGGGAAAAATAATTATTAAATATTTACGTACCTACTAGATAATACTCTAGTAGCCTACCTGGGTGCTAGAAAAATATCTCACGATTACTTTTCCTTTCACGCTAACGCAAATTTGTCAAGGTAAAACATGGCAGCTGTCACGTGACATTTCCGTAGCTTATGTCTTTTCCATACAATGCAATCTTTCCGAAGGTGTTAACGCCAACAGAAAGTGGTATTTTTCTAGGCCCTACAAGTTTTTGTGTGCTTTGTTGTGTCAGATAAATATATATGATATTCTATTTCATTCTAATAGATAGGTGCAAGTATGTTCAGTGATCTTTCCCTTAAGTCTCACACAGAGACGTTAAGGATTCATTCATTGGAGCTTGCTACAATCTGATAAGAAGCTTGATCTCCTATTGACCTCTTTGAACTATAGCAACAAGTTTTTAAGTTTTTTTTCGCCTTATCTCGAAACTGAATCGACATATTAAAACTCAAATTTAGATTTAAATTATTTATGTTCTTTTGTCACATGATTTTAATAAGGTTTTATTAAAATCATGTGAAGGTTTAGATGTAAAAATAGATCCCAAGCGAAGCCGGGTATGGTCGCTAGTGATGGAGAACGAAAAGCGCTTAATTTTCTAAAGGTTTCCCCGGTGATTCCTAGATTTGAAAGATTAATAAACTGATGTTTTATTATATTATCTGTAAATTTAATCAAAAACATACTATAGTTTTATGTTCAGTTGAATAGAAGCATATAAAAAAATATGTTCAGTTTTCCCACACACACTTTCAAGGCGTATACCTACTGATCTACCTATTGAACAACAGAAAAACTGTTTGAATCATTCAATACCTACATCTCTTTTTACATAAAGACCAAAACAACTTAATCGCGACGCGTTGTGATGTAATTTGATAAAATTGAACGAATAAGGTAATGTTCATGTACTTACTTTATTCCTTTATATTTTCTCGTCTGTAAATAAGTGGCTGCTAATTGCTAGTTCACATTAACAACATTAACAAGTCCAGTGACCTTGTTGCCTTGAGGAAACTTCCTCAAGCTTACAGGCATAGTTAGTAAATACATTTCAGCCATCCCATCCAGAGTTCTATTCGTGTGTAAACGAGTTCATACATAATGTACCAACCGATGTTATTTTTCACGGCACGGATGGATGGAAAGTCTGGTTAAGTTTAAGGTTCACTCAGCAAAGAGCTAGTAAATAAATAAATAAATAATGCTGGACATTTTTCACATAGCATCATCTAGCCCCAAACTAAGCAGAGCTTGGGTTATGGGAACTACATGACTGATATACTACATACATTTTTTTTGTAAATACATACATATTATACATAGAAAACACCCAGATCCGAGACAAATATTTGCAGATCATACAAACATTTGTCTCGCGGCGGGAATTGAACCCAACCTTCTGCGTCTCAGACGGACCTTGGACCACTGCGCCACTGCTGTGTAAAAATGAGCAGCATTATTTATTTATTTCGGCATAGTTGCGTGTACCATGATCACGGGACGAACTGGAGTCTTTGCAGTTGGATATTAGTGGCAAATGAATGGATCTGCCCTCCGCAATCTTTTATTGCAAACGATACTGGTAAAATGCAACTGTGCCGGGATATCGGGAAACGTTCAAACTTATTATTACTAGTATTATTTCAATTATTTTGTACACAACTTGAAATGTACACATAATAATTATAACAGGACACACTCATTACACATTGTCGTTGTAATTTCTAAAACTAGTAAACACAGCATACAATTTGTGGACAGTGTAAATATGAAGATACATATTAAATATTATGAAAAAAAATCATATAAAAAACATGATATATAATCATCATAAAAATCATGGTAAATATCCCGTTTTAGTAAAAATGTTGTCCAATTGTGGTGTAAACCATCCATTTCAGAAATATTCAGACGACCTACGTAATAAATTTTTGTAGGCAAGCTTAAATCTAACTACGATCTCAGTCACCCTAAATTCCTACAGGTGCATTTACAACTGAGTGGTACCGTGCTTCGGAGGGCATGAAGAACTGTTGGTTCCGTTCGGCTGTAGCAGACGTTAAACCATAATGAAGGCCTTCGGGCGACTTATGACCTCTGAAATTAGGAATGGCTTCTCTTAGGCCCGTATTCTTTAACGAATCTGAAACTGAATCCGAGCCAACTTTAGATTTTTTTGCAGTTTTCATTTTAAATGTCTGAGTTTAGATTTAGTTTTGAGTTTGGGAATACGGGCGTAACTGTGAAACATTAAATACGTCCTTGTACTCCAATACAGACTGTGTGTTTTCCACTGGACTGACTGACCCACTGGCGTGGGCATTTAGTTCGAGTCTTGACCAATTACATCCATCCCGCACCGGGAGCCGTTGGGTGCTCGGGTGCCCAACTTTATACCAACAATCAGTCTCTCAGCAACCACCGACGATGACTGACGTTATGTTCACACTGAAATCGCGTACAGTCTCGCAATCGTGACGTCGCTTATGTCAATGGCATAAGGTTTATTATTGTTGCAAGTTGCATCAACTATTGTTAATTGCAAAAGTGCTCTGCGACCCGAAGACTGGATTAGTTGAAGTGATATTTTATTCTTATGACTATGGAATAGGATTTATTTTTGTCACGGATAATATCGACGGATAAAATTTACGAAGACTCCGAGCCTGGATGAATAAAACTGTGACGCTTATCATCCTTCGGTTTTTAACACTTGTGCGTTTATGAGTGATCTGTCTATGTAATTGACATGTGCTTCGATTGATGGTGGGCTGTGAAGATGGCCAATCGTGTTATGGGTTACGTTATATGCGGCTATAACTCCGTGGATAATCTTATGGTAAGTTACTTTTACAACGAAACCATGGCAGGATATGGTTTTCTTGATGCGGGGGTACAACGTCGTTGTTACTAAAAATCTAAGGGATCTAAATCCACCGGATTTCGGTAAATTCTTCTTATAGAACTAGGTACTTCCAATTCCTTAACAGTCGAAAGCGATAAGTGATAAGGCTGCCCATTGTACAGAAAACGTCACCAACTGATTACCCCTCTGGAGTTTTAAGATTGAACTTTAAATGATTAGGATACCTCGTAAGTTTTTATCATTAGTCTTAGGCATTTTTTTGTCTCTGAAAAACGAAATAAATTTATATAAGTAATAAATTTTATAATTTATCCCTTACCACCTATTTAATTGAATATCTTATTGTATGTGTAAGATTATTGAAAAGAAAATGGAGAAAAGATCGGTGTTATTTTTTTTAATTATCGTTATAATCTTCAGCCTTAGAATATATGCATTTAGCGTGAAAGTTGTCTGACATTGTTGATTCTTTCACCGTCATCTACAAACAAGTTGATGAATAGGCCCACCAATGCAATTCACAAAATAATCCTCATATTCATTGGTGTTGCGATTTTCCATGTCTTTGTTTACAAACCTCTTCCCGACCACAACCGGCAGACATTAAAATAGTTGTCTAAATTCCACCCAATTCATTCATCTGTTTCTCGTGTATCTTAAAATAGACATGACGGGATCACATGCGCTATTTATTTGTATAGTTTAGGCATAGTATTTTTCCTTGTGGTTCCGATTATGTTGTAACGTTGAACCTCGCCATTAACATGAATTCAAAGTCTAAACCTACTTATGTTTCGGTTAAAATCAATGGAATCATTGGGATAATTGTGAATTGTCTGTCTATTATTTTATTAAATAAATAAATAATGCTGGTCATTTTTCACACAGCATCATCTAGGCCCAAATCACAGCTTGTTACTGTTTTTGTAAATATATTCATATTATGCATAGAAAACACCTAGACTCGTAGGTTGTGTGACTTTGCAATACTAGGGGTAAACATATATGTCTATATAAAAAAACACGTTTAGGCGTTTTCCCCCAAGATTGACATCCTTAGATACATAATCAGTAAGTAGATCTTTGAGGATCACACTGAGGCAATAATAATTGATTGTCAAATTTGTGAATTAGAATACAACATGTAGGTACGAACTGCGTGGCTATGTACGTGGGTGTTCTCAATACATAAAATAAATGATGATTTTCTAACTTTGAATGGCTGTTTTCGAAATAGATTGTTTTCTTTTGAATTCAAACATCAAAACAAAGTGTTGAAAAACACATCTAACCCAATTTGATCTGTCAGATGATTCAGAAATATGTGAAATAGTACAATGTTTTAGTCTAGTTTCTTGTCACATAGCGGCCGCTCGTGACTTTGCCTGAAGATTTATAATGTTTTTGGAAGGATCTCCGTGAATAAAACAGTAGCTCTTTTGAAAATGCACTCCTCTCAAACTGAAATCCACAAAGAAATTGACTATAGCTACTAAATACATTATACCTTGTGGTTTATAAAAAAAAATGTTCTGAATTTTAAGCTTACTGGTAATATGTTTTTGTGTGTAGCACTCGTTTTTTATGTAACGTTCGCAAACAAATATGTTATTTCTTTATCAAAAAAAAAATGTCCGATTTTAGGTGCAGACGGATACTTCAAAAATGTACATATATACTCGTACATTAAAAAGTCTGTCGCACTATTGGTGTTCGCATTCGGGAACTAACAAAATAAGAGGTCAGGCGCCGCATGTCTTGATTCCTTGACCTGTGCGAATTGATTATAATTCGAATACTCATTCTTGATGAGATAAATTTAAATTAGGCCGTTGAAGACTTCTTTATGTGTACTTCGAGTATAAATACCTAATTACCGTGGAATGAAATAAAGACAGTTGAGATGAAAGGACGAAATTGATGTTTGTCAAGGGTTAACATTGTCCTTTCATACTTGATATGAATGGGCATTGGACGATGTTGGGCAGAACGAAATTGATGTTTGTCAAGGGTTAACATTGTCATTTCATACTTGATATGAATGGGCATTGGACGATGTTGGGCATTTGTCCGCACAGATCCTCTAAAAGATTGATGAAACTAATAGGATACGGGTTTTAGGGACGAAAAAACGCTAGGTCATAGCTGAAAACATTACGGGAAAAATCTTGATGGGTAAGGTAGGCAAGAAGGTACTGCCAGCCGACGCGACGGCTCAGGCGAGATTTAGGGGTGTGGCCATTGCAGTTTTCAAGAAAAGCTCGATCTTTTACTAGTTAGCTCTGAAATGACTACCGAAACGGTGAGATATCTAAATCTTCGTACCGTAAAGTTATTTTTAATTCGAAGGGTAACTGATCAATAACTAGCAGATAATTAAAAGAATAAACATGTTCTAGGAATCCACTAATCCTTCCTACTAATATTATAACAGCGAAAGTTTGTGAGGACGGATGTTTGTTACTCTTTCACGCAAAAACTACTGAACGGATTTTGATGAAACTTTACAGTAATATAGCTTATACATCAGAGTAACACATAGGCTACTTTTTATCCGGGTACTACGCGGGCGAAGCCGTGGGCACAAGCTAGTAAAAAATATTATAATATTTAAAATTCACGTAGTTTGTTGTTGACGTTTCTATTATGATTCTTGTGATTTCAATGAATAAAAACCTATTGAATTTGTCTTTATGATATTATTACGACTATACCACGTACTTTACTATTCTCCTGCTGACGTTTCGTTTCGTGACCGTTTAGACGTCCTTCCTCATGAGCACCGTCCGCGACGAGTGTAACGGGAACATTATCCTAAAATAATACCAAACCACGATAATTTCAATTCTTTGTTTTCGACTTTGTTTTTGATTTGTATGTCTAAGGTATCAAAACGGTATCTCAACTCCGTACCTTGCTCCTCTCAAGTTTCTTGGGAGGATGAAAAAACTAGACTTTAATTGCTTCTAGGAATACCCGAGTCTGTAAAATTGTCTCGAACATTGTTTAAAAGAAAACCGTCAATAATTAACAGCCCAACGTGGGATGTTTCTACCGCCATTCAGATAGCATCAATTGTTTCAAATAATGTTGGGAATAGCTAATTTCGAAGTCAGAATCGGAGTCAGTAAGTGTTGTGTATTGTCAGATCATTAAGCATAGTTTGACCCATTATTTCAAATCTGAATAGAATGTACACTTTAAGTTCCATTGTAAAATTTGCAGCGTCTGTATTTTCCCACTTTTGCGATTTTATACGGGCCTTTATCAATCCGTGACATAGCCGAAACGGCGGAAAAATCCTACTAACATCATAATTTATCATAGTATGTTGGTATTATACTGTGTAGTAAGTAATTATGTAGGTAAAATAATAATAATAATAATAGTAATAATAATATAATAAATAATAATAGTGTGTTTTCATAGTATTGTACCACTTACAACCCCTTGTAATCTCTCGTAGTAAAGTCCGTTCCATCCAAAGCTTGTCTGGTAGAGATCGCTAATTAGCGATAAGACCGCCCATTGTTCAACAATGTTAGTACTATTTATTTAAGCTGAAATATTTGGTGTGCAAAAAAGTATTTTCTATCTATCTAATTTGAAAGTTTGGGTGTTTGTGTTGCTTAATTGCCGATTTGCAATCTTTGGAACAGATATAGTTTGTGAAAAGTATGGATTCTTTAATTCGGAATGGTATAAGTTAAACTTCCATCCCTAGTCTGACTGAATGATCATGGGTACCATTACCATTGTCATGAAATGGGTATATTGACACAGGTTTCCGCCATGTTTTCCTCCATCATTGTCTTCTAATTATAGATCGGCTGATAATAGGGTAATGCGATTGGTTTAGACAATGATTGAAGGCACAGAATAATCAATAATAATAACTGGCGGACTGACAAATGTTTTTGCATATGTTTTGGAAGAAAATATTTGTATGATCAGCGAATATGCTTCCGGGGCTGTTTTGGTACAATGGTTCTCGTAATTCCTTATACCTACCATAATCGTCTTCCCTGGCCTTGTCTCACATTACATGGCGTCTCGGCTTTTTATCGTCTTACATTCTTTATCAGCCGTCATCTCAGTACTCACTCTTTTTGTAGTGTCACCCTTCACATAGTCCATACCTTAAATAATTACTTTAGCCTAACTCTACATTCACTTTAATATTCAAGTCTTCTCGTTATTATGTCATTTTTCCCCTCTCATGACATGCCCAATGCTCATAAAATGCTTACCTCCTCACCTTTTCCATCGCTGGCGCAGCCTTCCATTCGTGTAACTACACAAATCCATCTCAACATTCGCTTCTCAACTGCCTGCACTAATTTCATCTTTCCATTTGGTTGTCCAACACTCAGATTCATACAATACGACAGCGCTTATGATCGTTTTCCTCAGTATTTGACTGTTGGGTGTTTTTTTAAACCAATAATACACCTTCATTTGGCCATAATCTTACCTGATGGTAAGTGATGGTATGACCGACAATGGAGCATGAAGGTCTAGACTAGAAGATTAGAGTGAAGAACTGATATTGGGATAGGACGGAAGATCAGCGCGCTACTTACCTTTCACCAGGTCTGCGGCGCTTTATGCTGAGTCCCATCCCAATTTGTGGCTACTTATCACATCAGCATTCCAACCATCGAAGTTATGTATTTAATTAATAAGTAGTCACAAATAAATGATTTATCTATCTATCTATCTAAGATTCACTCTAACCTTGAAGAAATCCAGATTGTATTTTTCAAGAAAGACAGATGGTAGTGTGATCCATTCTATCGTCGTTTTCATTAGAAAGGTAGGTGGAATCGTAACGTTTAGTGAGAATGGATGGTAAACTGACAAGATTCAGATGGTACTGAGCTGTGCGTCTGCTTGTCCTTTGGTATTTTGTAGTTGACTCATCATAATCAGCCGGAAGACTTCCACTGCTGTGAAATACGCCTCCGTCATAAAATGACACGATTAGAAACGTCTTGCTACTAATAATGTCACTCACGTTCTGTATAATGGGCATTGTCAATTGGTTTCCTTTAGGTATACTGAACACGTAAATCTATTGAATAATCTTTGGTAATGACATCCTGTAATAAGCCTTAGCAGGTAAGCCTTGTAATTGCAACAAAATGTTCACTTGATTTACTGGTTCCTGCTAAGTAATTGTATGTAATTTATCCTAATACCTTCCTTATTCAGTGCATTTCTGCATCGTTATACGGTGAGCTCATTTGTGTTGACCTGATTTGTTTCTATGCAAACTTAATTTGCCATCCTTGCACCCTCTAATACCTCATCTGGGTATCAGAAACTCCTTGCTTAATGCACTCCTAAACACTTAAATGAAGATTCCTTCCAAATATCAGGTCTCTTGGAGATACGGTTCGGGCTGTACTTTGAGTCTCAGTGAGTCAGTTAATGTGTCATGCTTTAGATATTTTCCATTAATTGTACGTAAGTACGGTATTACTAACATACCGTTTCTATTCCTATCGCCAAGCAGTGATGTTCACATTGCTGGGTTCCGGTGAAATTTCAGACACTGAAACTTTTCGGTAACATAACATACCTTGTGGGTCCGTACCGTATGTCTGTTAGCCTCCAAATAACATTTTAATTTTATTAGGCCCTAATTTTATAGGTCTTCCGTGGATTTCCCACTAAAATGCCGTTAGCACGAGTCGAACCATCCCGTACGACAGTTCTGTTGTTATCGGTCCTACATAAATGATAGTGACTTAGGTTTAATGAATCTGTTATACAAGTTTAATGAATAAATTACTTTAACTTTTAACTATGGGTTTTGTAAATGATTGGAGTCTTTTTGATCTGTCTCAGCCCAGTTTGGCAGTCTCATGCTGAAACGCTAGATTTAAGTAGAGTCGGAAATTTATACAATCAAATAAAATAAGAAAATAGTTTTCCAACCTCTATTATAAAACTGTTATTTTCGTAATCAACCGTCCATAAACGCTGCGTTTAAATATTTGGCAGTAAAAAGCTGATTTAATATAAGAAAATTTCATAAAGACTTTTAACTGGATTGCCACAGATTAAAAGATCGAGTATCCTTATTGCAATTGACCTATTTTTTTATCAAGCTTACAGTTTAGTCGGAAGCTTACAAAAACTTTTACGTAATCTAAAAGGCGCATCCTTATCTTTCGTTCCTCAAAATCTCTTAACACCCATCAGGTGTTGATTACTTCGTCTGCCGTCTCCCTTCCTCTTTCGTCTAACATGTATTCGTATTAGTCCATCTCAGGCATGCACCGTTGGAGGGGCTTTGCCCTCGGCGCGTGCGTTACAGTCTAGCGGTGTTAACAAATAGTACCAACTACCTATTAAGTTACAAAAAGTAACTGAAAGCTGGTTAGTTCATTTGAATTGTCTCGTCAGATAGATGGATCGAAAATTCTTTACTACACAACTAAAAATACTGTAGATAGGCGAGCTTAATGCTAGATAGCATTCTCTTCCTGCCAACCTTTGTGTAATATGTAAAACAGTCTTGAGGTAGTACAGGAATAACAAGAAAAGTTATAAATTATATGCTAGTATATACTATACGGAAGGACCTACCTATTTTTAACACAAACTATTCCTTAAATATTTATTTGGTGTATATACACCATAGATAACACCATTTTACAGCAAGTACATACAACATACGAAAACATAACTAAAACAACAAGAAATAAAAAAATGCACATTAGGTGGCCGTCTGAAAGCTATTTCTCCCAGACAACCTAAAGAAGGAGAGAACTATGTAAAAGTCTAGGACGGTGTTACTTGACGACCTCTGTGGTGCAGTAGGCGAAGGTCCGCCTGAGACGCTGTTCAATTCCCGCCGCGGGACAAATGTTTGTATGATCTGCAAATATTTATTTCTTGTCTGGGTGTTTTCTATTTATAATAAGTATTTATTTACAGAAAAAAAAGTAGTATATCAGTCATGTAGTTTCCGTAACACAAGCTCTGCTTACTTTGGGGCTAGATGATGCTGTGTGGAAAAATATCCAGCATTATTTATTATAATTTATTGTCTTTCTGTATTATATAACGTATGGAGAATTAACATAATACAAATTAAATAATACATATTTAGTAGTGTTTTTGGTAACGATGAAGGAAAACATCGTGGGGAAACTGGCATATCCTGAAACCAAAAATTTGAACGCATCTGCCATCAGTTAGCGTTCCAATAACAGCATCCTGCGGGGCGATCACACTAACTCATGGCTATCGAGATGGCAATCAATTTTGACCCTAGTTCCTTATTTTAATGGCCCATCATCCAAAAAACGGAACGTCCAATATGAAACCAATTTTGTTCATTCGCATTGTCCATCTATGGCTCATCCAGCTTACAAATTAGCGTGATACGATTCCCATCCGATGATACCAGCTATGGGATATTAGTGTGATCGCCCCGCTGGACACGTTATCAGACAGGTGGGATTGTCCGATAAGGTTCCATTAGATGCACCTACATAAGCATCAAATAAACTTTTAGTGTATGTATTTTTATTAATTGTGTTATTTAATTAATTAATTGTCTTTAAACTAAAACATTAGTTTTAAGTCTTTAACTGTACCACATACTAACAAAAGCTATGGACGCTAGCATTTACCAAATGTTTGGACGTGCCTTTGACTTCCACTCTCTCTTATACTCTTACCACTCGCCACTCTTACAATATCTTATTATGACCCCATCCAATGGAACATATCGCTTCTAAGCGATAAGACCGCCCATTGTGCTTTTATAAGAATACGTTTTTTTTATACAACTAAAGAGGTACACAAAATACCACTACTTGGTATCCCCAAAGATCTAAACACTGAGTATGTATCTGAGGATGTTGAGTATGTATCGGGGAATAAAGTCGTTAGCGTGTTTTTTTATGTTTTTATAATTATTAGTTGGAAGGAAGTAGGTAATTAGAGTAAGTAAAATGTTCTTCAGTTGCCGTCATAAAACCGGATCAATGAACTCTTGAATATCATGATGAACCTATATTATATAATTATCATATCATCATTATATATTACTAGCTTCTGCCCACGGCTTCGCCCGCGTGGTATCCGGATAAAAAGTAGCCTATGTATTATTCTGATGTCTAAGCTATATTACTGTAAAGTTTCATCAAAATCCGTTCAATAGTTTTTGCGTGAAAGAGTAACAAACATCCATCCTCACAAACGTTCACGTTTATAATATTACTAGGATAGGATATAATTTAGGATATAATTTTAAATCGGATTCATCGTCACTCGATTCATGGCGGAATTGGTCAAACGCATTGCCTAGATAGAAATAGTTAAATCGAAAAAACTCTTATTGCCCCAAATAATTATACATCGGCGAAATTAATGAAAGCAGTCTCTTCCAGATCGCGATAGATAGGTGGATAGTAGATAGATACTTGTTTTATCTTGTGCAATAAAGCAATATCTTCCTATCTATTTCATTAGTTCTATTATTAAGTCGGTTAAGCTGATAAATTTATTAGATCCGATCCGAGACGGATCGGGCATAGCATACATAAGATTACATACACAGTGTTGTATATGCCGTAATGAATTCTGTTACCATGACCTAATTACGGCATGTAGGTAATAGGTATATGGATGATGTTTCTTGTGAATCTATACTAATACTAGCTTCTTTCTGCCCATGGTTTCGCCCGCGTAACCGGGTAAAAAGTAGCCTATGTGATATTCTGATGTATAAGCTATATTACTGTTAAGTTTCATCAAAATCTATTCATTAGTTTTTGCGTGAAAGAGTAACAAACATCCATCCTTCAACTTTCACATTTCTCTCTCAAACTGATTAATGTACTACTCATTAAACTTAACTATCTATGTCTATCCATTTCTCATCACACACTCTTTGTCCACACTCACTTTTTCTTCACTGTTTTTCTTTCTGCAACACTGCGATCGTGAGGTCATCCCTCACTTCTTAGGTCCTATCTGAAAATCAGCGCTGCTTCGCCTTGGCGGAGCAGCAATAAGCTGAGATAGGACCTCTTCGACTAATACACACCATTGCAGCATAGACTGCCCTCGTTAGCACTGGTTAGCACCCACTTATTGTACCTACTCTTCTGTATTTACTGTGTTTCTTTAATTGTTTGTCTTTCTTTTCATTTGTACTTGTCTGTGCTGTATTGTATGTGTCGAATAAAAAACTATCTATCTATCCTCATAAACTTTCACGTTTATAATATTAGTAGGATAAAAAACTGAAGAATTTGTTTTTTTTAACGCGCTTATCTCAGTCGTATTTGAAAAATCTTATAACGTTTCCGTTTAGAGGTCCTTCCTCATGAGCACCGTCCGCGACCACGCGAGCACGCGAGTGTGACGGGAACGTCAGCAGTAGAATACGTGGTATAGTCGTAATGATATTCTAGAATACTTTTTTTATTTTTTTTTACCAATTCTAATCTAATACTACCAATTTGTTGGTTAAGGTCGTAGTTTTATCATGTCCGTCTATTAAACCCCGATTTCTCCGATTCAAAGAGAAACGTGATTCCTTAACCCAACAACTAAAACAGAATGATGTTTTCGCGTACTTTTCAAGTATTTTTGACTAATAAATTTAAATTAATTTCATTATTGTTTGACTGATCTGACTTAATTGTAATTAAATATTGGATTAATAATTAAAAATATCATAGCCTTAAGCTCGATTACAGCGCCCTGACAGGGTACATATACTTACTAACAAGCTAATTTAAGATCCAAGCTAACAATTAATGTATGTGTACAAATAATGTATGTAATTAATAAATTAATAAGTAACCTAAATACATGTAATGAAGGGGTTGTTTTTTTTCTGATACTGATAAGGTTCAGATAATGATTTATCAGTCATCATCATTGAACAGGTAAAACAATGATTTATCAGTCATCATCATTGAACAGGTAAAATATCAACAATTATTTGGGAAACCTGAAATAGATATTCTATTTGAGGTTTCCCAAATAATTTTTGATTAGAAGCCTCGAAGGTAATGAAAAATGTCCAGCATTTATTATTATTATTATATTAATAGGGCTTATAATCCTACTAATAAGGCTTTAAAGTAGCTAATGTTGTATTTATTCTTTAGTCCATCAATAAACGTATTTTCTTTCTTCTTTCTTACTTTATCTTTCAATCTTGTCTGGATCAATTTGCTTACAGCTTTTTCTAGTCAAAGGTCGTAAAGTTGCCAATAATAGCAACTATCGTCAGATTCTGATCGTTATATGTAAATAGTTTGTACGATGTTAATACTTTAGCTAAACAAATATTCAGATCTAATTCACTCGCGATTTTCATAACAAGTGGTTGTTTTTCATAACTCGCTTCTGTTTTTGCCTACGGATGCGCGTGTACTGTCGATGTACTGCAGTTTGTTATTAGATTTGAATTAGTCATTCTCTCATTAGTAATAGTATTTTCGCAGGCCTTTATTGAATTCATGTTTCGATTAGGCTCTTGTGGTTGCTTGAAGTCCTCGTTGAATTTACAACATGTTGATTCGGTTGCATAGGAAGGTTCTTAAATATGTTTTCTTCGCCTCAAGTTAGTGACTTGAGGGGGCGCTACAATCAATGATTTAAAACTCGTCGAATGTTTTAAAATCCTGTAAAGTCAAAGTCAATAGATTTTTATTCATTGAAACAATTAAAACCCCATACAAAATTCTTTTTAATAACTGTAGATATTGATAACTAGTTTACGCAAAACCTCGGCCTGCCTACATATCTGTTGCTATACCCTTAGACAGGGTTCATGTGAAATACCTACCTATAAACACCATCAATGTACCTACCATGTGAAAGCAATAATGTATTGAGTATTAAGTATTGATTATCATATTGAACGTCAGCTTACAAACTACATGAACTAAAAATGTTTAAGTGTATTTATGCCGATTCGTCGCACGCGTCAGGATCAAGAATCAGGCAACAAACTCTGCTTGGTTATTGTTTTGATGATCCTTCTAAAAAAAAACTATTAAATTTAGTTTCAGTTACGTAACATTCAGAACATGTACGCTCACAAATATCTCAAATATCCATTCCCTACTGACATAAATTCATTCACATAACAAACCGTCGAGTCCCATTGACTGCGATCGTTGTATGTTTATATGAGTGATGATACGGGCGCGTCATTGCTGACTCAGCGGTCGCGCTGGCGCCAACATGTAACATGTCTATCAGTTGGTTTTATTTAAAGCGTGGCTATTCTCCTGGAAAATGCCTCCGGGGTTATGATAGTGGACACAGGATTACAGAGCAAATGTGATTCTACGAAATTATATTCAGCTTGTAGCGCCAATTGCAGGGTTTAGGCTTCATTCGTTTAATAGTTCGGGCATTTTTATACTTCCCCTGATCTTGTCCATTCTTACAACTACACATCCATCTCAATATTGGCGTATCATCTGTGTACACTCTTCTTCAATCTGTCCATTTGACTGCCCAACACTCGATCCATACAGGGATTATGATCGTTTGCATGGTATTACATAGACTGTTTGGTCTTCCACGCGGCGTTTGTTCGTTAGGCATACGTTCTGTGGTGGTCTTGGCCCACAGATCGTCCGACGGCACACCGGAACATCGTTTGGTATTTTAGAGGTGAATGCGTTTTGTTACGATATTTTGACATTGTATTACGTCGCATAGTATAGAGATTTCTAAGGCCCGCTTGCGCCAATCTCTAGAGCAAGGTTCTGTTCTTATCTTCCGCATTGTCATAATTTCGAAATAGTACAACAATGGTACTGCCATCTTCGCATAACGCAACGCTTATCTATACACCAACAGCAAAATATCTTTTATCTCTCATTTATATAACGCCTTTCCTCAAATCATTAGCAATCAAGTTATGTTGCTTAATGTGTGCTCACCTGGATCAATAGGCACCACACTGAATAAATCTAATCTAGTCTACCTAGGCTCACAAAATCTGCAAACGTCCGCATTACGCGGGGCACCGGTTCGCGATTCCCCTACCTTGTTTATACGACGATTAAAACTGGTTACTTGTACTGCATAAAGTGCTATTGACTTTGACGTTCACGGCGGGCACGATTGATGTGGGTTTCAACATTGTTGCACCGCACGAGCTCACTTCGCTATGTTAATCGGAGCTGACATAAGCGGCGCTTCTGAATACGTAGAGTCAACAAAACAAGAATTTAAATTATCGTAGTTTCGCATAATTTTAGGATGACTTTATAACGTACTTTTCGATTCTCCTGCTGACGTTTCGTCGACTACGCTCGACCGTCGACAGTCGGAACTTAAAGTCAGCAGTAAAATATTAAAGTACCTATGTGATATAATCGTTATATATCCTGAAATAAAAAATATGGTTTCTATGTAGGTAAATAATTTACATATTCTTGGAACTTGCTGGAGGGCTCATGGCGTAGCTTGATCAGGTTAAGCGGTTGCCAAATCAACATTTTCATAGGTGGTAAGGTAGATAGGAGTTAGATTTGAACGCTTCCTTATTTTGGAAGGTAGGTTAGGACAGTAACTGCGTCACTACATATCACTCAAAACGAAATTTGCTGGTGACCGTAGTCGGTCGTTTAAGGCATGCCATGCAGCCTCCGAATTGTAGAGACGCTTTAGATTTGCGCGTTGCAGTACTGCCGTGAAAACAAGTCTGTTCAGGGCGTTTATGGGTCAGCTATACAAAGCTGGAATGCCCTGCGCGTCCAGTATAATAATGGCTTCAGAGTGCTGATGGGGCTGCCGCGCTTCTGTAGCGCATCGGGTATGTTTGCGGATGCACGCGTAGATGACTTCTACGCGATCATTCGCAACAGAACAGCATCCCTGATGCGGCGGATGCGGGGCAGAACCAACAGCTACCTGAAACTAATAGTGGACAGGCTGGATGTAGACACAGTCTTCATGAGGCACTGGACAGAAGTGCACACTGCACAGTGTGCTCCTTGGTCAGGTGTATCATGAGGAGTGCTTACTTTTAAGGTTTATTAGTATTTAAGTTACGGTATTTATTATTTTTGTTAAATGTTAAATTATGGCTAATAATTAAAGCTGTTTTTTTTTTATCTGTCTTTCCTGAAAAATACTTTTCATTCTTACATTGAAGAGACTATGAGTAGGACTCTAGTCATACTCATAGTCATAGTCAAGAATGAAAAGGTATTTAGACATGCTTCATCGTTGGCCATATCATCAGTCATCACTTACTATCAGGAGAGATTATGGCCAAATAAAAATCTGTTCTTGATAAAAAATGGCGCGGTTAATTAATTAATGGCGTGCCTTTGAAGTAGCATTCAACGTGCTAAGCATTATAATGTGTTTTTGACGGGAAATCTCAGATGGTATACCCATTTTTTTTATCTTGATATAGCTTAATTAGGATTATTTTTGGTGCAACGCGGGAATGGAATCGTTTGTTGTTAGCAGGCTAGTTCGCTGGAGGTGGCTTTCTGTGGCAAGGTTGGTCGTTAAGTTTGTCTATTCATAACTGCGGTGTAAGGGTTTCTAGCTGGCAGTACTTACCCTAGTTTCTCTAAGAACGTGCAGCTCACCTCTCGCCGTTCGACCCGTTTTGGTTGTTGTTTAAAAAGCTTGAGCTGTTTTCAGCTCAAGTTGAACCGCAGATATAGTTGACTAAGTGCAGCTGTTTTTGACTTGCGAAGATTGTAGATTAGTCTTAAAATGATTTTCAGCAATATTTTAAATTCTGTAAACTTCACATTGCTTGATAGTTTCGAAAAACAAAACATCCTGATTTAGTCATTTATTTTTTAAGGAGGAAACAATCACAGACCACGTAAAAAGACAATGTCAACTAAGTCCGCCCAGAAAAAACAAATCGTTCTGTTTACCGGAAGCCGGCATTTTACGACCCACGACATTACGAATGACCCACAACGCGTGACCAATACTTAATAAGAGAATTGATAGAAGAATGTACAGTCACTCATTAGATCAATTTAGTCAATTTATTTTTAGATTGCCATCTTGGTGCATGCCTAAATCTTGCGTTCCAGAAATGCATAAAAAGTTGTTTAAATCATGCATTGTACTCAGTGACATGGCAACTGAATGAGAGGTTTTCTTTCTTATCTGTGGCAGGTCGATTAAGTTCCATGATGCTAACTAGATGGAGTTGTATATGACGTTTTGATATACCTTATCCATACTTATAAAATTGTCCTGACTGACTGACTAATTTATCTATCAGAAAGCTGAAATTCGGAACATAAGTTTATTTCATGACGTAAGCACGTGCTAAGAAAAGATTTTTGGAAATTTCCACTTTTAGGGGAAATGGGGGGTGAACTTATAAAAGTTTTGTTCTTTAAAGTTAGAAACATAAAATTTTTTATAAATAAATAATGACGTATTTCAGGATTTTTGGATTTTCACATTTAAAGCAGGAAAAATGGGGGTGAAAGTTTGTATGGGAGTATGTTTTTTAAACACGCCTCCGCGAAGGCAACAGCCATGTTAGCTTTACCACATAAAGTCACGTTAGCTTACTTTTTTCTAAACTTCCACCGCAGCTAAGTATTTATATCACCTAGCGGTAATTTTGCATTATTGTGTTCCAGTTCGAAAAGTATGGGTGCCGTTAAATAACAGGGACATGAGACTTTTCTATGTTTTTAGGAAAGGCAACGCACCAGAACTGCCGCTGGTGTTACAGTCTAGATATATACAACCATCACCGTTTTATCATCAGCCTATATTAGTCCACTGCTGGACATAGGCCTCCCCTAATGAGCGCCATAGCGCCCTGTCTTCAGCTTGCCGCATCCAGCATATGCCTGCAGTGTTTCGCAGATCGTCATCCCACCTGGCCGGAGGGCGTCCTACACTACGTTTGCCGAGTCGCGGTCTCCACTCAAGAACACGTTTAAAAAAACTCTCCCAATACCAACTGTTTTAAACAGTTGAGATGCAATTGCTCGATTTAAACAATTTAAACACTCGGGTCGTCAACCTGATCGTGGGAGTCTGGGAACTGCAGGCGACACTTCCTAAAGCACTTAGAGGTCAATGAAAGGTCAGAGGGAACTGCTTTCTCCTTGTTCAACAATGAAGGGTTCACTCTCTGTCGCAGTGAGATATGAGATATCGGTAATCTAAGTAAGCTGGCTCTTATCTGGGTCTACGTATTAACATTGCCATTCAGCGTGGCGATGCAGCGAGCATTTTGGGAAGGCTTCCGTTTGGTAGTAATCTGGATCACTTGACCTGTCTATAGATCGTTTGCATAGTTAGCTGATTCATCTGTATTTGTATACAGATACAGAGTAGTGCACGACGCGACGCGAAGGGAGAATGTCGCGATCACTCACCCTGATGAAGACTCTCGGAATGAGTCGAAAATTAGTCGGTGCCTTCACCAATAGTGCAGTACGTGAAAATTCCCGTTTTTACAATATTAATATTTGTATACTTGTACATAGTTGTTTCGTCTTTTCTTTCTTTCTCTTTCTGCAGAAAATGCAAAACATCTGTCCCGCAGCAGGAATGGAACCCACACCTCTAGCTTGCCAACCGGCTACTCGCCTTAACTGTCCCACCGTCAAGTACTTGCATAATTTGTTGTTTTTTTATGTCGTTCTAAATTAATGTTTTTCATTTCATTCGCGATGAAGTTAACAGGATCGGGGGTTTTGGAGATTATAAAACGACCTAGCAAGGTTGCGAAGCTGGGAATAATACTTGAACTGTTTAGCCAAACCAGTTAGTTACCTACAAAATGTATTCGTGTACAAAATGTAGCCGCCAATCTGGCGTGTAGACGTCGCCAGCTGTTCTTGAGGTGTGTCGATTTCAGTTGCTTATCTACTGGTTTTCCATCATTCAATGTACGAGTAGGTTATTTTAATAGTACCTATATTTTTTAAAATATTTCATAAATATCCATAGGAAGCACAGTAAATAAACAAAATAACAGCAGTACACACGCGATGTATGCAGGCCCTTAACTGCCGGATATTGAGTTCGAGTTCTGTTTCTACGGCTCTACCATGGTTAGATGTAGCTGGAAACGTTTTCGAGTAGTTAGTGAGTTTTTCCCCACCAATAGATTAGATAGACCCACGAATAGATTGGATGAAAACATCATAAAATGGTTAAAACGTTAGTGTATTATTATTAGTTACCTAAAAAATGTACTCGTGTACAAAATATAGTAGTATTTATGTAGTATATCAGTCATGTAGTTCCTATAATACAAGCTTTGCTTAGTTTGAGGCTAAACGATAATGTGTGAAAATGTCCTTAATTATTTATTTATTTATTCGTTTTGAAACCCCCAAGACCTGTATTTCCTTCATTGACTGCAGCGTCTCCTATTGACTTTTGGCGTTGAAACCTATCTAATAAACATACATACAAATTTGTATGTCTTCAAGGATGGATACATTGCAAAAATCCACATTACAATCCGATAAGCCTTAAATCGTAACAAATAAACAAACAACCTCTTATGTATAGCAAAAACATATATACGGGCTCCTGTCGTCGCGGGTAATGTAGTAATTCTTTACGAGAAACCCTAAATTCTTTTACTACCTAGTTCTACCAATCAGTCGATGGAAAAATGCTTTTTCATATGAATTAGCACATGACCGCGGCCTCTAGACTTCTAAACTGTCCTTCCCCCTACTTGATAATCTCATGAATCTATACTTTTTCATACGAATTAGCACATGACCGCGGCCTCTAAACTTCTAAACTGTCCTTCCCCCTACTTGATAATCTCATGAATCTATACTTTTTCATACGAATTAGCACATGACCGCGGCCTCTAGACTTCTAAACTGTCCTTCCCCCTACTTGATAATCTCATGAATCTATACTTTTTCATACGAATTAGCACATGACCGCGGCCTCTAAACTTCTAAACTGTCCTTCCCCCTACTTGATAATCTCATGAATCTATACTTTTTCATACGAATTAGCACATGACCGCGGCCTCTAGACTTCTAAACAGTCCTTCCCCCTACTTGATAATCTCATGAATCTATACTTTTTCATACGAATCAGCACATGACCGCGGCCTCTCAACTTCTAAACTGTCCTTCCCCCTACTTGATAATCTCATGAATCTACACTTTTTCATACGAATTCGAACATGACCGCGGCCTCTAGACTTCTAAACTTTCCTTCCTCCTACTTATCACGTCCTAATCTCACAAATCTACGTACTGCTGGGTATAAATAAGGGAATATCCATCATGGGGATAACAGACATGAGCAGACAAGCAGGGAATGACAAGCACGTTTAATTTTATTTTTAAAGCCGAGCGTAGACTAGGCTTATCCTCGCGATAGGTTTATCTTCCTTTTGTTTCCAATGTCAGAGGAGAGAGAACACTATTCCGAGGTAGTTAAGCATAGGCCGCGTCTATGCTTAACATTATCATAAATTAAGGACGATAAAATCTACAGCTTTGTATAAAATGCATAATAACGCTACCAGATCTATTTTTATCTTCAAGCATATGCTCGAATTGCTATCCTCCAGTTTGAAGGTATGGGTGCCGGTGAAATTATAGACAGGTGAGACTTTTCACCATAATGTCTCCATAAAAACTTGTTTAAAATGTAAGCAAATGTAAAATCTTGAGTTTTAGTTTTTCGCCGTCAGAGGTATACCACAGAGCGATACTCGAACGCATCATTATTTCATATGAAATAAAAACGCGTTCGAGTTACGATAGTAGCTCGTTTAGCAGCTTAATTGATGTCGATTAAAGTTTATTACGACCTAATTGGCTGATTGCTGGTTACGGAGGAAGACAGACATGTCGCGATGCGTTTAAACCGGGAAAATCGTTTCCAGCACCGTTCCTATCGGGAATTAAATAATGAGAGGTTTTTCCTAATAACCCTGAAAATCGAGCTCCTATAAGCATGATCGTGAGGAATCGGCGTAAATTCACATATGAAAGTAGCAACCCGAAGTGTTCTACGACTTGTAACGCGTTGAGAGTTGAATCAATCGCCTGCTGTAACCTATTAAGGTGGAAATTCGGAAAATCCTGTCTTAGTATTTTTCTGCACACCACAAAGAACATACATTTTAAACAGAACGCTAGCCTTCGCCACAGAATACATAATAGTATTCTGTACAGAATGGCCGCGCACCCCCTCCCGCCGATCCGGCTTGCTTCACCCGCCTGGATTTCAATAGTCACTTCATTTGCTCTAAGCGGAAGGACATTACGTCAGCGTTGTGTTGTAAGATTGCTTACAAATTGAATTGACACAGACGTCATCGGGGCCCGGCCGCGTCGCCGCCGACTCTACATAAACCGCCAACGAGAAAGCATGCCATCATGCTCTGGCAATAAGTAAAATTAATCGGCGCCATCCATAGTATTTCTAATTAATTCACACATACAACGGCACCGCTCACGCAAACAAACCTTGCATGTCGGAAAGTCAGAGCGAGTCACACAGAAGCTCATTACTTTTTTTTTTATAAATGCAATGCAATGCAATCTTTGCAAGCTTTAGGATTCTACTTACACCACAGCTAATAAACGCGTGAAACTATACATGAATGGGCGAACCTTGCCCAACACAACACCTTATCAAAGTACGTCGAACTATTTCATTGTCACAGAGGCTTGCGTGAAAGCGGGCATGTGACGTCACAGTCCATCCTTACTACCTTGTTATAAAGCTTATAATATCAAGATTATTAATATATTCTAGTCTAATGTAAATCTTAGTATGTTGACATAAAGTTTATAATGATAGATTAGTGCATAGAACACGCCCGCTCCCGTAGAAGGAAGGAGTCGCATATGGCGTAATTGTTCCAAACTAAGACTGTCACAGTTAATGTGATTCAGTTGGTGAAGTAAGCTGATTTGGGAATATCAAAGAACATACTCACAACTGGTATCCCCATGATGTACATCCTCAGATCCATATTAAGTGCGCAGATCCGTGAGGATTTACTAATCAGGGGGCAGTCAGAGAGCAGCAAACATTTGGCATATGCCCACGTTTTGTATTCTACGTGAGAGGGTACTAGCCCGTCATTGCTATATTATATTGGAATACTAACCAATGGCGCATGCCTTCAAACATGGGTTTCTAGGGCATGCCGATTCTGGTTTCCTCACGGTCGATGTTTACCGTTTTAGTGTCGTTCTGGCATCCGACTTAAAGCAACCCATCAGAATAACACATATGCTACTTTTTATCTGGGCAGAAGCTAGTATAGTAATAAAATACACGCGGGACCGTACGAACACTAGTGCCCAATTTATTGGAGTCCATTCATTGTGCCCATTCATTTGGAGTCATGAGGTTACAGTATCAGGTTTAAAAATGTTATTTCAACCGAGATCAAGAGTTGAAAGATTAGCAAAATAATACTTAAAAAGCTCAGTCCACTTATGCTGCTATCACACTAAAGCCAGCACGGACAAAAGTTCATTCATTAAAACGCAAAATTCACTTGTTTAATTCAAAGTTCACTAATTCTACTTCAGCGCCAGGAAGCAATTGGTTCCCTGTCACTGACATCAAAGCCACCCCACTCACATCCTGTAATTCATTTCACCGTGACTCAGAGCAAGCTATCATTTATTCTATGACGCTAGTATTGTTCCTACAAACTGCCAGTTGATCTGTGACACTTGAGTTGCTCTACCGTTTGTTCGCTCAACTGTGTCAAAGGGGGACCGCAGGGCTCCGAAAATAGTGTGCGAGGGAGGGGTATGTCCGATTCAGTTCTAATCGAGACTCCTCTGCGCGAGGACTGCATTTTTCTTAACAGTTATATCCAAACTGTAGACCTTTTTCTAAAGATCCTATCTATCTATGAGTTTTAGTGGTATGTGATGTTGTGTGGGACGAACGGCGCTGTGGCAGCAATGGATCGCGCGTACATGTCTCTGCGCGCGCGCAAGCCGAACGCAAAGAAAACGGTTTGTTTTGTCCTATCACTCATACTTTCTTCTACATTGTAGCCTAGTAATGTTCGAAACTTCTAAAAACTTGAAAAGGGCACACTAACATAAACCTTCCTTTTTTCAAATTATGATCTTGCTTTGATAAATAGAAAGGTATGCTAAAGTGGTTTGGGTATGTAGAAAGGATATTGACGAAACATGTATATAAGGCAAGCGTGAACGGGACAGTATGAAGAAAAAGACCTAGGCAAACTTACTCTGACCAGATTGGAGACGTTCTGGAGAAAGGTCAGGTCAAGAGTACCCTAAACCGGCGAGCTTGCATGGAGAATGTGATTAGAGTGAATGATGCAAAAGAAGTATGTCAGGATCGACGTAGCAGGTGGATATTTGTGGTCTCTGCCTAACCCTCCGGGAAACAGACGTGAGTGTATGTATATATGGTCTTGCTTTGGCAAATTAATGTAATTTTCTCGTTTTGCTATCATGATACTGTTTTGGTAGAACTAACCAGAAGGTGAAAAGATTAAATTCGCGAAACTCTGTGTGAAACTGACTTAAATATGAGTACAAAGGGCTCGGTAAGGTTTGCGGATGACTCAATCTATATGCAAATGCAATTTGGTCTGGGCTTTGGTTTATACCTACATAATGTAATATTACCTAACTTGAATGGATTAGTATATAATATCCTACATGGAGGTTAAAATTAGTGTCGTTAATTAGGTACCCTTAATTAATGCGGTTTAAATATGCTAAGTATTAAATATAAAAATACTAATTAAATAAATTAAATATTATACAAATATTTATACATACATATAGTCACGCCTGTTTCCCGGAGGGGTAGGCAGAGACCAAGGATTTCCACTTGCTACGATCCTGGCATACCTCATTCGCTTCATTCATCCTCATCACATTCTTCATACAGGCTCGGCGGTTTAGTGTACTTCTGACCTGGCTCTTTTCTAAAATGAAGAACAAATATTTATAATTGTTAAAAAATTATATATTATGAATATATAATAATATATTAGTTTCGGTCTATGTACGAATGTTTTTTTACAGTTAGTTCAATACACACACTCTGCTAATTGGTATCTGATGAGTTACCATTTGCTTGTGTTTTGTAGATACTGTTTTTTTTTCAGGAAAAGTTTTACTATATCTTGGTCAGAATCACCCTCTTTCAGGATAGTAAAAAAAGTACAAAGTTAGGTAAAGATTTATATGTTTTCATATAAATCTGTCAAAAAGATAAGTCTTTACCAATATAAACAAGTCTGTTTTGCGACGCAAGAGGGGCTTCGATTCCCGCTGCAGCACAAATGTGTGTATGTTCTGCAGATATTTCCCCCCGGGTCAGGGTGTTGTGGTGCCCCGATACTCGTAGTTCTTGATACCCATGACACAGGGAATCCTATTGTGAGTTGAAGCCCCTTTGATAAAAACCACTTTCTGTTGGCGTTAACGCCTTCGGAACGGTTGAATTGTATGGAAATGACATTAGCTGTTGAAATGGCACGTGACAACTGCCATGTTTTTCTTTGACAAATTTGCGTTAGCGTGCAACGAAAATAAAGCGTGAGGTATTTGTCTAGACTCCAGGGCTACGTAATGTATCTGTTAGCTGTTTATTTATTTTATGTATTTCTTTATTTATATTAACTTTACAGAAACCTTGTACTTTCCTGTTAAATTCAAAGTATGGTAAATATCGTTTTCGGAAACCCTACTAAATGTATCATTGAATATTTGTATACATTTTTGCGATTAGTGTTTCCCGTTAATTTCGTCCAGTTGGCTTCCCAGCGGATGCTTAGGTGCAATAAATTTAAAATTATCGGAATTCAGACCGTGTTTTTTATACATTTATATATATACTAGCTTCTGCCCACTGCTTCGCCCGCGTGGTACGCGGATAAAAATTAGCCTATGTGTTATTCTGATGTATAAGCTGTATTACTGTAAAGTTTCATCAAAATCCGTTCAGTAGTTTTTGCGTGTAAGAGGAACAAACATCCTCACAAACTTTCTCGTTTATAATATTAGTAGGATTAGGGATAGAATTTGACAATATATGTTGATATATTACAACCTATAATGACCAAATTTCATTGAAACAACATTTCATTATAGTGCTCTCAACTCTAAGTAGCAATTTAAGTGTTTGGACTACCAAATCGACTCAATATATATTGGACCATTTTTGAACTCATCTGCGCATTGACTCTGGAACAAAGATCTGTTTATTTATGAATACGAGTCGAATCCTTCAACGGATATCTAAATGACATCCGATTACGATTTACAACCTACCGATAGGATAGGATTCCGTGCGATTCAGAGGCCCCATTCATGCAGTCGGCTTATTCTCACATGTTAAAGATGATAAGCGTTTATAAATCCTATTTTCAGAACGCTTCCGCAGATTTTCTGTAATCTGCTTAAAATATTTTTTATACGTAAATCTAGCTTCGACGGGTTATCATTTTCGCCCAGTTTTAGCGAAGTCATGTCACAATGGAATATTTTACAGTTTAATCTGTCACATCATCATCATCAATCACTGCGCGGACGCAAGCACTGAAGGCGTCGCATCATGATGCTCTTTGTAAAAATCTGAATTAAGCTTCACAATCGTAGCTTTAAAATTTAATTGCTGTTCAAAATCTATGCATGTTTTATCTCTGGAATAAAGGATTTAAAAAAAAATCTCTATTGTTTTCATTTTGTGATACGTTTATAAGTTCGCATTAAAACTTTGAAAACCGAAATTAAACGGAGCCCACAATAAGTTGCGCTATCAAAGCATAGATTTTGGAGAGTGCTACGATTTTAACACCGTTCCAAGGGTTTATTTTATGTTGTTTTTATTTATTTGAGAAACAAACAGAACTATAACACTTTTAAATAATGATACCAAAGAAAATCCAATTCAGTATTCACTAATTAGTAAATCTCACACGTGTAGAACAAGGCATGAAGTACTTTTGTATCAAAAGAGAGTCATGATGAGCAACCTAAAAATAACAAAACCGCGTCGTTTGATTTTATGGGTATTATTAGGTTTTTGTTATCAGACACGCTGACTACTGTTTGCGGAGTTTTATTTTTAAAACATATGATTATTAGGTTGTTTACATAATGAAGAAACAAGAGACATACATGTAAAGTTTCTGTTAAAAAGCTGAAATTCTTTTTGACTATTAGTTCGCCGCGAGTTGATATTTCGAGCGATGTAACGTATCTATCCGATTACCGAAAACAGGGTTGTGAGATTAGTGGTCGCATTTTTTTTTAAAACATGTTTACCTTACTGTTTCTGAAAAAATGTATTTTTGTTATCAGTAACAGTGTTAAATTATAATCTAGAAAAAAACATGGGTTTTAAGTAAAAGGCCAATAACAGATAACCTTAATTTTATAAATAACTAGCTGCTGCTCACGGCTTTGCCCGCGTGTTACCCGGATAAAAAGTAGCCGATGAAAAGTAGCTCTTACCGTTAAGGATACGGCGTACAGCGATCATAACTTAAATTCGAAGTGCGTCCAAAAATATAGCTATCTCGTTTGGACTGATGCAGGCCCGCCCGTGCTTGCGCGATAGCAATATTAGCCTTTTAAGAATTTGTTATAAATTTGGTGGTGTTCCGTAATACCAAAAAAGATGAATGAAAACTTGTTGTATTTTTCACATTGGCCTCGATTCTGTAGTAAACTGACCAAAGTAAATTTAAACTATCGCTCTCTTTTACTGATAGTGCACGCAAGAAAGAGATATAGAAGCATCAGAGATGCCGTCTTTTTACGAATGATGGCATGAAAACCATCCGTCCTAGTCTGTGCGTATATCTCTGAGTCACTAATACTCTGTTTCAGATCCTTAAGTTGAATTTGTAAATTCCGTTAAAAGCACAGCGAGTCAGGTGGGTACACCACCTGCCACCTGCTAGCGGTCACGGCAGGTGGACACCCTCTATAAGAACCATCATTTTCATTTACTCTTTATTTATGCATACTTTACTGTTACACTGCGAAAAGAAATCGATACTAATAATAAAGCTGAAGAGTTTTTTTTGTTTGAATGCGCTATCTCTGGAACTTACAAAGGGATTTGATTTTTTTTTGCTTTGATAGCCCGATTCATGAGGAAGGTTATTTAATACCACGCCACGACCCTTAGGAGCCGAGCAAAAAAGTGATAGCGCGGGGGTTAGTCGAGAGCCGAGGGCGGCCGTGACACAGCTAGTACAAGTAATACTTCCGCGGTGCTGCTTTTTATCCGGGTACCACGCAGGCGAAGCCGTGGGCAGAAGCTAGTAATATTATAAAAGCGAAAGTTTGTGAGGATGGATGTTTATTACTCTTTCACGTAAAAAACTACTCAACGGATTTTGATGAAACTTTACAGTAATATAGCTTATACATCAGAATAACACATTTATCCGGGTACCACGCGGGCGAAGCCGTGGCCAGAAGCTAGTATCTTAATAATGTTATTGATACAAACAAACACGCCCACTGCGGTACTTCCGAGATTAATATCTTCAGGTAAATAGAGGATATAAAGTAGGGGCTAGTCAGCACGTCCGAAACACTATAGCCTGAATACATAGTCGGGGGTTGAACAGTCCCCCAAAATCCACCATTCAGCATTCGCGTTATCGCTAGGCGCAAGTTGAAATCGCACTTGAATTTTTACTAAGCGCCTGAACAGTCCCCTTGTGGAGCCCCTATTTGACTATGAATTCGGGCCTATATTTGTCATATACCCACGTTTTGCTAGTTGTAAGCATTCACGTGACAGGTTTGCAGGCTCATCACCGAATGTTATTTTAATAATACGTAAAAAAACCCCAAAAATAAATCCTAAACAATCAATTATAACCCAACCGTGAAGTTCCAATTGGCACTCTTTCAAACAAGCAAGTCAAGCCACATGCTATACAGAGTTTATTTATTCTTGGACGGTCAAATTCCGCGCAGACCCATTCATGAAGACCTACCTTAATGTAGAATGTAAAATTATACATATCTAAGTACGACAAGCCAAGCCCTTTAAATATACTTCTTACCAAACATTCCGATACATACATATAGTATAACGGAAATCTTCACGAACCGTACTATTGGGTATGGCACCGACAAATTTTCGACTAATTCCGAGAGTCTTTTATCAGGGTCAGTGATCGCGCCGCTCTCCATCCGCGTCGCGTGATGCACTGCGCGCTGCCGTTTTTTGTGTATTTTGCTTTGCGGAAGTAGAGCGTCGCCACCACTCACCCTAATGAAGACTCTCGGAACGAGTTGATACTTAGTCGGTATTCATATTGTAAAAACGGGAATTTTCACGTACTGCACTATCGGTGAAGGCACCGACTAAGTTTCGACTCATTCCGAGAGTCTTCATCAGGGTGAGTGGTTGCGACTTTCTCCTTCCGCGTCGCGCCGTGCACTGAATGAGTCGAAACTTAGTCGGTGCCTTCACCGATAGTGCAGTACGTGAAAATTCCCGTTTTTACAATATGAATAGTCAAGTTCACGATAGTTTTTGGAATAAAACTTAGTCGGTATCTTTACCTTTTGTCTGTACGTGTAAATTCCTGTTTAACAATATGAATGATCAATGTACGATAGTTTTAGGAAAAAAAATGGCAACCCACACCCGACTGGTTCCAGCCCTTTCATCACATCTTTTTATGTTATGTTATTTTTATGTTATCTTTTTATTTAAAGTGGTATCACTATAACAATAATACCCCTCTTTAGGCGTTTCCTACTGACATTTTTTTCATGGAAATCTGTCCGTAGGACACGCCTAAGTCTTTGCTTAAGCATGTACAACAAACTATATTCATAACTACTATCTCCTTGTTTAAATGAAGATGTAGTAACGAGAGTTGAGAAAGGTATGTTGATATGGTTTGGGCATATAGAAAGGATGGACGAAAGTAGATTAACAAAACAAGTATACAAGGCGAGCGCGAATGGGATAGTTGGTAGAGGAAGGCCTCGGCGAACGTACTCTGACCAAATTGGAGACATTTTAGAGAAAGGCCAGGTCAGAAGTACACTAAACCGCCGAGCCTGTATGAATAATGTGATGAGGATGAATGAAGCGAAAGAGGTATGCCAAGACCGTAGCAAATGGAAATCCTTGGTCTCTGCCTACCCCTCCGGGAAACAGGCGTGAATATATGTATGTATGTATGTATGTATCTCCTTGTTTTTTGTTCATTGTAAGATTTAACCCACTATTTGCTTTATCTTTTCAATGGCAGTTCCATTTGTCTTTTGTAAGCAGATTCTTTTCTTGAATCTATAGTTTTTGTTACTAGCTCCCTTTTGTCAGTTGAATGTTCCCCTTCCGAATGGGGTTCTACTTACCGTGTCATGCAGCAATGTATTTGAAAGTAAAGTTATAAAAGGCTTTTTCGACAACATAAACCTCGGAACATCGAGTAGGTAATTTAATCTCATTAAAAACCCTTTGTTGCGGTAGCCAGAAAAACCCTCATTGAGATGTTTTTATTGAAATTGAAATTATAAAATTGTTTTTTTTTGTGAAAGAGAGAAATCTAACACCAGATTGAGACTGAAGAGCTTTTGCATAGTTTACTATCTATTTTTGCCAGCTTCATCTATCACTTAGCGTAAAGTATTATAACATCAGTGGCGTAAATTTACTATAATAAAATCCTAATTTCATTTATTTTGTATGACGTCGATTCTGTCTTTGTGATTTCAAATCTTTTGACTTTGACACTATTGGTTTTCTTTCCATACAAGCGTAATCTATCCGCTGCGCACTCAAGGTTCATTTTTGGAAATACGTATCTTATTGCACTCTACACATCAAAAAGAATCTACCTACCAAATATTCCCGTTCAGTGCAGTGCGCGTTTGGAAACTGTGTGTTTGCAAGGCGCTGCTCTTCTAGAAGCTCGGCCACGCCACTCCCGCCAAAGGGATGGAGGCGAGAAAAGTATGCAAGTATGGAGACTGACCCGGACGATGTGTCAGAAATAAATATTTATTAATATTATTATAAACTAGCTTCGCCTGCGTGGTACCCGGTTAAAAAGTAACCTATGTGTTATCCTGATGTATAAGCTATATTACTGTAAAGTTTCATCAAAATCCGTTCAGTTGTTTTTGCGTGAAAGAGTAACAAACATCCATCCTCACAAACTTTTACGTTTATAATATTAGTAGGATGTTTCGGAGACGGCTTAGGCTGTGCATTGATCGTCAGTCAGGGAGTCAGTCACACATAGATTTTGATGATGATGTTACGACATGAAAAAATTTATAAAGTAGTGTATGGTGGTTGAACGACCAGTAAACTTTCTCATTACTATTCTCCATAGAACATGAAAGTAAGATCCCATCCATAAACCAAGTTTAAGCTCAGCATGTATTAAAAGCAACTACACTAGAAACAAGAAATCAACTGTGAAACATTTTTAGGTTGTTCTCAACCTAAAATGAAGTATGCGGTAGTCAGTGTTTTCTTATTCAACATCATCATCCTTTGACATCTATTACAGTTGATTTAGGTGGCGTCAGCCAAGTTAAACTACAAAGAAAGAGTTAAACACTTTACGGAACGCAAAACTCGTAAAAATCATATAGCGAATAAGGAAGGTACTCGTACACCATGCTGTGTAGTGTAACTAAAGACAAATCGCGGTAAAAAGCGGCTTTAGTTTCTATAATAGGATAAGGCAGGACTTGCTTCCTACATACTAGGTATCTAATGGGCAAAAACCAACACTGGATGCTAACACGCAATGGTGCTTTGGCATGCCTAGACAGTGGAGAAAGAAAGAAAAAAAAATTTTCTTTCTTTCTAGTGGCATTTCTAAGTGCTGTTTAACGGTTCCAGTAACATCAATGTTCGTAAGAAGTGCCCTCTCAGCATTGCAAACTTTCTAGCTGAAAGAAGATTTTTAATTAATTTTAAGAATTATGAGAATACACGTTTGTTTAGTGGTGAATTTTGAGAATACCGTTTTTAGTGGTCTTAGGAGGATTTTCTCTACGTATTGCCTTCTCAGCCTTTTTATCTTTTTGATAAAAGATAACCCCCCATCATCAAAAATCGTGATAAGAAATTGAGCATAAAATACCGTAATAATGTGCAGTTTTCTAAAAAATATTTATTAAAAGTTTCCCATACATTTGGTCACTAGAGCTAGCAATTTCCTACTAGATCTTTTTCTTTGGGAGAAATTAAACTTTAAAACTTTTGTTTTTTTTAATGGAATTGATACTCTTTTTGGTCATACAACGCGCAATGTGGAAAGCATACACTGTTTTAGTCAGAGACTCGTGGCGACAACTATTTTTCATCGCGCCTTCCCTGGCATGGCAGTGCGCTCATTAGCATGCCACCTCCGTACAATTCGTGACGCACGCCGTTTCGAGAATCGATACGAAGACACGATTATTTCCTATTCGAGATAGCAAATTGATTGACTGTAAACTGAATTGAAATTATACCAGATCAATCAACTGCAGCGGACTTTCATGCGTGGAATGTTCCTTGTTCCACACTGGACTTTTTCACGACATTTTCTTTTCTTTCAGGCCATTCTGAGTAAGGATGGCTCTATGAAGTCGGTTTTAAATTATCATTGACGATATAATTATTCGTAGTATGATTGACGGTCAAAACCACAGTCTCTTTTCAGTGACGTATTCTAGTCGAAGTGCGTCCAAAAAATTCAAATATGTAAAGTTTTTTTTTCTGGAAATTGAAATTATCTTGGTTTGATATCATTTTAGAATATAATAACGACTATACCACGTATTTTACGGTCGTGACGGCGAATTCCCGTCCCACGACCGTCGAGCGTTATCGCGGACGGTGCTCATGAGGAAGGACCTCTAAACGGTCAACGAAACGTCAGCAGGAGAATAGTAAAGTACGTGATATAGTTTTTTTTCTTCTTAAGACACCTGACTCTTGTATTCTATTTATCTATTGCAGCGCCTCCATAGAAAAATATAATAGATGCACACTTAAAAAACGAACAGCCTCTTACCCCAAACATAATACACGGGGTCTTAGCGTCGTTGTTGGTAAAATATTGGTCTCGAGAAGGTACTAGGTAGATAGTTACTCTCGACTTATACTAGATAATAGTTAATTTAGCTAGTCAAATCCTACATAGTCACAATTCTAGCATGTCGATGATTATATCTTAGCAACTGCTTACATTGAAGAGAATGTAATTGAGCTGGACCACTTTTCTTTGTAATTAAAACCGTTTAAGTAAATTGTTTCCAAACGATCCTTTGTAAAGCGAAAATAGCTTTTAATTGTTTCTCGTAACCATCGATTTATGGATTTTTCAGTTTTTCAACACATTTTCCTTCAACGTGACGGCAATTGCCATTTGTTTCATCCTCGTGGGAATCTGATGGATTATAGCGCTTAGAAGGTTCTAGGTGCAGAACGATGCAGTACCAGCTATTTCTTGTTGGTGTTGCGTGAGGAGGCGTGGCTAGCTGTATAGATTCTGAGTAATGGCAGCTGTTGGTATAAAATTAAAGTTACCCGTGAAGCGCATTGTTCTGTCATTTATTTACTCCTGAAAATCAGCGTTGGGTGTAAACTCATCCAATACATGCTGAGCTGAACACCTTTTTGGTACAAACAGACTTTAGACACATGAGCCGAATAACAAAAAAAATATATAGTGTTTGTTTTAGTTTAATACTTCTACATGTCGGTTTATGTTTTTGTTTTTTGTTTTTTTTTGTGTGTTTTATGTTTGTGCCAAATAAACGTTTATTCTATTCTATTCTATTCCATCCTCCTGTAACTAAGAAACCTTTTTGGTACTTGTAGTATTTCAAGCTATTTCTTTTAAATATTTTTGCCATTTATTTGCCATAATAAAGTAATTTATAATGGCAAAACACCCTCTCATTATTTTATATAGTTAGCTCTATTCTAAGGTTGTCTGGAAGAAATCGCTCTCAGCTATAAGACCGTCCATTGTTTTTTCATCTGTTAGAATCGCTCTTCGTATTTCAGTCTTTTCGTATATCTACTCATGAATCTGATAGAGCTTATCGCTCTTCGTATTTCAGTCTCTTCGTATACCTACTCATGAATCTGATAGAGCTTATCCCTCTTCGTATTTCAGTCTCTTCGTATACCCTCTCCTGAATCTGATAGAGCTTATCGCTCTCCGTATTTCAGTCTTTTCGTATACTTACTCATGAATCTGATAGAGCTTACCGCTCTTCGTATTTCAGCCTCTTCGTATACCAACTCATCAATATGATTGAGCTTATCGCTCTTCGTATTTCAGTGTATTCGTATACCTACTCATCCATCAGTCTTGGACAATTTGTCTCCATTTATAATTACAATGTTATTTATCAATAGCCCGTCATTGAGAGTCCTATTTATAGATTGTATTGTCTTTTCTGGGCTTGGAATTTTCATAACGGTTATTGTTTAATCTGTGCTCCTTTTGCGTCATTGATAATTGCTGGCCTAAGACTTCAGAGTCACTCAGGACGTAATGGCTGACGCGTGTGCTTTTTTATTACACTTTGTTGAGTACTAGGAGATACCTTTGCAATAAATACTTTCCATTATGATGTTTTATTACTTACTAGCTTACTTATTGACCACGGCTTCGCCCGCTTGGTACCCGTATCAAAAGTAACCGATGAAAAGTATCTCTTATCGTTAAGGCAGCGTTCGTAAGGATCGAAATTTGCTCGACCTTTTTTTCGTTGACTTTGCAAAATTGGTCTCCACGGCTGTATATTATTCCGTTAAATTATTTTAAAGGGCTAAAATAATTTAACGTAATAATATACAGCCTCCGTCCACCCTAAAGCCGCTGATCATGAGGTAATGAGTTCATAAATAGATGTATAATGGCTAGTTAGACGAAGCGACTGTGCGGGATAAAGATAAATTATAAGATTAATTCTAAAATCAAGGACTTGTAGAATCGTCAACCCCTGGGGAAGAAACGTTCTCGAAACCGATGACATCTCAAAGGTTGCGTAAAGTCTATAGATGGAAGTAGCCCAAGGTAATTCGTCATAGCACTTTATAGGGAAGTCTTTGTCTAATGCTGTTATATAAAACAAAAACCTATTGACCTCGACTTACACGAACACTATTTAGTGGGACGTTTCATGAACCTCTTCAAGGAAACTTTAATGTTGAGGTTGGAATTTAATAATTAAAGTCCAACCTCAACATTAAAGTTTAACGCGATATCTCTTCCAGACGAATCAGTTGTACAAATCGTGAAATAAGTTCTATTTCTATTGGTCTTCAAGTTAAACAAAACGCGAATAGTGATGAAACGCCCTTATGAGAAACAGCGTATAATCTTAGGTGCGGTTATAAGGTCTCTCTTAAAAATAGATTTACCAATAGAGGCTTTGTGATATTTTCCTCTTAACAAATTGACGCTACCATTAGCAATTTTCTAATTCTGAGAATTCGATTTGTGTAAGTATGTCTAAAGAAGGTCTTGTGACTAACTCCGTTGCAATACTAAATGCATAACCAGATGGTGGTTACTATAAAACTCAGTTTCGTACTTCCATTTTCTATTCGCATTAACGAACGACTCAGTGAGACTCACTCTACAGGTAATAAACAATGGTTTATTACTTGTATGTTAGTCTTACATCTATGTAGGGCCAACGTCTCAATTAGGGTGTTGGCCTAATTTAGACGTTGGCCATTTGTCTATTGATCATCAAAGCAGTTGACGTCAGTAAGACAATGGATCGTTACTTTCAGATTTGGAAGACTTCTCTAGTCGTCTGATAGCAGTCACGTAGACCCTTGATCAGAGGGTCACTCTTTGCTGTTTTCATCGTCCATCGTGATTCGCTCTTGTCTAAAGCGCACATTCACCACAGTGTAATGGCATATGAGACATTTCAACTTTGTCTAAAAAGTAGCCTATGCGTTATTCTGATGTATAAGCTATACTACTGTAAAGTTTCATCAAAATTCATTCAGTAGTTTTTGCGTGAAAGAGTAACAAACATCCATCCTCACAAACTTTCGCGTAAGATGTTGTAAGCTTAGAGGCATGAAGCGATAACCATCTCCCTCCTTAAAGACACAGAAACAGCTTTCATAAATCACGGATCTATTTTCAATAAATCCCCTACAAATAAACAACTCCAATAATACATGCAAATCATTTTCAAGGTTTACTTGACGTCTTATCTTATTTACTCAATCGCAAATTGTATCTAATCTGCAGAACCGATAGCGTAGGCCTCTTTTATGATAGATCTTGTGTCGATATTTTGGTCCTTACAATAACCGGACGCCCTGCAGTGACTGGCAACATAATGTACATTCTACTATAGGCCAATCTGTTGTTGAGATAGACCTTTTGATGGATCGTCTTGTTTTTCTAGTGTTGTTTTTGCTAACCTTTCGCTTTACTAAGTCATTGAGCCTAAAAAAGTGATGCTGAGCATGGAAATCTTTTTAATATCATAGACGTATCTTAACAGTTTAAAAATTCTAAGAATCCTCTAAAATCCTACAATTCCCTAAAACACCTACAACCGTTGAACATATCAATGCTAACACGGGGATGTTAAATAGGAAATACTAAAAGGGTTTAGTCGACACTCATGGTCGTCTAGAACGCTAATTAAACGCTGTTAAATTATGGAACTCTCTTCCTCATAGCTACAATCTGAGCCAGCTCATTGCTGAACATTTTCAAATCTAAAGTGAAAGAGCATTATCTCTCTCTGTAATATGTATAGGGTACATTATGTAGCCTCTGCCCACGGCTCCGCCCGCGTGGTACCCGGATATAAAGTAGCCTAAATGTGTTATTCTGATGTATAAGTTATATTACTGTAAAGTTTCATCAAAATCCGTTCAGTAGTTTTCGCGTGAAAGAGTAACAAACATCTACCCTCAAAACGAAGTAACGTAGGCGAAGCCGTGGGCAGAAGCTGGTTTTCATATAAGTCAACCTTTCCGCAAGCGAAGTGGTTATTATCTAATGGACCTGCCCACTGCAGTGAAATTTAAGTTTATCACACTTACTATTTTACTTTTACGAGTACGTCTTTGTTGCTGCTTGTTAAAAATATTATGACGAGTAGTTTTTATATGTTTGGACATAAATCTTTTATCGGTCCAGCATACGATCACCTCTGATTATAAAACTGCAATCAAATCTTACGCGGGCATTGTGCCTGGAATGACGACATTTCATTTACTTTAGATAAATGTTAAACAATCAAAGTCAAAGTCAATAGGTTTTTATTCATTGAAATCACAAGGATCATATAAAAACGTCAACTTAAAAACTATACGTGAATCTAAAATAAACTCAATAAACTCTTATCTATTGAACTAAGGCTGGTTTGCAAGTAAGCAAACTAATATCGTAACTAATTCGCAGACTCATAACCCCCTGTTGAAGGTAACGAAGAACTTTGGTAACATAAGAAAAGGAGACTAACATGATATGGAAAGTCTTATTAATAACCCATGGACATCAGCGTGTTTATTGGTGTCGTTAGACTCTTATCTGACTCCCATCACTGATGTTGACCATTGGACTGACAAGCTGACCAACCCTGCAATAGCTACTGGTAAACATCTCTTGAAGATCAAAACTATCGCGAGATGTTACGTAGTATACAAACAAACCAGCCGTGCTTCACATATTATGGAATTCTAAATCCAAATCTAACTGCGAAATAGCAACATAATTTGTTAGGGATGAAATTCTCGGTCTTGTTTTTAAGGGTCTTCTGGAGAATCCGAAGCATGGTGGGTATATCAACTAGTAGGTACAACATTTTCATAGAAAGGTATACTTTAACCTTCCAAAGAATTAAATCGTCGTAACGTAAATACAGGAAACAACAGGTATATATGATCTCATCCCATATTTAGCTGTGGCGCCATGGTTTTACCAAAATTTACCAAAATGTACGTCTCTCCCATACTAATTACTCCCGAGCTAGTTTTGATACCGGAACATCCATGAAATCATTAAGACAATAGGAACAGCGTTTACCTTCCCTGTGCCAGAAGATTTCAGCCAGTCAGAGCATTGTCAAATAAGAAAGAAAGAAAGAATGAAAAAAAATATTTAACACGACATAAACAAAATAATATATATATATACAACAAATTTTGGAACAAATATTCAAGAACCGGATCTCCGAAGTTTTACACAAAACCATAAGGACATTTTAAGCCTCTCACGCTTCGGACTCTACTCTCCGTATTCCAAAATTATGGTGTCGCAAACAAATCAATTTTCACCAGATCCGCTAATGGCCGGTCGCCGATCGTGACCGAAAGGTGGTGGTAATGAGTTTAGCGGGCATGTTCTAATTTTGTACTCTGCGGCCGGGTGGTTCCAATTGGGTTAGAATTTTCCGTGTTTCCATCCAAAATTTTGCAAATAATCTTAGAAGCAAGGAAAACTTTTACCTCTGTAAATTATCCATCGGCCGCCTGTCCGAAATTAAAATGCTTAATAATGAGTCATCAGATAATGCCAAGATGATATGTCAAGGAACTTCAGATGATGTAACTGACTAGCTGATAAGTCTATAAGTCAAGACCCTGAATACATTTGGCATCTTACATTTGATACTGACGAGAATCCACCGAGTATGACGTAGCGATAGACAGCTCAAAAACTGACGATTTAAGCTCGTGAGTCAGGAATGCACTGTTACTGAAATGTCAAGAAAGTGATGAAGTACCTAAACCACCTAAAGCCGTGTACAGGCCGGCGAGCGCTGTGCGCTGTTTATTATAAGTTGCTCAAAGTGAGCAATAGATAGACCATGTCAATTGCGCGTTTGCCCGACTCTGGGTGATATTTATTGAGCCAGTAGATATCAACTCCTTTGAGCACGGACAGATGCCGCTGTAATGGTGGGTCCTCAGCACATGTGGCACCACTTTTGTAGCTACACACTTTCTCGGAACGAGGCCTCACTCTTTTTGTTTGGACGAGCTAGCACACCTGCACACCAACACAGTTGCACAATCGTGCTAGCGTGAGGCGCGAAACGTGAGCCGAGCCGCGAGGAAAGATCGTGTTGGCTCACACAAGGCGCCTAGCACATAGCACTCCACTCCATTACCACACCACACAACACGCACAGTGCACACTGTGTTCCCAACACTGCCTCACTCAACTACGTTTAGAAACTGCCTCGCTGCCTCGCCTCAATTGTGGTACCACAGTGTGCTGCCCCTCGCACGATCCTCGTTTTCAAACAGTGTGCTACCCATGACTAGCCACCTGAGTGCGGCACGTAATGAGCCGCTCAATTCGAGCAAGCACGTGCATACATGCGAACGGCTCGCAGGTCTGGGCACACCTTAAGATGATGTGAATAATAAGGGTTGGCTCACTGTCGTGTCGACTCGGATTAGCTTTGATAGGTTCAACATTCTTGTAATCATGCTGCATAATCCAGCCGTCTACGTAAGCGGATGCACAATATTACATTTATTTGATTTACCAGTTCAGCGCCCTGCCGATACCATATTAGCTACTCGTAGGCGTTTGCTTGTTGCGTGCGCTATGTGCATAGAAAGAAATAGTAATATGGAACTTAAGAGTATATTAAAAAAATCAAGCATCAAGATTTTTTCTGCGCAAGTTCTGCGCGTTGCCAATTTGCCTTTCTGCATTCTAAAATAATAGAAAACTAAAATGTCTAAGATTGACACAAGCAATCTGAAAATCACCTGACGTTTACATAGCTTATGTCATATTTTTTCCACTTTTTTACTAGCGACATCGCTATTCTTTAAATATGATGTTACTTTGGATAAACCCCCATTAGCTCTTATTTGACACTATTGATGATACTAGCCTGCATCCTGGCTTCGCCCGCGTGGTGCTTCGATAAAAAGTAGCCTATGTGTTATTCTAGGTGAACTATACCTGTTCCAAATTTAATCCAAATTAAATTTGTAACAGGTATATAAAATCCTTACGGAGATTATTAACATCAAACGTTCTAACTTTGTCATTTATAGTATTACTTGGATTAGTTCATTGCACTCTGCTTTATCATACATGTTTCTATTATATATTCTATAAAGACTCTTGCGACTAAAATTAGTAAATAAACTCTTCGTCTTGGCTATCATTACTCTGTATATGTGCATATCGTTTGCACAACAACTATTTCATCGTAATTGCATACCATCCACTTATGGAAATGCAGTCTTTGTCTTTTTGTCATTTGATAAGTCTCGAGAGTGCATATGGCAATAGTCAGTAACAAAATACTTTTATATGGTACGTTTATCTTGTTTTGTGGAGAATTGAGACTGCCTGGCGAGTGGATTAGCGAGCGACTGGTGAATGTTGTTCCGTTTCGATAAGATTCTTGCACAAATCGTTGGTTGTAAATCTATCATATGATATGTCTAGTCAGCCTGACTTAACTGCTTTTGTCTAATTAAATATATAGGTTAAAGAAACGTTCAGGGATGGTCAACGCTTGATGGTGATTGTTATATTTCTTACTCTTTCTACTGATTTGCAACAGCGTTTCCGTCAAATTCAATAGGTTTTTATTCATTGAAATAACAACGATCATAAATAGATCCTTGACATAGACCTCCGCCAGTTAGGTTGGGTGACTGACATTAAAGGTTGGGTACTACCGTACTTCGAGAGCAACATGTATAACTTTCGGAGAGTTATACATGTTGGAGGCTTAGTCGAGATTTGGGTTGGTCACTAGCTCAAACGAACTAACTCGTTCTGTACCTAGCGATCACAATAAGCAATCATATCCTATCTGAAAAACAATGCCATAAAATTGGATGTGCGTGCACAAGGCGAAATTGCCGGAGAAAATGATCCACGGAAGATTGTCTATTACGAAATTGCACATAACAGTAACATTTCTTAGTCATGCCGTTTGGTCATAAAGCGTGCGTTGAACGCGGACCAAGTTATTTTAATCCTGGATTTGTGAGGATATTTGAAATTATGTCGTGAATCGCTTCCCGCTGCGGACATTACGGTCACAGTGTCATATTAGTACTTTTAGAAGTCTTTTCTAAGACGTGGTTTAATTTTTTTTCTTTATCTTAAGTCTTACTCCCAAATAAAAGCGACTGTCTTGTAAACTACGAATACATTAGAGTTATAAAGTCTTCTCATGAGCCGAATCTACAATCTGTACGTTTTTAAATACATAGTTTTATTTTATTAAACTATGTATTTATAGAGTCTATTCATATATTCATTGACTACGAATAATTAATAACACTTTAAAAGACATTTCTGTAATGGACTTTGCATTTTGCGTCATCCATCCACTATATACATAACCATATTTTTGTTTCTTTTCAGGTAAGCACAGTTCCAGAAGATATGTAGTAATTCTTATGGTATGTACTAGTATACATATAATTTACTAGGTTCTGCCCACGGTTTCGCCTTTGGTACCCGGAAAAAAGTAGCCTGTATGTGTTATTCTGATATATAAGTTATATTATTGTAACGTATCATTAAAATCCGTTCAGTAGTTTTTGCGTGAAAGAGTAATAAACATCCATCCTCACAAACATTCGCGTTTATAATTTTAGTAGGATATGATATAGTAGGATAATACTCGGAAGTTACTTGACAGAAACTTTAGCGGCTGTTTTTAGACTTATGATCCAAATGTAACTTATTTATTTTTACGAACACACCTTAAAGGTTACACACGTTAAACTAAGTAAGACTTAAGATAAGTTGCTAATTCCTGACAATCAAGTCTTCACGACTTGCTTATCGCTTCATTCAATTTGCCACTCGACACGACTCGCGACTCGGCACAGTCGTTCGGCTACCGGCGAGCATATAGCACGCGTCCGGTCATTTCGCACGTCTCAATTTCCGTGGAATTCCGTCGCGAGAAACAAAGACTTCAGAACTTTGGTCTATTCATAAAACATTTGGGGCGTCTTCTGTCTAAAAATACAGTGTTTTTCGTAAATAATAATAGATACGTCAAAGCGTGGGATGTCTCTGTGATCGTTGGATTAATGTTCTCGGGCTTGTGGTAGCTGTTTGTGAGGTGAACGTGAGAGTTGTTGCGATGGCACGCCTGGCGACCAGCGCGGCGCACTTCTGCCAGCGGCTGCAGGAGCTGTATCCGCAGAAGCTGCAAGTTGCTGCGAAGCAGGTTCGTCTGACCCTGCCTCTAGTCGGCTTACCTCGTCAACAGCTAGAACTCCACTGCTGGATGTAAGCCGCCTTCTCATACAATGTCGGGACGAACGGTAGCCCAACGTTATCCATTTACTTTCAGTTTCAATGTTATCGGTCCATCAAGGGCCGTCCAACACTGCGTCTTCCTGTTCGTGTCGCCACGCTAGGACTGTTTCCCAGGTATGAAAATATTTCTAATGGTTCATTTTGCCGAAGACTCTTCACAAAGCACTAATTAATTGTAGTGGGGTTAGGATTATTTATTTGTCTGTTGGGTGGTTATTTACATGAATTATCTCCAAATTAAGAGGTGTTTGTTTGATTCCCTCTGTAATATAAATCTGATCTTCCTAATATTATAAACGTGAAAGTTTGTGAGGATGGATGTTTGTTACTCTTTCACGCAAAAACTACTGAACGGATTTTGATGATACTTTACAGTAATATATCTTATACATCAGAATAACACATAGGCTACTTTTTATCCGGGTATCACGCGGGCGAAGTCGTGGGCAGAAGCTAGTGTTTGCGTAATCTCGAAACACTGGTACTCGTGATTCCTGATACTCATGACCCAAGGGATCCTAGTGTAGGATCAGGACTGCGTTATGTGTGTGGCGAATCAGGATTATTTATTAAAATAGTGTTTTTATTTATTGATGTTATCAGTCGTATACCTGCATTTGTGTCTAAAACAAAATGTCGGTTACATTTTGTATCTCTTGTAGTTTCAAATTTTTTTTACAAAATGACAAAACCCTCGACTTGTTACTCCATTCCGTATTCTAGCACCCCCTAGTTACTTGTGGCGATAAAGTCTCTCCGAGAAATACCCTTGAAGATATACAAATTGATTACAAATTGATATACATATTTGTGTATTTATTTTAAATTAAAATCACATTGTCTTAACTGTAAGAGACACCTAAACGACAATTACATCACAAAGTACATATATACTGTGTAGCAGCATCTGCTGATTTCGCCAAACTAGTGTGAAAAGGGTATATTATATTAGGGTATATTATATGGTATATTGGATATATCATCGGATTCACATTGGCTGTTGGTGATACGAATATACATTCACTCTATACATTTTGCCTTTTTAAGTATTTATTCAATAAAAAGTACAATACATTAGAATAACACATTTGTTATAGGTATAGTAGGTAGGTCTATCTACGTATCTATAGTAGGTAGGCAATTTAACATTTAATTTTTTATAAAGTTGTCTGTGAGTAAAATTTTCAAAACACATTTACAATTCCATAAATTCAATGTTACTTTAGTAGTGTACGGCGCGACGCGGAAGGAGAAAGTCGCAACCACTCACCCTGATGAAGACTCTCGGAATGAGTCGAAACTTAGTCGGTGCCTTCACCGATAGTGCAGTACGTTAAAATTCCCGTTTTTACAATATGAATAGTCAAGTTCACGATAGTTTTTGGAATAAAAATGTTCCTTTCGCATCCGTCTTCTGTGTTAAGTTACTGTTTTGTATTACAATTATAAAGGTAGGATTTTTTTTACATCCTTCGGAAATAAGCATAATGTGAAGCAACTTTACTTTAGAGTTATTAGAATAGAATAATTTATGGTATAGAAGTAACACATTAACCAAATATACTAGGTATAACTAAGTAGTTAGTCAAGTTCTACATGCTACGCCTCGTCAATTTGAAAATACATATAGATTATTCTATTTTTTTATATTATTCCAATAATATTAAAATAATTTAAATTTGTTGAATTCAAAAATGAACAAAATACCTTATACATTCAAAAGAAAAAATAAATTCTATACATTCAAAAGAAAAAATAAATTCTACACACTTAGTATAGGGGCATCGTCATTTGTAAATTAAAATAGTCAATAAAATATAAAAGTGTAGCTTGCACAATCAATAGAAACAAACGCAATTAATACAAAATAGGAAAACAGATGACTCAGCTTCGAATATCACTTTCGTAGTGACCAATAGTCATTCTCTAAAAATTTCTTAACACTGTACAGGGTTTTATGCAATAGCAGAAACTTCACATTATGATTAAAGAAACACTTATTACTGACTATTAATTTTAATTTTATTGGAATGGGTATTTCAATAAGCTCTTCCAACGATGCGCTTTTGTCCACTACAGATTGTATACCAGAGTATTTTACAACATGCAATATGGTCCTAGTATTTATAGCTCTGTGTTGATGCCCCCCGATTCTCATACCTCTATTTCGAAAGAGATTTATGTAAAAAGATCCAACAACTAACCAATACATTTGTTTACTTTAGAAAGACTGCATCTTGCACATAAACACCTAGACTTTAAACACAATATTTGCAGATCATACAAATATTTGTCCGGTGCGGCTCATAACCGATACGACACGAAGATGAAGCTTCTAATTGTTAAATTACATTTGAAATTTATGAATGGTTTTTAACGAAACGTGTTTTTGCATTTGGACAGTTTAAAGATCTTTAGTGCCAGTTCTTGAATCTTAGATCGTACTCACCAAAGAAAGATACAGAAGAGATCGCTCAATATCACCAAATCGGTGCAAATCATTTGATCATTTCAATGGATACAAGTTTCAATCAAGAAAACTATTGTTTATTCCACGCTTATCTAGTGAAATTTGTTCTACATTGGCCAGTTCTTTGTAAGTCACAGAACTCGTTGTTTTTTTTTTCTTACTATGTATAATATGTATGTATTAACAAAAAATATATATAATTGGTATATCAGTCATGTAGTTCCGATAATACAAGTTCTGCTTAGTTTGGGGCTAGATGATGTTGTGTGAAAATTTCCAGCATTATTATTCACTAGCCTCTGCCCACTGCTTCGCCCGCGTGGTACCCAGATGTGTTATATGTTATTCTGATGTATAAGCTATATTACTGGAAAGTTTCATTAAATCCGTTCAGTAGTTTTTGCGTGAAAGAGTAACAAACATCCATCCTCACAAACTTTCGCGTTTATAATAGTAGGATGAGCGTCGTTTTTACCTTAATTCGGCCAGGGTCAAGGGTATCGAAGTAGCTGACGGTGTTCTTTTGATTACTTTCTTATCAGCGGAAATCCTTATTTCGAAATAAATAATTCCTGCTTCCGGAAAATACATTTTTGCTTCTAAAACTTAGGCAAGTTGAGCAAATATGTTTGTTGAATCTGAGATCTTTCTTATTAGTATTGTCCTAAATTAACAAACATCCCATCTTTGTTTACTTAGATAAGATAATAGGTACCATATACGACCAGATTAGTTATGTACTTAATTTATAAGTAGTTGCAAATAAATGATGTATCTATCTATCTATAGATCTATAATTGTCGATGAGTCGCGGAGGGCTTAGGTTGGCCGTGGCACAGCTAGTGTTACCGTAACTTCGGCCGTAACCTTTGTTTTATCTACAACCAGTATATTTATCATTCAATTCAGCGCTTCCTGCGGGCACTCCTGCTTTTGGGTCAAGGCCAGGTTCCTGCGTCAGATACACGAATAAAGACATCCTACTCAGTGATTCGAATCACACGCTGCATTGTCTTATAATTAGCTGACCGTGTCAGTGAGATAAATTACGAAAATATTAGGTTTTCATATTGTAAAAACGGGAATTTTCACGTACCGCACTATCACTGCACTGGCATATGTCAGTGCACGACGCGACGCGGAGGGAGAACGTCGCGATCACTCACCTCGCTGAAGACTCCCGGAATGAGTGGAAACTTAGTCGGTGCCTTCACCGATAGTGCGGTACGTGAAAATTCCCGTTTTTACAATATGAATAGTCAAGTTCACGATAGTTTTTGGAATAAAATATTAGGTTTTGTTATTCCTATTTTCTCATACAAAATGGCAATAGATTTAAAGTCCTATTATTTTAGAGACACTTTCACCAACGTGGAAAGAGTTATTTCATTGAAAAAAAAAAGTAACATGGTCGCGCCAATATTGCCGGACTTCCGTCATACTTTATTGGTGCATCTATTGTTCCAAACAAAGGGACGTTGGGACAGTTTATCAATGGTTCATTTGTTTCACGATCAGGGGCCTAGCCATGAAGTCTTATAGCGATTCAGTTCAAGCAAAGATGTCACTTTCTGCTATGCGATTCAGGACGCTATGGCGTAGCTAAAGCTTTGTCATTCGCAAAGCGAGATTTTACATCTTTGCCTGAATTGAATCGTAATAAGACTTGATGGTTAGGTCCCTGTAAACATACTTATACGTTATATACGCGTCTTTATCGCTAATACATGCAGCATGTTTACCGAAAACAACGGGTAGGTAATATTGTTATACTTCTGATATTTCAGACTGCAAATATTTTAGGAGCTGGTACATATTTATAGCCTATTATTGTAGTGTTTTAATAAATATATATAATATTGCTGGACATTTTCCACACACAGCATCATCTAGCCCCGAACTAAGCAGAGCTTGTATTATGGGAACTACATGGCTGATATACTACTTACGAGTATATACTTTTTTTTTGTGAATACGTACATTTTATACATAGAAAACACCCAGACACAAGACAGATATTTGCAGAGCATACAAATATTTGTCCCGCGGCGAGAATCGAACCCGAATCCACGTCTCAGGCGGGCCTTTGCCCACTGAGTCACAGAGGTTGTCTGCAAATAAATATTGTTTTAGTATCGATTTTAATACAGTGTCAATTTTGGTATAAAATTAGACTTAATTATTTAATCCCGAACCCTGCTAATTGCTATTATATACTGTTAGCTCGTAACAGTATATAGCAATTAGATTCACACGCCATTCAAGCCGTTGAGATAACCAAACTACCTATTTTATCAAATCAACCGCTACTTTTGTCACAATAGATTCATGCTGCCGTCAATCGTGCGTGACTTTGGGGAATTGGTTTTGATAAAAAAAAAATCTATAATAGTCTTACCATCATCGTCAATGTCCAATGTCTGGACATACGCCTCCCTAAATAATGCTATGACGAACGATCTTTGTGCTGCTTCCATCCACCGACTATCCGCGATTTCATAGGTCGGTCGGTCTATCGGGTCGGCCGACCGTATAGTTGATTCTGAATGAATATTACCAAAGTTATACAAAAAGGGCATTCGGTAGCGAGGATTAGTGTTTTTTTTAAAGGATCAGCAATAAGCGTCTAAAGCACAGATTCTCAAACTTATTTTCCTACCGCCCACTTTGAGAATAAATAAAACCTAGAGCCCCCCCAAGGTTTTTAAACATAACAACCTATGCTTTCCCCTATAGACCGCTTTAGCGCACCCAATATCTTCTAGTCTTCTACCACTCCCCTGAAGGCCTCCAGCGCCCACAAGGGGGCGATATCGCCCACTTTGGAAACAGTAGTCTATAGGCTACGTTACCGCTTACCAACAGGTGGCCAGTATGCTTATTTGCCACCTGGGGGCTAGACAAATACCTCACGCTTGATTTTCCTTTCACGCTAACGCAAATTTGTCAAGGTAAAACTTGGCAGCTGTCACGTGACATTTCCGCAGCTAATGTCATTTCAATACAATTCAATCTTCCCGCAGGCGTTAACGTCAACAGAATGTGGCATTTGGATGGTATGAATATTAAAAAAATGGTATGAATATTAAAAAAAGCAATCGTCACAGTTTTTAACCCAAATTCACCAGCTATTGGAATAACTTTGTTTTTGATGTCATACGGTCTCTGCTTATATTTAGAAATTGTAAACTAATATTTTTCATTGAAATAACCACTATTAGCTACGGTATAAAGCAACATGAATCAGTTTGTTATTAGTACATTTCTTTGAAATATCCAACAGGACAAAGCTTGGCTATGTGATAAATTGGGTCAGATGACTTTGATGGAATTGTTATCAACTCTAGTCATAATAAGTGGTCAGTTATGAGAAATGTTAGACGGTAGTAATACATAAAGTCACGCTTGTTTCCCGGAGGGGTTGGCAGAGGCTATAGATTTCCACTTGCTACGATCCTGGCATACCTAAATAAATAAATAAATAATGCTGGACAATCCACACAGCATCATCTAGCCCCAAGCTAAGCAGAGCTTGTGTTATGGGTACTAGATGACTGATATACTTAATACAATACATTACATAGATAGATATTTTTTTATTATACAACCTATATTTTTTTTATTATATACCTCTTTTGCTTCATTCATCCTCATCACATTCTTTATGCATGTCGGTTTAGTGTTGAGCTGACCTTTCTCCAGAATGTCCTTTAATTTGGCCAGAGTACGTTTGCCGAGGCCTTCCCCTTTCAACTAGGAAGCAGCAAGTCTCTCTTCTCTCTTTCCATTGGTCTCTATTTCCGGCCAATCCTTGTTGTGGGAGTCTAACTTATTCGCAATCACCGTCTGGGCCTTCCACGTAGGCGCCGTGCGCAGGCGCCACCTTGGCCCAGAGTTATTCGGGCCTGAGACTAACGTGTCCGGCCTTATCCCACTTGAGGTTACCAGCTTCCATAGCTATATCAGCTATTTGAGTTTGGGAGTATAGTATTTCTAGATATGAAAACGGGAGTGGCGCGCGTCGATAGACTTGGTTCCCACGGCCATATGGTCAATCACCATAGCCACGTAACTGATTGCTTATCGATCCGTTTCTGCATTCTGAGGGTGGCCTTGTTTGTCTGTGTTATAAAATGAAGTGAAATGTAAATATTTATTATATAATATGACATAAAAACAAAAAATAATGCGAGTATATGATGGTGGGCCAGTTAAAAAACAAAAATAACAAGTATCAGCTTCCTTAGATGTAAAACTGAAACAGAAATGCCCCACGCACCTTGATAAATGAGAATGTCTGCTAGATTGCTTTCAAGGAGGGCTGTCTAAAGATAGCAGTGTGACTTGATGTGCTCTTGGATTAACAATGTTGATCAAAAGTTTTACTATTAGGTTTTTATTGGCAGTAACCTCTGCCGTAATAACACTATTGTAGCCTTATCCCAAAATTTGTATTTTTGGACAAGGTTAAAATGATGTATCAAGAGCACGTTTTATTCTTCACTAGCCCGTGATGCCTCTCGCGGTTCCCGGTCAAAAAGTCGCCCTGTATTCCAAGCCAGATCCGTTGCTATTCCAAATTCCATCCACATCAGATCAGCCGTTACGAAGAACTTCGGTAAATACAAGTGCGAGTCAGACTCGCGCACCAAGGCTTCCGTAGAAGCTAATAAAGTACCAAAAAATACTTGAAAGGAAATATAAGACAAACTTAACTTTGTAGTTGAAAAAATGTTCGCCCGTACATCGATATGGGAACTTACATAATGAAGTTATAAACAACCAATAAGTACTTTTGTATTTAGTGGAAAAGTTAGACATATCTCTCAACTATTATATATTGTATCAGACCGTAAATCAAACTAAGCAAAATGTTCTTGTATCTGATAACGTACACAATAATCTATCTTTACATTTCCACGCCTCTTTTCCCACTAGCTGGTACTACTTTGAACTAGTTACAAAATAAATATGTACTTATCTAGATCATCATTTGTCATTTAAACCATCTTTGTTAAGTGTCATTAATAAAACAGCTTGTAAAATAAAGTTGTAAAGTTTATGAACAGTGGCTATATCGGAGTATCCTAGGAACAAATGAAAAATCCTTCTAATATTATAAACGCGAAAATTTGTGAGGTTGGATGTTTGTTACTCTTTCACGCAAAAACTACTGAACGGCTTCGCCCGCGTGGTACCCGGATAAAAAGTAGCCTATGTGGAATTCTGATGTATAAACTATATTACTGTAAAGTTTCATCAAAATCCGTTCAGTAGTTTTTGCGTGAAACAGTAACAAACATCTATCCTCACAAACTTTCACGTTTATAATATTAGTAGGATAGGATAGGATTAAGTAGGATAACAAACGACGGTAGACGATTCAGTTGTTCACATCCGACGCGAACCGTTACCCGTCGATTGTGGTTCCCAAGGACATGTCTTGCTTATCTACATAGTTCTAGCAGTTACCGTTCGGTGTCGAGTGACAAGTGAGATAAACAGTTTTAGCGTTATGTCTACCAGTAGTCGTTACCGTTTGAGAGACCGCAACGTAACGTAACGGTGAGAACTGTTTGAATACATTGGTGTGAATTATGGCAGTGCCGTTTTTGAACTGAAAATATGGGGTCGGCAACGGGGTCGTACCTCTGCTGTTGCAAGCTTACGGTAACTGCTTACCGACAGGTGGGACGTATATTTGTTGGTTACCTTGGTGCAACAAAAAAACTAAAGAGTATCCAAGAGTTTTAAGTCTTATCACCTGCTTCTTGTGCGACACGAACACCTGGACGAAGGACAAAAGAGCCACAGATAGCGCAATTGAATTAGCAAATTATATCGAAATAGGTATTGAAAGTGAACTGATTGACTCGATAGTAGCATATCACATTAGTGGTAACATTTTTGCATGATTGGGCAGGATCCTATTAACTTCTGTCGTAAAATACTGACGATTCGTTTTTTCTTGAAATAATGTCAAAACTTTGTAAATTTTCAAGAGACGAAACGGACGTTGACGTTTCTTTTTAAATTGCACTATTCAGAGTAGCGCCATCTTTTTCAATGCTGAAAGTTTGATTCGAGATGACCGTCCAGTTATTGGAACTCACCGGCCCTTAGATATCGGACATTTAAATAATCAAATGAAGTTAAATTACAAATAGGGGTATTTCTTAAAAACGCCTGCCACTGTTGTAACTCTGTTATTTGCAAAGGTAGAATGCCCATTTGCTTAGTGAAACACACAGTCGTAGTAACTATGTCCCCACATATAAGTTACTAGCTGCGCCCCGCGGTTTCACCCGCTTAAGTTTCGATTCCGTGGGAATATCGGCGATCTAATTAAATTTTAGAACACAAAAGCTGCTATTGTGACTTAACTATGATAGTAAGATATATTCCCTCGCGGACTTTTTTGTAGGTAATAATGAGTACTTTAATCATGTAGTACATAATTTTTATGTATCATCAACATTTTTCTCAGCGCACGCCAAATAGTAAATTTTATGGGCAAAATTTTGCTACTTTGGGTTACATTATTCCAATTTTCTTAAGGATTTCTATTTTTTTTTAAATAAATTATAGCCTATGTTACTTCCTGGTAATTTAACTTTCTACTGGTGAAAAAATGGTTAAAATCGGTCCAGTAGTTTCGGAGCCTATTCGGTACAAACAAACAAACAAATATTTCCTCTTTATAATATTATTATTAGTATAGGTGTGACTGGCTGGTATATCTGCAATATGATATTAGATATCATCAGTGATGCTAATGACTTTCGTTTCTTGATACCTGTTCGTTTATCGCTGTAAACCTAATACGCGTTGCAATTTAGCATAGATTTGTTTCTTGGTATCTCGCGGTAATCCGATATTCGTGAGGTCATCTAGCTGTAAGGTTCTTGGTTTTATCGCATTCGATTGGTAGTGGGGAAAATTTACATAATTGTAAACCTTTGTGGTACAAGTGCTCCTTAGAAGGGATTTTGTGCTTGCGAGTTACGCTTAGCAACATAATTTATACTTGCTTTGCACGAGTGGAGTCATATTAAAAATAAAAACGATACTCCCATACAAACTTTCACCCATTGCCCCGTTTAAAAAGTAAAAATCCAAAAACTCTGAAACAAAAAATCCTTTCTTAGCATTTTCTTGCTTTTATTTAAGTTATTTAAAACGCATACGTTTATTTAAAACGCATGTTCCAAATTTCAGATTCCAAGACTTAGTAGTTTTGGCAGTGCGTTGATAGATCAGTCAGTCAATCATTCCGTACAAACGATTTTATAAGTTTAGATTTATGCCGCTAAGCCTAACTCACATTGCTGTGTTTCGGTTTGCAGGTCCTTAACAAATACCTCACGCTTATTCATATTGTAAAAACGGGAATTTTCACGTACTGCGCTATCGGTGAAGGCACCGACTAAGTTTCGACTCATTCCGAGAGTCTTCATCAGGGTGAGTGATTGCGGTTTTCTCCCTCCGCGTCGCGCCGTGCACTACGATGCAGTACGTGAAAATTCCCGTTTTTACGATATGAATAGTCAAGTTCACGATAGTTTTTGGAATAAAACCTCACGCTTAGTTAGAGTACTTATCTAGACACCTGGGGCACTTAAAATAGTTACTTAAAAAAAAAGAAAAACATGGTTACCTACTAAAATCACTACCAATCTACCAAAACATAATTTAGGTAGGTCTAGATAGACCGTGTGCCTGTTGGCATACAAATATAATAAACTAGCTGCGCCCCGCGGTTTCACCCGCGTAAGTTTCTATTCCGTAGGAATATCGGGATAAAAAGTTACAGTTAAGTATTTTACTGCTACATAAATACCCTTGATGATAAAACTATTAATTTGAATAAGAATTAATACTACGATACGAATGTAACCAACTTTTGTTTCTACCCGCGATCTAATTACATTTTAGAATACAAAAGCTGCTATTGTAACTTAACTATGATAGTTAGATATATTCCCTCCAGGACTTTTTTGCAGGTAATAATGAGTACTTTAATAATGTATTACATAATTTTTATGTATCATCAATAGTTCTCTCAGCGCACGCCAAATAATGAATTTTATAGGCAAAATTATGCTACTTTGAGTTACATTATTGCGATTTTCTTAAGGATCACTAATTTTTTTAAATCGTTCCAGTAGTTTCGGAGCCTATTCGGTACAAACAAACAAAAAATATTTCCTCTTTATAATATTATTAGTATTCGTATAGATAAAACGTGCCAATTCTTAATTTGCGTCACGTGTTTCCACACATGAATAGGTGTAACCAACAAGTATTGTTTGGTCAAGTGCATTGCCACTGTCGGAGTCGCGATATAAAGCAAATGTACTTATCGACGCGTGCGCAAATTTCCCTGCGACCAATAACACTTGTGCTAATATATATGTGGCTGTCGCTCGTTGTTTTTGTTTTCGAGTTGACTGGTCCTGTCTGCTAGATTATTTTCCTACTAGCCGATGCCCGCGGTTTTACTCGCGTAGGATAGATAATTATAGGTCCTTAAATTGATATTTTCACCCCTTTAGGAGTAGAATTTTCCAAATTCCTTTCTTAGTGCACCCCAACACCATAAGAGGAATATACCCTCCAAATTGTATGCTTCTAGGACTTATGGTTTTGGCTGTGCATTGATTCACCTCTTGGACTTTGACACCCCTTAGGTACAAAGTCAAAAGGTTTTTATTCATTGAAATGACAATGATCATATAGGAACGTCAGCTTAAAACCTACGTGAATTTAAAATGTAAAAGTGAATTTACGCTGATTCCTCGCGCGCGACCAAGCCTGGAACAATCAGGCAACAAACTCTGCTTGTTTTTTTTTGATCCTTCAATATCGATTATTGTTGGAAGTTAACATCCACTTTGAAATTATTCCAATAAGGGACTCCAATGGAGTCTGCAGTCTCTTATTGGAGTAATATCAAAGTTGATATCAACTTCCACCACTAGGAACACTCCAATAAATTTATATAATATCCCAAAAAATCAACCTCGGCGGGACTCTACCCGCTAACTCCCGCTTAGTAGGCGGGGATTATACCAACTTAGCCCTCTATTGTGAGTTACGAGTAACACTTTAAAAATCGAATTATCACAGATTAATAGCGTCTGAAACGATCTTCATAGCTTAGCCAAATTTATTGATCTAGTTTGTTTGGCTTATTAAATACTAGCTTCTGCCCACGGTTCTGCCCGCGTGGTACCCGGATAAAAAGTAGCCTATGTGTTATCGTGATGTATATATAGCTATATTACTGTAAAGTTTCATCAAATTCCGTTCCGTAGTTTTTGCGTGAAAGAGTAACAAACATCCATCCTTACAAACTTTCGCGTTTATAATAGTAGTAGGATTGATCAGCACATGGAAGTGGGTATGCGTTATTTTAGTAATAAGCGTTTTCCGGTAAATTATAAAACAGAGTTGCATCCTAATCCTGCTAATATTATAAATGAGAAAGTTTAGATGTTTGGGTGCCTGTAATACGATACCACCTTTTATCTTTTTATGGTTCTTTACTGTTTTTTCTACTTATCTGTAGTGTATCTGTATGTTTCGAATAAAGAATATATCTTTCTATCTATCTTATAATCTGCGTTACATTTTGGCCGATTTAGATAGAATTTAGAATAGATACATTTCGTGAAAAGAAAAACACATAGGTGATCTCTAGCTTGGCACGGTAGCGAAGCCGTGGACAGAAGCTTGTGTAAAGTAGCTAGTAACTGGCTGATGCCTGCCAATCGCACTCACTCGTTGAGCGTTTCCGTGCTTCGAAGGTCACGTTAAATGGTCGGGCCATGGCTTTCAGGCCATGTCGGATGCCTTCGATGTAGGAGTTGGTCACTCTTTCATACGTGGCTACTAACTCGTGGTTATGGTTTTATGGATATTTGTTGCAATACTGCCAATATCTGTTTCTTGCTAGAGTCGTAAACTTTTGGAAATGTGTATAGTATATTTGGGAATATGGTCGGTGAAGAATGTGTTGTGTAGGAAGGAAATAGCATAATGTGGCATTGCTGTCTGTCTCCTTCTATCCTGACCTTCAAACTTTGACCGACAGGGATTGCGGAAGACATCTAGCGACAATACATCTGCTAACCGCACCCTGTCAACGCGGATGCCCTGAAATAACACCCTTGAACACGCTATTTAGTTCATTGTCATGTTATGAAGTTGTCGGCGTTGATATATCCACTGGAATCTTGATTCTGGTGCCAATGAAAACATCGGAAACTGCGACTACGAGTAAATATTTGTTACAATGTTTCGATCTAAAGCAGAATTTGTTTGTTGAAACGTCTTATAAACATAATGATTACGGACTAAAGATGATCGTATTCATCTTAAGTTAGATTGTTATCTGCCTAAATGCGGGATTCTGTTACTATGACAAAGTAACAGAATCCCGCCCATCATGGGCGGTCTTATCGTTATCCGCGATAAGACCGCCCATGATACAACATTGTCAAAGTTTGTAGTACTATTTAGATAAGCTGAAATATTATTTGGCGTGCAGTAAAGTATTTTGTTTCTATTTATATTTCTATTGTCAGCCTGAGGATGTCTAACTGCTGGATATAGGTATCTCCCAAATAGCGCCATGCGAAAGGTCTTGAACAACCTCTGTCCACTGACTTCCCTGCAACCATGCCATGTTTCATTTATTTATACATATGTGCACACATTACACGTTACAAACAAATAAAAATAAACCTAGAATACTGTCTCTCTGACTGGATTCAGTGCACTGTACTGGAATAAAAGCTATTCAGATTATTTCAGTTGTGATTCAGCACTAGATTTGATCGTTGGACTTCAATGATTCTAGTATAATGTGAACAGACACACATTCAGTACTGATTTAATAGTTGGTTCATGTTGGGGTCAAACTTTATCATTTATAATATTAGCAGGACAGTATAATTGGCCTCAACTTTTCAGCTAAATTTAGTTTTAAACGTTATCAATTTATATATTTAATATAAGCCAAATTAACGTCTAAACTAATTAACAATTCCATAACTTAAATGACTAATAAACTGTCTACCAGTTCTACCACCGACGACGAACCAAGGACGGTGAAACTTCTAACAATCCAGTAATAGAGCATTCCGTGTAAGGGAAATCATAGTTATCTATTATTAATAAAGACCTAAGCTATGGTAAAAGTGGATGAGCCGTACAAAAGCGGTTCCAGGGCATATTTTACTTAGCATGTTGAAACGGACAAGCCATATAGTTCGCGGAACTGATAATCGCTGGGAAATAAAGGTTAGCCGCTTAGCGATCATGAACGGAAAAAAGCTATGTAAAACGGCTACCCTCTTGATGGGTACCTAGATATAGATTTCCCTAGAACTAGAATTCCCTGTACCTGTCAGCAGCTACGAGTACCTTAAACAAACCTAGTCTCGCTACAAAAAATTGCTGACTATGCTAAAATTTGTCTCGCAGTAGGAATCGAATACGCACTTTTGCGTCTCAGGCTGCTACTTGACTACACCTGCCGCGCCAAATAGTCATTTAATAATAATGTTTTATTTATTTATCAAAGAAGACATAATGTGTTTGTACCTAACAAAACCAGGATATGATAGTAAGCAACCAGAAAAATAAGTCTACTACATGCTTTATCTAGTCCCATCAATGGGATTAGATAGACTATTAAAAGCCGATGAGGATGAGCAATATACAGATAAACAATATGAGCTATGTAGTGTGTAGGCGGGTGCGTAGGACGCTCAGATCTGTTAGCCCTTAGGCCGGCTCCACACATTGGCCCTAACGACGATCGTACCAACGCTACTCGTCCAACTTGTGGATCAAGAAAATAACATTGGCGCGTGCGTCGGTACGTGGCGACGCGTGTCGGTTTTATCAAAGGGATCAGCGCCAACGCTCCACACGTTGGCTGCTTGTTCAGTCTTGTTGCGACGTTGCGTGCCTATAATATTGTGCGTGCGTCAAGCCATGATGTCCTTGTTGGATGCAAGCCGAAATGACCATAAGACTTAACATTTTGTAGCGTGGAGAACCATTCTAAGATATGGGAATTATATACTCGATCATTAAATTCAAAAAGCAATGTCGATATCAGCATCCTCACATTGGTCTCGATTCTGTAGTACGCTTACCACTGCGTACAGTAAGCGTACTAAGCGTGCTACTCACACTGCTGTGTGCTGCTGTCAAATCAGTTTACGTGCCGCTTTTCTTCGTGTTTATAGTCGTCATGTTTTGAAATCACGACTAAATTTGTATGGAAAACTTGAATCTGACTAATTTAACAGCACTAAAATTGTAGCTATCTCTTTCTTGCTTGCACTATCAGTAAAAGAGAGCGACAGTTTAAATTTAGTTTAGTTAGTGTACTACAGAATCGAGGCCATTGGCTCTGATGGGACTGAACTAGTAGGTTCCTATAATAACTCCCGACTTGTGGATGCCTAGCAAATTAACCAGCCAACGTTGGTATCGTTCATTGTGCCAACGTGTGGAACCGGCGTTAAGCTCATCATACGTGTATTTGCGGTGCGGTTTCGTGACGTAACAACTACCTACTTAATGGCGCCGATTCTCTAGTACACCAACTAATCATAATTTAAACTGTTGCTCTCTTTTACTGATAGTGCACGCAAGAAAGAGATGACTCCTGTCAAATGAGTTTACGTGTTTAAGTAAACTGAATATAAAGTCAGCATGTTTTGGAATCACGACTAAACTTGTATGGAAACTTTAATTGTATAGTCACGCATTGACGACCTCTGTGGCGCAGTGGGCGAAGGTCCGCCTGAGACGCAAAAGGTTGCGGGTTCGATTCCTGTCACGGGACAAATGTTTGTAAGATCTGCAAATATTTGTTCTTGGTCTGGGTGTTTTTCTATGTATAATATTTATGTTTTTACAAAAAAGTATATAAGTAGTATATCAGTCATGTAGTCCCCATAATACAAGCTCTGCTTAGTTTGGGGCTAGATGACGCTGTGTGAAAAATGTCCAGCATTATTTATTTATTTAATTCGACTAATTTTGTTAGCACTAGAATTGTTGTTCTTTTTTTTGTTACTGTTAGTAAAAAGTGATAGATAAAATTAAGTTTAGTGTAAGTTTAGTAGGCACAAGAAAATCGACGCCACTGGTTTCATATTACGAGGTAAGTAGAATATAACGCTATTATTTGTAGCTGAACTAAGATTGTCGGAGTTTGTAGGCATAATAAAGTCAGTGACATATAGCTCTTCTATCGGGAAGTTGAAGAGGCAGACCATTTAGCTCTCTGAACCGACCACCGCTGTGGAAGAAAGGTTCTCGAATGGCGACCACGAATCGGACGACGCAGAGTAGAAGCATTATTGGATCTAAACTGACTGTTCTCAATTGGGTAGATATTCTTCTCTTTTCAGTGCGAAATAACTGCGAGATATTTCTCTACATAATTCTAAACGTCACACAGCCAGATTAATTCTGTGACAGAGACTAGGCATGCACCAAAGACTGCTAAAGAGCGAATCAAACAAAGCGAATTCTTTGATTAACGGAAAGACCCTTATACTGCATTTACACATACGTTGTTCGAACACGAATTTTGGCTACTTAGTACTAATCTATGGCGGAAAATGTATGAGTATTCCATCACTGATAAGTACCGAGTACTGAATGACGCATGTGTAAATGCGGTGTCAAGATTTATAACAAGATCCATTCCAGAAACATAGTTCTTCTCTTCATCCATTACATCGTCTTCAGTGACGCATGACTGATCACAACTTTACCCACAATTAATACTATTTTTGCTTAATTATTCCCTTATTGTCTTGGACAAAACTGTGTGGGAACGGTTCTACCGTAGAGACTAGCTCAGTTGCTCGGAACGCGCCGTCGCGTCACCATCGAAAGCCTTCGTTTATCGGGCTCACTCAATGATGGTAGTTCTATCGAAAGTGTACGGAACTTAAGTGAAAGTGCTTAGTGGATTTTAGTTTTCCAACGGCAAGAGAATAAAGATAAATTAGGCTTGCGATTCATCTGAAATTTTGTTGTGAGTATATTGAATATATATTACAGATTAATGTTTACAGCGGGGCGATCACACTAATTTCCCATGGCTGGTATCATCGGATGGGATGAGTCGTATCACTCTAATTTGTAAGCTGGATGAGCCATAGATGGACAATGCGAATGAACAAAATTGGTTTCATATTGGACGTTCCGTTTTTTTTATGGATGGCCATTAAAATAAGGAACTAGTGTCAAAATTGATTGTCATCTGGATAGCCATGAGTTAGTGTGATCGCCCCGCGGGTTGTTGAACAATGTCCAAGGTTTTAAAATAGGGAAATATCTACAGTTTCCCCAAATAGTGGGTGTCTTAAAAGATATCTCGCAATTACTACCGTGACATTATAAAGAGTCGTCCTAGAAAAAGTAGATATCTAAGTAAATTGATAAGTGATTGTTAAGTGATAAGATTAAAACCGTCAAGTTTGAGAGGTATTTATATTGGTATCAGATAATGAAGAATTATGAAAAAGCGCATACTTTGTCATTCCTTGATAAAATTGTATCCAATCTAGATTAAGTCGTAGTTAAATCAAGTGGCAGAATCAAACAAAACGAAAAAAAAAATTGCAAAATTCCTTGAAATATTTTTTCCTTCAATATTTATATTTGCTTAGCATGTACACTTTTGTAACTTGTTAAACGTAGGTATTTGATTTATACTTCATCAAAGTATTTCGCATTTTTAGTTATGTGATTTTACTACCTCTATGTTAAGTTTTAAGATTAGACTTTTTATCTAAAATAAAAAAAAACTATTATAATCTGTCTGCATTGTCTGTCAATCTTATAACAGTGGTGCGTATGATAATATTCCACATCTGAATTTTTTTTTTAATTCACTAGTAAAAGGAGATGTTAGATATAATATATTATTATGTAACGTTCACAAGAAAAAAATAAAAATAGTATAGGATCTTGCTCTTGACACAGAGACGAAGTCAAAATAAAAAGTAGGAAATGCAGTGTAGGTAGACTTTCTTTTAATGTTGGTAAAAATACTTACAGGCAGCCATTTTATAAGCAGTTAATGTAAAAAAAGAAAATTAAAATGAACAATGAAAATTATGAAAATACATAATTTTCATTGTTCATTCTAATTTTCTTCATTCATAATGAAAATTATGAATTTAGCAATCTGATATATTCACTTTGTACGGAAAAGAATACACCAATACTTTAGGAAGTCGACGTAATGCTCCTTACGACAATTAGAGATGCATTGTTGAACAGAACCACGTTTTAGGATAAAAAGTAGCTCTAAAACAACTTATTTAAATACCATGCAAATACAGAGTTTTCTTGTATTATCTCATCGTCACATCTCAACAAATAATAGATGAGACATAAATAGAAATCACAGTTTTTATCTCCACTTATCTTTTATTTTCCGAGTTGACAGCGCGTTCTATTACTGTCCCTCCGCTATTTATAGAAAATATACGTCGCTATTACTTTTGTACCATCAACTTTTGTGATGGTGATGATTTGCGACGATTCAGAATAATAGAAAAACAAATATTTGCCTCGGGTCTGGGTGTTCTATGTATAATATATATGTATTGACAAAAAAATATGCATATAAGTAGTATATCAGTCATGTAGTTCCCATAATACAAGCTCTGCTTAGTTTGGGGCTAGATTATGCTATGTGAAACTGTCCGGCATTACTCGGAATTCTTGAGTTTTTTCACTGCGTGCTAAACTCCGGTAACGATAAAAATAATTAATCATTGACATGATTTTATTCTCTATGGCTCTTATAATTTGAAAGTTCAAATGGCAATAGGCAGGCACCTTTTAGCTCACAAAACTGACTATCACTGGTAAAGAAAGGTTCTCGAATGGCGTCCACGAACCGGATGACGCAGCGTATGAAGGCCCCCCACCCGATGGACCGATCACATCAAAGGATGCGAGCAATCGGTGGATGTATGAAGCAAGATCGTTTGCCATGACACTCTTTAGTCTCTTTAGGGGAGGCTCATGCCCAGCAGTGGACTTCTACAGGCTGTTGATGATGATATTGAACTGTTTCATAAAAATATTTGTATGATTTCTCATTTAATCAGCGCTTGTGAACTTGATCGCCTATTGAATGTTTTGTATTCGATCGCATTGTTTTGATATTATAATAATATCAAAACAAATTATAGTCTTACTAGCTTCTGCCCACGGCTTTCGTCCGTGTGGTACCCGGATATAAAGTAGCTTATGTGTTATTCTGATGTGTAAGTTATATTACTTTAAAGTTTCATCAAAATCCCTTCAGAAGTTTTTGCGTGAAAGAGTAACAAACATCCATCCTCGCAAACTTTCGCGTTTATAATATTAGTAGGACTAGACATTCACCGATTAAACAAGTTATGTCCTAAGCAAATAGCATTATCAGAGCATTATTAAAGGATTGTCGAAATAAAGTAATAACGCATAAATACGATATGTCGTAAATTAAGTCTAATCTTGTTAATACTTTGTGATAACATTCGTAATCTCTATCAAACAAACATTTAGTAAACCATTCAACAATGTTATGAAATGGTAGGGAAGTTTGTCAGTTTTTCTCGTATTATTAGCTAGACAATGTACCTGCTTTCTTCATACAAAAGAAACTGACTTGATTTTGATACGGCTTTCACTTTGTTTTACAATGTCAATGTCTTTGTTTAAGAGTGGTGAAGCATCTGGGAAAGGGCTCGTTCGGGGAATTTCTATCATCATGCCTATTTCTGTCGCCAAGCAGTAATGTTCTCATTGCTGTATATTGCCGGTGAAATTACAGACACATGGGATCTTTCATCTTGATATAAGATACCTTTGGCAAGCGGCCTAGGTTACGGTAACTGCTTACCAAAGGTGGGTCGCATGCTTATTTGCCTCTTTAGTAGTTTTATAAATAAACTCAAATCTACAAAAATATTATGAAACAATCACCTAGCTTTCTTTTCTAGTCCAAGCCAAGCCGGGTTGAACTAGGAAGTATAAAATTGCTTTCTGTTCAATACCAACATGTGTACTGAATTAGCTTGTTGATAGACTATCCTTGTGAGCTTGTGACCTAGTCTGGGAGTTGAACGCACTGCAAATTAGCTGGAAGCCGGTTAGGAATCCAGATCTAGTTCAATTAGATTGTCTAACTTCCTCGTTCTGGGTGGGATGTGTTTTGGTCAGGTTATTCAAATTCAAAAGTTTATTTTTCGAACAATCCATTTTGTTAGTAGATACTTAAGACTATTTGTTAGTAAATTCTGCTATGATAAATGATGATATGTACATAAAGACATTCTGTGACGGGAGATGATCAAACAATGAAATCATATTGATTTCACTGATTGACCACCCTCCGCACAAAACGTTTCCAAATAGGAGAGGTACATCTCTCCGCAACTATTTTGAGGATACTGTTGAGACTGCTACGAACTCTACTCATCAGAGATGCCGTCTTTTTACGGATGATGGCATGAAAACCATCCGTCCTAGTCTGTGCGAACATATCTGAGGCATTACAAAAAAGTGGTAGCCTCAACAGTATCCTGAAAGTACACGTAGGACATCTAGCGATTTTTTGGTATAGCTGGTCTATAGGTTGCCCGTTTAGAAGCTCTGACAGAACGCCTTGAAAAGCGTTATTTTTACTTCTTCACTATAGCGAGCAAACCTACGGGCCAACATATTACCTCTGACCGCCAGAGCCGTTCAGATACGTTCCCTCTCATATGGTTATGTTAATAGATACGGCCAAACGGAACAACAATAAACAAGAAACCAGGCTCTCTTCTAATGTACTAACTATCTCTATTAACGATGTCGAACAAGTCACAGCATAAAGCGCATTTATTTAGTTTGGTATGGCATGGAGAATAGATCTAAATTGCCTATCGAACGGGTTCATTCAATAAAACTACCGTTTCAAAAGTTCTATCAATTTATTTTTCTTTATCTATCGTGAAAGTCGTCAATCTAAGCATTCGTTGTAGTCCGTGACCTTTGACTGAGCAAGCTCAAATGAATCTGAGGTCATCGCACCAAAGTATTCTCTATTTATATTCGTATTGTATTGTTTACCTTTTTCTTGCATCAATACATCATAACTCTCTAGTCTCTTCTTACGATTTAGGTGTGTATTTTCACCTTTCTTTCGTTATTCGCAAACTTGGGAGCGTATCGTTAACAGGCACCAACGCATTTTAGGAATGGAATGCCGATGGTTTCGTAAGATCTTCACGAATTATTGTTATATTTTGTGCAGTGTTTATATCATCCCATCACTAAAGGCTTAATGGTGTCATCGCTATGTAATTTTTGATGGTCAGCTGAGTTTATATTAAAACAAAGTATCTGACGCAAGTTCTATAAACAATGTAGTTTTGTTTTGGAAGTCCCTATCAGAAACTTAAAACAACATTGCGGAGGCGTCCACGCCGCAGGCTCGTGCCTTCTGATAGCACAGCTGATAACTGAACTAATTAATTACCGGCATACAGCTTTCATACAACCTGCACACTCTATGGTGATCGCTAGATAATAAGGTGCCGTTGCGCAAGACATCGCTTCAGCCAGTTTGAGCGCGAATTTCGCACCGAACGCACGCGTTTCGCAAAACTATTACTTATTTACAATTCTCGTGATAGTGACTAATTGTTTAAGATTGTCGATGATTTAGAAATGCCGACAGACGCCTCAGACAGATTCATCGCGAAGTTCTTGAAGCTTGTGAGTAGTTGTATCTAACCTGTACTCTACGGATGCTTTGACATTCGTACAAGTGTGTTTTATCTCTGCGATCTTAGAAGATTTATTTACCTGAGTGATTGATTCTAGCACATTCATCTATGCTTGATAACTTGAATATTTATGAATATGAATCTATGGATATTTTACTGTTTGAATATATTGAGTATATTGCATTATCTCTAAATTAATCAGTATAATCTTGCAGTATGATATCACGAAACAACAAAATCAGAATAGAATAGAATGTTATTTATTTTGCAAACACATGATACATAATAACGCAAAAAAAAACTAAAAATAGATAAACAGTTGTTGCAATAATTTATAAGACGTTAAATGTAAAAAAAAACGACTTCAAATTACGTGAAATTGTTAAAAAGTCTAATATGAAATTATGTGGGATGTTTTCATCAACTTTATACGGGTGGCCCCCTAAAAAAGAATCATTAAAATAAATTCACAATTGGCGTAAGATATCGCGCAATATACACACAAAAGAAACATACATACGAATTGAGAACCTCCTACTTTTTTGAAGTCAGTTGATAATTTTCCCTTGTACAATGAACTATGAAAATAAAGACAGGACATGTCATGTGCTATAATATGTAAGTTTTCTATCTTTAAGAATAAAGAAAAGTTAACAGTTTTGCTCTGCGACTCCAATGTTTTATATAAAAATGAGCTCGTTTGTCATAGATATGAAAATAACGAGGCAGATACTACGAACGGTATCTAATTCATGCGTAGGAGCTTCTGAAGTGTGTGATCAGTGGCTAGTCGTATATCTAACTACTAGCTGTTGCCTGCTGCTTTGTACCCTCCCCCTTAAAATGTGAAAATCCAAAAACCTTGAAACACGTTATTATTATTTATTTACGATGAGCTTCCAATTTTCATGTTTCTGACTTCAAAGAACAAATACCTTTCATACAAATTTCCCCCCCTTAAAGTTGAAATTATCATAAATTCTTTCTTAGCGGATGCTTGAATTTTTTTTTCTACGAAGCTTGTTCGAAATTTCAGCTTGGTAGACCTAGTAGTTTTGGCTGTGCGTTGATAGATCAGTAAGTCAGGGCAAACGATTTTATAAGTTTACGATGAGCTTCCAATTTTCATGTTTCCGACTTCAAAGAATAAAGACCTTTCATACAAAGATCCTCCCTTAAAGTTGAAATTATCATAAATTCTTTAATAGCGGAAGATTCAAAATTTAAAAAAAAAATACGAATCTAGTTCGATATTTCAGCTTCGTAGACCTAGTAGTTTCGTTGATAGAAACGTAAGTCAAGGCAAACGATTATATGAGTTTAGATTTCTGTATATTATTGTACATCGTGCGATACAACTGGTGTGACATCCTGCGGTTGCAAATAAACAACAATAATGCTGGACATTTTCACACAGCATCATGTAGCCCCAAACTAAGCAGAGCTTGTATTATGGGAACTACATGACTGATATACTACTTATATACCTCGTGTGTTCATAAGTTTTGAGACGAACTTATTTAATTAATTTAAAAAGAAAGTAATTCATGCAACCTTTTTTAAACTTTTAAAATTTTAAATTTCGAATGTTTTGAATCAGAAAAAATATACATTTGAATATTTGTTTCATTCTCCGTGAAAATGGCGCCAACAAAAGATTTGCGTGCGACTGTAATTTCACTGTTTCAAGCAGGAAAAAAACCAATGCAAGTTTTTAGTGAAATCCAAAGTTTGGGATGTAGTCGGAACTTTGTGTATTATACCATAAAGAGGTACAAGGAGACCGGCTCTTTAGAAGACCGTGGAAGATGTGGCCGCCCGCGGTCTGTAAGGACGCCCGCCAACATCAAAGTAATCAGAGAGCGAATTCGTCGCAACCCTTGCCGGACTCAAAAGAAATTAGCTCTGCAGACCAACATTTCGCGAATATCGGTGAACAGGATACTTAAATATGATCTTAAACTAAAGGCCTACAGTCGAAGGAAAGTGCATTATTTAAACGAGCGTCTTCGTAAATTGCGACTGGAACGATGTCGGAACCTATTGAAGAGACACGATCCAAAAAATATCCTGTTTACCGATGAAAAGATCTTCACGGTGGAAGAAAAGTTTAACCGGCAGAACAATAAGGTTTACGCCAGAAGTTCAAAGGACGTCCAGCCATCTGTACGCAATGTCCAGCGCACTCATCATCCAGCAAGTGTGATGGTTTGGTGGGGTGTTTCCTACGAGGGGGTCACTTCGCTTCATTTTTGCCAGCAAGGCGTCAAGGTGAAGGCACAAAATTACCAAACCGACATATTGGAAGCGGTGGTTAAACCATTAAATGATACGCTATTCGCTGGAAAATACTGGGTTTTCCAACAGGACTCTGCTCCCTCCCATAAAGCTAAGACTACCCAACGTTGGCTGGAGGCCAATTTGCCAGGCTTCATTCGGAGCGAAGATTGGCCCTCGTCAAGCCCTGACTTGAATCCTTTGGATTATTCTTTATGGACGGAATTGGAGCTGAGGGCATGCAGAAAGTCTCACCCAAACCTGGATTCTCTCAAGCGAGCCCTTATTAAAGAATCGAAACGGATTCCCATTGAAAAGATTCGTGCCGCCATAGATGAATGGCGCACGCGTTTGAAGGCCTGCATTGAATGCAAAGGCGGCCATTTTGAATGATTTATTTTTAAATACAGATCTAGATGTCAGTAGTTTTAATTTTAATATCCAATAAATGAATACTCAACTTAGCTCCAAAAATATTTTAGTTTTACTGTGTCTCAAGACTTACACGAGGTACATTTTTTTTGTAAATACATACATAATATACATAGAAAACACCCAGACCTGAGACAAATATTTGCAGATACAAACATTTGTCCTGTGGCGGGAATTGAACCCGCAACCTTCTTCGTCCCAGGCGGACCTTCGTCCACTGCGCCACAGTATATTGTCAAAGTATATTGTACCTCGAATTGTTGTGATAAGTCAAAACTGTTTGTAAAATTGAGTAATAAATCAGTGCTCTTTTGATGTTAAACAAGGAAAAAATAAAACGATCACCATTTTCCTGCAGCTTAGTATTTATTCTTGTTAGCTAGCATAATAAATCAGTGGAATTATTTTTCTCTTCATCGACTTTTTTAATGTATATTAAGAATTGGGCGTATTAACAATGCTAATCCTACTAATATTATAACGCGAAAGTTTGTGAGGATGGATGTTTGTTTCTCTTTCACGCAAAAACTACTGAACGGATTTTAATGAAACTTTACAGTAAAATAGCTTATACATCAGAATAACACATAGGCTACTGTTTACCCGGGAACCACGCGGGCGAAGCCGTTGGCAGAAGCTAGTAATATTATAAACGCGAAAGTTTGTGAGGATGGATGTTTGTTACTCTTTCACACAAAACCTACTGAACGTATTTTAATGAAACTTTACTTTACAGTAATATAGCTTATACATCAGAATAATACATAGGCTATTTTTTTCCGGGTACCACGCGGGCGAAATCGTGGGTAGAAGCTAGTTAAAACTATTTGTATTACTAAATTCTGCCCGTAGGCTTAAAAACATTGAGTTAATTAGGTATATCAAAGAACACTAAAATTTACTTAGATAGGTACCGATATTAGAGGTATACGTATTGTACACAGACAATCATCATAAGATTGATAAATTGGACGCTCATTCAATAAACTATCGAAGTGAGTCACTCAATCGTAGTTAAACATAGGTATTGTATAATTATGTAGAAACTGTATCGCTGACCTATATTTGCTCTCAATATCTTTTGTCTTTTACACCGATATTTCAATTACTATTCCAAGTTCTTTCGTGAAAGCAATCCTACTATTATTATAAACGCGAAAGTTTGTGAGGATGGATGTTAGCTACTCTTTCACGCAAAAACTACTGAATGGATTTTGATGAAACTTTAAAGTAATATAGCTTATTCATCAGAATAACACATAGGCTACTTTTTATCCGGGTACCACGCGGGCGAAGCCGTGGGCAAAAGCTAGTAGAGTTAGTATAATTGTATTAAAAAAAATGATTATTCATATTGTAAAAACGGGAATTTTCACGTACTGCACTATCGGTGAAGGCACCGACTAAGTTTCGACTCATTCCGAGAGTCTTCATCAGGGTGAGAAAGTCGCAACCACTCACCCGTTTTTACAATATGAATAGTCAAGTTCACGATAGTTTTTGGAATAAAAAAATGATTATATTTTTTATTTAGCGTATTGATTTGTGTTGTGGCGGTAACCAGATACATAAATAAAATAAATAAAAAAATTGCAAATTGATTGCAAAGAAGCGCTTTTCAATCGAATGAGCCGTTTCGGAGATATGGTGACATACAAACAAACTAACAACCACTTACGTCAAACGAATACGGCCTCCTGACGACGCAGGTTAAAATGGACTAATTTCTCTGAATAAATATATTGTATTATAATTGTTATTATAGACTAGCTTCTGCCCACGGCTTCGTCCGCATGATACCCGGATAAAAAGTAGCCTATGTGTTATTCTGATGTATAAGCTATATTACTGTAAAGTTTCATCAAAATCCGTTCAGTAGTTTTTGCGTGAAAGAGCAACAAACATCCATCCTCACAAATTTTCGCGTTTATAATATTAGTAGGATATGATGGGTGGACTTTTCATATAGCATCGTAAATAAGGACTGCGCCAAAGCATTATTATTTACACTGAATGTGTTTTGTTCGTCTAGAGTCAAGGGGTGCCCCTGTTACCATAACAATGTGCCTCCAAGAAGTGCATGGTCGATCGCCAGAAGCGATAAAACTTTCCTGTTATGGCTAAGCGAATACGACACTCCATTGCTATTTATTTGTGCGTTTGCCTCCAGGACCTTCAATGAGGAGCGGTAGCGGGATTCACTCAGATAAAACTTTATAAAGCATAAATACCTAAAACGATGTAGGTACGTTATTTAATATCTGAAATGTTTTATTATATAAATAAATAAATAAATATAAATATTGCTAGACATTTTTCACACAGCATCATCTAGCCCCAAACTAAGCAGAGCTTGTATTATGGGAACTACATAACTGATATACTACTTATATACTTATATATTATGTTTTGCTAGAGTCTGCCAACGGCTTCGCCCGCGTGGTACCCGGATAAAAAGTCTATCTGTTATTCTGATGTATAAACTATATTATTGTAAAGTTTCATAAAAAACCGTTCTGTAGTTTTTGCGTGGAGGAGTAACAGATATCTATCCTCACAAACTTTCGCGTTTATAATGTAGTAGGATGTTGCAGATGAATGGTCGAAAATTTCTGTGAGCGAGAGGTATAACTGTGTGTGGGATTTATACCTGCTGATTATTTTTTTACATCTGAACTAATTTCATCTAATTTTTATTATTCTTCTGTTCTTATTTAATTGACTGACTTTTATATAAAATCCGTTGACTTGTCTTTGTGCTGTTATTATTGTAATGGTTTTTAATCAAAGTAAAATAAATCAATTCTTCTATTGTGTTTGGCTAAATTTCCCTACACATTACGTAGGCTAAGTACCTATACCTAGTATTATTGTTGGGCGGGTTCGATTCCGGTTGCGGGACAGCTGTTTGTATGTACTATAGATATTTGTTCAGGGTCCGGGTGTTCTGGTACCAATCGTAGCTTTTGATACCCACTACTCAGGGATATTGTAGAATTAGGGCTTTGTATGTGTTTCAGTTGGGTGTTTTTTATTGTCCCCACATACTATTTCTGGATCATAGAGCTGGTAATAGTTTTTTATTTATTTCACATTTTGTAATTTGTATGCCATCATACACCTGATTATGGAAGGTCTAGTAGTGTACTTCTATAGATTGATGATGATGATGATACACCTGGTTCAACGATAATAATAAATAAATAATGCTGGACATTTTCCACACAGCATCATCTAGTTCCAAACTAAGCAGAGCTTGTAATCTGGAACTACATGATTGATATACTACTTATATACATTTTTTATATAATAATCAAGTTATCTAGTTAAATTGGCATGACTGATTTAGCCTTCATTTTACACAAGGTGTGCCCCAAGGACCAATGTTGCGTCTTCTTTTCTTCCCACTAGTATACTTTGGTTTAACGCTTTAAAAGCAATGCTTTTAACGTATTTTCAATGCTTTTAAATTACCGAAGCGTGCTGTGAAGTAACTAATTAATTATTATTCAAGTAATCATCACAACTTTTCTGTATCCGATTGGCTGTAAAAAGTTTTCTGCTCAAAATCCGTCTAATACTTAAGTTTCTATAACTTGTGGCACAATACCGCCGGAAATGGTTTGTTTGGTGTGTTGTGTACCTACTGTGTATTATGTTATTGTAATTTCGCATTGTGTGCGCGAAGTAATTATGGGCGGACGGGCAGCAGGCAGGGGACTTCACTACTTCCCACTACTCCCTACCAGTCGCTCCACAGACATCATACAGGACTATTCTGTTTCCTGTTCATTCTCTTTTATAAGCGATAAAAACGGGTACTGATTCATTTGTGTGGAATATAGTCATCTTGACATTTCGTTTGTTCAATACAGTTGAAAACTTCGTGTTTTGTTTGACTTCAGCAGTGTTTTAAATTGTATTCGTTTTAAATATTTTTGTGCATCCATTACGTTTCATTGAATCCTACCAGTGTTCGTCATGTGCTTGTGATTGTCGGTAAAGATGGTTCTATGGTATACAAGTGATTCTGATCAAGATCAGGTAATTTTGTTAATAATATTTTTGTAAGATTCTTTCTGGTGCGGTATTGTGTTCCCCAGGTTTTAAAGTCCTTCAAGTTAAATCACATTATAAACGCAGCATTAATGTCATTTTCATCCAGATATGGAAACTCTATGTCGAAAGACTATAAATAATTTCCCCTATTGGACACAATGTAAGAAAGTCGCGTATGTTGAGTTATATTAGAAATTTGAATATTAAATAACACGAAGACACGTCGAAACCGCGTTTTTGATATTGTTGGTGCAATAAACATTCATAATCCACTAGAAAACATTGAAAATTGTTATGTTGTTAAATTTTCATTTAACATAAATAATGTCATTGAGATTTATGAATGTAATAGAAACTTTCTTGCTTCATCCATTAAATGAACTCGTGAATCATCTGAGTAAATAATCGTGAATACGCGGGGTTTTCCATGCAAACGTGCTGTCCATCAAATTTTTTATGTTTCCGACATGTAACAACATAAATGCAACGCAACTCATATCTGCTTGTATGTAAACGTACCAATGTGACTTGTCTTATGTGTGATCTGTGTATTTGTTTTTTGCCTCGGTGAACCCGTGGTCGTCTGATTGTGCAAGGTTAAGGAAAAGGGACAAAATAAAAATCAATAATTTCTACTAACTACGATCATGTTTTCTAAAAATATTTCGAAGTAGATAAAACTGTTTAGCAAGATTATACATGAAATCTTCCAGTAAATCAAACATGTCTTCTAAGGTATCGTTAGTCTTTGGCATCGTAAGATTCTGCTAATGTGTTTATCATCCGAGACCCGAGAAACATTTACTTGATTATGTGAAAACAATATCTTTCACGACGAACTAATCAAAATATTTTGTGAGTAAAACATTGAGGTCGGTGTTTTTACCAGGAATGTTTATTGTTTAGAAATAAACGCACTGCTTTCAATTACTGCGAAGTGTGGATATACCTACGACCTATAAAGTTGCAAATAACTTTTTATATTTTGCTCGGCGATACTTAGAATCGAGATAACCAACACAATAACGGGTGGGTTAGGTCCCAACCAAAGCTTATTGACATATTTTCATAGCAATCATCGTAATCATTGCTAAGACTTGACCGTCCATTGAATGAATGTTAATTAATATGTCATTAATGTATGTCTGTCTGTTTGTCCGCAGAGCGAACAGTCGTCTCCGTTCCGACGGTGGACCACGGGCAGCGGAGCAGGCAGCTCCTACCGACAGCACGACCATCGCAACATGTATAACAAGGTAAAAATGATGAAATAAATAGTCCAGACTTTAGATTAGACGTAAGAATCAATTTATTTGATCAATTACTAAGTACAGAATGACGTGACGTGAGCGAAGGGTGAAAAAAGGAACAGAGCACAGACTTAAACATTAATATTACGTAGAAAAAAGTAGGCACGCAGTATCTCGAAGTAGTCTGTGGAGTAGCGGTTCGTTAGTTGGTATGTGTCATGACATCTTATTTTGTGTCCGTATTTTCAACTCCTTGTGATTTTAATGTATAAATGAATTTTGACTTGGACCTTTTGACTTTATTAAACCTACTAGTTTCTGCCCACGGCTTCGCCCGTGTGGTACCCGGACAAAAAGTAGTGTTATTCTGATGTATAAGCTATATTACTGAAAAGTTTCATCAGAATCCGTTCAGTTTTTGCGTGAAAGAGGAACAAACATCCATCCTCACAAACTTTCTCGTTTATAATATTAGTAGGATAGTAGGGTTAGTCGTTCGTCTAAGCCTTAGACGAACGACTTACACCTTAGACTCTAAGGTGTCTTAGGTTTGTGATTTCTCTGTTTCAGCAAATGAGCGAGGGCTCCAGCCCGGTCTCTGGCGGCGGCGGCGGCTCCAACGTGGCGCGCTGGTCGCTCGGGCTCGAGCACCTGCTGGCCGACCCGGCGGGGGCCGCCGCCTTCGCTCACTTCCTGGCCAAGGAGTTCGCAGCTGAGAATATACAGTGAGTGATCCTGGAATCTTATAATTTGGACGAGCTTTCTTACGATAGAGCTGGAGCTCGTCAGATTAAACAGTATAATGTATGGAATTGTTAAGGACATTGTGTTATAGCTGTTGGTTTTGCAAACGCAAGAGGTGCGCTTTTGTTCCCGCACCTCTGTATGCTCTGTGTAACCTCCGAAGTTTTTAGGTTTTTCTTCCGATTCTGTGTATTGTGGTACCACGATACTCATAGCTTCTGATACCCACGATACAGGGAATCCTTTTGTGGGAGACTGTTTTTACGACTGTGTATGTGGTTTACCTATTTATTTATAGTTTTTATTGAGACTTTTCACCAGTTATGTCTTAGATATGTGGAGTCTTCTCGTCATCCATACCGCAATGCTTGAAAACGAAAGTTTTCAATCAGTGCGTCCTACCCGTCATGACCTACGGAGCTGAGACTTGGATACTCACGATAGGGCTGGTCCACCAGTTCAAAGTCGCTCAGCAAGCTATGGAAAGAGCTATGCTCGGTGTCTCTCTGAAGGATAGGATTCGTAACGAATACATCCGTCAGAGAACCAAAGTTATCGACATAGCTCAACGAATTAGCAAGCTGAAGTGGCAGTGGGCCGGTCATATCTCGCGAAGAACCGATAACCGCTGGGGTAAACGTGTTCTTGAGTGGAGACCGCGACTCCGCAAACGTAGTGTAGGACGCCCTCCGGCCAGGTGAGATGACGATCTGCGAAAGACTGCAGGCAGATACTGGATGCGGCAAGCTGAAGACAGGGCGCAATGGCGCTCATTAGGGGAGGCCGATGTCCAGCAGTGGACTAATATAGGCTGATGATGATATCTTAGATCGGCAAGTGCGAGTGATACCTCCGGTGTCGCAAGCGTCATAGGTTACGTTAACAGCTTACGAAGAGGTTTTATATGTTTCAGTTTCTGGTGGTCATGCGAGCAGTATCGCACGTCGGAGGCGGCGGCGCGGGGCACGCTCGCGGGTGAGATCTGGGCGCGGCACCTCGCCGTGGGCGCCGACGAGGCGGTCAACGTGGACGCCGCTGCCAGGAGACACGCGGCCTTGCTGCTGTGCCAGCATCCTCCTCCAGCTGACCTCTTCACGCAGGTAAACCTGACTTAAGAGGTGTTAAGTTTGGATGTAAGGAGGGAATCTCCGAAACCATTATTTCATCAATATTTAGCACTAGTTATTGCCCCGCGGCTTCGCCCGCTTGGTATGTTAATAAAAGTAGCATATGACCGTCTCCAGGCTTCAAACTATGCCCACCAACTTTTGAATGAATCGAACCAAGGATTACAATTTATACAAAGTTTAGAACTCAATTACACACCCCAAAAGGGTAGTTTTGAAAAAATAAAAAATACGTGTTTCATTATTTACTTTAAAGTTTATTTGTACAGAGTTTTGAGCGAATCAACAAATTTTTTTTTCATAGAAATTTTACCACCCTATTTAACCCTTTCAAAATATCATCAAAATCGGTTGAGTAGTTACAGAGGTATGTGGTAACAAACATTCACACACACACACACAGACTTTCGCATTTATTACATTAGTAGGATTATAAATATTGGTGAAAGAAGAAGACCTGCAGGGCGGACATAGGCTGTTTATTATCCCGTTAAAATAAAAGGACTTTTTGTGTGGAGAACACATTTTGCAACGGAAGTCGACGAAAAAACGGTCGAGCGAATGCGTTTTTTTTTTACAAATTCCTCCTTAACTATAAGAGCTACTTTTCATCGGCTACTTTTTATCCGGATACGTCGCGAGAGAAGCCGTGGGCAAGAGCTAGTTCTACTAATATTATAAACGCGAAAATTTTTGTGTTCGTTACTCTTTCACGCAAAAACTACTGGACGGATTTTGATGAAATTTTACAGTAATATAGCTTATAAGCTATATTACTGTAAAATTTCATGTAAATGTAATGTATACATTAGAATAACTCATAGGCCACTTTTTAACCGGGTACCACGCGAGCGAAGCTGTGGGCAGAAGCTAGTAATACATATACAGTAACGTGAAAGTTTGTGAGGATGGATGTTTGTTACTCTTTCACGCAAAAACTACTGGACGGGTTTAGATTAATCTTAGCAGTAATATAGCTTATACATCAGAATAACTCATAGGCTACTTTTTAACCGGGTACCTCGCGAGCGAAGCCGTGGGCAAGAGCTAGTAAAAAATAATATTGTTTTTTATATTTTGAGTTACTAATGCAATGAGCTGTTCCAGGCGCAGAAGCAGATCTTCAACGTGATGAAGTTCGACAGCTACCCTCGCTTCCTGCGCTCCGCGACGCACGCGGAGTGCGCCCGCGCCGACCTGCGCGGCCTGCCCGCGCCCTTCCCGCCCCCGTCCGCCGCCCCGCCCGCCGCCCCGCCCGCCGCCCCGTCCGCCGCCCCGCCCGCCGCCCCGTCCGCCGCCCCGCGCTCACCCAACAACAACACCAATGTACGCCACGCGACAACACTGCCGCTAACACACGACTTATTACATTCAATACAGAAGATATTCTATATACAAATAAATAAATAATGCTAGACATTTTTCACTACAGCATCATCTAGCCCGAACTAAGCAGAGCTTGTGTTATGGGAACTACATGACTGATATACTACTTATATACATATTTTTTTGTAAATACATACATATTATACATAGAAAAACACCCAGGCCCGAGACAAATATTTGCAGATCTTACAAACATTTGTCCCGTGACAGGAATCGAACCTGCAACCTTCTGCGTCTCAGGCGGATCTTCGCCCGATGCGCCACAGAGGTCGTATATTTTCTTTTTATTGTTTTAAGAACAACAAACGGTCATACTTTAACCCTCTTATTCATAATCACTCGCTAGCTTTAGCTTTTCTGCCTCTATCGTTTGTTCAGTGTTAGAAAAGGACAGGGTTAGTGTTAAGGACCTGGTAAGTTAGCGAGCGATTATGAATCAGAGGGTTAGTTATTATGAATTATTCCAATCTGTCACCCTGCTCTGTCCCCCTAGAGTGACAGTTGAGAAAAAAAAGTTTGATCTGTCCCCTTTTTTGCAACGGAGGGACAGCGTAACAATTTCCAGAGCTATCTCTCTTCTTACAGCTAAAGAAATCGGCCAGCAACGTTTCAGAAAGACGAAGGAGCGGCGGCGCCTCCATACTGGCGAAACTCAGACCCGCGTCGAGGGAGAGACAGCAGCAACCACCAGCAGATGTAAGTACCATTATCTAAGCCCATTATATACTAGTACATACCTGCAGCTCGCACAAAAGGACGATGATATACATGCCTGCAGCTCTCACAAAAGTACGATGATATACATACCTGCAGTTCGCACAAAAGGACGACAATATACATGCCTGCAGCTCGCACAAAAGGACGATGATATACATTCCTGCAGCTCGCACAAAAGGACGATGATATACATGCCTGTAGCTCTCACAAAAGTACGATGATATACATACCTGCAGTTCGCACAAAAGGACGACAATATACATGCCTGCAGCTCGCACAAAAGGACGATGATATACATTCCTGCAGCTCGCACAAAAGGACGATGATATACATGCCTGCAGCTCACACAAAAGGACGATGATATACATGCCTGCAGCTCGCACAAAAGGACGATGATATACATGCCTGCAGCTCGCACAAAAGGACGATGATATACATGCCTGCAGCTCGCACAAAAGGACGATGGTATACATGCCTGCAGCTCGCACAAAAGGACGATGATATACATACCTGCAGTTCGCACAAAAGGACGACAATATACATGCCTGCAGCTCGCACAAAAGGACGATGATATACATGCCTGTAGCTCTCACAAAAGTACGATGATATACATACCTGCAGTTCGCACAAAAGGACGACAATATACATGCCTGCAGCTCGCACAAAAGGACGATGATATACATTCCTGCAGCTCGCACAAAAGGACGATGATATACATGCCTGCAGCTCGCACAAAAGGACGATGATATACATGCCTGCAGCTCACACAAAAGGACGATGATATACATGCCTGCAGCTCGCACAAAAGGACGATGATATACATGCCTGCAGCTCGCACAAAAGGACGATGGTATACATGCCTGCAGCTCGCACAAAAGGACGATGGTATACATGCCTGCAGCTCGCACAAAAGGACGATGATATACATACCTGCAGTTCGCACAAAAGGACGACAATATACATGCCTGCAGCTCGCACAAAAGGACGATGATATACATGCCTGTAGCTCTCACAAAAGTACGATGATATACATACCTGCAGTTCGCACAAAAGGACGACAATATACATGCCTGCAGCTCGCACAAAAGGACGATGATATATATTCCTGCAGCTCGCACAAAAGGACGATGATATACATGCCTGCAGCTCGCACAAAAGGACGATGATATACATGCCTGCAGCTCGCACAAAAGGACGATGATATACATGCCTGCAGCTCGCACAAAAGGACGATGATATACATGCCTGCAGCTCGCACAAAAGGACGATGATATACATGCCTGTAGCTCTCACAAAAGTACGATGATATACATACCTGCAGTTCGCACAAAAGGACGACAATATACATGCCTGCAGCTCGCACAAAAGGACGATGATATACATTCCTGCAGCTCGCACAAAAGGACGATGATATACATGCCTGCAGCTCACACAAAAGGACGATGATATACATGCCTGCAGCTCGCACAAAAGGACGATGATATACATGCCTGCAGCTCGCACAAAAGGACGATGATATACATGCCTGCAGCTCGCACAAAAGGACGATGGTATACATGCCTGCAGCTCGCACAAAAGACGACAATATACATGCCTGCAGCTCGCACAAAAGGACGATGATATACATGCCTGTAGCTCTCACAAAAGTACGATGATATACATACCTGCAGTTCGCACAAAAGGACGACAATATACATGCCTGCAGCTCGCACAAAAGGACGATGATATACATTCCTGCAGCTCGCACAAAAGGACGATGATATACATGCCTGCAGCTCGCACAAAAGGACGATGATATACATGCCTGCAGCTCACACAAAAGGACGATGATATACATGCCTGCAGCTCGCACAAAAGGACGATGATATACATGCCTGCAGCTCGCACAAAAGGACGATGGTATACATGCCTGCAGCTCGCACAAAAGGACGATGGTATACATGCCTGCAGCTCGCACAAAAGGACGATGATATACATACCTGCAGTTCGCACAAAAGGACGACAATATACATGCCTGCAGCTCGCACAAAAGGACGATGATATACATGCCTGCAGCTCGCACAAAAGGACGATGATATACATGCCTGCAGCTCGCACAAAAGGACGATGGTATACATGCCTTTAGCTCGCACAAAAGGGCGATGATATAAGTTACAAGGAGGCGCTGAATAGACGATGAATGCGAAATGGCGTGCCCCATTGTCATGCAATTCTATACACGTTGCTCGACAAAATATTAAAAGTAATTTTCTAATTACTTATAATTTTCACAGATTTCTCCATAAACGAACAATTTTTTAAACAAAAAAGACCGGCTCAAAATTAGTTTGAAATTATTTTGACGCAAATAGTTACAACCTTTGCGCCGTTTCAAATAAGATTCGTATCAGCTTGTTCGTAAAATGTCGGTTACGTCATGGTTGCGCGTAAAATGCTCTAGTATTTTAGGGTTTTTTATTCGATGTGAATGTAAAACACGATTTTTAATCCTCTTATCACTCAATAACTTTAGCAGGTCGATAACTCTGGCCCTGTCATATTCTTATATCAAACAAAGGATAGAGGCAGGCGACTTTTATCACGCTGCCAAAGCTAGTGAGTTAGGAACTAGAGGGAAAAACTCTACGATAAATAATACTATATGATAGCATAGCTAACTAATAGTTGCAAGATTATATGTTGTTGCTTAAACTATTGAGGAATTTAAAAAAAAAAATGTTTGAGGATGTATCAAGCCGATCCTTGAATTTGTTTTCGTTTGAGAATAAATGTTTCAATTATGTTCTACCTAGGCATGCAAATATTTAAAATTATATTGTTGTTTGAAGTAAGTTGTTCATAAAATTAAATGGTCAAAGTTTCAATTCGTCAACTAAAAAGTTGAAGTATAGATAGATAGATAGATAAACTCTTTATTGTGCATAACACCAATTTACAATATAAACACAGAAACATAGTAAAAAGAAAAAACAAAAAAAGAAATGCACAATGGGCGGTCTAGCTATCGCTGAAAGCGATTTCTTCCAGACAACCTTCGGATGAAGAGAACTATTTAAAAGAATGACGGTGCTATGGCCTGAATAAAAGTGTGAAAAATAAATATAAAAATACAAATTAAACATTAATTTTGATATAATTTTGTATATTGTAGCACTTACTTACTAACAATTGTATTAACTTATTTACTAATAATATAATAATATACTCTGTCTAATCATAATCGTAAGGTAGTGTCTAAAAATCAAACTAGATGTCGCTGCTAAATGTTACCCAAATCCTAGAACGCGCTATCGAAGCGTTTTGATGCATTAGTAAGTAAGGATACGTTGTTTGACATTGTGAGCTCGATCGGTGTCTTTGTACTTCATGCAATAAATATATGTTGCTAAGTAAAAGTGCCTTTTTGATTAATTGGGAGCGATCCTGTACATACTCTGTATTCTAACCAGACTATGATTATTATCGTTATGTTACGTTACACAAAAAATATAATTATTTTCGATTCATCCCGCCTTAAGCTCATAATCAAATTGCCCCATCTTCTGCAATTGCATGAGTGTTTTGTGATAATTTCTAAATTTATTTTCAGAATACAATTATCTTTACCCAGTTGCGAAAGCTAAAGCAAACAGATACGTGGCGTTTCCACGTGGTGTGCAAATAAACTATGTTTGAATGTATATTATGTATTTACAGTATAATGCGCTATCTACATAAACAACTAAACATACAGTTTGTCCGTGTATCAATGTGTATTTACGACGTCTTGAATGGCGCTGATGTCATGCGTGTGCGCAGGTTTGCCGAACTTTAAATTGTTTTGACTGCATTGATATTACTTGGTTCTTAGATTTTTTTTGCGGATTTTATTAAAAACATATTTGACGACCGATGTGGCGCGGTGGGCGAAGGTCCGCCTGCTACACAGGAGGTGAACATACATAGAAAATACATAGTATACATAGAAAATAACCAGAACACCCGGAACAAATATTTGCAGATCGTACAAATATTTGTCCCAGGGCGGGAATCGAACCCGCAACCTCCTGTGTCGCAGGCGGACCTTCGCCCACCGCGCCACATCGGTCGTCAAATATCTATCTATGTATTGTATTGTATTAAGTATATCAGTCATCTAGTACCCATAACACAAGCTCTGCTTAGCTTGGGGCTAGATGATGCTGTGTGGATTGTCCAACATTATTTATTTATTTATTATATTGTTATATATAAATGATTATACATATACATACACAGGGAATCCTAGGGTAGGGCACTAGGGTTCCCTGTGTCGTGCGTTTCTGTAACTATGAGTACCATGCAAACATTTACAGAACATGCGAATACTTGTCTTCAGAAAGTGAAGTCCCACCGAGGTCGTCAGAAAGTGCTACTTAACGTTCGAGAGTTGAAATTAACTAATAATAATTATAAACAAAATACAAAAAAAAAACAAAAAAAAGAATCCTTAGAAATACAATGGGTTGAATTTTATAGTTATTGTCAAACATAATAATAGGTTATGAAGGTTTCAGTAATTGGCTCATTAGACGGTCTTATTTGGTCATCCTAAAATAATCCACTCATTATTTTCTACCTACCTATAAATACTAATTGTTTTTTTTTTTTGTTTGAACGCTTGATATCTGGAAATATCAGTCCGAATTGAAAAACTCTTTACATTCGATAGCTCAATTCACGAGGAACGTTATAGGCCTATTTAATATCATGTTACGACTCATGGGAGCCGAGCAAAAGAAGTAATAACGCGGACGGGCGATGCCACCGAACAGCTTATTGTCCGATAAAATAACTTTTTCTATTTCGGTCTCACGTATGTTTACCGCCGCTTTAGTAGATACTATTATGTGCTACTGTTTATTTAGTAAATGCTATGTGCATTGTGTATTTATATAACAACTAGCTGTGCCACGGTCGCCCTCGGCCCCCGACCGACCCACCGCGTACTATCGCCTGTCCACGCTATTGCTTCTTTTGCTCGATGTTAAAAGCCTTATGAATTGGGCTATGACATCATCGACCTGTAAATCGATGTATAAAATGCAAAAATATTTTTTCAAGTTTGAATGTTAGTTTCAGAGATTAACGCGTTCAAATAAAAAACTATGTATGCTATGTATAACCTATATATAATATGTAAGTGTTAAAAAAGTATATAAGTAGTATATCGGTCATGTAGTTTCCATAATACAAGCTCTGCTTTGTTTGGGGCTAGATGATGCTGTGTGATAAATGTCCAGTATTATTATTATTACTTTAAACATACTAAAGTTATGTACCTCTAGATAGTCTCTCAAATGAAATTACACTCGCACTTTGTATTAAAAAAAAATAAAAAAATGTTGGACAATTTTCACACAGCATCATCTAGCCCCAAAGTAAGCAGAGCTTGTGTTACTTTTTTTCGTTTTGTAAATAGTTACATATAAAACACCCAGACCCGAGACAAATATTTAGGATATATTAGTATACTAGCTTCTGCCCACGGCTTCGCCCGCGTGGTACCCGGATAAAAAGTAGCCTTTGTGTTATTCTGATGTATAAGCTATATTACTGTAAAGTTTCATCAAAATCCGTTAAGTAGTTTTTGCGTGAGAGAGTAACAAACATCCATCCTCACAAACTTTGGCGTTTATAATAGTACTAGCTTCTGCCCACGGCTTCGCCCGCGTGGTACCCGGATAAAATGTAGCCTATGTGTTATTCTGATGTATAAGCTATATTACTGTAAAGTTTCATCAAAATCCGTTGAGTAGTTTTTGCGTGAAAGAGTAACAAACATCCATCCTCACAAACTTTCGCGTTTTATAATATTAGTAGGACAGTAGGATACTAATAAAGAACATTATTTATTAATTTTGTAAAAATCAACATGTTTATAGTTTTGAAAGAGTCTTGTATACGTTTGTTCCAGGTTTTGAAGTCATGTCAGCCGGCGTCCCGGTGCCGCGTGGTTCTGCCGGACGGAGCCACGTCCGTGGTGAACGTGGACGGCAGCGAGACGGTGGCACAGCTGGTGGAGCGGCTGCTACAGAGGCGGAACCTCGTCTGCACCACCTACGATGTCATGTGGAAGGAACCCGCCCAGGTAAACCACTAACTTTCATACAACTTTCTATGTATATGTATATTTTTTTAATGTAGTAAACAAAATTCATTTGCAAAAAATACAGATGACAAACCTAGCTCGATCTATTTATTCATACAACTGAGTACAAGTATATTATGTATGTTTTTACAAAAAAAAATGTAGTTTGGTTGTGTGGTTTCCATAATAAAAAGCTCTGCTTATTTTGGGGCTAGATGATGCTGTGTGAAAATGTCCAGCATTATTGCTATTATTATTTTGACGGGCCATACGGGTATTTTTATAATATTAATAAATCGACATATTAAGTAGGTACTTATAGTAGTATAGGACATGAATCTGAACTTAGAAAAAAAAAGAAGTTGTATCCTACAATATTGTTCTGCCAAAATTATGTCCGGGTTTATGAAGATGTAGGATGCCTAGAACTTAATTTTTCATGGCCAAAGTGTCAACGCACATTTAAATGAAACCTTATATTCTGTATAATATGCCGTTACTTATATATTTATAATATCGCACCACACGAGTACGGAGCTTGGCGTTACCTATATGTGTGTCCGGGTGTGGTACTCGCCTCAACATGTAGTACTCGTCTCAACATGCAGTACTCGACACGTTGCTTTGGCTTCAACATGAACATCCACACGGTGCGTCCTTCCCGCTAACGGCATACGCATGTACGAGCACCTGTCGACGCGGTAAAAATGTAGTTGTGTGTTTTCAGGGTGAGTCGTCGTCGATCGACGTGCAATCCCCGTCGTGCGTGCTCGGCGGGCGCGAGGCGGTGGTGGAGCGCCGCGCTGTCGTACGGCTCGAGCTAGCGTGCGGTGCGGCGCCGCGCTGCGTGCTCGTGCGGTGCGGCGCGGCGCGGCCGCTCGCGCACGTGCTGCGGCGCGTCGCGGCGCGGTACCGCCTGCAGCGCGCCACCGCGACCAGGGACGGAGCGCCGCTGCATCCCGACACGCTCATGCAGGTAACTGTCACCTGATAGAACATGCTCACACGAGTACTACACCCCGACACGGTCATACAACTTACTATACCCTGATAGAACATGTTCACACGAGTACTACACCCCGACACGCTCATGCAACTAACTATACCCTGATAGAACATGCTCACACGAGTACTACACCCCGACACGCTCATGCAACTAACTATACCCTGATAGAACATGCTCACACGAGTACTACACCCCGACACGCTCATGCAACTAACTATACCCTCATAGAACATGCTCACACGAGTACTACACCCCGACACGCTCATGCAACTAACTATACCCTGATAGAACATGCTCACACGAGTACTACACCCCGACACGCTCATGCAACTAACTATACCCTGATAGAACATGCTCACACGAGTACTACACCCCGACACGCTCATGCAACTAACTATACCCTGATAGAACATGCTCACACGAGTACTACACCCCGACACGCTCATGCAACTAACTATACCCTGATAGAACATGCTCACACGAGTACTACACCCCGACACGCTCATGCAACTAACTATACCCTGATAGAACATGCTCACACGAGTACTACACCCCGACACGCTCATGCAACTAACTATACCCTGATAGAACATGCTCACACGAGTACTACACCCCGACACGCTCATGCAACTAACTATACCCTGATAGAACATGCTCACACGAGTACTACACCCCGACACGCTCATGCAACTAACTATACCCTGATAGAACATGCTCACACGAGTACTACACCCCGACACGCTCATGCAACTAACTATACCCTGATAGAACATGTTCACACGAGTACTACACCCCGACACGCTCATGCAACTAACTATACCCTGATAGAACATGTTCACACGAGTACTACACCCCGACACGGTCATGCAACTAACTATACCCTGATAGAACATGCTCACACGAGTACTACACCCCGACACGCTCATGCAAATAACTATACCCTGATAGAGCATGTTCACACGAGTACTACACCCCGACACGGTCATGCAACTAACTATACCCTGATAGAGCATGTTCACACGAGTACTACACCCCGACACGGTCATGCAACTAACTATACCCTGATAGAACATGCTCACACGAGTACTACACCCCGACACGCTCATGCAAATAACTATACCCTGATAGAGCATGTTCACACGAGTACTACACCCCGACACGGTCATGCAACTAACTATACCCTGATAGAACATGCTCACACGAGTACTACACCCCGACACGGTCATGCAACTAACTATACCCTGATAGAGCATGTTCACACGAGTACTACACCCCGACACGGTCATGCAACTAACTATACCCTGATAGAACATGCTCACACGAGTACTACACCCCGACACGCTCATGCAAATAACTATACCCTGATAGAGCATGTTCACACGAGTACTACACCCCGACACGGTCATGCAACTAACTATACCCTGATAGAACATGCTCACACGAGTACTACACCCCGACACGCTCATGCAAATAACTATACCCTGATAGAGCATGTTCACACGAGTACTACACCCCGACACGGTCATGCAACTAACTATACCCTGATAGAACATGCTCACACGAGTACTACACCCCGACACGCTCATGCAACTAACTATACCCTGATAGAACATGCTCACACGAGTACTACACCCCGACACGCTCATGCAACTAACTATACCCTGATAGAACATGCTCACACGAGTACTACACCCCGACACGCTCATGCAACTAACTATACTCTGATAGAACATGCTCACACGAGTACTACACCCCGACATGGTCATGCAACTAACTATACCCTGATAGAACATGCTCACACGAGTACTACACCCCGACATGGTCATGCAACTAACTATACCCTGATAGAACATGTTCACACGAGTACTACCCCCCATCACGCTCATGAAAAAAATGGGGGATGAAATTTAATATAGAACTTTTTATTTACTTCCCGTTATTTAAAGCCTGTTATTTATTTTATAAATTACAAAAACTTTATGGTATAGTGTTTGTAATTTATAAAATAAATAACATTGCGATAAAAATGATGATGAGGCTAGATGATGCTGTGTAAAATTGACCAGAATTATTAATTAATTAATTGTACTATTGATTGTCCACAGGAATTGGACGGCTGCAGACTGCAAGTGGTAGAACTGAGTGAGGATGATGAGCAAAGGGCGGGGCCGCAGTGCGAGCGGGACTCCGACGCGGACTCGCTCAGCGAACTCGCGCTCCGGCTGCAGGACGAGCGGGACCTCGACACACAGGTACATCATCATCATTAACACCCGGTAGACCTCCATCGCTGGACATGATGGCGTAGGCCCGTCTGAGACGCCCAAGGTAGCGGGTTCGATTCCTGCTGCCTATCCACAACACAGGGAAACTAGTGTGAGGTCAGTGGGTACACTTGGTACAGTCCAGTTTCGTTCATTTTAATCTAGCTTGTGGCATTTCTTTCGCAAACTTCTCGCAAATTTGCGTCTCAGCAATTATATAAAATTGTCTATTTTGTGCATGCAGCCATCGGAATTGAACCCACTAGCCGGTAAAGAGTTTATTTTTTTTGTTACATTCTTATTATAGTATAAATAATGAATGTGTCGTTGTTGTTGTGTGTTGCAGAGTAACAGCACGAGCAGCAGCCGCAGCAACTCAGCGCACGTGTGGGGCGGAGGCCGAGTGCGAGCGGCGCTGCGCCCCGGCGCCGCGCTGCACCACCATCCGCCTGGTACTACCATACTCTCTACCATACCCTCGTAACTTTGTTCTGTAACTATCCGAATCAACGTCAGTAAAGGCTCTGCCGCGTGTTAGTGAGGACTGTCCAGTGAGGATGTAAACTCGCCTCGGAGATACAGTTCTCATACTAGTTCGGGGGGATAGTGGACAAACTGGACAGCTACTCTGTTAGCGGCAGGTTTTTTTACAACAACCTTAGTTTTAGTATAGTATTAAACGAGTCTTGACGTTCACCACCAACAAGGTTGTCTGGAAGATTGAGAGAGAGAGAGAAGAGATATTAAGCGATAAGACCACGTATTGTACTTTAAGTTATATTCAGTTTTTGTTTATTTTATTATCTTGTGGAGTACAATAAAGTATTAAAACATACTCGTCTTCGCTTGGATCGATCAATCGAATGCTATAGTCTATTCCAAATGCAGAGTGAAAAACGGTCATTGACATTTGAGCGAACCAAAGAGATGGTCATCATTTTTTTCAGTCTAAAATGTTAGATTTATATTTAGTTTTTAACCCCGAATACAATTAGTGGTATGAAAACTAGTGTTTCTATATGGTTCTTAGCAGCGTTCTTAGCTTCAAATAAATGAAATTGTCAAATACGAAATATAACCACTCATTAACTTAATTCTAAAATGTCGCGTCTTTGTCAGCAGATTTCCTGGACAACCTCCGTGAGACGCAACGCGCGCGGCTCGGCAAGGAGCCCCCACCCCTGCCCCCCAAGCCGGCCCCTCGGGGGGCGCCCACCCTCGTATGACATTCCACTTCTGTGCTAGCACACACGTGAAACGAAAACTCACGTGTTGTGACACCACAGACATGGAACTACCCAAATGAGGCATAAAAGCCGCTGAATCATCGTGCGATTGCCCCGGTCATGAGGCCTATCTCAGCTGGTCTCTGACCTCAATGATCTCAGTGCTGTGATAGCGATATGGAGCGACTACCCAAGTGAGGCATAAAAAAACGACTTTGAATCCTACTATGGTCATTAGGCCTTTCTCAAGTTGGTCTCTGACCTCAACGTCGTATGACATCTCAGTGCTGTGATAGCGATATGGAGCGACTACCCAAGTGAGGCATAAAGAAAACGCTTTTTAATCCTACCATGGTCATTAGGCCTTTCTCAAGTTGGTCTCTGACCTCAACGTCGTATGACTTCTCAGTGCTGTGATAGCGATATGGAGCGACTACCCAAGTGAGTCATAAAAAACGCATTTGAATCCTACCATGGTCATTAGGCCTTTCTCAAGTTGGTCTCTGACCTCAACGTCGTATGACTTCTCAGTGCTGTGATACCGATATAAAGCGACTACCCAAGTGAGGCATAAAAAACGTCTTTGAATCCTACCATGGTCATTAGGCCTTTCTCAAGTTGGTCTCTGACCTCAACGTCGTATGACATCTCAGTGCTGTGATAGCGATATGGAGCGACTACCCAAGTGAGTCATAAAAAACGCCTTTGAATCCTACCATGGTCATTAGGCCTTTCTCAAGTTGGTCTCTGACCTCAACGTCGTATGACATCTCAGTGCTGTGATAGCGATATGGAGCGACTACCCAAGTGAGGCATAAAGAAAACGCCTCTGTATCCTTACCGTGGTCACGAGGCATATCTCATGCTGGACTCTGACATCGACGTTGCATCTCAGACCTCAGTGCTGTGACATTGTACACTACCCAGGTGAGGCATAACGTAAATGCCGCTAAATTGCCGTGGTTTGGCTACAATCACAAGGCCTAACTCAAGTTGGCCTCATAGATATGAAACTATTCAAGCGAGGCGTAAAGAAAACAACCTCTGAATCTTTACCGTGGTCACAAAGCCTGTCTTAATCTGAAATTGGTATCTGACATCGACGTCGCTTAAATAAAAATAAAATAAAAATAAAAAATAAAAAAATAAAAATCTCAGTGTTGTTATACCATAGATATACTACCCGAGTGAGGCACAACAGAAAAGCCGCTTAAATGTCGTGATTTTAACACGTTCACGAGGCCTATATCAGGATGGATCGCCAAGTGGACAGACTCTTACCTCTCTTAAGGGTTCGGCGTACAGCGCTCATAACTGAAATACGAAGCGCGTACAAAAATATAGCTATCTCTTTTTGACTGATGCAGGCCCATCCGTGCTTGCGCGATAGCAATATTACCGTTCAGATTTTTTAAAAATTTGGTGGTGTTCCGTAATACCAAAAAAGATGAATGAAAACTTGTTGTATATTTCACATTGTGTTGTTATTCTGTAACTAGACAATATAATCTATGTACCTAACCGAACGATACATAAGGTATTGTTGTTTTTAATACGAAACAAATAAGAGGAAAACATGTCATGTATGACGTACAAATATCCAAAATGCGATTCGTTCACGTTTCATTTTAGGTAAGTATTTTTAAAAAAAAATATAGCAAGGTACGTAGATAAAAACTATTCGAATGCAAATAATAACATAATATGGAGGAAATAAGCTCTTATTAAAAATTACTATGGTATTACGTTTGTATGGGAAATTCATCCAAATCAGGCCTCTTAATCACCGCTTATGAATAAATAGTGGATGACAGATTTACATATTGCATAAAGCGCCATCTCTTTCCAACTCTACATAGATCGATCACTTTATGTACCTAGTAATGACACTTCTTTTTCCGTAAGGAGTTAATAAAATACGTGATATAGATATATTTTGTTTAATGATCTTCTTAATGGCGTAGTTCTTAAAATTAAAACCAAATTTTACACACAAGTAATATCGCTATTATATTTATAAAGATATGTGCACATGCGTATATATAATATATACGATGTATATAAATAGTACTAATATAAAATCCAGTGTTAATGCTAGATAAAGGAGGATTCGGGTGAGTTTTCTCTTAACGGGAACATTAGAAATGTCTTTTTTTGTATTTTAATTATGTTCTGTGTTTATTTATAAACTTTGGTGCCTTCCAATAGTTTGTAAGACTAAATTAATTACATTAAACAGAATTAATGTGCAACTTTAAAACTAATCTTATAACATTTGTACAATTATGTATCAAAAAAGTAACTAGCCTCTGCTTTCGGCTTTGTCCGCGTGGTATCCGGATAAAAAGTAGTCATGTGTCTAAGTCACGCACTATACCTGATTCGAATTACGTCCAAATCGGTCCAGCAGTTAAGGAAATTTTAGGATTCATATTGTAAAAACGGGAAGTTTCACGTACTGCACTCTCGGTGAAGGCACCGACTAAGTTTCGACTCATTCCGAGAGTCTTCATCCAAAATAGTATAGAAAGTCCAAATAGTACGTGAAAATTCCCGTTTTTACAATATGAATAGTCAAGTTCACGATAGTTTTTGGAATTTTAGGATTGATACAAAACTGTACATTTGTTCAAACTCTACATTGTACCTACTTGGATATAAATATTCCTACTTTTTTGCACTTATCTGTAGAATTTAGGTAGTTACTGTATTAGTAGAATTATATAAGAAATATTAGGTACTGCGTATCTTTATATAGAACTGTTTGATTGTTTTGTGACTAGTATATAACAATATCTCTTGAAATGAGATTGGTTTTAGAAGCTCTACTCAGTAATTGTATGGGTTATTTCACTTATTTCTATACGAAATATCATATGTCAAGACGAAAATATTGAGAGGTGCTTACTTGTGTTAGTAAAGTAAAGTTTATTGCGAAAAATTACATAAAACAAGATGGAAATTACTTCGGAACCCTCTCATCTTGCTTTTATATTTGATCAGGACAAAATTTCAAAATCAAAGCAGAATAATCTGACAAATTAAGTTATATGTACTTGACCTTAAATAAACTCTAATCAATAAACTACAGACGATTTTCAGCCATTTTACTAAATGTTTTTATAAGTCAGTGTTCATACAAATAAAAAGTCTTGAACTTGACTATTCATATTGTAAAAACGGGAATTTTCACGTACTGCACTATCGGTGCAGGCACCGACTAAGTTCGTCGTCGCGTCAGTGCACGGCGCGACGCGGAAGGAGAAAGTCGCGACCACTCACCCTGATGAAGACTCTCGGAATGAGTCGAAACTTAGTCGGTGCCTTCACCGATAGTGCAGTACGTGAAAATTTCCGTTTTTACAATATAAAAAGTCTTGACGTAATATTTATAGTCAGCGTAGTTAAACGTTAGTTAATACCCTTGGTACCATTACGTTTGACCTATTATGATACTACAGGGAAATTACTCCATAGAATGTGACTATTGTTTTCCGCCTTAACAAAACGTTGTCTAAACCAACTTTATATAATTCAATCAATCAGGAATTGGCAAGTTAAAGTCAAAGTCAAAATTCATATATTCAATAAAATCACAAGGATCACTTTGAAACGTCGGTAAACCGCTGAACCGGCAACCACTGGCATATAAATATTCTCGAATAGCGACCACGAACCAGAAAACACAGTGGAGTACGGCCCCCCACCCAGTTGTATCGCACATATTGGAGGATTGCAGAATGTCTGCGCATGGAGTTGACTCAAGAATGTCCAGCAATGGACTATCACAACCTGACGATAATTATGTATCAATCAGGTTTTCCAATTGAAATTTAATTATACGCATCTAATATATATAGGACAAACAAGATATGGAGTTGTGGCGACCGCGTTTCTTTGTATGAGATGAGGTATCTGTACTAGTATAGTATAATATTATCTGTAACTATAACTATACACTAGCTGTGCCACGTCTGCCCTCAGCCCCCGACCGACCGCGTCGCATCGCCCGGGCCATTACTTTTGTTGAATATAACCTTCAATCCACCGCGTCGCATCGCCCGGGCTATTACTTTTGTTGAATATAACCTTCGATCCACCGCGTCGCATCGCCCGGGCTATTGCTTTTGTTGAATATAACCTTCGATTCACCGCGTCGCATCGCCCGGGCTATTGCTTTTGTTGAATATAACCTTCGATTCACCGCGTCGCATCGCCCGGGCTATTACTTTTGTTGAATATAACCTTCGATCTACCGGGTCGCATCGCCCGGGCTATTACTTTTGTTGAATATAACCTTCGATCCACCGCGTCGCATCGCCCGGGCTATTGCTTTTGTTGAATATAACCTTCGATTCACCGCGTCGCATCGCCCGGGCTATTACTTTTGTTGAATATAACCTTCGATTCACCTCGGTTGAATATAACCTTCGATCTTCCGGGTCGCATCGCCCGGGCTATTACTTTTGTTGAATATAACCTTCGATTCACCTCGGTTGAATATAACCTTCGATCTACCGGGTCGCATCGCCCGGGCTATTACTTTTGTTGAATATAACCTTCGATTCACCTCGGTTGAATATAACCTTCGATTCACCTCGGTTGAATATAACCTTCGATCTACCGGGTCGCATCGCCCGGGCTATTACTTTTGTTGAATATAACCTTCGATTCACCTCGGTTGAATATAACCTTCGATCTACCGGGTCGCATCGCCCGGGCTATTACTTTTGTTGAATATAACCTTCCTCAAGAAGTATGCTATCGAATACAAAAAGAGTTTTTCAAATCTGACTGGTAGTCCCAGTGATTAGTTTATCATAAGTATAAGTAAATAGACAACTTGCACAACTTAATTTCATATGTTCATAACCAAGTCGGTCTCAATTCACCTTCGTGGACTTGGCTCCCTCGGTGACACCCTTAGGGGAGACAAGGAGATTTTGCTAGTGGGCTAGGCTCCCCCGGACGGGGAAGACAATGTTTCATATATTATCCGTAATTTTAAAAATGTTTTTCACAGCAAAAGCGTGCCCAGAATGCTGGCGGCACTGCCAAGTTCAATGGTAATGCTTATTTGATGTATAAAATAAAACGTGTTCTCTGGTCGCGTCGTTAGCTCTACTATATCTTTATTTAATTGCCAATTGATTGTAATGAGACAACGTTATGTAAAGGCACTGTTTATTTGTGTAGCGAGGTGTTGAATAGTCAATAGATAATTTATTATTAAACTAGGTATTGAATGAATTGATCACGCTCCAAGAGCGAAATATTGAAATAAACAATGTACTGATAAAGTTTTGTTTCATTTTTAAGGTTCCGTAGGTAACCGAAATATCCCAATTAAACACTATTCCACCCTATCAACGACATCTAGGTAATATTTAAAGTCGTCATAAAATATTTTTATATAAAAGGTAAACTCTTATATAAGAATATTTTATGACGGCAATCCTATATTTATTCATACAACTATTTACAAGAAGGTATATACAAAAAATACAGATGAAACAGCTAGCTATCCAAAGACCGTTGCAAACGATCTATAGATAGCTCAACTGATCCAGATCACAACCAGACGGAAACGTTCCCAAAATACTGGCCGCATTGCCACGCTGAATGGCAATGCTAATGCGTTGACCCAGATAAGAGCCAGCTCTCTGGTCACGCGTCGCTTCGACCAGTCGCCCTGAAAGAATTTTGAAAACGAGAAGGGCCCCGGTTTCCCACGGACCCAGAGCCTCAACCCCAAAAGGCTCAAATAAGTAAGCTCTGTCGAGACTTCTATATTTACGCCTCTTGAGATCCTCGGCCGAATCAGCCGCTGCACCGGCTCTAACTGATGTCCTCTACAGATGAGATGGTGCTAGGGTATCTACGCATGTGGCGTCCCATACCAAAGGCCTTCCCCTCTCCCAAGGGACAAGGGTCATGCCGTCAGGCCGCTTACCATCGTAACGTAGTAGACCATTCGGTTGGAGAACAGCTGGAACGTTGACGCTGGTAAGTGCCCGGCGTATGATATCATTAAGGCTAGCGTGGCGAGCGATCCTACCGGCGGCTCTGGTACACGATAATCCGTGGTGACCAAGCTGTTCGACCACCGTAACGCAATGGCACTGATTTAATCCTACATTAATTTAAAATTGAAATGCACATTTTATATAAATAAATATACGTTAAAGTTCTGGCTGAGTCTTTGAGACACTGAACCTAGGGTTCTGTAGCGGGTTTTGCTGGCTATCTTTCTTCGTGTCAGCGTCAGTGAATTTAGTGCTCTCAATATCGATGCTGTCGTCCTTGGCGCGGCCCTTGCTGAGGCTCTTGCTGACCTTACTGGTCACAGTGCGCGAGCTGGAGTTGTTTGCGTTGCGACGCGTCCATCTGTTCTCGATGCCAAGCCTAAGACATATCATCAGTTCAAAGTCCTATGTGAGGTATGGTTTTTTATCTGTGCCAGCACAGCACTAGTATCAGCATGAGTGAGCATCCTTGGTAAGAACAATAAAATTATAATATAAAAAAAATATATACAATATATTTTTCTGCAATTATTATTGAAACATTTCGCATAACATTTGATAGTTTTAATGCATTCATAAGTCAGTATTAAAAAAATGACGTCTTTGAACATATGAACACCTTCAAAAATTTATGAAAACTACACTGTTTAATTTTTTAAAGATATGTATATCCTTTTATGTACCGAGTCGAAAAGCAATGTTTTTTGTGTTTTCAAATCCCTGGAATGTATCTGACCGACTTTTTGACACAAGAATTATATTTCATATGAGCTATATTTTGCATTCGTTTAATTTGTATAGGCAACCGAGACAATTCTTTTCGGGGCATTTTGAGCTTAGGCATGTAGGTACCTACTTCAATACTAATAAATATCTGTTATGTTTTTTATGAGAGAGGAAAAGGTTTTATAAAAAGGTTGGCATGTGTACGAGTTTAACAGAAAATGACATCCTCGACATGTCCAAAGAGGGTGATTCTACCAATGGCATAGATTTTAGAAAAAGTTTTAATTTATAATTATTTTTTTCCTCATATGTGATTTGGATTACAAAAGGGGACCCTTTTTCCTTTATCTTTTTGTTTTTTATCAATTCACACGTGTTGAAAAAGGGCCCCCTTTAGGCCATAGAAATCTCGCCGAGGGCATCGGTAGTGTAAAAACCGGCACTGTCTATACGCTTCGTGTGTCAGTGTTTCTCAACTCTCACAAACAATCTGGCTTCAACTGGTATGCCACCTACAAGACAGATTTTGTATTCTTTTAGATAAATACAAACGGCTGTGATCTCCTAGCATTACTCATAAGTATGTACTAGCATGGAGCTACTAATATAACTTCTATGAGTGGTTAGGTTAGATTGTTTAAGTCATACCAATTATACATTTTTAATGGTAGCTGCGACGTCAGCAGCTACAGCGTGACTGAGTACTCGACCTTTTTACTTACATACAGAAATACCTTCTCACTATACCTACTATTTTAAATACCTACTTATTATGTTGTACTTAGGCTAGGTATGTTTGTTTAAGTGTAAGTAAATAAATGCCCTTTTATTCTATTTTATTTTATTTTATTATTTTCGTGTTGCCAGCATCTGCCATGTTACTTACAGGCGTGTGTAACAATCGCCATACCTAGGGGTCTAGACAAATACCACTTTCGTTAACGCCTGCGGAAAGATTAATTTATATGGGAATGACATTAGCTGTGGAAATGTCACGTGGCAGCTGCCAAGTTATACCATGATAAATTTGCGTTAGCGTGAAAGGAAAAGTAAGTGTGAGGTATTATAATTTTTGTGACCATACCAAAGCCGAGAATTGCCGGAAATGTTTTACCTGTTGCATAGCTTGATAAAGATGTCTTTCTTGCAGACCATCACAATGAATATTATGACTCCGATGTACGCACTGTACCAGTTTAGCAAATAGTAGAGCCAGGAGTCGAGGTCCTTCTCCAGTGGATGCTGTTAACATAATAATAAATAATAAATTAATAATGCTTGACATTTTCACACAGCCTCATCTAGCCGTAGAGGTATACATACATAATTATTATACATAATAATACCCAGACAAATATTTACAGATAATACAATCATTAGTCCCTCGGCGGGGATCGTACCCGCAACCTTCTGCATCTCAGGCGGACCCTCGCCCACTACGCCACAGAGGTCGTCATACGTCATAGTTTTGTACTCGTAGCTAAAATATCTACCTCTATTAAATGTATTTGTTGACATGAAGGCTGTCATAATTATCATACAGCATAAATGCGCCTTCTTTGAGTGTGTGTGCGGGTGTGTGTGTGTGTGTGTGTGTGTGTGTGTGTGTGTGTGTGTGTGGGTGTGTTTGGGTGTGTGTGGGTGTGTGTGTGTGTGTGTGTGTGTGTGTGTGTGTGTGAATGATGTTACCACGTAGGTATCTCCGTAACTACTAAACCTGTTTTAAAATACATAAAAAGTTTTTTTCTCATTCGGAACTAAATCAAAATTGATGAAGTTTAGGATTAAGAGTACTATATAAGACTAACTTGTTATTGAACATTAATTTCTGTTGTTGGCCCTAATATCGGTGCAAGGTGTATTATTACTTATTGTACTTTTTATCAACTTCTTATTCGAATCAGGTTTATATTTTTTCCTGAAAAATAAAATTATATTGCGAAATTGCATAGTGTAAAGAAAAAACAAAAAAAAACTCAATAAATTAATTACCTGTGATATATCTATGATCCAACCCACTCCCATTAGGACAAACAGATTGGTGAATAATTGAAATCTGAAATCATAATTTCACAATTATTTAAACTCATCAATAATAGGCAGATAAACTTACACGATTTCGCACATTTCAGAATTACTATTTCCTACTTGTTTAATCATAATCAGATATAATTTTGAATGACTAATGAATGGAGAGGAATGGAGTTAGAACTTCAAAATACATATTATTATGTTGATTTATCTTGATCTTTATTTGATCTGGGTGTTTTCTATACTTTCTTCAAAGTTTTTTTGTACATACGTCCATATTATGGACAATTTATGTACAAAAAAAGTTTGAAGTTGTATAATATCAGTCATGTAGTTCCCATAACACAAGCTCTGCTTAGTTTGAAGTTATAATATCTGCGGTTTGAGGCTAGATGATGCTGTGTGTGTGAATGACGTCCAGAATTAATTTATCATCGTCCTCGGGAAATTCCCAAACGTAATGATCCAGTGTTTATAATAATACTAGCTTCTGCCTACGGCTTCTCCCGCGTGGTAACCGGATAAAAGGTAGTCTATGTGTTATTCCTATGTATCCTTCTAATATTATACACACGAAAGTTTGTGAGGATGGATGTTTGTTACTCTTTCATGAAAAAACTACTGAACGGATTTTGATGAAACTTTACAGTAATATAGCTTATATCAGAATAACACATAGGCTACTTTTTATCCGGGTATCACGCGGGCGAAGCCGTGGGCTAGAACTAGCTTCTATTATTAAGCTATATTACTGTAAAGTTTCATCAAAATTCGTTCAGTAGTTTTTGGGTGAAGGAGTAACAAACATCCATCCTCATAAACTTTCGGGTTTATTATAGTAGTAGAATGGTCCAAACAAAAATCTTGTTTTTTTTATTTTTTTTTACATATTACGCATTTGAAATTGCAGAAATGCAATGAAATGAATATCAAACTAGTCTCGCACACCCAGCGTTACCAAAAGGTTACTTTTGTAACCTTTTAGGTGATTTTTAGCGAGTCCGGTTATTGTACAACCATGGAAAGCACAACCATGGAAAGCGCAGCCAGGAATACACAGCCAGGAAAGCGCAGTCAGGAATTTGCGACCAAAATGGTCGCAAATTCCTGGTTGCGCTTTCCCGGCACGTGCTGGGAATGTCCAACCATGGAATGCACAACCATGGAAAACACAACCCGGGATTTTGTGACCATTGCTGTGATTGGTTGAAAGCCCATGCTTCGTTTAGATGCAACTACAGAGTATAAATCGTACTATCCTATTTTTATAGACGAGTACCACAGACTATAGATAAAATCATTAAACCCAGAAACACACTAGCCACAAGTGTTGATTTGATTATAAATAAATAAATAAATAATGCTGGACATTATTCACACATTTTTGATTCCTACTTTTCTGAGTGGTAATAAAAAAAAAACCTAATAACCTAACCTATCCAAGACGGATTTGCCTAGGAAGGTTTTTTCAAGCCAACATTAACTTATTGTTTATGTTGGCAACTCTTGATTGAACATATTAGAACTTGCTCAGTGCAAACGAGGCTCGTCCTCGTCATGCGACTACTTTGCATCGACCAATGAGAGCTCAACAATATGACGAACTCTCGACCAATGAGCGTCGAGAGTTATGACGTCATTTGGCTTCAAATTCCATGGTTGCGTTTTCCAGGGTTGTACATTCCCGACACGTGTCGGGATTGTCCAACCATGGAAAACACAACCAAGGAAAGCACGACCTGGGAATTGGAAGCCATTTTGGCAGCCTTTTCCATGGTTGTGTTTTCCCAGTGTGTGCATTATTTTGTACGGGCTGGAAAGCACAACCATGGAAAACACAGCCTTGGAATTTGCGACCAAAATATACACCAATTCCATGGTTGTGTTTTCCATGGTTGTGCATTCCATGGTTGTGTAATCACGGCACCCATTTTTAGCTACTTCAGTTTGCTTCACAGACTACTATATGTACCATTGCTTTTAGGTTACTCAACTCAAAAGGTTACTTTTAGGTGATTTTTTGAAATTCGTAGAATTCATAGGTAGGTATATAATATTTACTTGAATATAAATTTAAACATAACGTAGTAGCGCTCTTTGTTGCATATTTTTTGCAATGTTGGGAAAAAAATGGGTTCGAAAATGATAAATCGAGAAATGCAACTTAAGATGGAAAATACTACTAAATTATATTTTTTTCTGTAAGTTAATACAACCAACATCTGTCTATCAACTTTTAGTACCTTATTATAGGGGAAAAAATAAAAAAGGTTACTTTTCACCCCAAAAGGTTACTTTTTTATATAGTTTAGGTTACTTTTGTCATGACTCGGCTAGTAACACGCTGCACACCACACTCTTGTCTCCTGCGTGTGTTGTCGAAGCACACAAACGCCCGGTCAGTGTTGCAGATTGCGCGTTACATAAAACAGCATTTTTTATGCCTAAAATGAAAAGTCGTTTTCCAGCAACCGTGATGACCGTTCTTTTATTATACCACTAAAGTGGCAAACAGCCATATGGCCCGCCTGTTGGGAAGCGGTTACCGTGGATGGACTCGCGCATTGCCGTCCCTGAGACATAACGGGTGAAAAGTCTCATGTGGCTGTAATTTCACCGGCACCCATACTCTTCAAACCAGAAATGCGAGCATTTCTGCTTGGCGGCAGTTTGGTATTATGAGTATGGTGGTAGGTAGGTATAAGATATATTCCCGGACAAGCATTTCTCAAGGAGCTCTACTTCTAAAAACTTATTCTTATTTCGTACTTACTGATTATTGTTTTTTCTGCTTTTAGAGCTGCCAGCTCGATTGAGTCGTTTCGTGGAGCGGTTTATGAGCCATATATTGTACACGGTCAATAGATAGAACATGACATTTATGAATAGCAGGATGACCAGGGGTATGTATCTGTACATCTTTCCATGTGCCGCTGTAAGCAATTATAGTATATATTAGGTACTAAAAAAAAGCTTTATTTTTAAGACTCCAAAAAAACGACCAGGTGCGTGTCGGGCCACGTGCAGTGTAAGGTTCCGTAGCTGCCCATAAACGTATATTTACTAGGTACTTGTTTTACACAATGACCTACTTCATCTTAGTAATTTTAAATAGAATTTGTACGAAATTATCCTTTTTACTTCTCTAAGTCTATTTTATAAGTTGGTCGACTATTACTCGTTAGCTTGTAAAGCCTACTTAGCTGTGACAGTTTTCCATTTAACTTCGTTATATATACTACTGCCGTGACTTTTATGAATAGATGCCACCCCTTACGGTGAAAAATAAGGGATGTACCTTATTTCATACTAGCTTCTGCCCACGGCTTCGCCCGCGTGGTACCCGGATAAAAAGTGTCCCATGTGTTATTCTGATGTATAAGCTATATTACTGTAAAGTTTCATCAAAATCCATTCAGGAGTTTTTGCGTGAAAGAGTAACCACGCGAAAGAGATGCGATGTTAGAGATGGCTGTTTATCCATCCTCACAAACTTTAGCGTTTATAATATTAGTACCTACTATCTTACTAATATTATTCGATTCGACTTTTTATCAACTTTGTAGCGCGATGCCCTAGTCGTTCACCTAATTACTCTATCCAACCCAGCCTATCAGTTGGACCATGCCGCGTGAGTGACAGTGACATTAGGTCGGCGCCAACGCCTAGCGCCCTCACGTCGAAGAAAAGGGAAGTGCGGCGTCCCGCGCGTTACGACGAGTGATTTTCTAGAAGGCTACTTAAATAGTTGGTTTGGTTTTCGATTCGTGAACTTTTAAAGCGTGGCATAGATAGTTTTAAACATTTTGTAATAACAATATTATACTGTGTACCTACCCATCTGAGTGTCGTTAATTCATAAATACCCTGAACAGCCAGCCGGGCAACATTAAACCTTCCTATATTGTTTTATTGTACACACAGAGAATAACAGACAAAAAACTTACATATACCCAGGACTTCCCATTATTTGAAGTCGATTTTTATTTTTATCTTTGTCTGATTATTGTTAGTGTTTCAATTAGCGGCTTGCAACTTGTCACGTGGAATGCTAACTAATTGCAAAACGCGGGCATGTGCCAAATGTCATGTTTGCACGTGCCTCTGACTACCCCTAATTGGTATCCTCAAAGATCGACTGATACAGTCGCGAACGTGTTTTTTATTGATTAAGGATTTTTATTGTTAACCAACTCAAAATAATATCAAGTAAGTATGTTTTAAGTTGACTGTACCATGCAAGCAAATGCAAGCTGTATTCAAGCAAATAAAGTTTTCATTCATTCATTCATTCATACATTCATTCATCCATTCATTCATTTATTCATTCATTGCACTATTACGTACAATTATTATTATTATTAATTTGGCAGGTTATGAGACCCGGTTTGACGGAGTCATCAGCAGCTAGGTTGTCGATGAGGATGGCAGTGGTGGTCATGGCGAACGGCACGCCCCACGCATACAGCGAGTAACGGAGGAACTTCAAGATGACGGCTCTACTGATGCCTTTAGGAGTGTTGACAATGGTTTTCATTGCTCTGAAACGAAAACGTCTACTGTTAAACGCTGTTCATTAAAGCGCTTACTTGCCCGGTAGCGGATCTAGGATTATGGTTTGGGGGCGGCTTGATCCCGCTGATAAAGCCTTATCAAGGTAAACACTAAAAAAACACTAAATTACTTTAAATGGATTAAGGCGCATCATCTTCTTGTCTTTATCCCACATTAGGTGGGGTAGGCACAACATGTTTTCTTCTTCCACTCTCCTCTACCAGCCGTCATATCAGTACTCACTCCTTTCTTTACCATATCATTCTTCACACAATCCATCTTTTCTTTGGCCTACCTCTGCTTTTATTTTCATACACATTCATATTTAACATTCATACTAGCTTAATTTGAGATTTTGTCAGAGGTGGAGCCAAATGCTATTGAGGGGAGGGGACTTGAGCCTCTTAGCCCCCCTCTGGAACCGCTTCAGCTTGTGTCTGTGGTTAGACTGAATTTCTAACTTATTTTAATAGACTCCACCATACATGTTTTAGTTTTCAAAGGAAATGTACAAAGCAATCGTAAGATATTAAATACCTGTATTATGGTACCTACCTTACAACATGACTAATTCATATTGTAAAAACGGGAATTTTCACGTACTGTATAGTTTTTGGAATAAAACATGACTGATATACTACTTATATAATTTTTTATGTATTTACACATAAAAATGTATATAAGTAGTGTATATTATATAGTGTAGAATTCAGGCTTTAATGTTCCCCTATATCGTATTTATCGGAGTTGGAATTTGTGTTGTCAACAGACAGAGGGCCTGTTAACTACCGTTCTAGAATAATAACGTTATGTGTTATCCTTAATGCTTTTTAAAATAATATTATAATTATGTATGTGTGGTAATTATTATTAACAATAGTTAACTAATAGGTAGGTACACTACAATCCTCATAGCTGTTTTTCCTAGTATCACGAGGAAAAGGGGCCCATAAAGTACTCTTGTTGTATATACCTAACACCCATTATAATTTTGTCGATCATCATTTACCATCCTGAATACCACCGCTGGATAAGAGTTATGAATGCCACGACAAACGGTATCGGGAGAATTCCATTCACCGTAAATCATATTATTTTTTTTTATCGAAAAACGACAAAATTGTGCGCCCATTTTGTAACGGCTACACATTGGAACCGCATTGAGAAAGCCCCTAAAACACTGACCATATATTATTCTATCGAAACAAACATCGTTTGTAAGATAAAAATTCAAATTAGAAAATTACTGTGTATTTTTGTTAAAATATGGATTCGATTTGTAGAACAAATCAATAGATTACGTTTTCCCAAAAAGATGCATTTACAACAAATCGAATATACCTTAAGGTTACACATATAAATAGACAGTGTCTATTTATATGTGTATGTGTGTCAGTGTATAGACAGTGTCTATTTATATTAAGTACTTAAGTAACAACAAAAAAAAATTGCAGAAGGGGATTGGGGGGTTCTTTTGTCTATGAAATGCGTAAAAGCCTGGTGAAACTGACGCAATGGCGGTGATCAACCGGGCCTTGAACTCTTGAATTCTAGGTTGAATTCGCCGTACGGCAATTAAATTAGTCCCCCAGAGGTGCCCTTACCTTGACTATAAATTGCAGTGTACTCGTAAATACGCCCTTGACTTTATGCAGTCTACAATCGACTGCTTACAATCTTAAACGCATGCGGAAACGCGAAGAGCCATCAAAACGCATAACGAAAAAATAGATTACACTAATTCGATATACGAGTGCTCAACACTGCCTGCATTTGCGAAACATTACATGTGATAGATTGCATGTAAAAACATTTTTGACAACTATAAATAATTAGTGATTAAAATTACCCACTGTAAAAGATAATCTGATTCTTCACGAAAGTAGGCTTGCACCCATGTAGGCAGTCGGTCAAATTGTGCATACCTGAATCTCCACCAGATGTCAAAGGACATAGTGTTCAGCCAAGCCAACATGGATAGAAGCAGGAAGTAACTTATGGGTTCTGAAACGAAGCATTAGGTACAATTTTAGCATACACCTTGTGTAAGTAGTATGTACATACCCATAGAGTAGACAGCCTTAAGAGGCGCAATGTTTGATAATTTGCTAGGAAACAATTCTATAAACTGTCGTACGGGTCCCGCCTGGCCTGCTGTGCTTTGATTAGTCGAAACTGTAGTTTCAACCACTCAGAGCACAGCAGGCAACATGACGCAATGACAATGACAATGTCCGCGTTTGCCAACATCAGTCCTAAAAGACTGATGTGTTGACAAAACAATGTGGTTCAATATGACGCCACTCGGGGTTAACTGCTCGATCGTAGCACCTAACCTGACATAGGTACCTACTCAGAAAGCGCGTCGCGCGTCCACCAAATGGAGTATCATTCGGACTCCTTGAATCTCTATGTCTGTCTATGAATCGTAAGATACTACCTGATCTATTTATTTATTTATACTTTCTATCTACTATTACAAATTATAATCAAAATTTGGAAACTATTTGTCACCTAGCAAAGTATTGCGGGAAGAAGTATGGCGATATACCTCGTGTGTTCATAAGTCTTGAGACACAGTAAAACTAAAATATTTTTGGAGCTAAGTTGAGTATTCATTTATTGGATATTAAAATTAAAACTACTGACATCTAGATCTGTATTTAAAAATAAATCATTCAAAATGGCCGCCTTTGCATTCAATGCAGGCCTTCAAACGCGTGCGCCATTCATCTATGGCGGCACGAATCTTTTCAATGGGAATCCGTTTCGATTCTTTAATAAGGGCTCGCTTGAGAGAATCCAGGTTTGGGTGAGACTTTCTGCATGCCCTCAGCTCCAATTCCGTCCATAAAGAATAATCCAAAGGATTCAAGTCAGGGCTTGACGAGGGCCAATCTTCGCTCCGAATGAAGCCTGGCAAATTGGCCTCCAGCCAACGTTGGGTAGTCTTAGCTTTATGGGAGGGAGCAGAGTCCTGTTGGAAAACCCAGTATTTTCCAGCGAATAGCGTATCATTTAATGGTTTAACCACCGCTTCCAATATGTCGGTTTGGTAATTTTGTGCCTTCACCTTGACGCCTTGCTGGCAAAAATGAAGCGAAGTGACCCCCTCGTAGGAAACACCCCACCAAACCATCACACTTGCTGGATGATGAGTGCGCTGGACATTGCGTACAGATGGCTGGACGTCCTTTGAACTTCTGGCGTAAACCTTATTGTTCTGCCGGTTAAACTTTTCTTCCACCGTGAAGATCTTTTCATCGGTAAACAGGATATTTTTTGGATCGTGTCTCTTCAATAGGTTCCGACATCGTTCCAGTCGCAATTTACGAAGACGCTCGTTTAAATAATGCACTTTCCTTCGACTGTAGGCCTTTAGTTTAAGATCATATTTAAGTATCCTGTTCACCGATATTCGTGAAATGTTGGTCTGCAGAGCTAATTTCTTTTGAGTCCGGCAAGGGTTGCGACGAATTCGCTCTCTGATTACTTTGATGTTGGCGGGCGTCCTTACAGACCGCGGGCGGCCACATCTTCCACGGTCTTCTAAAGAGCCGGTCTCCTTGTACCTCTTTATGGTATAATACACAAAGTTCCGACTACATCCCAAACTTTAGATTTCACTAAAAACTTGCATTGGTTTTTTTTCCTGCTTGAAACAGTGAAATTACAGTCGCACGCAAATCTTTTGTTGGCGCCATTTTCACGGAGAATGAAACAAATATTCAAATGTATATTTTTTCTAATTCAAAACATTCGAAATTTAAAATTTTAAAAGTTTAAAAAAGGTTGCATGAATTACTTTCTTTTTAAATTAATTAAATAAGTTCGTCTCAAAACTTATGAACACACGAGGTATATCTAGCTTCACTTTGCCTCGTTTGTATGGTACGCGAATTCTGGATAAAGACTTCTAAGGGCAGGTACTGTAACAAAAACCCTTTCCGATCCAAAATGGTTTTATAAGTATCGATATGCAATCTGTTGAAGTCTACTACTTGGTCTAATGGGCTTAGACCCGAAACCTTTAAGATATCATCAGTCCATCTAGTGAGAAGCCTTCCTACACTGCGTTGTCAGTCGTCAGGTTCGAGGTAGCCATTCGAGAACTTTTCTTCCCCAGCGGTTGTCGGTTCTCAGCTGATAGTAGCAAATTCTTTTCAGCATCCAGCTATCTTATCCAGCTATCGTATCTTAAATCTTTTTCTGAGCAAATAGGTATCTCAATTCTTACAACAAGATAGCACTGTGTGTTAAGTCCATAACACACAAGCACGTAAGGTACGCTAAATTGTATCAAATATTTTTGTAAATTGTGTTTATTGCCTAGAATTTATTGTAATATAGGTACATTGTGTATTTTGGTTAAATAAATAAATATGTAACACGATAGGCAGGTAAAATGTACTCACTTATCCACTTGCAAACATCAAAGTAGTCTTCAGTTGGGTAGATTCCGCTTAAACTCAAATTGATTTGGTATTGGACAATGCAAGCCTGGATGATGTAGTAAAACATCAGAGTGGTGATGAAGGCCATAAGGAGTAAGCCATGGACGCAACCATTGAGATCCTTGAGGAGCCCATAAACCAACAGCACCAAAAATATGAAGAATGAGGAAACTATATAGCCTAAAAACAAAGATATTGATGATTAGCTGTACCCGCGACTTCGTTTGCGATTGCCATCCCTGCAGACTAATTTCAACCCCTCTCCCAAGGGAACCGTGCTGAATTTCAGGATAAAAAGTATCCTATGTCCTACCCCGTAGTTATTATCTCAAATCATGCTAAGTTTCATTTGAATTAATTCAGTAGTTTCGGCAATATGGCGGCCCAGATTCTGACAGAAAGAAAAAAAAAAAAAAATGATATTTTTGGCTTAAATATCGATTATAGAAAGCCCTCCAAATTTTTTTTTCTAAATATCTTCTATGTACAGAATTTGACCTGTTACATTCTTATTATAGTATAGATATATATAGATATATAGATATTATTCCCTGTCGTTTCGGGCCATAAGACACGAAAGTTGAAACGTATAAAGCTTAAAATACTAATCTAATTTTTTTTTACTGATTAATATTATATGCGCTACCTGCTGATCTGTATGAAGTCAGTGCCAAGCACGACATAATAATACTTAGCGATGTACACAGCGATATGGCGATGTGTCGGAAATGGACCTAGCCTATTTACTTACTACCTTTTTGGCTTGGCACCGACTTCAAACAGATCAGTATATAGAGCGCATTAATTTTTTTCCTCTTTTTAGTGCCTGTAACTGTTTATAGTGCCTTGTTGGTTGTTGTTTTTGCAGTCGGTTAATATTTTTTTTTAAAGTTTGTTAGTATACCTACTTAATAAGTTAAGCTGCTGTCACTGTTCGTTCAGTCGGACAGTAGGTATGATCACGTGATATTCATTCAATTGGCTGACTGTGATTTTTCGCTTTTGAATCAATCTGAACGAAAATATCTAGCTCTGACGGCATTGTAACTAATTACCAAACAGACGGACCGATTCCAAATAATTATATTTGAAGGTTTAATTGAGCTGGTTCTTGGTATATTATCGCTAAAAAGTAACCAGTGGGCGTAACAGTACAAGATAGAATATGTACCTACCTACACGAGTAGTGAGTCTTGTAATACCCGCGACGACAGGAGCCCGTATATGAGTTTGCTTGTTGCCGTATATGAGGTAGTTTGTTTGTTTTTCTACTACTATTAACGGCATATAAATAAATAATGCTGCACATTTTCTTCAAGCATCATCTAGCCCCAAAGTAAGCAGAGATTGTGTTATGGGAACGAAACTTGTAATTTTGATAAGTAATCAAATCACGATAATTCCATGCCTCCATCTTGATAGCCTTGGAAATAAGTGTGATCGCCCCGCTGCTGGTCAAAAAGACGCGGTGGCGCCGCCACTACCATCGTGGCGGTGGTGATCAATACATTCACGTGAACTTTGACACAACCATTTACCTTTTTCACCACCGTCACCGCGCGTCTGTTTAACTGGACCCTTACTTCTACTAATTTGTTTTTTTTGTGTTTTTTTTTTACCCTTCTAGGGTAGGCTATAGTCGTATGACCATACTGCCTCGTCTTCCCTAACTTTATTTTCATTCGTGACCTCTACTAATTTGTAATTGTAGTTCAATGCAGCATTAATGTGATTTTATACTCTGTGGTCACACTCACCATAGAGATTGAACAGGCTGTGGGCTTTTTCCACACTACGGTCGTCGTTTTCTATAAAGTAAATATATGTCTCATTGTCTGGTATTCCTCTTCGTGTTATAACAACCATATCGACGCAGAATCTTGGTGCACTTATAGTCTCCGTGATATCCAAAATCTTCAGATTACCATCCTGAAACATAGTTTGAAAGTTAGATAGATACCTACCCACTGAAAACCTCATGGTGATATTTTTAGGTTTCTGAACCCTGATGGCGAAAACAGAAGCCTACTATAGAAATTTCTCATTCGTTTGTCTACTACATAGAGCACTTAACTCGTGCTATAAATAAATAAATATACTTTATCTAGATACCTACCCCAAGAAAATTACAAAACAAAAAATACGGATGATACTGCTAGCTATCTAAAGAACGTAGCAAACGATTTATATAGGTAGGTATAGATTAACTGATCCAGATCACTACCAAAATGCTAGCTGTATTGCCACGCTGAATGGCAATTAAAAAATAAACATAGCTTCGAGGGCAAGGGGCGGCCTAAAAGCAATTTCCTCCAGACAACCTTTTTATGGAAGGGAGGTTGGTAAGAATGGTCGGCGGTGTACCTAAGTAATCTGACTCATCATGAAAAAGGCCGACAATTGAAAAATTTGCATAGAAACTCATTTTAAGTCGTAGGCACACACTAAGAAAGGATCTTTCGAAATTTCAACCTTAAGCCTAGGGCCCCTTAAAATGGGGGTAGGAAAGTAGTATTTTAAAAATCTTATGTTTTTGAAGAGTCATCAAAATCGTATTAGTTGTTCTTAATAATTAAATACCTACCTCAATAAAATATTTTTGAATGAATGAATGAATGAAAATGAATGCACTACGCTTTAAGATTCTTCCGTAAATTAATCCTAGACAGCCACTGCACCCTAATATTAGTTAAGTTGTTCCGAGAAATCCGAATACTAATTTTAATTAATTACATTTTATGAATATTCTAAAAAACTTGAAGACCACATTATCTACCCCTGGTTAAACGGGTTGTTTTGAAAATTCCAGGAAATATGTTTCTAATAGTTATTTTTAAAATTTTCGCGATCGAAAGTTAAACCGAAATAAACCTACCTAGGATGAAGTGATTGTGATACTAACTAGAGGTTGTTATTAATTTCCATAACGGCTGGAATTACCCAAGTAGGTACTTGGACTTACCTCCATAAATATAACACGCTCTTCGTCAAACGAAGATAACATTACTTGAGAATTCATATTTTTTGCGAACTTTTTACTTTGCAGTAGATTAAAATATTTCTTGAATGCTCTCGAGACATTTCCACGCGAACTTATTTTCATCTCTCGGTAGTTCGTTAATTGATACAGCAGTGTATTTGAACCATTAACCTCTTTCATTACCAAGTTTATATCTTTGCAAGCATATTTCCGTTTCTTTTTACGTATCACCTCGTTCTCCCCACAGCACTTTACCACGCATGGCTTGGAATCGGGACCACAATCTTTTTCAAAATTTACGACATTATTATGTAGGTCCGTGACATCGTCGGCACAACTTCCTAATTCTATACATTTTGATATAAGCAGAATTAAACTTGTTATTTTAAAATTCATTTTTTTCCAATTGGCCTGCCTGTCTCAATTGGTATCGTTAGACTAGTGGTGTTGTGTGACAAACATGGAATTGTACCTAATAAAACTAAGGGGAGACGGTGTAAAACGGGTAAGCTATGGTTGGAAGAAAAATATAAAATAAATGTTCATTAGAAAATAAAAAAAACACATAAAAATTAAACTCTTCTTAAAACTGTTTTGCCCGGGGTGGGCTAAAGCGGGTAGTGATTATGGTATCATCATAAAATAACAAATCACACGTCATTTCTTCTCAGTTATTTTCAGTTAGTTATTTTTGTTTGCATTTATATCTGTCTTTTTTTTATTATTTTCGCTTCTTTTCCTCTTTGCTGTTCTATTATGGAAGTGCTTGTAAGTCTTCAGCTCGTTGAACTCTTCAACAAATCGGAAATCGGGTAGGTACCCCATTGTTATTGTGACGAGCGCGGCCTAGCTAACTACGGTACGCTAGCGCCATCTCTTATCAAAGGTACGTACTATTTATTACCGCCATCTAGTATCGACTGGCACAAACCGCGCTAGAAAGGGACGGTAGTATCCAGAACGTTGGAGACGGTACGAGACGAGGGGAGCGAAGTGAGACAGTGTGATGCCACGCCTCCTACTAGATTGTTCTGGAAGAGACGTCTTACGAGATATATAAGCGCGGCAAGCGGCCGGTAGGGTCAGTTTATCGATATCCAGTGACTAGTGTTGTGACAGTTGTGCTAGTGTTGTACCTAGTGATACAGTGTTTTTGTTTTAATGGCGTAGTTTCGTTGTGTTATTTGTTTTGTTGACATTTTTATTGAGTGATTTATTAATAGTTAATTTTCAGTGTTAAGTTTGACGACCTCTGTGGCGCAGCGGGCGAAGGTCCGCCTGAGACGCAGAAGGTTGCGGGTTCGATTCCTGTCACGGGACAAATGTTTGTAAGATCTGCAAATATTTGTCTCGGGTCTGGGTGTTTTCCTATGTATAATATGTATGTATTTACAAAAAAAAAAGTATTTAAGTAGTATATCAGTCATGTAGTTCCCATAATACAAGCTCTGCTTAGTTTGGGCTAGATGATGCTGTGTGAAAAATGACCAGCATTTATTTATTAATTTTGGTGTTTAATTGGACTTAATTATTTTATCCCGAACCCTAGCTCGTAACATTATGCACACTCATAACCACGAAACCGGCTTCAGAGGCGACATATATCTGTATCGATAAGAAATGCCAACCATAGCCAAATAATATCACTAAAGTAGTAATAACACCAATTATTTATAAATGATGCAATGTATTTTTTTTTTGTTTACATGATGTCGACGCTTGGACAAATTTTCTGCATAGGAACATTCCATATAATGCCAGGGCGGCGCGAAATTTAAAATCTTTACCAGAGTAGGGCGGGTCGTTTTAGCCTGGTCTCCCCTACAATTATAGGGAACTTTGTTACCAATAATATGAAGGAAATTTAATTCAACTATTATTAAAGGTATGAGTTATTGGAAATTTATGTGCACAATAAACGTGCTCAAACCAGTGAAGGAAAACATCGTGATGAAGCTGGCAATGTGGAATGCTCTTCACTTGCATCGCTCGCTCGATCAATTAGAGTAATAATTAGACAAAGAAATAAATAAAAGTCAAAGTATTTTTGAAATAAAAGCTTATAGATAATTACTACAAATATTTATTTAAAACTTATCAATGTGCAGCGATAGCAGGCGTCTCCGTTGGTGCTGTTTCTAATGATTCAGTTTTTTCTGCTGTTTCTGGTGTTTCCACCGGGGGCTCTTCCGCCAGGACCCTGGTCAGCTTGGAGGCGTCTTTAGGCGGTGCCCAGTCCGGTATGATTTTCCCGTGGACCCTCCATGTTCCGTACAGGTTTGAGAGGTGCTTCTCAAAGACTATGTACTCTAGAACGTCTTTGGCGAGGATTTCGCTGCCGTGGAGCAACCGGCCGAACCGATCGTAGACCGCTAGCTGCTGGCGCGTGTGGAAGCGGACCGTGATCTGTGGACAAAACAGTCATTATTTTTGAACAAAGACTCCTTGTTGTATAAAATATAAACCCGTTATTGACCGTAAGATATGATAATATCATACAAATAATTCTTACATATTATTGAAGAATTATTTGTTTTATTAATATGTGTGAGGATTTTGTATATATTTTACAAAAAAAAAGTATCGAAAAAAAAACTCAGGCCTGCCCTCAAGGGTTTCAGTCGCTTTTTTTTCATTCTAAATTTAAATTAAAAAATACAAAATTCTACTACTATTATAAACGCGAAAGTTTGTGAGGATGGATGTTTGTTACTCTTTCACGCAAAAACTACTGAACATATTTTGACGAAACTTTACAATAATATAGCTTATACATCATAATAGCACATAGGCTACATTACATCCGGGTACTACGCGAGCGAAGCCGCGGTTACAAGCTAGTAGTGAATAATATCTGACCTGTCCATAGATGTTCTCCTTGCTGATGACATCAGTGCACCTCGCATGCACCACGCGAGGAGGTTCCAGGGACTCGAGGAATTTCCATCGGATGGTCTTCTGGTGGGCGTTGTGTTTGAATTCAGGATACGCCTTCTCTGTTACGTATATCCTGCAATGGAAGATAGGTTTCTCATTCCGAAGGCACTCCACCAGTGATATCTTTTAAACATTGGCATGCTCTACCCGGGGCCCTCCGGGCAAGATCCTCTTAGGATTGCGATCTAAAGGTTGAAAAACACTGTTCTATTCCATCATACAAATCAGTTCAGCCGTTACAATGATTATTAACAACAAACTAAGCCCTCAAGGAAACCTCAAATGCAGCTATCATGCTCTACCACACTGGTCTCAGCTGATCACTATGTTGTCCGTCTGTCTGCCTGTCTGTCAAGACGCTATATCTCGGGAACGCGTGGAGGTATCGAGTTGAAATTAAAACCATATACTCAGGTCTACAGTCCCTTGGAGCTGTGAAAATATCACACTTCTAAGTTAACATAAAAGAAAAGATACGGCCGTTTATGCCGCAAAAAATGAATATTTCGACACTCTCAAGGGAATCAAAATTTATAGGGTACTTTCCATTGACCTAGAACTATGAAATTTGCCAAGTAATATCATCTTATACTACAGGGACAAGTACAGGGAAAAATCGGAAAACTATACATTTGTGATTGTGGATCGTGCTTTTGGAAACTGAACTTCGGGAAAAGCTCGGAAAAAACTGCGAGACTCGATTCCTGAACTATTTATAATACATACCTACAAATTTGTATGGAATCCTTGGTGGGCAAGTCCGACTCGCACAAGTCCGGTTTTTTTTTATTTTCTATTTTAGTTCTCATTTTATTTTTATAATATTGTAAGTGGTGGTTTGAATAAATGATTAGTTAGCTATCTATCAATCAGTCCATAAACAAGCTAGCTAATGAACATTTTTGGCAGATACCTGAGTGCCTTCGGATCCTGATTAGCAAGGCTCTCATGTGCCTTGATATAAATCTCTTGTGCCTTGTTACAAAACTCTTTGGAGTCAAATTCTTCATCAAACGACTTCACTTTCCGTATGGCCATCATGGACTTTGATTTCTTCTCCAGCAGTTGGACAGCCTGCTTCGCCCGGGTCGCTGATACTAGGGAGGCTTTACCGTCGCCTTCTGGTGGTACGTAGGGCTCGAAGACTCCACCTGGAATGGAACCAGTCATTGCACAATAAAAACTAGTTATTGTGCTCGGCCAAGCTGACAGATGAACACATAATGGACCAATTAGAGTTTGAATGCAGAAAAGGGAGTCCACACACATACATGATTTGAATTAAATGTAGGGGGTAGTCAGAGGTACGTCCAAACATTACATTTGACACATGCCTGCAGTTTGCAAGTAGTTAGCATACCCACACACAATATGTCAATATTTAATTGGATTTGAATATTTTATTACCTTTTTTTTATCAAGTATTTTTTTTAACGTTTAGTACTAAGCCATTAGGGGTATTCTCCCAATTATGGTGTTTTTACAGCTGTGTATTTGTTCAGCTGGACCTAGTGAGATCTTTTTACTGATGTGTGATTTTTTTACCAAATAATTCATTATTCTTATGACCCTTGTTCTGTGGAGTTGGTACATCCATTTGCTGTATCAAGTTGCAGGTTTTTCTGTGACCATTTATCTCTGGTTTATCAGATTGAAATGAGATCAATAAGTCAACTCAAGAAGTGCGGTTTTCTTCAGTCAATGTTTAAAATTCATTTAAGTTGTATAAGTGTGGCATAGAATATTTACAGATGGATCATTAACAGAACATGGTTCCATGGTTTGCCGACATTAATTTAGATAGGAAATATATTGTAATTTCGCATAGACTGCGCTCCGGACATATGCCACTGAATAGTTTGTCCGGAGTGCATTGATGAGAGAGAATATGATTAGGAATTTTAATGTTAACCAAATTGACATGGGCCTGTTTCAGGGCATGTTAGTTGCGCAAACTTCAAGTGCAGCAATCATGCTCTACCGGTCCATATACGAGCTGGTTCATAAAAATGTTTAGTGTAGTCTACGAGGGTACGATAGAGATGACATCGTCGAAAATCGACGAAAGTTCTTAAAAAAGCAGAAAAAAAGTTGTATAAGTGTGAGTAAGCACATAAATTCTACACACACACAAACACACTTGTTTTTATAGAGGCCCTTGTCAAACCATCCTATACTTAAACAAACATTCAATGCTTAAATACCAAAATGTTTGGCAAGATGGTAAGCAAAGTGAACTAGTGGCCTTTGCTGCAGGACAAAGCTAGAGGGGGGAAGCGCCTCACCCCTACCCCACTCCTTTTTAAGGTAGCATGTTTCTAAGTTTATGGAAAGTTTTTGTTTGAAAAGTTATAGTTTTTTGTTATATGAATATATAAATTATTATATTTTGTTACATGGAGGCATACATAATGTAATTTACATGGAGTATATGGCCCATTAAATGTTCTCTCACCTGTTTGAAGTTGGAACCTTGAAAATAGTGGTATTAGACTGCAAATGCTTGTAATCAGGTATAAAGTGGTAGGAGGGTAAGTTTACCAGTGGCAGAGATATAAAACTGGCGCTCCATCCAAGGCCGCGCGGGCATCAGCCGTCGCTCCTTCATCTTTTGACGGATCTTTTCCGGAGTCATTGCCTCAAAATCCTCATTCATGTTGGGAATGTCCACCTTTATGTACTTCTGAGCTCGGAGCTTCTTAAACTTCGGGTTCCAGTGTTTGGATGTCGTCGTGCGTGAGGGCTGGCAGTAGATATGTGTGGGCACGAGCCGCAGAGCCCCAAACTGGATATAAAACATTTTGATTTTTGATAGATATTGCGAAGGAAATGAAAGAGAAACAGAGATAGATAGTAAATTCTTTATTGGTACTACTGTACTAGCCAAAGTGAATGCTAAAAAGCATCCTCGTCCAGATAACCTTTGTTTATTGTGAAAAAAGATGTGAGAACTGATACAAACCTTCGTTACGATTGAACTCGCCATAGCGTATTATAGAGCAGAGTAGCAGCGACAGTATGGACTTATTTTAGTCATTTAATTACGTTTAGCTAGGAATTAGTTCAGGCTATATGTATTTTCTATTTCTAACCCCAAAAACCAAAACATCTGATCCAAACAACAAATAATGTCAATTGGTTATCACTGTCAGTACACCAAATAAAATTGACAATACAGCCAATTGTCAATTTTATTTGGTGTAGTGCACTGTACCTATTTTTGCCTTATTATTTTCTAAATATCAATTTACGACAAATTCTTTCATTACATTGTTTTTTTCTGCTTTAAATAACCAACAAATAAATTAAATGCATTTTTTTTTAATCTTAACCCATGTTTTAACAATGGCAAATAGATAACAAAAATTTTATTAGTCTATGGATGGTGGTCTATGGTGTTTTGTTTTCAGCCATTTTTAGTCAAATATTTTCCATTCAAATTGTGTTTTTTATCGAAGTGCCTATAATTCATAAAATTTATTGTGTCGTTTTATAAATTGATTTTATGTTTATTCGTACTGTAACGATTGAAATATAATAACGCACAAATTTTTTACTCTTATTTTCTATAGTCCAATTTGTATCCTTTGTGCATTTCTACCTTCATAATTAGAGGTTTGACAGAGTTTATTTTGTAGCAGAATAAAAATTTGCCACTCATTGTAGCAGAAAAAAACCAAAATACATCAGTAGAAAATATAGCCCGAGAAGATTTGAATCGATCGTCTCCAGCCGAACCGGACATCCGGCGACTTCGTATTCACGTTGTCTCTAGCTCTAGCACAGGGGAATAGAGACCGTCGCGTCGCAGCGTTTCTTTCTTTTCTGAACAGGCGCAGTCCTAGAGAACTCGCAAAAGGAGTAAAAGGCTCCTACATAACCTGTCATAAAGTAAGTATCTGTGCAGTGCTATTGCTATAACTTCGCGCGTATACTCTCGTTGGTATTTTGTGCTAGTGAACAATCTAGTCTCGAATCCTTGCTGAGTCATAGCCTGTTGATCAGCCAGGTTGTGGGATACTAGGCGCGGAGTCCCGGGTTCTAAGGTTTCGTCACATTTTGAGTAAGTGGAGCGTGTGCGGACGCCATGATCGCGTGAAAAGCGGCCCCGTCGGGCTGCGTGGCTTACCACGGATCGCGGCCGATGACCTTTTCTAACGAGCACCTTTCCTCACCCACCTAATTGCCACGTGTTTTTTTGTTTCAGCAATATATTGTATGAGTCAGAAGGTAGAAAAACCAGTATTATCGGGTCAACGGATCAAGACCAGAAAAAGAGGTAAGAAATTTTGTGAAAACAACATGCTTATTCGTGGTAACCTTGGCCATGAAATTCCAAGGGTACCTAATATCATCTGAGCGGCACACGGTGGATATCTAGGTCATACCTATAAACTTAACATTAACTCTACCTATCTGTACCCTAGATTTAATTACCTCTAAAATGTTCTAGATTATCAGACTTCATTTTGCTTTTTACATATACAAAAACAAAAAAATTACCTTAAATGTGTCAATTGTCAATTCATTGTTGTATTTTACCGTTAGGTTAACGTTAGGATCGGGTCAGACTTCATTTTGAGGTTATTTTTTATTTCAATTTGTTTTTGCAGCTGATTGCTCTCGTTAACATTTTTACATATCTACCTATTGATAAAAAATAACTTATGTTACATACAAAGTAGAGAAAACCAAATATGTCAGCTAAAATACTATAAACTTTAATAGTGTTGTAAAATGGTCTGATCGCTAAATAGCGATTACTAACAAACAACCTATAAGTTTCTAGATATCCAGAATTATGAAATCAAATTAATTAAATTGCAAGTAACATCATTAAATTGACCAATTTAAAATCATTATTTTTTAACAATAACCAACTAGGATGATTCACAAAATCAAAACATATAAATGCTCATATTAAGTTCTAATTAAGTAAGTTCTTACATAAACACAAGGCAGCTTTTCTGCCAACTTAACAGTACACTAACATTATAGTAATGTCATCAGAAATAACACTAATTTAGGAAACAAGTCCCACCTGTTGGTAAGCGGTTACCGTAGGATGCTTCCAACATTGCTACAAGGGGTACCAGTGAAATTATGTGCATATGAGGCGATGCCCTCATTGCCTTACGAACAGGTGGGACATATACTTGTTACCTGAATTAGTCTTATTTCTGATGACAATTCTATAACATTAGTGTACTGTTAGGTATGCACATAAGGTTCTACTGCTTCTCTGCAGGAATAGGTATGATAATAATATTTCTCCGGATAAGGTCTTTTACAAGCTCTGCTTTGCATTGTTGAATGAAAAACATTTACTTTCTACATAATCAGTGTATCATCAGCCTTCATTAGTCATTAGTCCACTGCTGGAAATAGGCCACCTTCCTGACTCCCACCAGTGAACATGTGGTTTGACTCTGCTCATTTACTATCTGCCCCCGACTTACACAAGTCATTGCTCCACTTGGCTATATCAAGTACATAATATAGTGAAGTTGTTTACAGTTGTCAAATTACTTAGATAAGTAATTTGACAATTTAAATTTCCACAATTCAATAACCACACCAACCACCAGGATGTCAAATTATTATTGTTATTATTATTAATCTTTGCCTCGACTTCGAATTAATAATGTTATGTAACAATTAAAATTAACCTAACCGAAATTACATAATAATATCTGTATAAAATTTAATCTAATTAATAATGTAGATTATAAATGTTTCCTGTCGATTAGCGTAATCCGAATAAGGTTATTACATATTTTGGATCATTAACTGCCAATTTGCAAATTGAATGAATTAATACTTTATTTTACACCATAAACAAATGACAAAATAAACAATGTTATTCTTATCAAAGTACAATGGGCGGCCTTATCGCTTAGAAGCGATCTCTACCAAATAAAAAATAATAATTATCAGTATATAATGAACAAGTTGTAAATTTTGCTTAGCTATTAAGTATTGTAAACCTGTTTCTAATTCTGCCATAGTAACATTATATCCTGGATGGATATAATGTTACTATGGCAGAAACTGAATTTCTCAACTCATAATTAGACCAAAATGTCAAAATAACATAGGTAGAAAATTTACAAACCATACCTGATAGGATTGATCAAACTACACCGATACATTTTGTATGGAGTAAACAAAACCGATAATGCCTTTATTAAAATACTCAAACATAACTTTTGTTTTACCAATTAAAAACAATATTTACTTTAAGCTAGGTTGGTAACTCAAAATAACTAGAAACGTCATCAATAAATAGTATGATTAAAAAAGTAGATATGATAATTGATGGTACATATTGAAATGGTCTGTTGAGGGTCGGACGAGAATAGGTATCCAGACTCCCAGCGCCCTCCATCAGTGCGGCCAAAGCATACTTACACAATTCATATTTTGCAAGTGACGAAAATTCCAAATGTTTATTGAAATTGACTCATCAGAATTTCTCATGAAATCACTTGTCATGTATTTCAGGTATCTCTCAGGAAGAGTGACATTATCTTGTAATTCATTTACACATTGGATTTGTTATCATTGTTACCCACTGACTGACTGATGTCTTGCAGGTTGTCCGTTACCAAAAGATGATTCTATGAGACTGTAAGGCATAATAACGAAATTATTAGATAGATTGACAAACACATATTTTGTAATTTTTCATAAATAACAGTTTTTTTTTTTTTTTTTTTATTATTTTTTTTTTTTTTAAATTTATTAAAGGCTTTGTCGCTGAGCGACCATATCGCCTAATCGGAAAACATACAAAAATATATTAATCTTAAAACACCACAAAAATACTTAACTACGCACTAAACATATTGCAGCTAGATTGTACAAACTGTTTGCTTCATCCGACAAAGGAGAAGACAAAAATAATAAAGTAAGAATAACGTTTTACAAAACGGGCCTAAGAATGATCGAGCGTGACGTTGATATTTATTGTATACTAATAATATAACTGAAGAGTTTGTTTGAACGCGCTAACCTCTGGAACAACCAGTCGGATTAAAAAAAAACCTTTCCATTTGATAGCCCAATTCTGGAGGAAGGTTAATCGTATAGGCTATTTAACAGCACGTTTCAGCCCTTAAGAGCCGAGCTTAAAGAAAAAAAGCCAGAAAGAATGCTTAGCGAAAACGAAGTATTAGCGCGGCCACTATTTTATTCACTGATTAACACTTGGATGTAAAAAACTCCTTACTTGTTAGTAGGGGGTCGTCAGATTGACTAACTCATTAGGGATCTCGTGTAAATTACTTATTTACTTTAAGTGACTAGCGAGTAAGATAGCGAACAAACTATTTTTACCCAATATAGTAACACATACTTTTAGGTACAGTTGCAACCGATAATATGTATGTATCTTTACTTAATAAGACAAGATTTTCAGAAAAAAAATACAACTGCAAACAATATTAACCACGTGAAAATTTCAGAAAGGCGTATGTATACGTATACATTATTTCTTATCATAGATTTTTCCATAACTATGGATAGATATTTAGCAAGAAATCGTGTCTTATATTATTTTACAAATGGTAAAACGTGTATACAAATAGGCAACAAAAATTTAAACAATATTTATTTAAATTTTGCAGGTTGTTCTTAATTTTTTTTAGGTGATAAAATGTTATTAAACCGATTACTTATTACCTCTGTCCGAATTCACCCATCCAAAAAGATAACTGTATTATTCCCCACTGCGGTCCGAATCGACCCATTACAAAATTTTCTAGGGCGATTCGCTCCGCGATGCGAAAGGACCCATTCAAAAAGAGCTCTTGGGCGATTCGCACCGCGGTTCGAACCGCTCGCGGTGCGAAACGACTAAAGACCCTATATACTAAGAGTCCACGTAGGACAGGAATTTAAATATGAAAATTGTTTTTTTTTGTTGCTAATGTATCGATTACTTTCAAAATCGATACGTGACTGTTCGATCTGAAGCACTTATTATTTTAAAAACTGGGTTGACACTTTCATTTTTTTTCAATGAAACGATTGCTTTCAAATCGATTTTTTAGAGTCCACGTGGGCCATGCAACAGATTCTTGTAAACAAATTGCAAAAAGTTGGGTCGGTTTTTTTTAAACTTTTGGTAATCAAATATTGCTTTCAAAATTGATAGTCTACGAGAACATCCGAATCTGATGTCACAATTTCAAAAAGATGGTCGCCATTTGTTCTTTTAGTAATGCACTGACATTACCTACATCTTATTTGTTTGAATGATGCCAGCCAGTTTAAAATACGTAGAGATGCAGTCAGACGGCAAACCTACTTTGTTTGTTTGTTTGTGTGCTTTTGATGTTGTTTTTACAGTAGCAGAAACTTTGGTCTGTTGCCAATTGGCTATTTTTCCGCCATGCGTATTTTTCGCATAATATGAGACTGCTGACTCTATAATTTCCATTTCAGTAGATTTACTGATCTGTGCTACATTTTAGATTTGATCCAAAACCCAATCATCTGTTTCACACATGTTGTTTTTCACACAGAGCAGTAACTAACGTGGTATGGGTAACTAACGTGGTCCATACTGTTGTACTCATTATGTATTCCTTACGATTCTTTACATGTATAACTATGATCGTCAATTTCAGCACTATCGGCCTGTCTTTTTCCGGGGTCACCAGACTTTAAGTAGGTCATTGATCTAAATCGGGGTCACCAAGAATTTGCTTGAAAACGATCCCCTATCTTTTGGGAACAAATATGTTGATCAAATACGCGTTAGATCGTTATTTTTTCTTTGTTTCCAAAACCCTTTCTATTTTATCAAACTCATAATTAACCTACTAGATAATAATAATAATAATAATAACATACGGACTATAGATATAGAACAACCACACCAAATAAATAACTCGCAAACATCTAAATTATTGAGCGCGCACAGATACCTTTTATGAGACATTAAAACTGCATTTGTCAAAATAATTTGAATTTAGAGATTCAATTTTAGACTGCCAGTAGGAAATATACAAAAGAGTTACATTACTTAATCCAAGAATAGGAATATCTTAGGATAGGTAATGAGTATGCATCATCGTTAGATTAAAGAAGTAGGTATAGATAAACTTGGCACATCTTGTTAGATTTTCTGTATTAAAATAATAATTGCATTGATTTTGTGATGATGGTACAACGGTAAATAAAAATTACCACAATACCATCAACGGTATCACGGCAAAAAAAAAACCGTAGTACCATTAATGGTTCAACGGCAAATAAAAATTACCACATTACCATCAGTGGTACTATCTAATGGTACCACGGTGAACGAACGCTAAATTGACTAACAATGCCAATTTAGTGTTCGTTCAACATTAAAAAAAAACTAGATGTTTACAATCATTATCATCAGCCATCCATGAAGACATAAATCGATTGCAAAAAAACTCAACCCGTTTCTGAGATAAATGGTAATGGTAACGTTAAAACATCACAAATGTGGACCTACGTTTAATTAATTAGAAATAAACGCCCAACGGACACATTCATAGTCCCGATCCCGCACTACACACCTGTATCGTGGGTGTCAGAAACCAAGAGTACCATGGTACCACAACACCCAGTCCGGAGGAAATATCTGCTATACCTCAATTTAGCTGTTTGTCTCCATTAGAACAAGGAAACCAATAAAAGTCACAACAAAACTGTTGACTGAATAAATTTAAATACACATCACGACAACACTGATTTTAGCTTTGTATCGGATTGTAAACAAGAATTGTATCTACCCATAAGTAGGTAGGTACTTCATGTTGATTCATGCTTGTACTGTTCAACTATAAATATATAGGTACTTGTACAATCATCAGTAAGCCCTGAAATGTAACCGAATAGACATAATAAGTGCGATGAAAGGATTTAGCGTGGCTCCCGAATAGTTGGATAACTCTGTATCGCATCGACCAGAATTAAAAAAATACTAAGCATAAAATCTTATAAAATTGAGATGCTTTGATGCAATGGATTACCTTATCGCTAAGAGCGATCTCTTCCGGTCTTGAAGATTATTTTTATGCGCATGCCTTTTATATTAATTGCTTTTAACACTTTATTATGTACCGGATAAGGTTACTTACAAAACCAAATATAAAAAAATACAAGCAAAAAAAGTCATTGTCACACTTGGCAACTAACAGTGATACAAGCTAATTACATACTTGTTTCTGTGATTGTTACATACACAATGGCAAAGTTACGTGACAGACGTATGTTTCACTTCACTTCTTGATTATGGCTTTGACGTATGTTTCAATAACGCAAGAAAATAAACCTACATTATTCAAATGGTGCCTAACGTCATACATCGCCGTACAGATATTTTTGCTGTCGAAGTATCTGCCTCTTCTCACGTTCTTTATTCTTATTGTACACACAAATAAACAATTACAAAAAGGCAGAATTAAATTACATGTACAAAGGCGAGCTTAACCCTAAAAAGGTTTTCTTCCAGCAAACCTTGAGCTAGAGAGAGGTAATTATAGAGTTCTTAATATCCTTATTAAAAAATGTTCGTAAAGAATAGAAAGAATGCACAGCTTCTTCTTTCTAAAACTTTCAGAATATAAATTCGTTCAGTTTTCGTTTAGCAGATAGAAATCTGTATCCCTGTTCCCCCAGAGACTGACACACAAATAGGTAATTGACTCAGTCGTGACTGTGCTCAAATCCATTTCAAGATATTCGATATAATTCGATGTTATTAATTGGTTTTGGTCCTAAAGCTTATGGAGAGGCGAAATACGTAAATTTCTTGTTGAGTTTTTGTATTGTTGTGTGGTCGTGTTTTGCATTACGTCGGAAAAAGATTAAGCGGAATTAGTTACTAAATATTTGAGACACAGATATATCATTACAGATATCTTAAATCTAATTCGTTATACTTATTCAGCTATACTAATAATTGAAAAAATATATAAAAACAAAATCAAACACAATAGTCACAAATTACACATTAAATAAACATAAAACTAAATATAGTCGTTTATTAAATGCTATATATATCAGTCACGTCAACTATAACCTCATCAATTTTACCATGCAGTAAAGTCACAGGAGATTTTGCTCATCCTCAAAGGCTTTTTTGTGTAAAACCAAGCCAATTTGTCATCCTTCAGTCTGGGATCATCTCTGCCACCATATCGGAGTTGTTCCTGAACATGGTATCTTCTTTCCAGATGAGAAAGAGAAGTATGACCCCAACGGTTTCCGCGACGCGCTTGTCATCGGGCTGGAGCGCGCCGGCGGCGACCTAGACGCGGCCTACAAGTTCCTGGACGCGGGGGGCTCCAAGCTCGACTACCGGCGCTATGGCGAGGTCATCTTCGACGTTCTCATTGCTGGGGGGCTTCTGCGTGAGTACCTCTAGTATTACATCACAGCAAGGAAGTAGGCCTCCCTCTGACTCTAGTGCACCCTTTCCCAGCGAGAGAGCAACTTATCTGATTCTAGTGCGCCCCATCCTAGCGAGAGTACCTCGCCCATCTGACTAATACGCTTCATATGACTCTGGTGCGCCCCATACCAGCGAGAGAGTACCTCACACATCTGACTCTAGTGCACCACCATCTCAGATGATGGTGCACTAGAGTCAGTTCAGATAAATCAGATGGTTTTTCTGATTATATTTTTACAGGACACAGAAACTCATGTTACGACAAGAATAACCATGTTCAAAAATTAAAGTTAATGCAATTCTGCTCCCAAATTTTCACATGATGAAAACCCTAGGCTAGAGTACTGAGTCCTTTGCTGACACACTCGTTCGTTTATATCTGACTACCCCCTAAAAAGTAACTACCATTACCTACTGGAAACATGTGATAATGTGCCCTCTATCTGTCCAGTCCCCGGTGGCGGCGTCTCGATGGACGGGGAATCCCCTAAGACCAACACCTGCATCTTCTCGGCCAACGAGGACATGGATACCATGCGAAACTTTGAACAGGTAACTGACTGCAAGGGAAAATATTTATAAAGCATATAATTGGGAAGTTCATAGCTATAAAACAAGAAAACTTAAATACGTAATACTTCTTTACAAGACATTGATCTACAAACATATTTTTTGTGGTGACCACATAAAATTCCTCTTGATTATTTAGAAATTTTGATTTTATTATTTACTTACGACACAATGTGCTTAACTGATGTTTGGTTTTTGTGGAAAGTCTGTGGCTTACTGTAGAACTTGAGACCTATCTAACGATCATGTAAATAATATTTTACATACCTACAAGTTAATTCTAGCAAATTTTAAAACGCCTGATATGTTTTTCATCTTCGATCTCAGCGCCCCCTAGTAAATTGTGGCGATATATCTAAGAACCATCCTTGAATATATACAAATCAAATGCTAAAAATCGCATTACCATCCTATAAGCCGTTTTGGAGAAATGGTAGACAAAGAAACATACAAACGAATATACAAGTTTTCTACACCACAGTAAAAAAACATGATGAAAAACATGGCTAGAGTCCTGAACACTAATGTTGAGGAACCCTTTTTCGTTCAATTTCTACTGATTCTGTGTTCACACCAATTATATCACCATTTGTCTTTCGGTTTTCATCAAGAAAATTCAATTTATTTATAGGTATTTGTCAAGCTGATGCGCCGGTACAAATACTTGGAGAAAATGTTTGAAGAGGAGATGAAAAAGGTAAGCCGAATTAAGTTACTCTTCATCTGTCAACCAACGTCTCAAACCGAACGACGCAGTATAGGCTCTTAAAATACGTTGTGCTAAGTTGGGGGTAGGTGAAAAAAAAAGCCACAGATCGGCACTCTGAGGAATTATGAAGGTTTTTGTATGGAAAATATAATTTAGAACTGTACTGTAGACCTACATAGTATGTACATAGACCTTCAAAGTATGTCTAAAAAACCTCAGTCTACCGCCATGTTGCTAACACGGTATAAAAGACTTCCTACTAGTTTAACAACAAGTGAAAACAAAATATGTATCGAGTATTGTATTGACGACCTCTGTGGCGCAGTGGGCGAAGGTCCGCCTGGGACGCAGAAGGTTGCGGGTTCAATTCCCGCCACGGGACAAATGTTTGTATCTGCAAATATTTGTCTCAGGTCTGGGTGTTTTCTATGTATATTATGTATGTATTTACAAAAAAAAATGTATATAAGTAGTATATCAGTCATGTAGTTCCCAAAATACAAGCTCTGCTTAGTTTGGGGCTAGATGATGCTGTGTGAAAATGTCCAGCATTATTTATTTATTTATTGTATAATATACATGATATTTTAGACTATCTTTCTCACATTTCCGTCACATGCTTAGAACTTGCTGTGTGTATCAGATTAATCCAATAATTAATTTATGGCGTTACCATTGAAAATTTTACCCGAGGACTTGCAGGTTAGGCTATGCGTTAATTGCATGTCCGTTATACTTGGATGACGTGACAGTACTATTGAAAGTGGTTCGAATATCGCTGTTAGTTCACATGATGATACAATTAGGCTAGAGTACTGAAAGTTTGTGCTGACAAGCTCATACGTTCGTTTAATCTGATTTAACTACTTCAAGTTGATATCTGTAGGGTAACTTGAGATATAGCTGACGAGCTCTTTGTCTCCAGGTCTTGGTGTATTTGAAAGGTTTCGAAGCTATCAACCGCATCAAGCTGGCTCGCATGACTGCGCTATGGATCGGTGAGTGTTTAATTTACCTTACCATTTATCTATAAGTTCTATACCCACTAATACAAAAAAACTAATATTGGCTAGTTCGCTTCATTTCATAGCCTAGGTATCTAAGTAACTGTTTGTAAATTGTAAATTTTCGGGTTAAATAAAGATTTATGATTTAATATGTCAGATCAACATGACTTTTTGAGCTATCTTCAGACATAATTTGGGCAATGCGGGTATTCATGCAATGGGAAGACACTTCTTTGTTCACAATTTAATCAAATAAGAACTGAAGTTACATTAGTTTAGATTAACAAAGCGATTACGTCACTAAAACACTACTATGAAGACACGGTATAACGAAACGTGCGGATAGTTTCGAGACGTCTTCACTCTGTGGCGATCGGGCTGAGACTGTGTTGTTCCCGGTCTGTCGAGCGATGCCACCTCGACTCTGTCGAAGCGCACCCGAAGTGAAGTTAGCCGAGAATGCCCACAGAGGGCGCGCTCGCGTTCCGTTTAGAGTCCGTGATCGTGACCGGATGCGACAAATAAATAATCCAACAGACACATACATGCTCCAGCCTCCGCACTAGGATTTCCTGTAGGTAACAGGAACTATGAGTAGCTTGGTACCACAACACCAAGAGTCGGAACCCAAATCTACAGAACATGCAAACGAACGGAACGAAACCCGCTGCGGGAATCGAACCGTCGAAGACTTCTTGCCCGATGCGTCAACAAAGTTGTCTAAAAATCTAAAAAAAAAGTTTTTTTTTTTTTTTCAAATTTTTAGATTTTATACTAGTTCTAGCTTTTCTGCCCACGGCTTCGCCCGCGTGGTACCCGGATAAAAAGTAGCCAATGTGTTATTCTCATGTATAAGCTATATTACTGTAAAGTTTCATCAAAATCCGTTCAGTAGTTTTTGCATGAAAGAGTAACAAACATCCGTCCTCACAAACTTTTGCGTTTATAATATTAGTAAGATTAGTTCGCACAAAAGATACGAAATGGACAATCCCTATTGTATGGTCAATGATGTTAAGTACCACCTTTTGATCGAGTGAGTCCGAAGTGCGTCTAAAACGAAGATTAAGAGTAAAGTATAAATAAATAAATAATTCAGGACACTTTCACACATTATCATCTAGCCCCAAACTAAGCAGAGCTTGTATTATGGGAACTACATGACTGATATACTACTTATATTCGTTTTTTTGTTGTAAATACATACATATTATACATAGGAAAAAAAACCCAGACCTGAGACAAATATTTGCAGATTCAGATTCAGATTTGTTTATTTGCGAAGCATGGGTTACAGTGTGTGGTAAAAAATAAAGTAGGTACAGCCATGGTCAGCTCACAAGCAAATACAAATATTTGTCCCGCAAAAAAATGATGCGTACAATTAGAACCGGATTGCGTTCTATGCTCGATCCGGTGTCGAAGTGCGCGAAAGTAACGTGCGATGTTTCAAATGGACTGGAAATATCATTACCTTTCCAATGAAAAAGCGTACAACATTATAATCTTACATACATACATTGTTGTATGCCTGTTCCCCGGAGGGGTAGGCAGACACCACAGATTTCTACATGATACGATCCTTGCATACTTATTTTTAGGGTTGACTCTTGACTGACTTGACCTTTCTCTAGAACGTCTCCAATTTGGTCAGAGTACATGCGCCGAGGCCTTCCTCTTCCAACTAGTTATAGTTGCATGGTCGCCTTGTTTAACTGATCTATTTTTACCTATCATCAGGCGGATATCTTAAGATTTTGGGAACAACTCAAAAACAACACTTGATAAAAAACTCATAACCATCGTCATATATTATATCAAACCTTCGATTCATCAAATAACATAAATCACCATGGAAGGGACTATTCCCTTAGATCTCGCGATACAGGGAACCCTAGTGCAAAGTTTATGGCTCATCTATCTATATAATTTTAATTTTTACAGAGTAGCTTCTGTCTGTTAAATTTCTAGCTCTAATCTTAATTTAAGGTAGCTAACTGCATAGTACCTGCCTACCCTCTAAAATATTGTAGGTAAGGTAGCCAGTTCTAATATTCAGTTGTTTTTTATCTTAGGTAACGGCTGTGTCCCGCCGTCGGTGCTCCTGGTGCTGCAGAACGAGCATATACTCAAGGACAATCTGGCTCTGGACTTCGTGCTGGAGGTGTTCGCGACCGTGAAGCAGGAGCGCGGCGTGAACACACTCGTCACGGCACTCAAGAAAGGCCAGCTCGAGGGCAGGTCGGTACTAATCAAATTCAACCAAATAAACTTATTATGTGACAAACTCTGTGGCGCAGTGGGCGAAGGCCTGTCCGAGATGCAGAATGTTGCGGGTTCTATTCCATCATTATTTAATCATAAGTAGTACATCAGTCATGTAGTTCCCATAACACAATATATTATAACTTTTTTAATTAAATAACTCATAGAACAAAATACTTGTTTGTAGTTTGAAACTAATTTTGCAAAAACTTAACAGGGACGATGACGACCTGATATTTTCATCAGGTCAGGACTGATAGATCCACGAAATGATATTTTCTGCGGAAATGTCACGTGACATTTCCATACAATTTTTATCTTTCCGCAGGCGTTAACGTCAACAGAAAGTGGTATTTGTCTAGACCCCCTGTACATTCACGCGAGCTTCGACAACCGTTTGACTGGGCCTTTAGTTTGCTGGACACTAATATTTTCATTATACAGTTCAAGTCACTTTTGAAGGTGGTGGTTTAAAAATAAAAAACCGGAAAGTGCGAACTCGCGCACGGTGTTTTGCGTTTTTTTTGTTATTTTAGTTTTGTATATTGTATTGTAAATGGTGTTGTGCGCGAAATATTCATCTATTTATGATAGCCCCTGGAAAAACAATAATGAAAAGTCTTGTTTTCGACTTATCTATGTTACGCAGAGGAGAGTAACGGGCCATGTACTGTCCCTTCGTTTTGATATCGACGGAGGGTCATAAATGACGCTACACTTATCATATTCAGTAAATAAAAATTACATTACATGAAAAAATATCTGAATACCCTTAAACTGGTTGAATATGGTTAAAAAAGAATGAAACAAAAAATTAATTTCTTTCCCCTATATACCACCTATAATAATATAAATTTATTGCTTAAGCCTCGCCGGTTATCTCTGGGATTTGAAGATTAAATTTTAAATAAATAATCAACATTAGTTTGTGTTTAGTCTTCGTTTGTAGTAAAAACTAGTAGGAAGTCTCATATGAACCCTGTGTTAGGGTATAGCAAGATGGCGGCAGACAGTCTTTTTTTTAAACCGCTGTAGGTAGTCTACGTAGGAACTTAAGAAAATAGATTTACATAGGTAATGGTCTCGATTCTGTAGTACACTAACTAAACTAAATTTAAACTGTCGCTCTCTTTTACTGATAGTGAACTGCTGTGTACCGCTGTCAAATCAGTTTACGTGCCACTTTTTTCGTGTTTATAGTCGGCATGTTTTGAAATCATGACTAAATTTGTATGATAAACTTAAATCTGGACTAATTTGACAGCACTAAAATTATAGCTATATCTTTCTTGCGTACACTATCAGTAAAAGAGAGCGACAGTTTAACTTTAGTTTAGTTAGTGTACTACAGAATCGAGGCCATTTTCGTAGTTATTTGATTTAAAGTGTCCATCTATATAATGTTTAGGTCTTATGTATAAGTGAATTAAATCGTCATAATGATTGAATGCTGATTTTGGTCAGTATAGTAACAGTGTTGTTGTATTCCAGGCTACTGGAGTTCCTGCCGCTGAACAAACGCAGCGAGGACGTGCTGGCGGGCGCGTTCGCGACGCGCGGCCTCGCCGAGCTGCTGCGGCTGCATCGCGCGCAGGCCTCGCAGGTATCACCGCGACAGCCACTGCTCTGCCACTCCACTGCTGGACATTACAACTGAACTAGAGATCGACTTTTTAAAACAAAAAATTAGCCAAATCGATCCAGCCATCCTCGAGTGATGCGTTAACTGACTAACCAGCATTTCATTTTTATGCTGTTAGTCAGTAACCATAAATAAATTTATAATGCAGGATATTTTCACACAACATCATCTAGCCCCAAACTAAGCAGAGCTTGTATTATGGGAACTAAATGAGTGATATACTACTTATAAACTTTTTTTTTTTAAATATATACAAATTATACATAGAAAACACCCAGACCCGAGACAAATATTCGCAGATCATACAAACGTTTGTCGAGCGGCGGGAATCGAACTCGCAACCTTCTGCGTCTCAGGCCGGCCTTCGCCCACTGCGCCACAGAGGTCGTCAGAGATGTTTGTAAATATATCATGCAAAGCTGTAATGTTACAAAGTGGCAATTTTTTATTGCAGGAGGCTCGTCGCGAGCTGACCCAGGCTCTGCTGGACGAGCTGGCCGACGACAAGCCTATCCTCGACCTCATCCAGGAACTGAAGGAGATGTCCGTGAAGCACGCCATCCCTGACCACGAAGTCGTCGCCATCGTTAGTATACATCTATATTTACACCAAACCTAACGATATATTTTCTAAGCGCGAGTTGACTATTTCTTGAAATATCTCTGAATTCAGATAATACATGTCTTAGTCTTACAATGACTCAGATTTAGCAAATCAGAAAGTAGCAGTATACATTTCAAACGAATCATCATAGATTATAAGAAACAGTCTAAGCACGATAGTGGCGCTTACAACAAAATTAGAAAAGCACACTTGTTTAGATTTAACTCTCTCAAAACTGATTACATAATGTTTAAGAAACAAATTAACAGTTTAGATGGATAGAAAATTCTTTATTGCACAACTAAAAAGATCTGTACATAGGCAAACTTAATGCTATATAGTATTTATTATCTTCCAGCTAACTTTTGGTGTTATATGGAAAATAGTCTTGAGGTAGTGCATGAATAATAAGAAAAGTTATAATTTTTTAGGTAATACAACATTTCCAAGCGTTTTAAGTAGAATCTAAATAAGAATTTATTTCGATCATTTTAATTGAATCTACAGATAAGTATCAAAATTAACATAACTAATGTTTTCTACAATCAACATCCAAATAAAGTTATTATGTTTCCCTAACCACTATGACATTCCCTGAACATCATGACTTTTCATAACCTTCCAAAAATGGGCGAACACTGCCCTGTAAGTTCTTCACACATACTTTTAATAACTCAGTTCATACACTGACATTGAATGGCGAGCGAAACGAGTAACTCAATCTGTGTACAGAAAACTGCTAATGCAAATCGCTAGTTGCACTAGCAGTTTTCTGCGTTACTTTTAGTTTTCAAATAAAACCACGCCAGTTACTATTTATGTGGTACTATTTATGTTGTGTTTCTAGCAACTTTCTAATGATGAAACTTGATGACGAGTCGTAACATACTTTTGTATCGAGGTCCGCGCGGCGCGGTGGAGTCTTTCCACCAAACCGAGCTGCCGCGAAACGCTAGTATGATATGTCGACATGGCGATCTGACCCTCTAACACCATGCTAACTGAAAAAAATCCTTTCCAAACTGCAGCTAAATAGTATTATTCTGTTTGGTTTGTTAGATCTGGCAGTGCGTGATGTCCCGCGGCGAGTGGAACAAGAAGGAGGAGTTGCTGGCGGAGCAGGCGGCCAAGCATCTGCGGCATTACACGCCGCTGCTGGCTGCCTTCGCCAAGTCCACCAAGGCGGAGCTCGCCTTGTTGTCCAAGGTAACCCGGGGATTGCACCACAAACCTTAGATCCGAGTTCACCAACACAAGTTCCTAATCACACCTGTTTGACATAATGTTTTCATAGGAATGTCATCATAATCAATGGTAACTCAAGGCTTAGCCAATGATAAATGGACTGCTAAACTTCATCAATATCACAAATAACTAGCACCTAATAACTAACTAACCACCTAGGGAGGACTTCACATTCAAATGTGCACCAAAAATTTGCACTACATAAGACCGACGCACACGTCTGAGACGTCTCACACGCTAAGGTTGGTGTGCACACCAATCGCTTCAACTACGTGTGTCGGGCATTTCACGCTCATTTGGTTTTTTATCTTTTTATTTAATGCTCTTATTACCGATCAATCTGCTCTAGAATAAAAAAATACCAAGATAGAGAGAGACAACACTAAAAAAGATTTTGATGAGACAATTTTAACAACGTTTTTAATATCAATAGAACTACATAATTTGAAATAGAATGTTTACGATGTGATCTATTTCTTGTTCAGGTCCAAGAGTACTGCTACGAGAACATGAGTTTCATGCGTGCGTTCAGCAAGCTAGTCCTGATGCTGTACAAGACGGACGTGCTGTCCGAGGAGGTGATCCTCAAGTGGTACCGCGAGCCCAACTCCAGCAAGGGCAAAGTCATGTTCCTCGACCAGATGAAGAAGTTTGTCGAGTGGCTTCAGAGTGCTGAGGAAGGTACCAATCAAACTTTTACTCCCCCATTCATCCCTGTAGTAAATGGTTTAGCTGAGGGTAGTAAGTCAAATTGATACTACCATTTATAATTTTGGACATGGTTTTACGTGTGTCTAGTATCAGCAGAGCGCAAAAGGCGTCAAACTGTTTTTTTATTCTCACGATTGTTAATAATATATGGTTTCAGAGTAGCAAAAACGAACTAGTTAAGTCGACTACTTGATTATTACTAGTAGGTTGAGTTGCCTGTATAAAAAAAAAAGAATGAGATCAGTTGATAGTAGCTGAAGCAACGTTTATTCGTTAATGATTAAATATAACGAAATTATTGTACACAATAAACAAACAGCGGTATTATCACTTAGAAGCGATCTCTTCCAGACAAGATTTGTGTGGTGCAAATAGTGGTGTTATTTTTTTTGCACAACATTGACAGGCTAATCTCGTCCAGCATATCTGTGCTTAGGTCGGACTGCAAGCTGCTGGCTTTGCGTCTCCACCTTGAGAAACCCAACGCAAGTAAAACGGGTGGGGTCGCACTGGACGCTTGGAGCTACGCTCATGTAGCCAAGCGACCAAATAGACTTCGTTCGCGTTTGCCATCATATTTAGAGTACCTCCTTTCTAACAAAAAATGAATGAAATCGGACTACGCATTAATGGATTACAACTAAGTACAAATTTTGAATTTGATCCCCTCTCCCAAGGGAACCGTGCTGAATTTCGGGATAAAAAGTATCCTGTGTCCTACCCCGTAGTATGAACTCAAATCATGCTAAGTTTCATTTAAATTCATTAAATAGTTACGGCGCTATGCGCGGCCCAGATTCTGCCAGACAGGCAGACAAAAATGAAAAATGTTACATTTTTGGCTTCAGTATCGATTATAGTGACCTCCAAAAAAAATTTTCAAAATATCTTCAATGTACAGAATTTGACCTGTTATATTCTTATTATAGTATTATAGTAGATTAAGCTAGTTTGGCGAAGGCGCCATGATGTGGTCATCAGAGGCAAGGGCTTATATGGATACAATGTGGAAACTCCTTCAATGCTGCTACGTTTATTTTTATGCAGGCAGGCCCTTCTACTATTATTAAATAGTAGTTGACTTAGCTATATTCTTTTCGCAACTCTAAAACCCTCCATTACTAAGAATCGTGGGTTAATGAACAGTGTAATGCCGTCTGCGCTCTGATGCACGCACAGTTTGGAAAGTGATCCAGAGAAAACAATATCGACTGACCACGAAACATTTGTTTCAGAATCTGAGAGCGGCGAAGACGAAGATTAGTATAAGAGCAGCGTGAGACTGACACAGACGCCGCTTCCCTCCCCTCCCCCCTCCCCCGGGCTGAGCAGAGACGACTACGGACACGATTCACTGCTAGTAGACCTTAAAAAACAAACAGAACTCCAAAAAACTCGCGTTTATTTACGATTTACGGTGTTTAAAAAACAATTTTTCTACCAATGTTTATAACGGTGTCTGTGTAAAAAATATTTATTCTGTTTGTCGGAGGAAATTATCTGACGTACTATGTATTTTAATCCGTGTCAAAAGTTTTTTTAATTATTAAACAGATCTATGAAAAGATGTCATAAATTGTCACGCGATTAAAGATATTAACTTTGTCACATGAGCAATAATCAAGAAGTCAAGTCAACTTTACCATTACATGGTGGAAAAGGTGTTGCCGTTGGTTACACATTTTGTTATTGTAAAATGTAGAGCATATGATAGTAATGTTAGATATCATTTTGTATATTGATAAAGATATGTATGTGTTGTAAGCTGATATTGCACGCACGTACGTTAACGAATAACTGTGTAAAATTGATTGTTCTAATTAATAACGTAACCTCACTATGTACTGCCGTTTAACTATAATGCTTTTTACTGTTAAATCATTAAAAGTAGCTTTAACTTAAGCTTTCTACGTGTTTATAGCACCGTTATAGTATTCTCGTTAGTTTAGATCTGTTGTACAGTGAATCATGTTTGCAAAAATTCATTCCATATTAAAATCGGCACGTCTCTTCTCAATCCCTCTATAGAAACGGCTCAGTCGAGCGGCGTCGCTGGCAACAACACATCTGTCGCACCAAATAGGGCCTCCCCCACCATCGCAGATAAGTGGTACCAGGTACCTAAAGCTGTATTTATCCGTCATCGTAACATAAGCACCTATTTGCGTTGGTGGGACGGTGCCTAGTATAATTGTTATTGCACGTAAGGGCGACAGCGGAAATGTTTTCTACAACTGTATAATATTCATTTCGAAAGTAACATGTTGATGAAATATAATATTTTTTATTCAATTTTTATAGTAAAATTCCAATAAATAGTGGTTACACACACATTTCTTGGTTTTATTTTTATTATTCTAATGTTACCTTAATTTACTATCTGTACGTAATCTTTACGAGAATGCAACTTCTCGTTTATTAGTATAGACTGGAACGCCTGTCTCGGAACTTATCCGCAGTGAGTTTTCCTTACGTAAGCACAGATATAAATACTAGACCCAAGGGAAAAAATCAGAAGCAATAATATCTGGTGGGAGACTCTTAGTTTCCTCAACTCTGGTTATTTCCGTGTATAGAGAAACGAAATGTGATACTGCAGTTTTGCCCTTTCGGATTCGTGGTGTAAGGTCGCGTTCTTGATATTATATCGCTAGTATTATAGCCCAATTAGATGTGATTCCGCCGTTTCATAATGAAACTTAGCTGGTTCGGATTGTGACATCAGGAGGATCACAAATACCTCACGCTTACTTTTTCTTTCACGCTAACGCAATTTTTTCAAGGTAAAACTTGGCAGCTATCACGTGACATTTCCGCAGCTAATGTCATTCCCATACAATTCTATCTTTCCGCAGGCGTTAACGTCAACAGAAAGTGGTATTTGTCTAGACCCCAGGTTCTTGAGATAAGATGCTCTGCTATTACTAGGTTAGGTTAGGTAGGATGCTTTAAGGTTTACACCTTAAAGGAAATTTTTCCGTTTTTAATATCAGATAAACTGGCACTGCGCCAGCCGACCTGCTTTTAAACTGCATATAACGTAACTGTCCTGTTCCATTTTCAAAAGGACGTTTTTGTATCAAGGGTCTCCTAATCTTGATAGATGTGGTTGCATGCCACTGTCCCCCCACTTTTAATAGATACAATATTCCCACTCTCAATATCAGCTAAGAGTTCTTGTACAGCGGGCCTTTTTTTAATACGGGATAGAAATTCATTATTCAGGATCTTGCGCATATTATTAGACGAGGCTTTTACAGTGCTTCCACTTTTGAAATGAGGCTGAGATGCCTGCACTCTTACGTCGCTCTTCAGAGCTTTGCGCGCCTGCATTGAGCCCCTACACTTAGTACCAGGTTTGGGTAAAATCACAGTCACATTTTTAACATTCGAAACATTAACTACGGTCCCTTCTTTATTATAAGGTAATTTCACTTTAGTCCCGCTCTTTAAATTAGCTTTCTTGATGAATAATAGTTTTTCTAAGACTGGCTTAAGCTCGGTTTCTTGTGATTTTTCTGTGCGGATTAATTCTGACTGGTTTGATTCTATTTGGTGCAGATTGTTAGCCCTAGATTGTTGGTTTGTTGGAATTGGCACCGCATTAAATTTATCTAGGGGTATTATAATATATGGGTTTGGGGTCTGTTTTGATTCGATTTGGTGTGCCAGAGGCACAGGTGGTTTTCTTAAGAGCGATCTGTCCTTGGACAAAGACGAGTCTATGCTTAACTCATCGATATGCAAAGCGTGTCCTGTCATAAGAGGATCTTTCTCTGGGCTTTTTTTACAGCTGTCACTAAGTACCACAGGTTTTTCAGTTATATTATGGCAAGTACATTCAGAGTTTTCGATGAGAGCGGTCATGCGCGCCGCGTCCTCTGGATGATGAACCAAGCGGTGGATAACTTTGGTAATATCCGGGTGATTCATTTCAGAACATTTATTAGTCAATGCTTCTTCAAGTGTTTTGATGTCACAATTAAGCAGGTTCGAAGCTGGATTTTCAGTTGGTTTTGTGGCTTTTGGTTGGTTTGTTTGGTTTGATGCTGTTTTTTTAGGGGTTATGGCATTCAATACTGTTTTGAGAAACGTGGGCCATCTCACCGTCCGCTGCAGCCAATAGCTGAATTTTGTTTTAAAAACGGTTTCGTCGTTATTAGCCGTCAGCAATTTAAATTTCAAATCCGCAACATACCTGTTGCAGAATTGTTTGAGCTTTATCTTAATTTCGCTGTCAAGGTTTTGGGAAATTGATGTGAGTACTGTAAAGAGTAGGTCAGGTCTGAAAGGTGGTATGGCTCTTTTCAAGAACTTGAAAACATCAGCGTTCTTTTCCAAGTTCATGCGTAGAAGTTTTGGTGGACTTAACGGCAAATTAATTTTACGAATAAACTGTTGGGTTTGATTTTGCGGTGGATGCTCACCACAAAATAAAAATGGTTTAGGAGGCTGTGATTTTACTGCCGCAGAGATTGTGAACTCAATTGGCGGACTGTTGAACCATGTGGCATACTTCTTAAACATCACATTTTGGTCTTTTCCACTCTCTAGCCACATTTGAGATATTTTAAATGAGTTATTCGAGATGATGTTCTTTATGTGCTCCTGTGGTTCAATCACTGAGTTAATATCCAGTTTGGAAAATATACAGTTGAACAGCCGTCGATCTTGTTCGAAGCCGGTCATGTCTGAATGTTTGACCCATTCTTTGAAGAATTCAATTTTTGAAACGGTGACAATTGTGTCTGAAAAAATATTTAAATAACTTTAAGATCATAATCTAGAAAGCATATTGTCTGAGTAAAATGTTTTTTGAATGATATAAAAACACCTATTTATTTAATGGATGTAGTAAAAGCAAAATTTAAGTTTATAGATTTTCTAAGTCAAATACTAAAAGGGTAAATAAAAAGGGGATAATGCCCTCGTGGCCTGAGACGCAAGAGGTGCGAGTTCGATTCCCGGGTGGGATTCCTGGGTGTTCTGGTACTTGTAGTTCCTGATACCCACGATACAGAGAATCCTAGGGTGGGATCAACAAGCTCATTTTATAGGAAAATAGCCAATTTAATGGCTATTTTACAAAGTATCCATTTTTTTTAAACTAAAACAACCAATCTGCGTTATGGACATTTTCAACATATACAGGACATGGTGTAAGGCCCATCAAGCCGAAATTTATGAATACTGTAAAATTGATGGAAAGTTATTGCTGGGAAACGACTTTTAGTGTCTTATTATTACACCTGATATACTCAGTATGCAAATCCGTGAGTATATCAGGATATTAAGTAGAGGAAGCTAGAGGAGAAACAGTATTTGCATAGATTGCAAACACATTACTGCAGAGAAACACTAACTGATGATATATACCTTCTCTTTTAAGGTTTAATTTTGTGATAAAATCGGACAAGTCGGTACCTACCTCCTTTGTTTTTGACGATATTGTGAACTGGCTCAACATTTTCTTCATTATCGCTATGAGCAGAAAGTACAATGCTTTCGTCGTCACTACATATGGATGGGGCAACATTTTCGTCCTTCAGTACTAGTTTAGGAAAGTCCAGAAACTCTTGTAAATTTTTCCGAGGCGATGATGCAGGCAACCAGACCACTTCTGTGTTGATATTTTCATCATCAACTGATAAATCAACATCTTGTACAACATTTTCTTTTGTAGGCTCGATTTGAAGGACTGAAACACAAGTTAAGAATAAATAACAAAGGTACTGTTTGATTATGTTGTAATAAAATATATTTCTAAATACCACAAACAATTTTTGAATACCCAAGGCGGGTAGTCAGAAATTGTTTGCGTTAGTTATAGTCATCTGTAAATTAACTGAAATAGGGCTGTCTCATGTTATGTCTAGGTACATTTTGGAGGAAAGTTCAAGAGGCATTTCATGAATTAAAAACTTCGAATTTTCTAAAGTCGTTGAACAAACGTTCTTCGCTATGACGTGTGGAACACGCTTTCATTCTGTTACACCCTATATACACTATATAATAATATCTGGAACTGATTCAATCCTGGAATATTCTTTCACTGACACTGATAAAAAGTTACACCATGCATGTTTACTACACAAGCGAACTGAGGGTGTTGTCAGCTTGTAATAAATAAAAATAATTTATGTACCTTCACTTGAAGAATGTTGAGCAGAAGTGCTAGTCTTTGGGCTTTCTTCAATACACATTCTCTTAAAATAGTAATTGTGTTCTAACTGCACTGAGAGGCCTGAGGACTCTGCACAATTCACTCCTGTAACCAAAAATATTACAATTGCAAGTAAAAATAGATAAGCTTTTATTTGAAAATGAATGCAAGCAAATTTCACCCCACATATTTCTTTATATAAGGATAAATATTTTGTAAGTAGATTAATTTTATAGTTCAAATCCAAGTGTCCGTTTAAGATATAAAACTGGAAGTAATCTAGTTCCACATTAAACGCAACTATACTATGATCTGGCAAGACTTAGGATTTACAACACCTATACAAAATGTTAAGCATGGTGCATGACCACAGATACCGCTTAGTATCTGTAAAGGCATGCCAATAATAATTTAGACAAAGGATGGAGAAGCGGTTAATGCGGATGCGGATGCTGAGTTTTGAACCCACAACCTTTGATATGGGGATCCATATCAAAGGTTGTGGGTTCAAAACTCAGCTAGTGTGTAATTTTTTAGATTTAAAATATCTTATTAATTACTCACCATTTAAAAATTGAGATGGCACTGCTGCTATGTGTAGTCGACAATCCATTACTTTGTCCTCTGGTTTGAAATGAAGATCACAGATCAATTTATTTTTATAAATTTTCAGTGGATCTGCATAGGTGAGTTTCTTGCCGACAATAGAAACCCAAGTCTTAAACATTTCTGGTCTCCATTCAGGATGGGGAAAACAATGCATATGTGCCCCTGAAATAGGCAATCTACAGTCAGCAAATGAGGTTGCACCTGTGTTTGAATCTTGATTATAGAAACACCAACAAATTTAACTTTAAAAGTTCAAACAATGCTTCAAATATTGAAGGAAGCATCTTAAAGTAGGTAAGCATACAGCATGCATCTTATTTGAGTGATACCTAGGTACTTTGAACAGTTTTTTAATATTTTGCTTGGGCTGGTTTAGCCAAATAAGTGCTGAGCAAGACAAACAAGCTCTCATTTAAAATGTTACAGGAACAATATGATCAATAAGTTCACAGTATGTACATACTACTTATGTAGGTATATACAACTAACTAACAAAATATAAAATAATGTTTCAGAGTTATGATTGTGAATGATGTGTTCTAAGTACCTACATCCCTGCACATTATCCTTATCTCTTAAACGTCTTTAACGTTTGTATAGAATAATGTGAAAATAGTCTACTTACCCAAATCAATGCACCCAAGTACGCAGTATACATTTCTCTTCGAGGATGCCATAGCTCAAGGTAACAAGAAAAACAACAGGAACAATAACAAAAAATTATAACGATAACAAACTATACCTAACAAGATATAAATTAAAAACTCATCAAGAACAATCAATTTTATGAAGCGCAGAAAACTCAAAAGTCAAAATGAATGAATTCCGAGCGAGAAAGAAGCAATCAGAACCTAAAAGTATGATTTGTGTTAGAAAAAAGATTATAAATCAGTCAAATAGTTTATTTTCCAATAGTCAGACCACATATAATCAGTTCAGTCAGGGCCATTAGGCTACAACACTTTCATCTAAATCACTCGCTACATTATACTTTCATCCTAATTTGTAATTCAGATTACATTAATAAAAAGTTAAAGAACTAAAAAACACTATCAAAACTTAGTTACATATTTCAACAAAAATATGTATGTACTTCCCCAGAAGCACAGATTAAAATTTTTTTGCTCTTACCACAGGCTCTTACGTCGCCGTCTGTTAAATCTTTGAACAAGACATCACCATTGTAAAATTGCGTTTCGTTTTGAGGTTTTATGTCAAATAAAAACCAATATTAAAATAAATTGAAAATTTCGATTTTCTAAAATTATTAGTTTAAAATAATATTTTATTCACAATAAAACTTAAAAACATTGATTTATTTTAAATCTATTATATAGAGCAGCACGTGCAGAGCCATCTTTGAATGCAGTTAGTAAGCATTCAGACAAAATAGTGCACTGGACATTCTACAGGTGCCGCTACTGTCCATACTTAAGCAGTTTCGACTCTGGGCGGGCCTTTGCCCACTGCACCACAGAGGTCGTCCTCTCAACCAACATTGGTTGGTTTTGCTCCTTGCCTACTAGTATAAAATATATAATATCTGCCTACTGGCTGTCGTTACGAGCCCTAGCTTATTAGGGAAAGGTATCTTGAGAAATTACATGGATAGGATGCAACCATGTAGGTATCTAACTTAATAAATATGTAAAGCATTGGACTATACCTAAGAGAAGTTTCATACCTAGGTGCATAGTCTTCTAGCATTGACACTACAAATACCTACTTAGTAGATTAGGTACCTAGTTCGTAATATCTGTGCAAATATGTACCTACTTGATAGTTGGCACCAACCACCATTAACGATCCATTTCACGAAGAAATGCTCCAGCCCAGAAGGCACTTGAGGTGTTATAGGTATTAGTTAGGGAGAATAGGTAGGTACCATACTAGTATCCCTAAGTAGGTAATCTGTGTAGGTACCTACTGTAGAGGAACTAAACAAAGTAGTACTGACATTTAGCACTGTTGCTATAGATAGATACCTACCTAGGCCTCCTTTTTTCTGGTCCCTTGTAAGTTTCATCCATCACTTTTACCTATAAACTAGATAAGATGGATGGATACTTGTAGTTACCCATACATACTTACATAACTAGTTAGGTATCTACTATAAAGTAAGTACCTATCTCATACAATAAATAGATACGTACGTAGTTACCTTCTTATGTAATGTAATGGGTTTCCATTGAATATAAACCGTTACACCGTTACATCTTCGGCACCAGAACTGAAGGCCTTGGGACCGCGGAGGGGAGCCATTGTGGCCGTTAAAACGAGCTTTCATTGATGAATAAGCCGGATACCGTCCGCCCCTGGTACCTAAATCTAAGGACCTGATACATATGTAGAAACGAAAAGCTGGTAGAGCTATGTAATTACCTAGGCAAGTAGGTACTTACTACTAACTGATTTCTACTAGTTGCCTCACGATTAGCTGAAGAACTGGAATAGATCCCGCCATAGAGATAGATACTGGGATACCGATGTGGGCCTTGGTTTACAAGTAGACAGGCAATTACCACATTTAGTCGTAGGTAGGTATTCTAGGAACAGGGCTCGGCGTCGATTATGCCCCTAAAAGTTAATTTAAGAATCTTCATCTAATTCGACATTCCTATTTGCCAGGCATTTTACATTGATATGCATTGTACTTACCTAGGTATTGTGCAAAATAATCACCTGATTGATACCTATCATCGAGGTACGAGCAAACATAGGTAAGTACTAGTAGACATGGTTACCTATATAGACATGGTTTAATAATATCTGGTGATTTAGGTTAGGTACGTAGGTTAAGTTTTAATTACCTACGATATATAGGTAATTAAAACATAACCTAAAACGTAAATTGTCTATTTTGGGAGATGGTGTGAGATACTCCTCCGTATTGGGGTTTCATTGAAAAGCAGGTAAAAAGACCTTCCCAGTAGACCAAGAACTAGGATAGATGGACCTCCCTAAAAACACAATAAACCCCGACATCGTCATTGGTATATAAGTACATATTATTACCCACCTATAAGTACATATTATGTCATCGTCCAGAAGGGTGGTGGCGACAATATTTGGTGTCAATACCTACCGCTAGAAGTACCTAACTACGTCAATTGATTTACTCATCTCAAACCTAGTGAGTCCAAGACCTAGGACGTTGATTGCTAAGCTAAGCTACGGTTTTGTGCCTAGTAAAGACGATGGAAATGATACCATACTAATTACCATTAATCAAAGTGTTTTTGTGTGTACTTTTTAATTTAGATACACCAGTTTAGAACATAATCAAGGTCAAAGCTAACCCCTTTGCTAACATAGAAGGGCGCAGTTGACCTTGGTTTTATTGACAAAAGCATTTTTAGATGAGGGGAGTTTTTTCGAATGTTTACAATGCACACTTCATTTGAGACTTTTGTTTTGAATATTTTTTATTCAGGCCACCCTCAAAAAATGGTCCTCTAGTCTCTAGTCCTCCGAGCATTTGTTCGAAACTTCTTAGCTCAAACCTAGTATTTTATTATGTGTGGTTCAATCTAACTTTTTATTGCTAAATGCACGTAGGTGTACCAATTCACTCTACTCCTCAAAGATTTATGCACTGACTATGTAGGTATATGAGGATATCGTGAATGTGTTTCTTTGTTTTGTTTTAGTTCATAGGTTCAAACAAAGCTTAAGTTGATGATGCCAAAAAGCGGGCCAATAATTCAATAGAAAAAAAAACACATAAATTGCCTACCAAACTTGCGCCATTTCACCAACATTCACACCTAGTCGCCGGTGGCTGGTTTCCTAATTGCACTAGCAAACTGCTAATGGGAATGAAACAATGGCATTCATATTATTTGAAAGTGGCAAACGTGAAAAGCGGCACTTCTAGCCATTACTGGACATATTAATTAGAGTATGTATTACATGGAACAATCACACCTTATTTGCCAATATTTGAATGTTTTGGTCCAGAAATGAAACTTGAGGTCCTCTGCTGAGTTACAAATAGGTACATTAAAAACTTGTCGACAAGTTTTTATGTTTTTAATTTTTGTATGGAAATCTTGTCGATACGGTCAACGTTTTTACATGTTATAAACTCAGCATAGACCCTCTGAACCTGTCACAATGAGACGTTTTGCCCGGCTTTCAAATGTCTATCGTTCGATCGTATTTTCCCTATTATTATCATTTAATACTTGAAAATGGGAATGCCAAACCAATTAATTTCCATTGGACCTGCCATAATCATAATGAGTCGTTCCTCATCGCCATTTCGTTGGTGTAATCAGAGGGGTGGTCTAGGCCGCAAAAAATATCGGTCGGTACTGCAAGTAGGTACTCACTCAGATGTCAAGTAAAGAGAATCACAGCTGCAGAGGAAGCCTTTTAATACGGCCACCTGCTTACGCACACACAAACGAATGAAAAGACCTCTCAAATGTTGGCACAAATAAAGAAGCTGTATGATACCTGTGGCCATGTGCGTTCCAGTTATGGAGCAAGGGTTCCTTATTAAAAAAAAATAAGGTATTTGATAAAAACACAGGTGGGCTCACAGATTGCTTTTTATCGCCCAGATGTTATCTATACAACTATACTAATATTCTATAGAGGTATTTAAAGTTTATAAGTTTGTATGGAGGGAGTAATCGAAACTTCTCATCCGATATTTTTTTCGGTATATTACTAGGTACTTTTCAATGGATACTTTTTATCCGGTACAATGCGGGCGAAGCCGTGGGCAGTAGGTTGTAACAAATAAAGAGGTAATTTATTATACATACTTACAAGACATCAACAATATATTGGTTGATATAAAGTTGCAGAATACACATAATGTTGTAGGTAAAATAAATAAGCTCTCAAAAGTAACGTCACTCTTGACTCTATTCCCTGTTCATCATATTGTATCAGGAACAACAAGTAGGTACAAAACCGACTTCAAACTCGGGATGACATTTTCGAATAAAAAACAAAAGTAAAATCACCCACCAAAAGTGTTTGAGCAGCTAGTGCGTACATGTTTTTTTAAGTTTTAGGGTAAAAATAGCATTATCGGTTTTTTTAACATAATAAAACAACTGAATTGAGAACCTCCTTTTGTTGAAGTCAGTTAAAAACCAAGTATTGTTGCAATCTTTTGCATCATCAACGCGCTATTGTACTCTAAGTACATTGAAAAAAGCCAACTTATAGGTCCTATCAATTAATAAAATAGCGTTTTCCTTGCGTCATTCGAAAGAGAACCCTAAAATCCCAAGATCAATCCCATTGAAATCATAAGGCGGTAGGTAGGCAGAAATTCGAACCAACCATCCTAGATTTAAATAGGCAACCTTATTTTAGATTCTTTTCAATGTTATAATTCAATGGGTCACGGCTCACAAAAAAAAAGAAACTTACTAGATATTGTTTGCACGAAAATTAAGTTCGAGGTCGATAGGGTGAATTTGGACAATAATATAATGCTACACATGGTCATTTTATATAAAAGGACCATGTATTTTGCGTTAATAATACTTGCAAAGTTGCGAGGTTATGGCGATGTTACGAATTTAAAAGGATATAATGGTCCATGTGAACAACCGTTCTCAATGGTTATGTCAGTATTATGAAGCCGTTGAAAGGATTTAAGCATGTGAATAAAGAATTAATCGTGTTATAAATTGCCCAATAAAAAAAAAAATTGACGTAGATTATAATTAGACATATATTATATCTACTAACGATATATTTCATTAACGTACCGTTAATGAAATATATCGTTACTTACCTAGACGTATAGTATTATAATCTGTGCCAAGAAGGAAGTGGTGGGCAGAGGGGGCTAAATGCCCCCCCCCCCCTAAAATCTGTTAGGTACCCGTCTACCAAGCCAGGGCTGGAGATTGAAGGGGTGACGAAATTTATTTGCCACGGAGTACTTCCGCGTTCCCTGCCGAGCCTATTATAATATTTGTGACCTAGGTAAAGACAAACGTGTCATATTTTCTTTTTATTAATTTAGACGAGGAAAATCCCCCCTTTTTTTTCGCGAAGATGGACACCTGTATATAAATATAAATAGCCAACAGACACATACCTACATAAACCTGACCCTACACTTGGATTATCTGTATCGTGGGTATCAGGAACTCCGAGTAGGTATGATACCACCACACCCAGACCTGAATCTGATACATAAATATTTGTAGATCATGCAAACATTTGTCCCGCAGCGGGAATCGAACCCGCACCTTGCGTCTCAGCCTGCTACTCGCCCGCCCCGCCACCGAGGTCGTCAGGAGGCAGTAGCTCAGCTATCATTATCATTGATTTCTATGTAACCTACCTTGCTAAGTAACTACAACTTTTTTGTATCTTTGTGAAGAAATGTTTAAAAATCGAACTACATTCACCTCCCGCGCTTTTAACACAGACAATAAAATACATAGAGCGTAAATCATAAAATCTAAAAAGGTCGGCTTACAAGCAATTGTTGATGAAATTACCTCCTGGGTCATACAAAGACACGTACCTGCTTTTGAAAACCTCCACGGGGCCGTAAAAAATACGGTGATCCTTTGTTTGGGTTTCCGGGGAGATGGTGCTTGAAATTATCGTTTAGAATCTTCGAGATGTAGAAATCTATAATCTCTCTCCAAGGTGAAGCTTTTGAAGACGGCTGCTTTAATGATTTCTGGTTCTGGATTATTCTAACCAATAAAGAGAATGAGCAGGAATTACCTATGTATTTAGGTAGGTAGGTTGAAGGAAAGGTAAAGTGTCTGATTAGGGGGAGTCCGTGTCATTGCTAAACTTCAGATTATCAGTGTTTTGCTAAACTCTTTGTTTTTTTCTAGGCTGTGGTAAGTAGGTGTTACTCAAATCGGGTAGTTAAAGTTACTTCGCGATTTTGACTTTTGAACATAAAATAGGTCTGTTTGCACTGAACACACGGACTAGTTAGGGATATTATGTATACTTATAAACTTTGACAGATTTTAAATTAATGCCTAGTGACAAGTTTCCATGGAAAAACGTGTTCTTAAAACACGTCCTTTTTACACTTAACGTGAGGGCTTTGTAAGTATGTGTATACCTACAAAGTCCTCACCCCAAACTAGGATTCAAAGACAAAGTCAACATTCATTCATTCATTAAAATCACGCAAGGATCACTTTGAAAACGTCGTCGGTTTTATCTACTGCCTGTTCTTCCGCGACCAAGCCAGGAAAGAAAGGCAAGAAAACAAGGCTAGGTATTCTTTTTAATGATCCTTTTACAAAACAATAAGTTCGAGTTGGAGCATTTTCAATCCCAAGAGTTTTTGTCATCTAAATAATCAGATATTTTATAGTACTTATGCCTTTTTATAAAGTTTTTGTTTAATTAAGTTTTTAACTTTGTTAATTGTCACTTTTTGTATGTGTCGTAGGTATCAGGAACTACGAGTACGTGGAACCACATAAACCAGATCCGCAACAATAAATATCTGCAGAACATGCAACAACATTTGTTCCGCAGCGGTATTCGAACCCGCACCTCTTGCGTCTCAGCCGGATACCTATTTGCCCACCGCGCCAATGAGATCGTGATATACTTGCACTGGTTCTTGCGTAACGGAAAGGGTATTTAAAACTATGAATACATAATTATAAATAATGCTGGACATTTTTCACACAGCATCAATTAACACCAAACTAAGCAGAGCTTGTGTTATGGGAACTAAATGACTGATATATTACTTATATACATTTTTTTTGTAAATACATACATATTATACATAGAAAATACAGTTATTTGTCCCACCTACCTTACCTTTTACGTCTAAAAATTAACAAATTTATTGTTGAATTTCTTGTTTATTGTTGAACTTTTTTTATCACATGCTCGCGTGTTGCTAGTACAGTAAAAGTTCTTTATTCGCGGGGCATATGTACCGTAAATATGCCGCGAATACAGAAACCGTGAATATGAAATGGTAATTTATATGGGATTATCCCCTATAATCCCATATAAATTACCATTCCATATACGTTCCTAGGTGAAAAAATAAAAAACAAGTATATAAATTTTTGACCGTATTGATTAATTATTATCTTTAGGCAATGGTTTAAAGAATTTTGTAATTGTTTCTTGCTTGGCATTTTTTAAAAGCTCATTCAATTCAGACTGATATTCAGCAGTGGCATTAATAAGAGGTTAGAGGCAAACCTCTAAAAAATAAGACTTAGTTCCATAGACTAATCTTTTTTTTTGTTTAGTTGTTAAAGATCTATTTTACTTTTTTATTAGTCCATTTGACGACGCGTTTACAAAGCATATTCGGTTGGATACCTACATATTGGAATCCTTTTTATCAATGTGTATGTACCGATGTACCGATTAGATCCCGCGAATAAAGAAATCTTTAGCCGCGAATATAGGAATTGGGTCGCATTTTTTTAATCCGCGAATAGTGTATAATATTGTATTTTTAGTATTTTTATTAGTAGTATATAATAGTATTTTTTATTATACTCAGTAAAATAAAAAATAATTTTGGCCGCGTAAATTTGGTAGATTTTTAAGCAGCCTATAGTATCCTAGACTGGACTACAAAATGAAAAAGCCCGGACGCTCCCCGGACGCCCTATAAACTGAGTTCCAAAAAGGTACCAAAAAGTTTTTTTCGATTTATGACGTTAATTTTCATCTAAGAAGTATAATATTTTGGAACAATGCAGAACAATCCAGCACAACTGTCAAAACTTGGAATATTCAAAAGTGCGGGGCCAGGTTCCAAAGCCGTATTTTTGCAGCTGTAGTTTTCAATCTAGAGCAAAAATATTTTGGAACAATGCAGAACAAACCTAGAACAATTCAGCACAAGTATCAGAATTCAGAAAACGCAAAAGTGCGGGGCTAACTTCTCGCACTTCTATAAACTGCTAGAACAAATCCGGGGAAACCCGACACATGTAATTATAATTATCTGTGACTAGGCCAAATTATCGGCTTTAGTGAATCAACTATATAATAATTTTTGTAGGTATGTAAATCAAATCAATTCAAAATATTTTTTTGCGAATATGGGTATGTCAGATGTAAAATGTATAATATAGTATCACCATAAACAACTTTCTAGCATGCAAATATATTCTTAAATTTAGTCATTAGTCAAGTAAACAAAAAAATAAAAATAAACCTACGTGATTAAATTAAAATAAGATATTATAATGTACTATTATTTAAACAATTATTTAACAAGATTAAAATATCTATGTCATACATCATTGATCGAGTCATCTAAATAATCATTAACACTATAATACAGCATTTCCAATGAAAGCCCTTGAAACTTTTTTCTCATCTCGATTTGACCGGTAGGTGATTCTTGCAGGTCACAGAATAGCACAGTTACGCAGTACACAAACTGTTTACATAATATGTACGAGTGTTCAGTTATGTTTGTGTAACACTTTAATTGCGGGTTTAGAATCACAGTGTAGAAGAAAGCAGTAAGACACTTGCATTTTGGATTTTGAACCTAATGAAATTACTAAGTTAGGAACAAATCATGCAGATTATTTTTTGTAACTTTTAATCAAAATAGGAAGGTACTCATGAATAAAACAAACAAAATTAAAGAATTTTTGTTTCGTAAGCTTTATATTATATTTGGACTTTAGAAGTAGACTAACTAACTTTTCCAACTTTTTTTCTCTGTAGTATTTTTTTTTTAGTCAAGTAGGTACCTAATACCTTTTCTTTCAACAACGTCTTACGATTTTGCTGCAGGAACTAGCCGTATTGTTAAAGCAAAGTTCATCACTAACTAGGTAGGTACCTCGTAAGATTATTCATAATTCAAATCAATTTTTGCTACGTAGTTTTTCACAGAAACCTTCCAACGCAAAATCTTGTATTATGTACCTACTTGAACTAGAAATGCTACCTATTAATGGCAACAACGTTATCTACTGTGCCGCCAAAAAACAAAATGCATTGAAGTCATTTGGGTCAGTAATTTGCCCCAAGCTACGTAATTCTACATTCTCCGGCTCACATCTGATAAACTTAAATATTGATCGATTGTGCTACAATTTGAAAGTTATGACCATAAATTGTGAACTTTCACTCCTTCTCTAAAACTACAGCTTTGTCTCTACGATAATTTTTACTCTGCGTTAGCAACTCCATTTTAAGGTATTTCAAGTATTTTATTATTAAAAAACAGGTATGTATGCTCGGCACAGTGATCTTTGTACTAAAGATATCTTAGTTCTATGGAATGCCCATAATGTCGTTGGAGTGGTAATATTTTTCAAATTAATAAGGTAAAAAAGTATAGGTTTATTCCTCTCGGCTCCATATAAACTTATAACATTCTAAATACGTAAATTAGCAAACCGACTCCTATGGTGCTAAGCTAAACTTTATAGGTGCGCATTACCAGAATAAACTACATATGACATTTAGAAAACGTTTAAAGCTAACTGATCATCAGATGGAACATTCCATCTGAATTCATCTACTGCAATTCTATGTTCTGTGTGTTTTGTCGTCAAACTTTTTTGATATCTAACCCCGAGTGTAGTGGGTTCAAGATACGGAGAAATTAAACTAATAAAGCAATTGAACTGGCACAAGTCTTTGTTTTTAATAAAACAAACCTTTTGTCAAGTTAATACTTGACAAAAGGGTTCTCTTCAAACTGAGAGGTAAGTAGGTATTAGTTTAAGGACCTACTTTATTTAGTACCTACTTATACTTGTTTTGTTAGAGGGGTTTGTCGGTTTTGAACTAAGCCGCCTTCGATGAAAAGTAATAAAATCTAATAAAATATCGAATTGAAGACCTCTTTTCTCTTTAACATGATTGTGTAATTGACTGAAACAATGATAACTGCCTACAATGAACAAACCAATGAAAAAATATATTAAAATGCATTTCTACTTATCAGGAAAAATATTACAAGAATAGGGACTTTTTGGTTTATTTTTGTACCAGGCCAAAAAGATGTTTTTCTTTCATTCATGTCGGTAAAAGATTTCTCGAGGAATTCGCCTCAAGTCAGTCAGTACCGTATTCTACTGAACGTGGCGGAAACTGTACCAACATACTGTTTTGCATTCTATGGCAATTTAATAACTATGTACTAATTGTGGCGACCTTAAACCACATTCCTGTAGGTATGTACACTATCTTGTATTCTGTGACAGCATTTCCAATGAAATTCAATGAATTGAGGGACGTTTTTCGTACATTTAAATGATCCGAACAATATTTTTTTTTTAAATTTTGTACGTGAAAGTGAACTTTCAAAGAATTTAACGAAATAAAAAAAAAAACACTTTGTTCTTTATGTTTATGGACTGCGCTGGCCAAAGAGTTTATGACTATGTTTGATACGATGGCGTTGCGTCGAGGCAAGGGCTTGGACCACAGATCAAGACGATAGTTACTATGCATGCTGGACCGGTCTCATCCAGGCCGACCGTTAGTCGAAGCCCACGTGAATGCGAGGTGAATAGTGGGTTTGATTCCCGAAGCTCGTGATTACAAGATCAAAAGTAGTTGTTTTACTGTTGTTTCTTAGTTACCCTGTCTTGAGTTTTGACCTGAGGTCACAAAATACATAATAGTACTACATTAGGGTATTGGTGGTCCTCAAAAGGGTCTCATGATCGATTCTAAAAGAACCAGCGTGGTGAAAGTTTTACCTTCATGAATTTAGTGCTTGGAAAGGGCTCCTTTCAAGCTAATGAGTTATTAAAAAAGAAGAAGTTAATAAATAAATAATAATCGGCCTTTTTGCGAATTTTGCATTTTCAGATATGGACAAGAAGTTCGAAGTCATAATAAAGAAGTCACATTTCTTACATAGGTATTTACCTAATATGGAACGTTTATTCCATATTAGGTATTCAAGTTTCATAACAATAACCCTGAACTTAAAATTAAATTCAGTTTAATCTCCAATTTTCCACAGTCTAATTGCAAATCCCAGATGCACCACACCATACTAGTACATACAGGCATATACATACAACAGGCTGCCGCACATCTGTCGGGGCAGCTGCCTACCTACCTACCTGCAGGTCTGTGCCTGCAGCCAACATGATGGATTTCATTTATTTTGATTTACAAGTTAATCGCGATTTTTAACTATTGGTCGGTATTCTCAATAGAAATAATTTTAAGGTTATAAACAAGATAGGTAGGTACTATCTAACATTCAATGCAAGAGTGTGGTTGTTTGTTACAAACATTTTCAAAATTTTAGAATGGACAAACCGATTTAAATGAAATGGTGAAGAGATGTTTTTGACCTTTATTACAGTTTGGGTCAGGGGCCCGAACCCGTGGCCACAAACAAATACGGCGAAGTATTTTAATTTGTTTGATGCTTAGTGGTAGCGGTATATAGCACTAGCTGTATCACGGCCGCCTTCGGCCCCCGACCCACTGCGTCGCATAGCCCGCCCACGCTATTACTCTTTGGCTCCGTTCCTATTGGTCGTAGCGTGATATTAAAGCTAAAGAACTGGGCTATCAAAAGCAAAAATAATTTATCAAATCCGACTGTTCGTTCCAGTGATTAGCGCGTTCAAACAGACAAACTCTTCAGCTTTTATATTAGTATAGATAGAAAGAATATCATAAGGTTCGTTCATAATCAAAATTTCACACTTTACGAATTTCCTATACGAAAGACATCAACGCACTATTTAATTAACCGTAGTAGGTACTATACAATGTCAATTTTACGTTTAATGTTGCTTGCATTTGTATTGAAAACTCTTTTGAATAACAAAGGTGGAATAACTATTTTTATTTACACATCCTATAAAACTGGATTAAAAAGTGTTTCAGTACCGACAAAATAGTCTTTCAATTTAAAAGGTGCAATACAACAGTAATTGGTCAGGTGTTATGCTTTGAAGGGTCTAAGTAATCCTAATTAAGATCTTATTATTAATGTAAATTCGCGAGTGCATCAATTTGTTTCGAACTCACATCCTAATATTCGATTAAATACTTTTCTCAAATATTGATCTAGTTATCTACCAGTTATAACTTATTGGTTATTCAAATCTATAAATATTTATTCAGACCCAGATGTGACAAGACAGGATGACCAGGGTTTTTTTTAAGGTGCGCGGGGTTAGAACAGCAGATGCATCCTACAGCTGGCGGGCGCGTGCTGGCATTATGTCGCCCTACCTTTGCACCTTTTGTTAGGTGCCTTGTTTTTTTGTTTCTACAAGTTGGCATGATTGATTTTTGTGTGATTTGAAGATGACGGGTTGATGGATGGAGTTGACATTCTGATTTTGCTATTTTTTTTGTACTTCGGTGGCGACAGATGAAACTTTTTCGATTTTGGAATTGGTGATTTTTTTAAACTACAAAACCGAAAAAGATTCATCTGATGAAAATTCATGGTTTTTGAATTTAGAACCATTATAAAATCCTTCTCTTGAAAGAAAAAGTTGCAGTTAGATAAAAGCTGGTGCATGTGGTGCATTTACCTTTCTATGAAGCATCCATTCATGAGGATCGAAAATTGCTGATGGTGAAGTTGCTGAACCGTGTGACGTAATCAGGATGTTTAGACTATTGGACGTCTTGCTGATTCGGCCCTTCAGAGGCACAGTTATGGTGTGACTATTGTTTTATCCGTGGTTATGGTGTACCCACGCAATAACTGAGATTGTACGACTTGGGAGTTACGTCTATTCCATAGAACTAGCTAGTTTAGGTAGGCTACCTTGATAAACTTAAGTGATGGGTCAGATTTAGGTAATTTCGTAACAAAAAGTCCAAACCACCATTTTTCCCCGGTCATATTAAAAACTAGTGGAACACTAGATTATGTACCTCATATATTAAAAAAAACTTAAGTTCCTACATAAAATGGTATGAATAAATAAATAATGCTGGACATTTTTCACACATCATCATCTAGACATCTAGCCCCAAATTGAGCTTGTGTTATGGGAACTACATGATAAACTAGGAACTTATATTTTTTTGTAAACACATTCATAGTATACATACCTAGAATACACAAGACCCGAGAAAAATATTTGCAGATCATACAAACATTTGTCCCGGAATACATTAACGATTGAGCGCTTTAGTGTTGTGAACGGCCAATATAAGCTGGATTTAATGTTTTGTATAGAATACCATTTTCGTAGAAAACAATATTTTCGACCCAGCTTAATTTAAATGTAGATTTTTTTTAACTTTGTTTGATCTTCCGCACAAAATGAATTGTTCTGAATTTGAAAACAATTCGCCATTTGCGAATTCGCCCTAGGTTTGCTCTATTGTCAGGTGGAAAAGGTAATATTCCTTAGGTCCATTGTATGAATTTGGGGTTTTACCTGAAATACCTTCGCAAAATTACGGTGTGAAATCCCTGAATGGTATTATGTGGGACAATAATAATTTGAATGAAGTGAGTAAAATAGGTCGGTAGGATTTACCTATTTCAACATTGATTTGATTTTTTGTTACTGCCATTTTAATGATGAAAGTCATGTCAATGTCTGTTGCATTTTAGAAAACAAAATCTGCACTATTTATTTTCCTACTTCTTTTCTATAAGGTTTTAATACCTATTCTAAATAATTGATCAATAAGGTAGGTAACAAAGCTTTAAAATTTAAATTATTCTAGGCAAACAAAAATGGAAAAAAGAATATTTTTTATAACTATTTTTTTTTTGTGATATAATATTATTTAAAAACAGGTTTACATTAAAATGTTTGATCTTATTACATTTTATGAGGGATGAACCTATGATTTCGTACGAATCCACCCCTTAACAAAATCTACCCCGGGGTATTTCCACTGAGCAATTTGCAAGGGCACGCGCACACAAAGATACAAGATATAGATTAATTCAAAGCATAGATGAAAAAGCGTTTACCTTCCAATAATAGTTTAGTTTTACCCTGAGAGCATAGACAAAAATATGGTTTCTTTAGGCTTCGAGAATTAAAATGATACATTGACATCGGTCCGAATGATTCGTATAGTAACAATGAATCCTTTTTTTAGCGCGTTCCTTTTTTGGGAAAAAAACCTCTAAAAAATCTTACTACGAAGTAATTTTATTCTTATTGTGAAATGAAGGAGGCAAATTAAATAGGTATTGAGCTGTAGTTATATAAATTTAATTAAGAACTCTACCTCAGAAGGAAGACTCAAACCAGCTACCTCCTGCTTGGTACGCAAATATTTTTGATATATTATAAACTACTGTGGGTATCTTATTACCCTTAAGCACATATATTACAATACTATATACTAGCCTTAGTGTGGGTGTAACACTTTATATAAAATAAAATTGTTTGCCTAGGCTTTGCTCCGGACTTCGCTTACGTGACATGGTCTGATAAAAAAATGCCTAGTAATTTCCAGCCTATAATATTGAGGTAACTATCCACTTAGCAGGCTAAGCTATGTCCAAAACATCTAAATTTCATCCAAAAGGATGAAGGATAGGACTTCTAGTCTTGTCGACGGAGAAAAGGTGACTGGTAAAGTTTGAAAAATAGAATCAAAATGATTTAAGTGGCCGATGAAGTTGATTATGACCACAAACGAATACACGTAGAATATAAACCAAAGAGGTTGCATGAAAAAAAAATAGCACAATTTCCACTATCCAACGCAAGTGACGCGTGACGTCACAATGTCCCTTGTTAATTTATCACCACGTGGCCCGTGGCCCTGGTATAGTGACTATTATTATGTGACGTGGGCATTTAATTTCCCATTCGTGGGATTTATGTATCCATATTCGTTTGTGAGTAATCTTTATCGTGGCTGTTCAGGCGCAGGTAGCTGGGATGAACGGTTTGAATGTCGAATACCTAGCAGGGTTGCCAGGGTGAGATTTTTATTACCCTGTTATATGCAAAGTTTATTCAGTCAGTATCAGTAGGTAAATGTTGCAGGACGTATGCCTTTACCAGGGTACCATAAACAAGACTTGCGCCACCTTCATGCACCGAATTTCTCTGATTTTAAGTAGGTATTTACAATAATCATCATCTGTCCATCGAGTGAGGACCATCCCAGCATCTTCCGGTTCGTGAATCGTGGTGTAGATAGGTAGGTATATGTAATTAGAATCGTTTATCCTCTCGAAAGTGATAAAAGGTCTGGTACGTAGATAAAAAGATAGGTACCTACCTAGTTAGGTGGCTAATAAGGCTATTTAGTTATCAATTTTATTATAAACTCGATTTACACTATATACATTTAGATGATCTTCCTACCTAACATAGATCATCTAAATTCTAAATCGACCGCATGAACTTTAGATTACCTACCTACCAGCTCGAATGCGTCATGCCGCCGACTGGTTCGCTAATGTGCCAAGGCTCACTACTTTCGAAACGGTAGCACATCAGCTCCCGTCAACTATGGGAATGTTCCACGCTGGCAACCCAAGTCGGGAAGCTCAGGAACCACTTCCCAGAACGATAAGGGCCTGCGAGGGGATGACGGGTGCGGGGAAGGGAAGACGGCGCGACAGCTGCGCGTGCGTCGCTCGCCCCTCGCCGCGCGCCGCCATTCTGTCGCCGGCTGCCGAGCGGGAAAGTCCTATCCGCCGGCCGGAGCTAACCCGCGAAACATTCCGCGCGTGTGTCAAGTTCACGACCGTACGGGCGCGGCACAGGAGCGGCGAAGTCCTTTGTTCGTGAGGCCCGTGTGGCTGGGCGGTGACTGGCGCTATATTCGGTTGTAGTGCGATATTGCACCAGTCCCGGCCTATCCAAGCGGGCCCGACCGCTACTCATGCCCAGCATCCGAGGCGCGCAGTCCCGTTAACCGGCCTGCCCGCCGGTCGTTCACAGCAGTGGCCACGCATAGGACGCGAATCGGTGTAAACGTTGTGCTTGTGTATCAAATTGCACCGATCCCGGCCTGCTTGTGGCCACAGCTCCTGCGAGACATTGCCGAAGTGCCAATATGAAGGTGGTAACTAAAGTTCACGGTACCCGCATTATTTTAAGTTTGTCAGAGGTAGGTCGATTAGTTCGGTAATAACCTTACTTTGAATTTTATTGTGTATTTCACGATGTGTCTGCGTAGACTTCCGTGTCGTGTGTGAAGGCTGTAATTTTCGATTGGTTCCAGTAGAAAGTTGAAGATCGGTAAGTGGTAACAGAGCAGTGATTCATTTCGTAAGAAAGTTTAACATCGGGTCGCGGGTGAATTGATGTAGACAGCCTGGTGCAGGTCAGACCGGTTTTCTTGTAAATCGTAATAAGTATGTACATAAGTTAGGTACCATGCAAAGTATATCTATATGAAGGTGTATGGTATACCTTAGTATTGTATGACCATTGACCATGTATCTGTATCGATCGGTCGGATGCCAAAACTAAGTAGGTACATTGAATAATTTGGGCCTTATTTGTTAATATCTAGGTATATGTTTAGGTATTTATTTTTACACAGTTGATTAGCTAAACACTGCTTTGTCTCGTAGTGTCTTTTCGAAATCAACAGAAGAAAACAAAACAATGATTAGCTAAAGCACTGTTTAGTTTATGGATCTTTGTAAGGCTCGTAGTGAGATCCTACTATTTTTTTATTCTGTGCATTTATTGTTTGTTTCGGAATTTAAATTACGCGCCAAATATTTGAATTTAGAAAAGGTCATTTTTGCAAACGCACACAGCTGATTGAATTTGGATCATTGCTGCTGTTTGTCCATGTCAAATGTCATGTCATTCATTCATTCAAATAAAGGTAAAGCGACCATTTACGGGTACTGTTACATTTTTCATAAAAGTTAGTGAACATGTCAAGTAGGTATGGACCTTCCTAAATGAATTTTGAATATAAGTTGATCGATTGCGGTCAATGAACTTCGTTGACCTGAACACGGAAAAGTTATGATCCTAACTAAAGATGGATTATTGTTCGTTACCAAAACTCTGGTCTTCTTGATCTGCCTACAGAAGAAAGCAAAGAGATCTATGCGTTCTTCTTACCTAGGTAGGTACTAGAATTGGATAAAATGTTTCGGTTGTCAATGAACTTTGAACTACGGACGGTTATTTATAATAAATTCATAGGCCTACCTACATACCATTATAAATTAAAGACAAGTTCAGCAGTTTTTTTTCTATAAATTATTCATATCTATACAACAAAAAAGTTTGCGATCAGTTTGATAAATTAACATACTTACCTAGGTGGGTATTAAAAAAATATGAAATTTAATCACTTCCTATGGACAAACGATAAAGAGAAAAATATTTCAACTTTAAAATGATCGCTAACTTTTTCTAATGTGTGTATAGGTAATATCACTTACACATAAGTGGATAGCAAAATCAAATCAATCAAACCCATAGAAAAAACAATAAAACTTTGATATATTATATGGTAGGTACCTACTTAGGTTAGAATATAGGCCTAAAATACGTAAAGGTTAATTATTAAAACAGAAGAACACATAACAATTAGGTACCTATTATACTTTATAAATAAAATTATTGTGATACTCTCTGGTCAATTTAGCAACATTTTAAAAATAATATCCGAATAATGGAAATTTCAGTAGGTACTTAATAAATTAAAAAATATCTGTAAAATATACTTAACATATTTGTTGCAGATTAATGCAATTATTCTTAGTTTAAAATAATTCTGCTAAAATCCCTTAAACTTCGGTAAGCTGGCTGGCCTTACAACAAAACGAGTTTCGTAGAAATTCCCAGATAAATAGGTAACCTACCTAACTTTACTCATTTTAGTCATGAATGAAAGTAATGAATGGTATCCCAAACAGACCATTCCTAAAACACACACGTTATCTCTAACGGAACATTAATTCGTGTTTGTCTAAGCGCACTTGGAGACATTTTTGTGTAAACCAAGCCTATCACCAGCTAGGTGAGAAAGAGGTACCTATCTATACTAATATTATAAAGAGGTAAAGTTTGTATGTATTCACTAATTACATACAAACGGGGTAATCACCGAAACGAATTGTCCGATTTCAAAAAATCTTTCGCCGATATTTAAAATGGATTTTCAGGGTGGCGTATTATTATGCTATATTGTTATCCCGTTCAAATTAAAGGGCTTCGTGGAAACCAATTCTGTAATGTAAGTCGACGAAAAAACGGTCGGGCGTTTTTTATAAACGCTACTTTTCATCCTAATCATCTGGGTACCACGCGGGCGAAGCCGTGGGCAGTAGCTAGTGTAGAAAAGTATAAGTCTATTTATTTCATTTCAAGCAAACGGTACATACATTAAAAAAAATATAAAGTAACATGCTGATTGCTTATTTTATACTAGTACTTCAGACAGAACCCACACAAAAGTCAGATAATATGTGCTTTACACTAATCGTAGGTAACGGGACTCGACCGGAAGATCTTATTTTTATGAATAACTGAAACATGGCTGTAAGGACATTGTATTTCATGGACACAAGCAACTGCGTATTAAATATAAAGGTCTGGGTGTTTTGATACCATAGTCACATATTATACCTAATAGGTACCTACTATACGAGCCATGGTACTCATTTGATACGACACAGGGAATCCTAATGTCGGGGCAGGACTATGTAGGTATGTAACTGTTATGTTGGGTATAAACTAATTAATTAATCACCCTAAAACTGTTTATTTGATATGATTTTATGATTTTTTCCTCAGCGGTCTTCGCACTGAGTTTGTATCAGAGGGTGTCCATTATGGCAAAAAATGAAGCCTCCGATTTACTATACAACATTGCGTCCTTGCGTGAGCTTAAGAACACAGATTGAAGAGTCAGTCTGTCTCTCCCGCACATCGATCCCAATCCAGATCAAACTTGCTGAGCTGTCAAAATTGTCTAGTTGCCCCAACCTAACTTTTTACAGACTGAGCGCCTTTGTGCTCGTCGTTAGTCCAGTGACCAAGGCCATCTGCGGCCCTGCATCATTAAAGTCCATTCAAAAAAGAAAAAAATAGTTAATTTGTTCTCTAAACCAATTTTTTTTTCGAATTTGGAATATTCATACGACATGTCACAGAAAATTCTAAGGACCCTGTTGAGTAGTATAATAGGCGCTATATTTCCATAACAACAGTGAATCAAGCGGAAATATGAACTAAGCAACGCGAGAAATGAACAACACCGTTATGATTTAAATCGCTACAGCTGTCATTGGGCACTCACGAATTGCGGTACTTGCATAGTTTGAAGGAAAATTACTGGCGTATATGAGGCATCTTTTTTCGAAAGGTATGTAACCATACCTTTCAATGTTAAAATCAAGAAAGAAGATAAAAAAAAAGGCAATTGAAACATTACCTACTGGTTGGAAATCATTATGAAATTGAAAATACGATGGCCCAGTAAAAAATTGACATTCAATTTTTTTTTGCACGTACCTAAGTGGTACGGGATATTACTCAGTAGATAAAATAAATAGCAATCGACGAGATAAAACTTGAGTAACTACAAATTAAGTACTTATGTCAAAGTTCATACGATCTTTATTCGCTAAGCACAGGCTTAGACTAAACCTCAGATCACATTTCAAGACATCGCATAACTTCCGCTATAAACTGCTTGTGCGAAACTATTTTATCTATGCTCTGTCATTTTAAAAAACATTCATGGCTAGCTATGGAAATCTTCCATTCTGAAAATTATTAAGTTCCTTTAAAAAAAAGCTCAACTAAACCGCGAGGTCAATTAAAATTCCAAACTTCAGTTACAGTTATCTGTCGAGGAGTTCCGCTGTCTATCTTCTGTCTCAAACATCAGATGAGATCAACCGCTTTCTGTTGGCGTGAATGCCTGCGGTTAGGTTGAATTGTATAGAAATGACATTAGCTGTTACTGACATTAGCTGTTACTGACATTAGCTGTTATGCCACGTGACTGCTGCCAACTTTTTCCTTGACGAATTTGCGTTAGCGTGAAACTACATACATACATATAGTCACGCCTGTTTCCCGGTTGTAGGCAGATACCAAGGATTTCCACTTGCTACAATCCTGGCATAACTCTTTCGCTTCATTCATCCTCATCAAATTCTTCATACAAACTCGGCGGTTTATTGTACTTCTGGCCTGCCCTTTCTCTAGAATGCCTCCAAATTGGTCAGAGTATGTTCGCCGAGGCCTTCCTCTTCCAACTATCCCAGTCGCGCTCGCCTTGTATACTTGTTAATCTTCTTTCGTCTATCCTTTCTATATGCCCAAACCATTTCAACATACCTTTCTCAACTCTCGTTACTACATCTTCATTCACTCCACACTGCTCTCTTACCACGCTGTTCCTCACTCTATCATTCAAAGTTACAACACACATACTTCTCACAGCTCTCATCTCCACTGCAAAGCGTAAGCTATTTGTCTAGAGACCCGGTTTTTGCTGTCAACCTGTTATACCTACCTTTTATACATATTAGAGATATCGCTTTAAATAAAACAAGTAAAACAAACACGCTCACGACTGTTCCCATTATAGACAACCTCAGATACATACTCGATGCGTAGATCTTTGCGAATACAAACTTGGGGATAGTTAGAGACACGTCCATTAATTTGGCACATGTTCGCGTTTTGCAAGTAGTTAATATTTCACGTGACAGGTTGCGAGCCTTTGAATACTGGTGCGAAACAACTATACCGGGTGTAATAAGACTACTTCGGTTCCGAAAACTTCGGGGAGTGAAAGTACCCATTAATATGAACAACTTTTACTAAGGAATCAACACTGTGAACGCGAAAAAAAAATCAGCTGTTCCATACTAAAGTTCAATACCTACTTGGCTGAAATGTATGGAACAGCTGATTTTTTTTCGCGTTCACTGTGTTGGTTCTATAGTAAAAGTTATTCGTATTGATGGGTACTTTCACCTCCCGAAGTTTTCGGAAATAGTCTTTTTACACCCTGTATTAAGATGATAGTTTTGTTTTTCATAAATAAAAGTTATTCATGTTATAAAATTAATTTATATTAGCCAAGAAAGTTGTATATGTAGTATTATTGAATGAATGAAACCAGTTGTGGTAAAATATTTAGAAACAGTTTAATTAATTATTCGCATAGCTAATAGATTCCCATGGTTTAATAAAATATAAAACGATGTTTATTTAAATTTTGTTTATAGGATTTTTACAATATTTCGTGGAAAATGTTCTACGTAAATACTCAATACATTTATTGCTTTCACATGGTAGGTACATAGATGGTGTTTATAGGTAGGTATCTCACATGAACCCTGTCTAAGGGTATAGTAACAGATAGGTACGAGGCCGAGGTTTTGCGTAAACAAACTAGTTATTAATATCTACAGTAAATAAAGTTGTCTGTCAATTTAACTTTGTATTGCGGCGGCAGACCGAGGTTTTATTTTCATTGTAGGTAGTCACAGAAGGTACTTTAGAAGATGGGTATAGGTGCATTATTTTGTTATTAATTTTATTGCATTCCGTAATGATCATATTATTCAATTAGATTTAATGTCAGTTTTCAATTTCATTTTATTATTTACAATGTTAAATTATAGTCCAGTCATCTTAGTCAAAATTAGGTAAGAATTGCGGAATTTGAGATACCCAGCTAAATATTTGTATAAACTTGTATTTTGGCATTCTTAAAGTTGTCTCAAAACCTACATATGGTAGGGTGTACGCGTCTATTAAAATTTGAGGTCAAAGGTCACAAAAATCGTTTTTTTTTTTGCAAATTTCTCATTTCCTATGGATTTTTCGCTATTTGTATTTATTATCAATACTGTAGAAAATTAAATTCCCAACAACTTTTGTTTCAAAATTTTTTTTAAACGTTGAATAGTTTTCGAGATAGAGGACGGAGAGCGCGCGGTTAGACCATACCTACCATAGGTTTTTAGAATGCCAAAATACAAGTTTAAACAAATATTCAGCCGGATATCTCAAATTCCGAAGTGAACTTACTAAGATGACTATTAATTTACTGCTAAGCTTGTTCTAGATAATCATCAATATTATAATAGCATCTGTCAATTAGAAAAGATAAACTAATGTAGTTGTTTCTTTCGTGTCTGTTTGTTTGATGTATCGTGTTGGCATTTTCTAGCCACTCTTTTGTTATGTGTAATGAATTATGTAGTTACCTTATTATACATGTATCAAATATCTGTCTAAAACTTTTTCAGATCAATAAAACTACAAATCTTGGTAATCGAGGTACTAAGGCTCATTTACAAAAATCTATCAAGCGACATCATACCCATAGAAACATCCTCTCGTATATTATAAACGTGAAAGTATGTGAGGATGGATTTTTGTTCTCTTTCACGAAAAACTACTGAACGGATTTTAATAAAACTTTGCAGTAATATAGCTTATACATCAGAATAACACAGGCTACTTTTTATCCGGGTACCACGCGGGCGAATCCGTGGGCAGAGTAAAAGTATATAAAATTAAACTAAAAAGACTATTGTAACAAAAAGCTTATTAAATTGTTAATGAATGAATATTTATCTATATGTTTAATGGCTTTTTATGATTAAGATACGGCTGCTGTGACATTGTTTTTAAATAATTTTGCATTTATTTTGACTGTTTTTTTTTTTCAATAATGTTTACCTATTAAAGACTTGTTTGACTCAATAATTGATGTCCGTAACCTAGACATTAATTATCATTTATGAGTAACTTTGCCGATCCAATAAAAAAAACATGCTATAAAGCTGATCATGACCAGATATATTATAAATTAATAATACTTGCGTGGTTGTACTTCTGCTATTTATTTTGTGACATCTCATGGGTTATTTTTCGCAGAATTTATGGTAAATTTGTAATTTAATTGATAAAAAAAGCTTTTTATTAATGTATTTTATATAGGGTACCTAATTACAACTAATAAATACATAATACTATTAGAACTGTTAAGCATTCTAAAGATCTATTCAAATATTCTAAATATATCTTTTGTATATTGTAATATATCACAAATAATCATTATATATGTTAAAATATCTCGGAAAAATAATACAAAGATAATATTTGAAACTATGGTTCTTGGACTTTTTGTAGACCGTGATTAGCAATATTGTAAATTATTATTTATTAGGTACTATGCTTGTTTACTATGACATACCTTAGGCACCTATGGTAAATGTTTCGCTATATTTTGTCTTATATATCGTTAGGTTGTGTGTGTTACGAGTTTGTTTCAGATACCTTATGTTCCTCACCAGGGACACATATTCATGTATAATGGCTGATTGTATTTATCAGCAAGATAATTAATCTTCTTTTGGTGAGTATTTCTTCTTGACACAAACTAAGGTTGACGAACTATGTGGCGCAGTGGGAGAAAACCCGCCTGAGACGCATAATTAAGCGGGTTCGATACCTGCCGCGGGACAAATGTTTGTATGATCTGCAAATATTTGTCTCGAGTTTGGGTGTTTTCTATGTATAATATGTACATATGTATCTACAAAAAAAAGTATATTAGTAGTATATCAGTCATTTAGTACTACTATTTACGCGGGTAACACGCGGGCGAAGCCGTGGGCAGAGGCTAGAAATAAATAAGAATATTTTTTTTTATAGGTATATTAGTTAGGTAATACAATTTCCTACGAAGTTCTTTGTGAGTACAATTTTCAAAATACAATTTCAGAAACAAATCTCAAATAGTGATCTTGTCTTATAAAGGAAAGTTTTAGGTATTAAAAGGGTGGCCAAGCGCGTTTTATGTCTCTGATGTTGCTAGCGTCAATAGGTTACGGTAACCGTAAACTAACAGGTGGGCCGTAAGCTTGTAACTCTCACTGCAGTTGTAATCAACTAGACATCAGTGTTATCATTTGCGCGTGGCCGACCCTGAGACATAACGGGTGAAAAGTCTAATGTGCCTTTTCACCGGTACGGAACACAGCATTTCGAGTAGATAGTAAACACAACTTGAAAATTCAGATGCAGAAAGTAATCCGCGCGATTTTCATTTGTTTCATTCTTTTTTATTTTTTTTATTATTGATCAGACAAAGCTGGACCGTAGGTATCATTTTGCGGAGACCAAATCCGCAAAATTTTATCAAAAAAGATTTTAATCAAATACACTTATTGCCTATTGGCATTTTATGAATATATAATAAGGTATATAATATGTAAGGTTACCAAATGAAATTATCCATGATAAAAAACATTCTGAATCATTTTAAATAAGTAGATAGTTAAAATAAGGTAGGTAGGTACTTTCCGAGCAGGTATAGTTCAGAGTAATATTATTGTCTTGGAGCTTTATCATCGTTCTGTTAATTCTCATGACATAATTTGCCAATCCGACAAGAATTAAATAAAAATTAAACCACAACTGTTATTTGAAATTAAAACTGACGATTGCAATTTGTTTTTTTTTTCTACCGAAGGTTCACACAAGAGGAAGGCGAAGTAACGTATTTTGAATAGGAAACTTGGATGAAGCTGTGAAGAACGACGAATATTCACATTTCATACACGACCAGGAGCCTAACCATGGAGTCTTATAGCGTTTCAGTTCAGGCAAAAATTACTCTTTGCGATTGAGGACGCTATGGCGTTCTGTCTGTAATTTTATTTATCTCGCACACACGGTAATTTAGTGTAAGTAGATACATTGAATTAAATTAAGGTTCATTGAATTAAATGATGCTGAATTATTTCAAATTAAAATAAAATATTATTTAAACTATGTAGGTACTAATACAAATAACTAGTATTTAACAAAAGATCGTATGGTTAAATAATTATGTATTAATAATTGGGGTACACATTTTATGAGATGGTGCGTTGAAGGTCGGGTGAGAAAAGCCCTCCCTCAGACTTAAGCTCGCCCGCACCAGACCCCTAAAACTAAAGCAAAGACTTAGGCATGTCTTAGTATATTAGATTTTCTATAGAAACTTGTAACGAGGCATATATTTAGGAGCTGTCAAAGTTTAGCGCGGACGTTGCTATAGCTTATCATTCGCAAAGCGGGATTTGACATTTTTGCCTGAGTTGAATCGCAATAAGACTTGATGGTTAGGCCCCAGGTCGTTTGGCCATTTCTCGGAACGGCGTCAAGGATAGACAGTTTCGGTTTCAACAACGCTGTATCCATAAAACTTTTGTTTCTGCTGCCAGGTAGGTACGTTTCGAGAAGCAATACTAAAACCTTTTTCTTGTATCTCTGTAATCCGTTAGTTCAATGGCTTTCTCACTTTTGTCGTTACGTATTCTTTTATCTGTTTCTGAGAACTTGTACTCAAAATGGGAAGCATTGATTGAAATGAAATGTTAATTGCTATCTCAAATAGATATCGTAGGTACATAGTTTGTTATCTCTATGTAGGTAAGTAATATATAGCATAATTCTAATAAAACAGTACCATAGGTTATGCTCTGTTCCCCACACCAGGACTTTATAGCCTGTATGACAGAGTTACAGGGATTCGCTACGGACTCTCCCACAAAACCAAACTAGATAATACATATCTAAGTTTGCATGTACATAGTACAGATAATGGTTGGACTGTTGAGAAAAATTTAACAAAATAATAGTAGCTTACGAAGTTACGGTCTAAAGTAAATAAATAAAATTGTATACTAAAAATAAAATTAGGTAGCACTAGTCAAAAGTAAATAAGTACCACCAATAAGATAAGTTTTGTAGATGTGAGTGTATGTTTAGGTGCGAGTGTGAGTTTTAACTTCAGTTTGTGAGACTGCAACTTCAAAGACTTATAGTTTTTTGTACATAGGTCGAATTTCTAGCTCACAACTATTTCCCAACATGGACATCCTCGGGTACATACTTAGTGAGGTCTTTGAGGATACCAAATAGGATGTAGTCAGAGGTCCAAACATTACATTCGTCACAAGCCCGCGTTTTTGCTAATTGGCATTCCTCGTGACAGGTATTAATCCCATCATTGGTTTAAGACTAGGTTCGAACACATGACCTCCGGATTGGAAGTCGATGTACCGCCCACTAGACAGACGGTGTAGACCATACCTGCAGTTGTAAACCCCGAGTTGTTAGAGGCTGCATCGGCATTTTTGGGACACATTAAAATTTAAGCTAAGTGGTAATTGCTATTGGAGAGTTAACAGAGTTGTGTTGGCCTAGTGGACGGTTCTCCGACTTCAGATCCAGAGTTCGTGGGTTCGAACTCGGTCGTGCACCTATTAATTTCGATGTATAATCGCATTAATACGTGCTCTAAAAGGCTAAGCAAAACATTGTGAGTTTGCCATCGATTAGTGTTCCAAAAAGCGGCGATTGTCTTGCAATCTGTCACGTGGAATGCTTACTACTTGCTAAACGCGGGCATGTGCCAAATGTAATGTTTGGACGGTCCTCTGACTACCCCCAATTTGGTGTCCTCAAAGACCTACTCACTGAGTATGATCTGAAGATGTCCATCATAGGTGTTTGTTTTTGTATATTTCTAAAACTACAACATAAGTCTAATTGACGACATCTGTGACGCTGTGAGCGAAAGCTGGCCTGAGACGCAGCTGGTTGCGGATTCGATTCCCGCTGCGGGACAAATGTGTGTATGATCTACAAAACATTTGTCTCGGGTCTGGGTATTTTCTATGTATAATATGTATATATTTATAAAAAAAAAATATAAGTAGTATATCAGTCATGTAGTTCCCATAATACAAGCTCTGCTTAGTTTGGGGCTAGATGATGATGTGTGAAAATGTCCAGCATTTTTTTTTTTTTTTTTTTTTTTTTTCTATTGGTATTCAAATTAATTGGTATTAAAAAAACGAGCCTCTGAATTTATATTATGTTGTTTTGATATCATTTTCTTTATCGTTTTTAAATAATGCGCAACAATACTCAATATATTTATTGCTTTCACATGGTAGGTACATTAATGGTGTTTATAGGTAGGTATCTCACATAGTCCTGTCTTAGTATAGCATCAGATAGCTACCTATCTGTTCCTACGCAGGACGAAGTTTTGTGTAAAGAAAAACTATACTGGTTATTCCACAAATCCTCCCTGAGAAATCCCCTTAGGGGGGAAAACTGAACTGTAATGTTAAAAAAGTTCAGAAATCCCTCTCATCATTTTTTCTTATTCCACTTTTCCCTTTTAAGAGAATTATCTCAGGGGGAAACAGAACCCTAACGTACGATAAAATAAGCAAAGCATCAAAGTATGTAGCATTTGGAATAAAATAATTAAGTAGGGTTAGTCATTTTTATTTTGTTATGATTTTCATTAGTCAAAAACTTACGTCACTTTTTATTTATTTTTAAGAAGGTGTGTTAGCTTCCTAGTCAGAATAATCGTTAAAATAATCGTGCTTGCTATAAAAAATAAAATGGAGTGATGACATTTTGTCATGTACCGTATCCATTAGACACCTGTGTGGCCGGACTCTTAACGTGCACTTGGCCACGCTTGATGGACTTTCAAAAGCACCCCTTTACACCCCACCCTTAATTCCAAACGCAATCCACTGATGCGTTAGCTTTAAATTACCTTTTAAATTACACCAAATGCTTCGAGTAAAATATATTTGCTTTGTTTTTCAGATGTGCGATGGAACATTCTGGAGTATTTCGATATCCTTCAAGAAAAAGCTGGAAAATTATGTGAGCCATACGACTTTTCTTTTTTGTTTGATAATAATTACCACAGACTAATAAAAAATTATATGTTTGTAAATTATTGTTCAAGTAGATTATACTGATTTTTAGATATGCGAATGAATATTCTGTTGATTATCATAATTTTAACTAATCAGGAAAACGCTGGATTATTATTTAAGCAATTCGGCGTTTTTGTTTTAATACAAATTACCAAAAAAATTAATTAAAAAAGGTCTATTTATATCTGTTGATGAAAACTATATAGGTAGTTATTTTTAGCTTGATTTCATTTCATTTTCTATTAATTAATAACAATAAAAGTTAAAGTCAATAGGTTTTTATTCATTGAAATCACAAGGTTGATAATAATATAGAAATATCAACTTAAAAACTACGTGAATAAACGCAGACCAAGCCTAAAATCATAGACTACTAGGATGCAAAGGAAGATAGAATATCTAGTTGTTTTTTTTTATGATCCTTTATCCAGCTATGATAATGTCTATGATAATGCCAACCGAACAAGGTGAACTCAATTTACAATCATGTTTAAAACTGAGCTAAACTAAACTAGACAAAATTAAAAATATAATAAGTACATACAAGTCACACAACTGTTAACATATTATAGTTTGAACTTTCTAGGAATTAAAATATTGTGAGCCCGGATGTTAGATTAGTTTATATAAGCAAACTAGGACTTCCTATGAAGAGCACATAAGCTACGCTGTAATGTACCGGTCTTTTTTATTGATAATATTGTGTGTAAAAAGTTTATAAGTTTAAAAAGTATCAATATGGTAAGTTTTTTTTATAGGGTTAGTGCTTATTTATATATGACTACACGCGCTACTCTAATCATATACATAACTCGTAAAGTTTTGTAAACAAAAGCAACGTAATTTCAAGATGAGTAATATTTTTAATTCATGTATTCATTAAAAGTGAAACATTATTCACGGTCTACTGGTTTCGTGTCAAGGCCTCGGCTCCCCTACCCTGGGCGTTCGTTGTGTGTTTTATAATATCTATGGTTGTTTACCACGTGGTATTTCTTTTTTAATAATAAATTATCGTAAGTCAGTTTTTCGTACTTATTATTAAATGCAAATTATTAGGTACTAAAACAATATACCTAGGTTGTAATTACATTGTCAGGAGGAAAGTTTAGAAACATGTGAATTTAATAATTTTACACAACACGCATGTAATATGTATGTAGCACACACATACACATATGTATGTCGCTTTCAGCGATAAGACAACTCATTGTGCATTTTTTTGTTGTTCTTTTATTATGTTTCTGTGTTTATACTGTAAATTGGTGTTATGCACAATAAAGAGTTTATCTATCTATCTATGTAGGTAGGTACAAGTATTCCTCGATAAGAAAAATAAACACGCTCACAACTGTAATCCTCATGATGGATATCCTTAGATACATACTCAGTAAGTAGATCGTTGAGTATACCATATAGAGTAGTCAGAGGCACGTCCAAACAACATACATTTGGCGGAAGTCCGCGTTTTGCAAGTAGTTAAATAAATAAATAATCTATTAAATGGCCATGTCAAAAATATTGTTTTGATTTGACTGGACGTCACTATTATATATGTATTGGGATAGCTTGAAGTCTTCTTACTTATTAAGTCTTAAAGTGAGCGACAAAAGTAAATAAAAAGTTTGATTCTTATTACTAAAGCATTACTGGAACTCGTAGGCTTTAGTTCAAATTATTACTACATTGAAGAAGATTCAGAGATTTCTTGGGTTGGTCACTACTTGCAATCTTAAGTTATAATTATATCTGTTAATCCCGTAGAAAGAGTATCTGATGATAACTCAAATTATTAATTTAGGTACTTATGTCTTTGACCGTCCCTGTTATTTTCTTTCATTTGTTTTATTATTTTTACGATGTGTAAAAACTAATTTTCGTTCATTTTATACTTAGTGCTATTTTTTATTTTATATTTCGTTGTTATTGTATCTGTTTTAATATGAATTAGTTTATCATATACATTGTGCTTTTTTTTTTTGTCATTCTCTCTTTTATAAATCATAAATGGAGGTGATAACCTTGTTAGGAAAATCATTCATAAATTCTTTACAAACCCATATAGATCTGAACCTACTCAATGATCAACCAACAAAGATTTAGAAACACGTTGTAGAGACGCTCATTGGTACTTAAAATGTTAATCTAATACACAAGGTTTACACATGCAACGGGATTGCCGTGACGAATGGCGAATGTTGACTACTTAGGGCTGTGGCGAATGACGCATGTGTGAACTGCACGCTCGTCACTCGAGCCTCCGCATGTGTGTGAACGTAGCTGATGATCTATGCTTAGTTTAACGTGTCAAAACGTTGACCGTATCGACAAGATTTCCATACAAAAATTGACGAAACGGTTATCGTTACGACAAGTTTTTAACGTAATTGTAACTCAGCATAGGCCCTCTGTTCCTGTCTTTTCGTACACAACGAGTGCTAAGACGAATGTCAACGCGCTTGGTTAAAGCCGGTATATGATTCTAGTAGGTCCGTAGGTAATTAATAATGTATAACCTACCAAAGTAAGTACCTAGTCAATCTTATAAGCTGCCCAGGTAGGTAATTAATTACATAACATGCACCATATGAACAGTTTAAATGAAATAAATAGGTATACACGAAACGGTCCACAGCATTCACAAAACCGGAAAGAAGCTAGCAGTGAGAGGCCACCCCAGGATTCGCAAGGTCTAGAGCCTTTGTATAGCACAAAACATTTCGATAAAACCTGTTTTGATTCCCACCGGGAGACGAGACCACGACAGTGAGTAGATATAGGGATATAGGATTTCCTGTGAATGTAGGTACAGGGGGTTTAGACAAATACTACAGCTGTGGAAATATTAAATTGTATGGAAATGATATTAGCTGTGGAAGTGTCACGTGACCGCTGCAAAGTTTTACCTTGACAAATTTGTGTTAGCGTGAAAGGAAAACTAAGCGTGAGGTATTTGTCTAAAACCCTGGTACAACCCTGGGCTGCAAACCCTACGTTAAAATATCGTATCCTACAATATTAAGGACCCGAATACTATATTGTGTTACTTGTTGTGTACAGTTCAGATGAATAAATGTACCTATTATTTCTTTATATATTTCTAAAAAAACGGCTTTTGCATGTAGGTACAGGATACGGTTACCAACTGCTATGTAATATACGACGACCTCTGTGGCCAAGTGGGCAAAGTTTGCGGGTTCGATTCCTGCCGCGGGACCAATGTTTGTAAGATCTGCAAACATTTGTCTCGGTCTGGGTGTTTTCTATAAATAATACGTATGTAAGAAAAAATGTAAGTCATGTAGTTCCCCATAACACAAGCTCTGCTTAGCTTGGACACAGATATTAATATAGCTTGGGGCTTGATGATGCTGTGTGAAAAATGTCCTGCGTTATTTTATATTTATATAGACAATACTAAGAGCAATATTTTAAGTATCTAAAAATATGTAAAAAATAGGTAGACAAGGTTTTTTATAAGCTCGAATATAGGTATCATATTTGATAACAAAAAAGTTATATTGTTATTAAAATGTTAAACAACACTTAAGGGAAATAGATAAAAAAAATTAAGAGGTTGAAGCTTTGTCACAGATATTAGGTATAAAAATCTTAAGTTGGTAGGTAACCCTTGGTACGATACTAGGTAAATGACGTAAGGTAGGTATGTACCTATTTAGAGTCTTTTTCATGGCAGTTTCACATCACAAAACAAATCCCGCGAACACAGAGCTTGTGTCCATGCCAAACATTTATTTGCGCCTCATTTTCCACTATTTGTCGTGCGTGAAAGGTGCTCTATTTCCTACCAACGTTTCACATAGGGTGCAAGATAGAAAAACAAGGAAGAAATCCCGTTATCCTCCAAGAACTGCACCAGATACTCAAAGAAAACAAACGGTTTTTAGCCAAATCCACCCACCGACTTCCCACAGCCTAATTTATAAGAACTAGTTTTATAATCTGTACAGAAGTGACAGTTTATTCCCAACTGTTCCCACGACTATAATATATCGGTTGATGGAATCAAAAATTATAGTAACAGACCATTTAGGGCTAGAACGTATTTTGTTGAGTTGCAACGTTCACTTATTGCGGGCGTTGGAGGCCGATGCAACTATTTTTTTTGTAGTTTGGGATGACGGTAGCGATCAAAAAGGTTATCAAATCTCGCGTCAATGCCATCATAACAATGATGACAATCATGGTGGATTGCCTACGCCACCGCGTCAGATGACCAGGGGTCTAGACAAATACCACTTTCTGTTGTCGTAACGCCTGCGGGCAGATTAATTTGTATGGAAATGACATTAGCTGTGGAAATGTCACGTGACAGCTGCCAAGTTTTACCTTGACAAATTCGCGTTAGCGTGAGAGGAAAGGTAAGCGTGAGGTATTTGTCTAGCCCCCCAGGCCGTAAGGGTACCGTCGTCTCATTACGAAAAGTTCAAACTAGAGTTCAACTCGAGTTCTGTCAGAGCCACTAAACCAAGGAGGTATACCTACCTACCTTATCGATAAAATAATATAATGGCAAAGCGACTAAGGTCTACAATTTAAATATAAAATAAAATCGCGTGGTGCCCATTTGAATTAAAAAACACTTCTAAACAATAAAAATACACATAATTTGCCAAAAGAAAGTAGGTTCTCAAAAAGAGGTTGTGTTATGTTATGATAGAAATAAACTGCCTCGGTGACGCATGGTTTTTAAATATCTTTTAATAAAGGTACCTACTTAAGTTATTTATGATCAAACCTCTTTTTGAAATGTGAAATAGACTGTCGGCTATTTTATTTTAACATTCAATTATAAACCTTGTTTGCTTTGTACAACAATTTGTCTTGAAAATCTGGATTAAAATCTCTAAAGGTGCCTCTTATAGATAGATAGATAGATAAAACACCTCTTCTGATTGTTATTTTAGTTATACTTCACTTAATAGGAAACAACTTTTGCCCTACAATTTTTGTAGTTCTGCTTTTTTTCCAGGTAAATAGGTTGTTAAAAATCAGCTGTCATAGGTCAATGACCTATACCTATGTTCATGTATTCAAACTTTGTGTAGGTACTTTGAGGAGGTAGGTATTAAGTCTAGGATGCAGCTGTTTAAAGCAAAAAATCATATCTAATTTTTTAAGCTAAAGTTAATCTATTTCATGGTTATAATCACCCCTTTTCCGCTTATTACCGTAATGAGTCCTACCTAGTCCGAAATCAAATAAATTGTAGCAGTAACAGCCGCACGCAGTAGACTGCACGTTTATATAATACGAATTACGAAACGAATGACACGCGGGATATACATAGTGTCGCCAACTGCTGCCTTTAGCCAATAGCTAGATATCATGCGAAAAGTTGCTAGAAGTGGTTAAAAATTTCTTAGTAGGTAACAATAAAACGGCAAATTATGACAACCATTGATTAATTAAACAAACACGAGAGTATTAAAAATGAGCAGACTATGTCTTATTATTGAAATGTACAATAATGTAAAAATGTAAACTAATCAATTCAAATACTTAGTTGAAGAGGAATTGAGGTTCAGTATTTTTCAATAGTGCTCAATTTTTGAAATACTTCTTTAGCCAAAATACAATTATAGCAGCATTGACTACTTTTTCTGAGAGAGTCTCTGATACAGAGAGAGTCTCTGATGCAGAGAGAGTCTCTGATATTGAGCTTAGGGTTATCTAACTCAATTGTCAAGACAAGGCAGAACAACACAGGTAGTAATTACGATTTGAATATTTTAACACTTTATTGCACATTTATAAAAAAATAACAATAGGCGGACTTAATGCTAAACGCATCTTTTACCAGCCAACTTAATTAGTTGTGATTGGCGGTAAGCGTGCTACAATTTAATCAACTAATAGATAGGTATGTACATTATTTTAAAAACCTAAGATAAGTGTTGGAGCAAAGAGGTAAAGCTCAGACATAGTGTAACCTCATGTCAGATATAAAACAATTGACGGAAAATTTTCAGTGTCACTAGAGATGAAAATTTTGCAATAACCAATTTCCAGTATCATAGTTTTATAAAGTGTTTTCTCATTTGATTTGTTTGTATATAATTCTTAAAATGATTATATAAAATGTTCTGCGTACTCTGCTGAGTTTCCTTCAACTAGGGCCCATGTTTAAGGAACCAACCAACTAGGCGTAGTGTCGCCAACAAGAGTGCCACGTTTAGTTTTTAGGCTTGGTTAAAACTACGTTCAAAAGTATTCACGTCATGTGAAAAGTAGCTAAAGAAATTTTGCTACAAGTTTCATAAAATTGTAGCAGCCTGACATAAAAAAATAGCTAAATCTAGCTAAGTTGGCATCAGTGGGTATACATACGTAGTATCTCTAACTAGTCTGTGGGGATATGGCGTGGTAGCGAATGTGGCGATTAGAAATCTGCATCTAGTCATGGTAGCACACTGTTTGAAAACGAGGATCGTGCGAGGGGCTCAGTTTTACAACTGAGCCAGCACACTGTGGTACCACAATTGAGGCGAGGCTGCGAGGCAGTTTCTGAACGTAGTTGAGTGAGGCAGTCTTGGGAATACAGAGTGCACTGTGCGTGTTGTGTGGTATAGAGTGGAGTGCTATGTGCGAGCCAACACGATCTTTCCTCGCGGCTCGGCTCGGATTGTGCAACTGTGTTAGTGTGCAGGTGTGCTACCTCGTCTAAACGAAAAGATTGAGGCCTCGTTTCGAGAAAGTGTGTAGCTTCAAATTTTTTTTTTTTTTAAATAATGCTGGACATTTTCACACAGCATCATCTAGCCCCAAACTAAGCAGAGCTTGTATTATGGGAACTACATGACTGATAAACTACATATATATTTTTTTTTTGTAAATACATACATATTATACATAGAAAACACCCAGACCCGAGACAAATATTTGCAGATACAAACATTGGTCCCGTGGCGGGAATTGAACCCGCAACCTTCTGCGTCTCAGGCGGGCCTTCGCCCACTGCGCCACAGAGGTCGTCAATTGTGGTGCCACACGTGCTGAGGACCCACCAGCATCATAATAGCCTGCGATCATGTAGGCAGGCAGTACCGCAATGATCGTGGCAATCATAGCCGATCGTCAAGAGGATAAAAGGGTCAAAAAGGAACCCACACACGGGGCCGAATATGTCAAAGCCGAGTGTATAAATAAAATAAATATGAAATTTTCGTGGATTTATTTCGGTTTAATCAACTAAAAATATAAATAAACAATAATTTAGCACCTATACAATTCATGAGCATGATTTTAAACTTACAGATAAAAAACTAAGTTTAAGAAAATGATTGGTGTAAGAAGAAACATGTTTTTTCTTAAATTAAATCTTAAGTAGACATGAAAACAACTGTTAGATCATGAAAAAACAAATAAACTTTCATCTTAAAGCTACATATATAATTTTGATTTGATGGTTTAGCCATGATGAAAGAACATTAACAAAACAATATTATATACAAGGCGTGCGTGCATGGAATAGTTGGAAGGGGGAGGCCTCGTCGAATGACTCAAAATGGAGATGTTCTGGAGAAAGGCCAAGTCAAGAGTAAACCGACTCATCTCCAGACTAGACAAAAACTCTCTCCCTTCAGTCACATATAAAATTGTTCCTTTGGTCTATTGCTCTGAGGTGAAGAACCTTGGCATCATCATGACCGAAAACCTATCCTGGGAGCAGCATATTACCGAAGTCAGCAGGAAAATGTATGGTTCAATGCATGCTCTGACATGCATGCAAAATTTCCTCCCATTCTCTGCTAAACCCACTCTTAATAAATAAATAACAAAGAAATAAATAAATGCTGGACATTTTTACACAGCATCATCTAGCCCCAAAGTAAGCAGAGCTTGTGTTATGGGAACATAACTGATATACTACTTACATAATTTTTTTTTTAATAATATTCAGTCTCAGCGATTAGTTTGTTATTTGCTCTGTTTGAATTTGCAAGCAAAATACACTGTGATGTACTATAAAATGTTATCTATTTCTATTTATTTACCAATCATGTTGTAAAAAGGCTAAGTTCCTGACATGTTGGATTCAGCCATTTTGGACTAAAGCAATGCATAAGTTCGAGTTTATCTTCAGTTAAAAGATTGGTTCCCGCCATGTTGAATTACGCCATTTTGGACCGAGGTTCAAGTACATCTTCAGTCATTCTCGCCATGTTGGATTCAGCCATTTTGGACCAAGGTTCAAGTTCATCTTCAGTCATTCTCGCCATGTTGTATTTCGCCATTTTGGACCAAATATAGCGATCAGGTTCACAAATGTTCAACTTCATCTTCAATTTTTTAATTTTACATTTACTTTAATTTTTTAATTTTACATTTGCTTTTGCATTTACTATGTTCAACAATCGTCAATACGAAAATTCGCCATCCCTTCCATGACCTGACTATGACTAGCCTGGTTATAAGACTCGTTCACAACGTATCGTCTAGTGGTCCGCATCCTAGCCGCGGCAACGCTGTCAAAAACCCACTTAGAGCTGACTTCACCGTTCGCCACGCCAATCTTTATATCGAACTCGTTCCCGCCGTTTTGTACAACGCCATAGCGTATTTCGCCATTTTGCGTTACTAAAGCATGCTGCGTGCGTTGCGTCAAAGGTTGCGTCCGTTTTTGCGTATTTCCGAGCAATCTGTTTAGTTGTGTGAGGCCATGTCCATGTTGTATTCTGCCACCTCGTGTTCCGCCGTCTTGGTTTTCGCCATCTTGTAGTCCGCCATTTTGTGCCCTGCTATTTAGTACTACAGCACCGCATAGGTTCAGCAGTTGGATGGCTGCGTCCCGCTGCTCGGCCGATGAAGCTACGAAGACGCGCATGCCGCAGAATACGTCGTAAGCGTAGTCGGAGCGTAGCTTCACGAGCGCCGTCCTTTCTACGCGGGCTTTCTGTAATGAAATGAACTATTTTAAAATAAAAGAGAAATTATAAGTCAAGCCACACATTTCTTTATTGGCCACGTGATCAAACTTCTCATTTTATAACTAAGCAACGGGAAAATGAGATAAACTAATTCTGATAAACTAAACTAAATATTCTATAGAAAACGTCAAGTAAAGATCAACAATTATCCCCGTCTTGGATATGATACGTTATTAGGTTTTTTTTTATCACCACTCAGAAAAGGAGGATTGCTATTCGAACTTTATCAACAAACTTGGGTTCAAAATAAATAAAACCGACCGGTTAGTCAGTTAATTAATATTTTAGAAGTTTATTTACTGCTTGAATGTATGTTACAAATTTAGATGCTAAAAAATAACCACCATGCTGAGTTGTATTCAGAGTGGCTTACATAGAAGATAACTAGTGGCTAAGATAGTATCATACAGACGTTAATTAAATAAAAAATAAAATAAAAGGACATTTATTTACTTACACTTAAACAAACATACCTAGCCTAAGTACAATGTAATAAGTAGGCATTTAGAATAGTAGGTATAGTGAGAAGGTATGTCTGTCTGTAAGTAAAAAGGTCGAGGACTCAGCCACGCTGATTTCAGCCTCGTCTACTGATTGTGGCTGACTTTAGAAGGAAATGTAGATTTTTAGAGGCGAATAATGCTATTAAAAAGAAGTCTGTTTAATTAGCACCCAATATAAAATAGCTTTCAATTTAAAATATTTTTTTTAACTATTAAAGTATCAAACAAGCATACGGCCGACCTGTTATGGTTACCGTAACCTATGGAAGTTTGCAACACCAGAGGTAACATTCGGGCGATGCCGACCCTGAGATATTAGTGAAGTTTTAAAAATTTCACCGGCACCTTCAAACCAGAACACAGCAATGTAAACGATAAGTATTTTTGTTCTTAAAAACGAGATATTTTTGTTTTTCGCGATTCTTTCTATTTGCGTTTGAGAGCACTTACATTGCATACTCAAATATTCGCGTGTTGAAATTGATGCACGACGGGATTAGAACAGACATTCGGATCGAAAGTCAGGGAATACCACTAGTGCAGTCATGTGTATTTACAAAATAAATGTATACTGGGTGTAATAAGACTACTCCCGAAAACTTCGGGGAGTGAAAGTATGGAAGTGTAAAGTGAAAGTGAAATGTATGGAACAGCTGTTTTTTTTGGCGTTCACAGAAAAGTTGTTTGTATTGATGGGTACTTTCACCTCCCGAAGTTTTCGGGAGTAGTCTTTCTACACCCTGTATTATGATAATCAAAAGTATTATCAGTCATAGTAGTTCACATAACATAAGCTCTGCTTACTTTGCGGCTAGATGATGGTCTGTAAAACTCGACAGCATTATTTATATACTTTCTAGCTTCTGCCCACGGCTTCACCCGCGTGGTACCCACTTAAAAAGTATCCTATATGTTATTCTGATATATAAGCGATATTACTGTAAAGTTTCATCGGAATCCGTTCAGTAGTTTTTGCGTGAAAGAGTAACAAACATCCATCCCCACAAACATTCACGTTTATAATATTAGTAGGATAAAAAAAGAAGATCACCTGCGATATCTTCTTGAGATGCGGCACCTCGTACCCTGAATGATGCAACCACCTCCCCTGCGCCGCGCTCCCCCGCGCCCAGCCCGCGCGCAGCACGCGGCACCCGCGCGCCGCGCCGCACAGCGCCGCCGCCGTGCGCGCTCTCAACACCGAGCTACGGTCAATCACACGAGACATGTCTTCTTGAGATAGGGCTGTGATGCCTGGAAAATATATAAATAATGCTGGTCATTTTTCACACAGCATCAACTAACCCCAACTGAGCAGAGTTTGTGTTATGTTATGTTATATATGTCGCCGGCGGCGCGCTGCTGATTATTGTTCGGCGGCGGCGTGTCTGTTTTTTTAAAGTAAACACTAATTGAACCTGATGTTGCCGGTCCCGAGCCCAGATGAGAAACGAAGAGGGTTGGACGAGGCGAAAAACGAGCAAACCATCAAACAAAAGTAAAACCAAAGATCGGCCACAATGATCCCGAACAAGATGGTCTATCTTGGTGAGCTTAAGAGAGGGGATTATCCTTAAAAAGTCCACTGTCGAAGGACACGAGAACCCACCACAAGTAATTTCCCACGAAACCATTATGATTTATGTTCTCTAGAGATGCGAAAACGTTGGAAGATCCAACTAATAATCAGCATCACCCGGTTCCAGGGCCGAGTGGTGGGAAATAGCTTCCCATAAGGTTGTACGCCAGGACTAGGAAGGAAGAAATACTACTGGCACAAATACCAATAAACTCGCCGTCCGGAAAAAAACATCGTATTGGCACATGGAACGTCAGAGGAGTGTTTCACCCAGGGAAACAGACCATTGTAAAAAGAGAGGCTAATAACACCAGCTCTCAATACTCGGCCTTGGTGAAACGCACATGCGTGGACAAGGTCATTTTACCACAGATACAAGAGCCACACTTTACTTCTCGGGATGCGAAGACCTTAGCGCAAACGGTGTCTGTATCCATCAGGATACCGACACCGATCTTAGAAGAGCCCAATTAAAACATACTAGCGTACAACCCAGTATCAGAGTTTCCCGTCGAGCGTGGTCGCAGAGGGTGCTCATGAGGAAGGACCTCTAAACGGTCAACAAAACGTCAGCAGAAGAATGTAAAGTACGTGACATACCCGTAATAATATCCTAAAATGATACCAAACAATGATAGTATCAATTCTGTAAGACAGCTTACTGAGAAATTGAATGAATTTAACACACCTTTAGTAATGTGCTTTATAGAATACAGCAAAGCCATTGACTGTATGGATCGGAGCTGTATACAGTCTTATAGAAGCTTGGAGTTCCGCAACATCTTACGTCACTACTGCAATCGCTGTATTATTTTAACAGCCACGGAATTGTCAGAGTGGACAAAGCATTATCAAAACCCTTCAAGTTCAGGATAGGAGTATGGCAAGGCTGCATACTGTCACCCATTCTGTTTAACATCTACGGGGAGTAAATAATGCGGAAGAATTGCGAAAATTGGGTCGGTGGCATTACTATTGGAGGTACTAAAATAACAAACTTATGCTATACCGACGACACCACCTTATTCTCAGTTAGTAATGCGAAGATGTTCACGCTCTTGAATAGGATGGAGAAAATCAGCAGTAAACTCGGACTTTCCGTAAACAGGGCTAAAACTTAAGTCATACTGATTGAGTCGCCGACTGGGCGCAACTATCCCGCATGCGCATTTCGGCACTGCGAAGCCCACTGACCAATCACGCGCTTTTATGCGGTGTATGTGACCGTATAAGCTAAATCCCACGCCGCGTACAAATGACGGCGGCGGCGTCGCTCGGCGCGGCGCTCATGTCTATGACAATTACTACTTATTTAACAACGTCTCAATTAAATAACGCTAAGTCTAAAAATACATAGTACGATCAGAAACGAGAGTAGATTTTTTTTTGTTCAAATACACAATACATTTTTAATTACGCGCCGTATCTAAAAATAAAAATAAAAACTCCTGGACATTTCCGCGCGGTATGAACGTCACTGAAAAGTTTCAATAGTTATAATGTAACGTTTGGACGTGCCTCTGACTCCCACTATGTTATAAGATGTGTATACATATTGCTCGAAAAATATTTTCTTTATTATTCTATGTATGTAAATACTAATACTCATTAGCATTTATTAACCGTAGAAACTACATAGCACACTTTGTTTTGTCAAATAGTTTAAATTTAATTCTATAGGTATACTAACTCTGGTTACAAGCCATTAAAACAGACAAGCCCTAGTGATTTAAGAAGTGTTAGGGTCAAATAAATTTTAAGTAATTTATAAAATAAATTATGTTCATGTCACACAAAATGTTTGGCGTAACTCACCAGTGATTCCATCATAATCAGCAGGCGGCTGGTGGAACGATCCCAGAAGCACGTGTGTCGTTCGTTTGTTTACACACTTCTGAATTCGTCCCTTTAGTTTCAAAATGGCGGCCGTCACCTCGCTCCGTTCCGTTCTGGACATGCCGGTCAAAACCTGCAAGAAAACAGAATGAGCATTAAATAAAAATAAGGTGTTCCTTATAAAGAAACGGCCAACAGTCACACACAAACTTCTGACTCCACTGTGTCGTGGGTATCAGGAACTAAGAGTATCACAACACGGAGGCTAGGAACAAATATCACAAGGCAATAACACCGTCCTATTATGTAACGCTATCTTTACGTAAGTAAATGTATATGTCTTTGCCACTATCGCTCTTAAGCGATAAGACCGCCCGTTATACTTTTAGCTGTGTGAAGTTTTTGTTTTTGTAAATCTCTTGTGTACAATAAAGTATTTTTATTCATTCATTCTTCATTGTGTCATCGGATTTCTTGATCACCCTGCGTTGGTGGGCTGACGATCGAAAGAATTCGTATCGAGGGATCACATTCGATATTTTCTTAATAGACAGACAAACAAACTTAGCCTTCACCGAATTAATCGACCTCCTTAACAAATCGTCAACTTTTTACACAGAGCCTTTTCCTTCAACCAATAGATTATATGGCACTTGTCAAAATAACACAAGATTGTCGCACGAAATTGCAAAATATTTCTAGAAAATAAACGATCCTATTAGTATTATCTACTAGCTTCTGCCCACGGCTTCGCCAGCGTGGTACCCGGATAAAAGTAGCCTATGTGTTATTCGGATGTATAAACTATATTACTGTAAAGTTTCATCAAAATCCGTTCAGTAATTTTTACGTGAAAGAGTAACATACATATATCCATCCTCACAAACTTTCGCATTTATTTAATAGTAGTAGGATAGCGTGTCAGCTAGCTGCTCGCCCGCAATGTCACTTCTACTTACGATACGCGGAGTGTGGTGGGGGGGCGCTGGTCTGAGGGTGGCTCCGCTGTAGGCTGCTAGGAACCTCTCGCGTGTCAGCTAGCTGCTCGCCCGCAATGTCACTTCTACTTACGATACGCGGAGTGTGGTGGGGGGGCGCTGGTCTGAGGGTGGCTCCGCTGTAGGCTGCTAGGAACCTCTCGCGTGTCAGCTAGCTGCTCGCCCGCAATGTCACTTCTAGTTACGATACGCGGAGTGTGGTGGGGGGGCGCTGGTCTGAGGGTGGCTCCGCTGTAGGCTGCTAGGAACCTCTCGCGTGTCAGCTAGCTGCTCGCCCGCAATGTCACTTCTACTTACGATACGCGGAGTGTGGTGTGGGGGCGCTGGTCTGAGGGTGGCTCCGCTGCAGGCTGCTAGGAACCTCTCGCGTGTCAGCTAGCTGCTCGCCCGCAATGTCACTTCTACTTACGATACGCGGAGTGTGGTGGGGGGGCGCTGGTCTGAGGGTGGCTCCGCTGTAGGCTGCTAGGAACCTCTCGCGTGTCAGCTAGCTGCTCGCCCGCAATGTCACTTCTACTTACGATACGCGGAGTGTGGTGGGGGGGCGCTGGTCTGAGGGTGGCTCCGCTGCAGGCTGCTAGGAACCTCTCGCGTGTCAGCTAGCTGCTCGCCCGCATTGCCACCTCTACTTACGATACGCGGAGTGTGGTGGGGGGGCGCTGGTTTAAGGGTGGCTCCGCTGCAGGCTGCTAGGAACCTCTTGGCCATGCGTTCGGCGCGCGCTAGTTCTTTCCGGTCGCACTGCGGCTTCGGCTTCGGCCTCGCTTGTTTCGTCAGCTTCGGTTTCGGGATGTTCGGCCGAGTGTTTTCGTCTGCAATTAGGTATACAAATTAGCTTTTATTTTCTTTTAAATGATTCCGGTTTACTGCTGGGCAAATGACCTCCTTTCCCTTCCATCTTTCCATAACTCAACGATCTCGATGGCGCAAGAAGCCGGCTGCGACGAAAGAGGTGCGCGTTTGATTCTTGCTGCGTGACAAACGTTTGAGGTTCTCTAGATATTTGTTCCAGGTCCGGGTATTGTGGTAACACAGTATTCGTAGTTCCTGATAACTACGTTACGGGGAAACCTTGGCGTCAGGATTATTACCTGACTAAGACTATTGGACTATCTTTTGTTCTTTACTGTTTTTTCTTGTAATTTCTACTTATCGAATATAAGAAGAAATGACTTTGTATATGGTGAACGAAGAATCTATCTGGTTTATTTATTTGATAGCTCGTAGAACCGACAATGTAGAAGGTTCTCGAACGGCGACCACCAACCTTCCTCGTCTGAAGATCCTTCCATCTCCGCCTCCTTATTCGTGAAGAGTTTCCTGCGTGACTTGGCGACGGGTTTCGGACTCAATGTTTCCGACACCTTCGGTAAGAGGCGACGGGGCGCGGTGTTCACACGCCTCTCTACATCTGTAAAGAAATACACAGTTTTTCAGAAACTAGCTGAGCCATGGCCGCTCTTGCTATTACTTCATTTGCTCGGCTCCTAAGGGTCGCTGCGTGATGTTAAATAGCCTATAACCTTTCTCATGAATTAGGATATCAAATGCAAAAAGTTTTTTCTTTAACTTTATTATTAGTATAGATCACAGGTTCTCAAACTTATTTTTCCCACCGCCTACTTTGAGAATAAAAAAAATCCTAGCGCTCCCCAAAGTTTTAAACATAACAACCTGTGATTTCCCTCTAGATTGCTTTAGTGTTCCCAATATCTTCTAGAGCTTTCTACCGGCTCCCTGAAGGCCTTCAGCGCCCACAAGGGGGCGTTATACCCCACTTTGAGAGACAGTGGTATAGATTAATACACATTATATAGGAAGACAGCGTAGAGGCAACGTTGGTGTGACCGGCTAAAAGGTGTCGAGAAGTGTGCTGCAGTGCTCTTTGCCCACGGCTTTGCCCGCGTGGCAAATGCTATTTTGCCTTACAAGTTGATTTTAAATAATGCTTAAAATGTATCCGAATAAAAAGCCGATAAAACTTAGATCGTTAAGGCAGCGTTCGTGAGAAACTCATTCGCTCGACTTACGTTGCAAAATTTGTTCTCCACGAAAAGCTTTTATAATTTAACGGGATAATAAACAGCCTATGTCCACTCTCAAGGTACAAATCCCTACAATACAAGCTCTGCTTAGTTTGGGGCTAGATGATGTGTGAAAAAAATCCAGTATTATTTATTTATTTAATAATATCCTAAAATAAGAGAATCAGCCAGATTATTTTGCCTTGCAAGATGATTTTAAAGATACTTACTCACAGAAAACCGACTACGTACATACATCCTACTAATATTATAAACGCGAAAGTTTGTGAGGATTGATGTTTGTTACTCTTTCACGCAAAACCTACTGAACGGATTTTGATGAAACTTTACAGTAATATAGCTTATACATCAGAATAACACATAGGCTACTTTTTATCCGGGTACCACGCGGGCAAAGCCGTGGAACAAGCTAGTAGATAATACTAGTACGATCGCTTATCTTCTAGAAATATTTTGCAATTTCGTGCGACAATCTTGTGTTATTTTGACAAGTGCCATATAGTCTATTGGTTGAAGGAAAAGGCTCTGTGTAAAAAGTTGACGATTTGTTAAGGAGGTCGATTAATTCGGTGAAGGCTAAGTTTGTTTGTCTGTCTATTAAGAAAATATCGAATGTGATCCCTCGATACGAATGCTTTCGATCGTCAGCCCACCAACGCAGGGTGATCAAGAAATCCGATGACACAATGAAGAATGAATGAATAAAAATACTTTATTGTACACAAGATATTTACAAAAACAAAAACTTCACACAGCTAAAAGTATAACGGGCGGTCTTATCGCTTAAGAGTGATAGTGGCAAATACATATACATTTCCTTACGTAACGGGTGAAAATAATTAAAAACTTACCGGTGGAAATATCTTTCGATGTATCCCTGGATATATCTTTCGACGTATCCCTGGATGTATCCTTCGATGTATCCCTGGATGTATCTTTCGATGTATCCCTGGATGTATCATGAGATGTATCTTGCGATGTATCCAGACTGGTGTCTTGTTCCGTCTCGCTGGATATCCTGAGACGAGGTATCTTCTCCTTTTCTTCGCTATCCGTCAGCAGGTCTACCAGTAGTAGGTTATCTGCCTCAGCTTTTTTCTTAAAAAAAGAGTTTTCAAAATATTCAACAGATATGGGTGTCTAGACAAATATCTCACGCTTACTTTTCCCTTCACGCTAACGCAAACCGTCAAGATAAAACTTGGCAACAGTCACGTGACACTTTCACAGCTAATGTCATTCCCATACAATTCAATCTTTCCAGAGGCGTTAACGCCAACAGAAAGTGGTATTTGTCTAGACACCCTAGCATTTCACAATATGTATGTATCTCAATCAATCGGGTCGTCAGCAGCTACGTTTTTTTCTTCTTCGAGCTGCGGGTAAGGGCCTCTAGCTGGCACTATTTGCCCTAGCTTCAATTCTGGAGGCAAAAAACTTCAGGCCACGGGGAGTTGCCAAGATGCCTTCCTGGTTTCAGGTGAGCTGCGGGTAAGGGCCTCTAGTCGGCACTATTTGCCCTAGCTTCAAATCTGAAGGCAAAAACTTCCAGGCCACGGGGAGTTGCCCAGATGCCTTCCTGGCTTCAGGTGAGCTGCGGGTAAGGGCCTCTAGTTGGCACTATTTGCCCTAGCTTCAAATCTGGAGGCAAAAACTTCAGGCCACGGGGAGTTGCCCAGATGCCTTCCTGGCTTCAGGTGACCTGCAGGTAAGGGCTTCTAGCTGGCACTATTTGCCCTAGCTTCAAATCTAGAGGCAAAAAACTTCAGGCCACGGGGAGTTGCCCAGATGCCTTCCTGGCTTCAGGTGACCTGCGGGTAAGGGCTTCTAGCTGGCACTATTTGCCCTAGCTTCAAATCTAGAGGCAAAAAACTTCAGGCCACGGGGAGTTGCCCAGATGCCTTCCTGGCTTCAGGTGAGCTGCGGGTAAGGGCCTCTAGCTGGCATTATTTGCCCTAGCTTCAATTCTGGAGGCAAAAACTTCCAGGCCACGGGGAGTTGCCCAGATGCCTTCCTGGCTTCAGGTGGTATGTATCTAATACAGTGTTTTCATAAACGTCATTCGCGCATGAATGTAATCTACTTAGTACTAATCTGTGACGGAATATGTATGTGTATTCCGCCACAGATTAGTACTAAGCAGTTACATTTGTAAGCGAATGACGCATATGTAAACGCGGTATAGTATATTTTTGGATTATTTAAGTAACAATAACAGTTACAAGCAATAATAATAGATTATTATTATTGCTTGTAACTTTTTCTATAATGTATATAATTATTATGTACGCAGTTTCCTAATCTTTTTTTATATTCTTCATTACACAAAGGTTAGCTGGAAGAATATTATAATTAGCATTAAATATAACAACCTATGTACTTGTTTATCTGGTGCAATAAGGTATTTTCTATCTTTCCTATGTTAACTGGCTACCGGTCATATTGTAAAGTAGCCTGGGCCACAACGGCTCTCGTAAACGGGCTAGATTTGTGGCAATTTCTTGCTGCAATTATTGTATAGGTGCATCTCTTTACACTTTATTTTCTGTGCAACGGCGATACATTTTTTTAATCTTCTATTGTCTCTTCAGCCATAATCAGATATTATCTGAGGTATGTTTGGTTGCGATTCCTTGAAATAGCACCATAAATGGGTCGAAACTACTTAGTATCTCTGATCTAGTTCCAGTATTTGCGGGTTATTCCCGTTGTCCCCCGATCTTCGGCCCATCGTGGGCGTGATACATTATCTTAACCTTATAATTACTTATATATGGAAATACTAGCTTCTGCCCACGGCTTCGCCCGCGTAGTACCCGGATAAAAAGTAGCGTATGTGTTATTCTGATTAAGCTATATTACTGTAAAGTTTCATCAAAATCCGTTCAGTAGTTTTTGCGTTAAAGAGTAACAAACATCCTCACAAACTTTCGCGTTTATAGTAGGATTTTCTGTTTTTTCTTATTGAATTTGATTAAATAAATGCATGATTTTCATATTATCCTACGGCTATACAGTTGCAGAAAGAAAATGCCACAAAGCTAGCCCGTTTATGACCGCTTACTCACAAGCATTTGCCTGAGCGTAGCCGGCGATGGCAGGTCCGAAGCCCTGGTGGCCGCGGGGAAGGCCCGCTCCGGCAGCCGGGCGGAGGCCGCCGCGCAGGCCTCCACCCACAGCGGGGACACCAGGGCGGAGGCCAAGGCCCGCGCGCGAGCTCTAGTACTGCGGCACCCACCTGTCGTAGTAAAAACACATTTTTTAAAATAAAAAAACCCCTACTAATGTATTCCATCTTGTATTGTAGCGCTCCCTAGTGGCTTGTGACGATAAACCTACATAATATTAGAACCATCCTTGAAGTCATACTGTATGATTCATACATAGAGTAGACAGTCTCAAGAGATGCAATGTTTGATAATTTTCTAGGAAAAAATTCTGTCAACTGTCAGAATTTTTGCGAGTCCCGCCACGCCTGCTGTGCTCTGATTGGTCGAAACTGTAGTTTCAACCACTCAGAGCATAGCATGCAATATGACGCAATGTTAATACCAATATCCGCGTTTGCCAACATCAGTCCTAAAATACTGATGTGTTGACAGAACAGTGTGGTTCAATATGACGCCTCTCGGGGTTAACTGCTTGCCTGGATTCATACAAATGGCTGCTAAAAACTGAATTTCTAATCGTATAAAGGGGTTTCGGAGATAAATGTTAACAGACAATCAAATAACGCATATAATAGCTCCTTACATCGCGGGTAAGAACACAATTTAATTTTTTATCATAAAACAACTATATACATAAAAAAAAACATGTTCTCACAACTGCATTGCCCGAGTTGAGACATTCTCAGTTACATACTCAGTACATCTTTAAGAATACCAAGTAGGGGGTGATCAGAGGCACGTCCAAACATTACGTTTTGGCACCCGCGTTTTGCAAGTAGCTAGCATTCCACGTGACAGTATGCAAGCCCACCGCACATATAACAACATCCAACAAAAAATCTGCAAAAGGCATTCAGGGTTTCAAGGGTTTCATCAAAATCCGTTCAGTAGTTTTTGCGTGAAAGAGTAACAAACATCCATTCTCACAAACTTTCGCGTTTATAATATTAGTAGGATTATTATTAGTAGGTCTATTATTAATAAAAAACACAGTGTTTCTTGCAGAAACAGACTAACCTTGTGCCCAGATGAGGTGTGTGATGAGGGGGCTCCACGCCGGCATGACCGAAGCCCCGAGCGCGGTCAGCGCGGCCCGCAACGGTAACGCGCGGCCTTCGCTGCCCACTTCTACCAACGCGACCACGCCACGCAAAGCGTCCGCAGCTGAACGCGAGTCCGATTGCTGGAAACAATAATTAATAATTATAAACTATTAAACTCAAGTATTAAATGTGCGCCAGCTATTTATAAAAAATATTGTCCTTAAGCAACACAAGTTTCCTCAGCGAACCGATAATATAGCCAGTGGAAGAGCTCACAATGCTTTCACGGTTCCTGCATGCAGGACATTATTTGCTCAACGTTTTTTGTACTTCTTGGCACCCTTTCTGTATAACCGCATCAAGTTATTCCATTGAGAAATAAATCTTAATTTATTTGTGCACAAACTATAGAAACATTATTGCACCAGTTAAACTATGATCACACCGAAAATTTACTTTACATCATTAAATAACTAATAAATAAATATTCAAGTTGTTTTTTTTTATATACAAATATACCCATAATACTATAGTTTTTTTTTAAATAGATTTATTTATTTAGTGTTAATTTAAGCATAGTATAATTTTATTGATAGTTTAAATCTAGTGATGTATTTAGTTATATTTTACATAGTCGGAATGCATACATAGATGCTTGATTGCTCTATTTATACGTAGCCCTGCATAGGAGGTTGAAACATGAACCCTGCCCTTACACAGTTAGATCTAGCATGGAGGGTACAGTTTTGTAACTACCTATTAAAATAACAACCTAGTCATATAAATAAAAAATATTTAGAATACAGCTATTTTGTTTCTCTGTTAAGGTTGCTAGTTTATAAGTTAAACTGTATTAGCAAGCTAAATGACCTGCCAACTGCCACTCCTATTGTGTTATATCTAAACGTGGGTACTTGTCAAACCTTCTTACAACAAAAGGTTGACTAAGTAGAGGGTAGTTTAATAAAATCAGTTCTGAATTACATGTGTTCTGCTACATTATACATATTTTCCAAAATATGGTGTTTTACTAAACATTATAAATTGCAAGCTATGCTTGGGACTTTAGTTCTTCTGCAGATTTCCTTGTCAGCCTTGATGACATCACCTATATTAAGCACCCATTTGGTGACCCATATACAGTGGTGGTTATATAATTAGAAACACTTAGTCACTTGGTAGTCTTTTAATGTAACCAACATTATTAATTCAATTAATTGGAGGTAATAGTTTAATTTACGAAATCACAATGTACATTTATATCTCTGGGATAATAATAAGCAATAACATTCAGACAACCAATACAATAATTATAAAAAAAAAAAAAAACATAAGTATCAATCAATATTCTTAGTACTGGCAGTCGGACAACTAATTAGAAACAAAGTATGACTAGGTTCTAAAATTGAATTTTAAAACTAAAATTCACCTTTCGGAATGAAAACGCATTATGCATATTGCCGCCTTTTCTTACTCATTCGGATTTGTTACCTTTTGTCAGATTTAATTATTAAAAATGGGTAAAAACAAGAGCTGTGATGCAGCAACAAGAAAAATTATAGTAAACTTTCATTTTAAACGAAAATGGTCTTACAGAAAGATCGCCGATCATTTAGAGTGTTCCGTAAAGATGGTATTTAACGCCATTGCACATCACAAAAAACATGGAACATCCGATAAGGTGCCTAGAAAAGTTCGGCCAAGGAAGACCACCGTTCAAGAAGACAGGCTTATGATTCGTTTGGCTAAGACAGATCCCTTTAAAGGTTCTAATGTTATACGAAAAGAAGTATTTTCACAAGACGACCCTCGAAACGTGTCCGCAAGACTAGTCCGTAGGCGGTTGGATGAAGGAAATTTGTATGGAAGACTTGCTAGGAAAGTGCCACTTCTCACCAGGCGACACAGAGAAAATCGTCTAGCCTTCGCTAGAAAATATGCCAGTTGGACTGTTGATCAATGGAGAAAAGTTTTGTTTTCAGATGAAACTAAAGTAAATTTGGTAAATTCCGACGGAAAACGATACGTACGGCGACCAATCAACGAGGCTTTGAATAACAAGTACACTATAAAAACAGTTAAGCACGGCGGTAGAAATGTTAAAGTATGGGGATGCTTTTCCGGAAATGGAGTTGGTCCCGTGAGAAAGATTGAAGGGCTGATGGATCAGTTTCAATACAAAAAAATCTTGGAGGAGACAATGATCCCATATTCAGATGATTTGCCAGTGAATTAGATTTTTCAGCACGATAATGATCCAAAGCATACAGCAAACAGCGTTAAAGCGTTTCTCAGACAACAATTGGTGACAGTGTTAGAGTGGCCTGCTAATAGTCCGGATTTAAATCCGATAGAGAATTTGTGGCACACTGTGAAGAAAACATTGTCGGATGAGCATATCACCAATATCAACCAACTTTACGACGCATTTGTAGAAGCTTGGAGATGTATTCCTTTGGAAACGTGTGAAAAACTTATAGAATCAATGCCACGTCGTTGTAAAGCTGTAATCGACAACAGAGGGTACCCTACCAAGTACTAACAGTACTAATCGGTTTTGGATGTAGTATTCATAGTATTATTCAAATTAAATGTGGTTTTGTTCACTTAGTTATTGTTTATATTGTTGTTTTTTTTTGTTTCTAATTAGTTGTCCACTTTAGTCCATGTATTTTAATAGACTTTTTATTAAAATGTTATATTTTTATATCAAAATTGTTGTTTGTTATTACTAAACTCGTATAGTAATACTTTAAAAGAACCGATACATCCATATAAATACGTAGGAGCCCTCTATGGCACGTTAAAAATTAGTTATGATGTTAATTTGTAATGAAAATAGAAGACAGGGTTGGTGTTTCTAATTATATGACCACCACTGTATATATCTTGGCTGTGTATCCCATTTAGTGGGTTTCGGCCTCAGTTGTCCTTTTCTCCGCTGCTCATAATTTTATGCTGTGATTACTTCAACATGAGCTTCTTTTGAGTCTTATCTCACCTTCGTTGATCATATGAAAGGCAGTTTTGTGACCCATTATGTAGAATGAACAGTAGGAAATGCCTTACCCTAAGTCTTCGAGCTGGCAAATTCACAGCAGCTCTAATCTCTTTGATGGGTGTCAACTTTTTAGAGACTTTAACATTATTCCGTTTCTTGTTCAATGTTGTGTTTGGTTTCAACGGCTGCAAGTCAATCTCTTTAAGAGCAGACCATTCTTCTCTGAGCCTTATTCTTTCAGCGATTGCTGAGCGGCGCTGGAAAAATAATAATAATGAGACTTTATTTTAATATTGAGTAAAGGAGCATGACCACCAAGTTTTATAATTCAGATAAAGATGGGAATCCCTCAACATATCTAACAATATTTATATACAATATCAACTATAATGCACCAATATTAGAAGGAAGGTACATAGATATAGATTTTATTGTTATTTGTGGTTTTGTTAAGTGAATTATTGGAGAAATTACACACCATTTGTCTCTATTGACTACAGCATCTCTAATCACCCCATTCTACTGTAATAATGAAAGTACTTACCAAGCCAGCGGCACCTTGGTTATTTTCTTTGTTCATTTTCTCTCAAAACTGTTATGTTCCTCAAGGTTGTGTCCCAAGCAAACTAATTTTCATGTCTTTCTGAGGGTGGGCTGAGGGAAGTTCTTGCTGTAATCATCACTTATCGAGCTACAACTTCACTTTTTGCTGTTAGTTTATATGTCTGCATAATTAATTATGTTCTGACCTAGGAATAGCCTGGGTTTACTCAAGAACTGTAACAAAGAACTGGAAATAAACGAAACCGTAAGAAATCGGCTACTGTGGTGTGGGCGAAAATGAATAGATTGAGCTGCGTTATAGAGTTCACTATATAATCTTATTTCTGATCACCGGATAGGAATTACAAATTGCGAGGTGATGAAATGTAATATGCAGGCTGGCTATGTAACTCAGCTAGCTTACGTTTGCTGTAACCTATTAAAATTTCTACGAAAATATCACAGTCGCAAACAAAACATTCGTAAATTCGTAATTTACGCAGTTTAGTTTATCTGTGATGTGACAGCACAGATTAAAGATTTTTTGATCCTGTGACAGTTTTATTTTTGCACGAAATGTCAGTTTGATTAGACAGACATTGCCGTTCAACTGTTTTTTTTGGCGGGAACCGCATATAAACGAGAAAACGCACTTTTCGAGTAAAATAAATTTGTTTTTGTCAAAACCAGGCAAATCGTGGTTGTTATTTGCTTCGAATATTTATAAATAGGTGGGTCAACTGCGTAGCCAGTGTCCCGGGATGGTGAAGAAAAGACGAAGAAAGGAGGAAACGCCTCCCCCAGATGGGCCGCTACCAGCTTCGCACTCTGAGTCTTCGGATTCAGACGAAGAGAAGTCGGCAGCAGCGGATTCATCCAAAAACAAAGGAGTAGTTAAGTATGCAGTTTTTAAGTTCAGCCCACGCCAGCTGAACAAATAGACTCTCTTAGTATTCTACCCCATGTTCACTTCAACGGTTGTAATATCCCTTTCACGCCTATTGTTAAAAACCTTGGTATCCTGTTTGACTCAAAGCTATGTTGGATTCCTCATATAAAAGAACTATCTCGTAAATTTTATGCCACTCTGCATTCCATAATCCGTCTGAAACACTTTCTCCCAATAACCACTAAAATATGTCTTGTCAACTCACTTCTTTTACCTATAATTGATTATGCCGACGTTGCTTTGCTAGATCTCTCCGAAGAACTTCTTAACAAACTTGATCGCCTCCTTAATACCTGCATACGTTTTATTTTCTGCCTTCGCAAATTCGACCATGTGAGTAAATTCCGCGCTGAATTAAAATGGCTCCCCATTCGTGAGCGTAGAAACCTAAGGATTCTTTGTGTTCTTTTCTCTGTTCTTAAGGATCCCTTTGCACCTGAGTATCTAAAAAACCGTTTTCGTTTCCGATCTGATACACACGAAAAAAAACTAAGGTCTTCTGACAATCTCCTTCTAGACACCCCCGAGCATTGCACATCGTTCCGTGGAAACTCTTTCTCTGTCGAATCAGTCCGGCTCTGGAATAAACTACCATTTGAAATTAAAAAGGTAGACTCTAAAGAATGCTTCAAAAGATTAACTCGCAAACACTTCCTGGATGAGTTGTATTCATAGTTTATTTACCCTACCTTTCTGACTATTATTTTTATGTATAAGTGCCTATAAATATATAATTATATGTATTAAGTAAGTATATTGTGTAATTAGATATAAGTATAATATAATATTGTAATTAAAAATTTGTAGCACGCTTACCGCCAATCACTACAAATTGGGTTGGCTGGTAGAAAATGCTTTAGCATTAAGTCCGCCTATTGTTCACTTTTTAAAATGTGCAATAAAGTGTTAATAAATAAATAAATAAGGTCTCGGGATATTCACGTAAGTACGTTGAAGATTCAAAAAAAGGTGAGTTAATTACTCCCGTAAGTTGTGGCTACAAATAAACCTCGATTGTTATCCGCACTTTAAAACAGGTAGAAGTGTAGACGACCGACAACAACATAATTGTTTAGAAATACAAATATTTAGGTATTCATGGGAATGAAAAAAAACTTGACAAATGTTGTGTGTAGACCTTGATTTTAACATTTGATTTTATTTTAAATTATTATGTGCTTTGAACTTCAAATAAACTCTTCAAAGTGAATCCTTCCTTCAGCGGCTCAATAGCCAGGCCTAAATAAGAGCTATAGATTGGTTCAGTTTCAGTTTCTTCTTTATTTTGAGCAAGTTGGGAAGCCAAGTAAAGGTTTGGTCCCATTTCCCCTCTAGGTTCACCGATTTCTTCTAACTCGTCAATATCATCCTTTACAGGCTTAGTGATCTGTAAAATACAATATAATATAATACATACATATACCTATGTATTATGTAATGCATTTTCACGGCCATCTCTAATAAAGCTTACAGCGATGAAAACGGATGGCGTTACTCTGAATAGAGCAGCAATCCAATGGCACGTCGTAAATATTATTCTGATAACGTGAATTTGACCATCAAGCACCAGTTACAACAATCTTCTTTGATTGCCCTCGTTAAGTCAGTGTCGTATAACGCTTAGTTTGAACTGGCTAGTTTAAACTAAGTTTATTTTTTAATAATGTATGAAAAGTCTCATTATAAAAATATTTACTCAGGTATTAAATATCGAAAAATTACCTCACTATCCCAATACATTTCGACTCCAAAAATGGGTCTTTCGTTATACGCTTCATGGAGTGCTTGAAGCTCCAATAGCAATGGGCGGAGTCTTTCGCTCGGATCAGCTCTGAAACCCAACACGTATCCTCCAGATGACGGTCGAACCACGAAAACTAGAGCTTGGCCGAATTTAGAGTCACGTATAGCAATCTGAGAATCATTAAAAATATATAGTTAATATATTAGTAACTCTTTCACTGTGCGTGCAGTCCGACTATGGAACGACTTACCTGTATCCATTAGACATGCAAAATCGCTTACTATTTTTAAAAATGAGGTCTTTAAACTGTACTTTGCAGCTTCGGTAAACTAAGTATTATCATTTTCTTAGCTCCAGTCATTGCATTTGTAGTTATATATTATATTACTGTATTATATATAGGTATACATTATACCACATTATATTATTTTTCAAGTCCATCCAAAGGTTGCCTGGAAGAGATCGCTCTCAGCGATAAGGCCGCCCATTGTATCACCATAACCTAGTTTTAAGATCTTATGTAAAGTGTTTTTTATCCTGGTGTATGCAATAAAGAGTTATCTATCTATCTATCTATCTATAGTATCTATTGAGCATTTTCTGTCCCTCCTGTTTAAATTCATTTAAATATAAACGAACTCATTAGATATTTTCAACAAAGTACCTATCTAAATTATTGTCTACTAGTTTGATAGGAAATACGTACACTTTCCATGGTAATATATGGCATAGAAACATTGAACGCATCGTTAATATCCGCATACCAAACAACTCGTATGTTAGTTACGACCAAGGTGCCCAGATTTCCAGAATCACTTGACAAATTCCAAATACCAGGCTCATTCAGACAAACCTTAAACAAAAATATTATTATTTCCCAATTTATAAACAGTCTGTCAAAATAAAATGCCATCTCAAACACTTATCTAGAAGGTAGAACCTTTTCATGACGTAGCATTCGTAATTGCTTATTGTGGATCAACGCTGATCTTAGCTTCAAGTCTCGATACAATCTTGATCCGGCGTAGGCTCTGGAAATGAAGACCATGGAACTTTAATCACGATGCTTACATTTTTAAGAAACGACCGCCAGCTTTACCATTCGATGGACCGTTGGAATTATTAAGGTTGCAAGAAGTCAGTCACTAGAGATAGCAAGACCCATAACTGATAATTCTATGGTAAAGGCAACTAGCCAAGTTTTTCTAATAACCTGACATTTGTGACATAAAAAACATTGTACATAATTATCAATTGATGTAAGTAGACTCACTTGTGAACTCCAACAACAGAAGTGTAATGGCGAACACAATTGGGTGACAGGTTTGTGAATATGAACTCGTATCTGCTAGTCCTGTAATGTGCAAGCAGGTTCAGAGCTTGTGTAGTACCCCTCAGGCCAGAGTTGACGATTTTAGTGCTGGCTGATATAATGCAGTTGAGGCCTACAGCTGGAAGACACACATTTTGCAATTAATCAAGCTTTCTTCATACATAATCTATAAAAGGCAATATAAAAGGTCTGTGAATATGAACTCGTATCTGTTAGTCCTGTAATGTGCAAGCAGGTTCAGAGCTTGCGTAGTACCCCTCAGGCCAGAGTTGACGATTTTAGTGCTGGCTGATATAATGCAGTTGAGGCCTACAGCTGTAAGACACATATTTTGCAATTAATCAAGCTTTCTTCATAGATAATGTATGAAAGGTGATATAAAGTGCCATTACAAACACGCGACTTGAAATCTGAACATCTTAGTCGAAAGGGGCCCATATGTGCCCGTATACGCGTATATCAAAAGAGGTTGTTTGTGTGTTTGTTTGTCTGTTACCATTTATCTCCAAACGGGTTATCGGATTGTAATGCGTTTTTTTGTAATTTATTTATTATATTAGAATAAATCAATTACAAAAAAACTAATTAGAATTAGGATAGTCTTCAAGAATGATTCTTAGACAGATTTTATCGCCACACGTCACTAGGGGGCCCTGCTATTGACGATGGAAAAACAAGGTTTTTTCTTATTTTGAAGAAATTAAGTGTAAGTACGTTCTCAATTTTAAACTGGTAGGTACTCCAATAGGTAATTCTATTGGAGTAGGTATTTCTGTTGAATCACCCGTATACAATACTCAATACATTTATTGGGTATTTTGTTAATATTATATGATTCCATGGTAACTTTCACGTCATTACCTACGTCATTTAACAGTTAAGACTATAGACTAGGCATTTAATAGACTATTCAGTAACTTTAATTGATGAACTCACACATATTAATTCTAGGTGAAGCCAAAGAGTGCCAAATTACTCTCAAACTTGTAACCACCATACGTCCTTTTGTGCCACTGTTTCCTTTCGTATCTTCAATTGGCTCTATTCTTTCGAATATCTTTTCACCAGGTCTAAGTTTTAAGTGGCTGAAATTACAAATTTCTATGACTTTATTTACTTTTATTTTGAAAATAAACTGCTGCTAAAACACAAATAAATATGTATTTAAAAAAAAAAAATCTAAAGGTTTCATTTTGACTTATAAAAAGGGTTCCTATTAAGTACAGTATACGTTTTCAATGGACAGGAAAAACGTGTAAACATACAAAACTACTTTGATTATATACCTAAGTATCCTAATTAACAAATATACTAATTAACTTACGAGAAAGGCAAATCAAAGAGCACTTCTTTATCTTCCCACACAGCTCCAATTTTGTTTTTTTTGACCATATTTTTGGTTGTTAATAACAGCTGCAAAAGTGTGTAAAGTTTTTAGTAATTTGTACTATAGAGGAAATAACCACTACGTATAATTTGTACTTTGTGCCAATAATTAGTTGTCATGGTTACAGCCTATGCCACTGTTGCATAATAAAAACTACTATTTTGGTAGAAAATATCTTCAGGTTTCAAAAGGCTATGGACAAAAAAAATGGCGCTAAATAACTGGTAACTTTTTTAAATTGTTTTGCATCAAATTGTTTTGTGTTATATTTCTACTAGTGGTGACGAACTATCGATAGTTTCCCTATCGATTGTTGACCTTGAAAATCAATAACAATATGGATGGTTCTATCGATAGGTAGTATTGATACGATCGATATTCTCGACATTATCAATAGCATGATATGCGGCAATAATATTGATAATATTGATAGTGTTGAACGTCAAAAGAAGCTATAGTAGCAAGTATCGATACTATTGATAGTTCTGTATTATTGCTGGCATAGATTTCAATAGTATTAGTAGGTATCTGTATTGCATGTTTTAAACATCACTTGAGTCCCTTTCCAGTTTCTTACAAAGTAGTGGTTCCATTTTTGTGAAATATAATTATACCACGATGTTGATAGTATCGATATGCTATTATACTATTATAATAGCATAGGTACTATTGATTTATCATGTACTATCGATAGGCTATCGATGGACTATCGATAGTCGACTATCAATCGCCAACACTAATTTCTACTCCGTAGAATGATTGCACAATTTCCAGTTCGAGATCTTTGCTGTAACCTGTTGAGTTATCTTGAAGTTCATACTGAAATGATAAAAATGATACCTACATACAACGCTCTCTCAAATCCAAATGTATTTATGTTTATTCATTTAAAAATCGGTTATTTTATGAAATACATTTCTATTCATATTGTAAAAACGGGAATTTTCACGTACTGCACTATCGGTGAAGGCACCGACTAAGTTTCGACTCATTCCGAGAGTCTTCATCAGGGTGAGTGGTTGCGACTTTCTCCTTCCGCGTCGCGCCGTGCACTACGCGCTGCCGCACGTTGTGCGCGGTTATAAAGGCGCGCGAGTGGAGGGGGCGATTGTGTTCGTAGCGTTGTAGTAACTACTGGTGGTAGGGGTGCTACGTCGTCTACGCTACTGCTCACGTCGATGCAATAACCTATTCCTGGAGGAGCCAGACAGGCTACGCTCACTGTGGCAATGTCAGATTCGACTCCCCCGTTATCATGCAGTCCATACAGACATGACTTCCAGGCGGGGGGTAAAGCCCATCCACGGTCTCTGTTAAAGTTTGGTAGACGACCTATCTCGATAGCTTCGCGGATCTTGCGAGGAACGAAAAACTTTTCTCTTGCCAAGACCCGGGCTTTATCAAAACGGATATAGTGCGTCGTACCAGTGACCAGCGAATGCTCTGCTATGGCGGAACTGTTGATATCTAAGTTCTTCACAGCGCGTATGTGTTCGGTGAGCCTTGTAGAAATGTTGCGTTTTGTCTCGCCGATGTAGCATTTACCGCAGTCACAAGGAATCTTGTAGACACCGGGGACACCTAATGGGTCTCTATCCTTGGGAGAACGTAGCAATTGTCTCAATTGTGTCAGGGGTCGGAATATCGTTTTTATGCTGTACTTTCGACGTAAGACGTGCCCGATTTTATCTGTTATTCCCTTAACAAATGGTAAGTATGCTACAGCTCTCTCTACCGATGCCTTGCGTGACCTCATAGATGTGTTTGCGATCCGAAAACTTTGTCTCCAACCATAGCCGTTTCTCTCTAACACCTCTTTCACATGTGACAGTTCAGCATCCACGTATTGTGGGTCACACAACCTAAGAGCTCTATTTATTAGAGTGCGTGGTACAGAGGCGAGGTGTGCTGGATGGTGGTGAGAGTCAGCTCTAAGGTATCTGTCTGTATGTGTTGGTTTGCGGTATATCAAATGTGAGAAGCGTCCTGAAGTTTCTCGCTTGACCAACACATCTAGAAAAGGCAGAGTTTTGTTTTGTTCACGCTCCACAGTGAAACTGATTTTAGGGTGTCTGGTGTTCAAATGTGTAAGTAACGGTGTGATGTTATCTTTATGTATTATGGCAAACACGTCGTCTACATACCGCCACCAGTGTCTTGGCTTAAAAGGTACATTTTCCAGCGTTGTGGACTCAAACCACTCCATAAAAATGTTTGCGACTACCGGAGCTATAGGAGACCCCATCGCTACACCCTCCATTTGCAGAAAATAATCACCCCGCCACATAAAATAGCCACTAGACAAAAGAAACTCAATCACCTTCATGTACTCGATAGGTATTGAAGTAGGTAGCAATAATTCCTGAATTATAGTTATGGTGTCCGCTATCGGTACATTGGTGAACAGAGAAGTTACGTCGAAACTCACCATACATTCATCTTCCTGTATTACTATTCCATCCAACAGTTGTGTGAAGTGGGTGGAGTCTTTCACGTAGCTATCCGTTTTTCCTGTGAATGGAAGCAGTACACTCGCCATAAAGCGCGCTGTTTTGTACGTTGGTGAGTCTATCTGGCTTACTATGGGGCGAAGAGGCCAATTGGGTTTATGAATTTTAGGAAGGCCATAGATCTTTGGAGAAGTGGGATTCATGGGTCGTAATCGCTCATACAAGTCGTCAGAAGTTGCTTGAAGTAACTCCTTCAACTTTTTAGTTACTCTAGCTGTGGGATTGTAGGTGGCTCGTTTATAAGTTGTGGCGTCGTCCAGTAATTCCAGCATTTTTTGCTCATAAGCCGTTGTATCCACAATAACAGTTGCATTCCCTTTATCTGCTGGGAGCACCAGTACGTCCTGATTATCCCGCAAACTCTTCAGGGCTTTCCATTCGGGCTTTGTGATATTGGGTTTAGGTAACTTGGCTTTCCGCACCATAGACGCAACATCTTGTCGTAAGCACTCAGCGTCGTGCGCAGGAATTTTGTTTCGCGAGATGGTTTCCTCGACGCTAGAAATGATCGCTTCAACTGGTACCTTATGCGGGGTGGGTGCAAAATTAAGACCTTTTGATAATACCATTTTTACATCATCTGACACCACTAGAGTTGATAAATTAATCACCTTTTTGTCATCATTAATGGGACAATTTGCCACGACTGGTTGCTTGTTTTTGTTTGTCAGACGCTCAAATTTGGAGTTATGGGTATTTGTTATCCTGATTCTCACTAACTCTGCCCTGTTGGCTGACATTGCATCCAGTGTATCCCATAGATCCGGTCTTAATACTCCAGACACTTGTTGGTGTAGGTCATACAATTCCTCTGATACAAACGCAATTTTCCGGTAATATTCTCGAATTACCCGCGAACACAATTTGTTATTAAAATCGTCAAAGACTTTTTGGTAGTCCCGAATGCACTTAACCGGCTTAACACGCATGTACTTTGGCACTACACCTGCTTCACTGCACTTAACCGTATAACTTAAGCCGCACTCGAGTTTGTTACGTTTTGTTCTAAGACTCGCGAACCGTTTAACTTTTTTAAGCCATACCTCCCCGTAGAGGTTAGCAATTTTATTCCAAAAACTATCGTGAACTTGACTATTCATATTGTAAAAACGGGAATTTTCACGTACTGCACTATCGGTGAAGGCACCGACTAAGTTTCGACTCATTCCGAGAGTCTTCATCAGGGTGAGTGGTTGCGACTTTCTCCTTCCGCGTCGCGCCGTGCACTACGCGCTGCCGCACGTTGTGCGCGGTTATAAAGGCGCGCGAGTGGAGGGGGCGATTGTGTTCGTAGCGTTGTAGTAACTACTGGTGGTAGGGGTGCTACGTCGTCTACGCTACTGCTCACGTCGATGCAATAACCTATTCCTGGAGGAGCCAGACAGGCTACGCTCACTGTGGCAATGTCAGATTCGACTCCCCCGTTATCATGCAGTCCATACAGACATGACTTCCAGGCGGGGGGTAAAGCCCATCCACGGTCTCTGTTAAAGTTTGGTAGACGACCTATCTCGATAGCTTCGCGGATCTTGCGAGGAACGAAAAACTTTTCTCTTGCCAAGACCCGGGCTTTATCAAAACGGATATAGTGCGTCGTACCAGTGACCAGCGAATGCTCTGCTATGGCGGAACTGTTGATATCTAAGTTCTTCACAGCGCGTATGTGTTCGGTGAGCCTTGTAGAAATGTTGCGTTTTGTCTCGCCGATGTAGCATTTACCGCAGTCACAAGGAATCTTGTAGACACCGGGGACACCTAATGGGTCTCTATCCTTGGGAGAACGTAGCAATTGTCTCAATTGTGTCAGGGGTCGGAATATCGTTTTTATGCTGTACTTTCGACGTAAGACGTGCCCGATTTTATCTGTTATTCCCTTAACAAATGGTAAGTATGCTACAGCTCTCTCTACCGATGCCTTGCGTGACCTCATAGATGTGTTTGCGATCCGAAAACTTTGTCTCCAACCATAGCCGTTTCTCTCTAACACCTCTTTCACATGTGACAGTTCAGCATCCACGTATTGTGGGTCACACAACCTAAGAGCTCTATTTATTAGAGTGCGTGGTACAGAGGCGAGGTAAAGGGAATGCAACTGTTATTGTGGATACAACGGCTTATGAGCAAAAAATGCTGGAATTACTGGACGACGCCACAACTTATAAACGAGCCACCTACAATCCCACAGCTAGAGTAACTAAAAAGTTGAAGGAGTTACTTCAAGCAACTTCTGACGACTTGTATGAGCGATTACGACCCATGAATCCCACTTCTCCAAAGATCTATGGCCTTCCTAAAATTCATAAACCCAATTGGCCTCTTCGCCCCATAGTAAGCCAGATAGACTCACCAACGTACAAAACAGCGCGCTTTATGGCGAGTGTACTGCTTCCATTCACAGGAAAAACGGATAGCTACGTGAAAGACTCCACCCACTTCACACAACTGTTGGATGGAATAGTAATACAGGAAGATGAATGTATGGTGAGTTTCGACGTAACTTCTCTGTTCACCAATGTACCGATAGCGGACACCATAACTATAATTCAGGAATTATTGCTACCTACTTCAATACCTATCGAGTACATGAAGGTGATTGAGTTTCTTTTGTCTAGTGGCTATTTTATGTGGCGGGGTGATTATTTTCTGCAAATGGAGGGTGTAGCGATGGGGTCTCCTATAGCTCCGGTAGTCGCAAACATTTTTATGGAGTGGTTTGAGTCCACAACGCTGGAAAATGTACCTTTTAAGCCAAGACACTGGTGGCGGTATGTAGACGACGTGTTTGCCATAATACATAAAGATAACATCACACCGTTACTTACACATTTGAACACCAGACACCCTAAAATCAGTTTCACTGTGGAGCGTGAACAAAACAAAACTCTGCCTTTTCTAGATGTGTTGGTCAAGCGAGAAACTTCAGGACGCTTCTCACATTTGATATACCGCAAACCAACACATACAGACAGATACCTTAGAGCTGACTCTCACCACCATCCAGCACACCTCGCCTCTGTACCACGCACTCTAATAAATAGAGCTCTTAGGTTGTGTGACCCACAATACGTGGATGCTGAACTGTCACATGTGAAAGAGGTGTTAGAGAGAAACGGCTATGGTTGGAGACAAAGTTTTCGGATCGCAAACACATCTATGAGGTCACGCAAGGCATCGGTAGAGAGAGCTGTAGCATACTTACCATTTGTTAAGGGAATAACAGATAAAATCGGGCACGTCTTACGTCGAAAGTACAGCATAAAAACGATATTCCGACCCCTGACACAATTGAGACAATTGCTACGTTCTCCCAAGGATAGAGACCCATTAGGTGTCCCCGGTGTCTACAAGATTCCTTGTGACTGCGGTAAATGCTACATCGGCGAGACAAAACGCAACATTTCTACAAGGCTCACCGAACACATACGCGCTGTGAAGAACTTAGATATCAACAGTTCCGCCATAGCAGAGCATTCGCTGGTCACTGGTACGACGCACTATATCCGTTTTGATAAAGCCCGGGTCTTGGCAAGAGAAAAGTTTTTCGTTCCTCGCAAGATCCGCGAAGCTATCGAGATAGGTCGTCTACCAAACTTTAACAGAGACCGTGGATGGGCTTTACCCCCCGCCTGGAAGTCATGTCTGTATGGACTGCATGATAACGGGGGAGTCGAATCTGACATTGCCACAGTGAGCGTAGCCTGTCTGGCTCCTCCAGGAATAGGTTATTGCATCGACGTGAGCAGTAGCGTAGACGACGTAGCACCCCTACCACCAGTAGTTACTACAACGCTACGAACACAATCGCCCCCTCCACTCGCGCGCCTTTATAACCGCGCACAACGTGCGGCAGCGCGTAGTGCACGGCGCGACGCGGAAGGAGAAAGTCGCAACCACTCACCCTGATGAAGACTCTCGGAATGAGTCGAAACTTAGTCGGTGCCTTCACCGATAGTGCAGTACGTGAAAATTCCCGTTTTTACAATATGAATAGTCAAGTTCACGATAGTTTTTGGAATAAAAATACATTTCTGTTAATTAATAGGTAGGTACCAAGTTAGGTAGGTACCTACCTACTCATCTTTATGTATCTTTATATATCTAGGTCTTACTATCTTGTCCTTATATATCTAGGTAATGAAAAATGTATCAAACAAGCTTTATTAACTTTAAGATAACATCAAATCTACTTAATTAAATCTGATAACCAAACAGACAACCCATCTAAATGTCATCTTTAGTAAAATCTCTTAGATACACCGTCCGCCATTTTATGAACATTAACATAACAAAATGGCAGACGTTAACTTCATTATCTACTTAGTTTAATGGGCTATGTAAAACATCTTAGGGGCGTCAAAATATAAAGGGTTTGTTTTGTTCGATGTCACATAAACTCGTTAACTGATGGAAATACCTACTTAGGCTTAAAATAACCAATACCTCGCTGTCTTTGCTAATGCTCCATCTTGTTAATTATATAAATCTTCTTAGCGATTGCTTTTCGTCCTTTTTGTCTTGATTTGCGTCTCCAGGTACCTATAGGTTTTTTAATAGGTACCTACTGTACTAATAAAAAGTTGGTGTATGTAAGGTGTACCGTTTCTTTCACTACAATGGCTCTTTTATAAGATCCTTATACAGGGTATTAGTCATCAAAGTCATTTTACTGTGTATTTAAAGCTATGAAAAATGTATGGGGATGTAGGTACCTACCTAATAGGTAATACAAATGCTACGCAGAGAGTGCTTCCCCGTTCGACCCAAGATTTTTTTACCCAATAGGTATTTTGCTCCGTTCGACCCAAAACATTTGATTCAAGTTACCCTTTATACCCACACCTACTTATTAGCATAACATATTATTACCTCCATATTGTAGATACAAAATTTGAAGTTACTGTGAGTTAATATCATCAAGTTCGATTTTTTACAAATATTACGGTGTCTGTACTGTTTAGAATACACTGTGACTTAGATTTTTGGATTGGGTAGAACGGAGCATTATGTTTTGGGTTGAACGGGTAAAAATAATATTGGGTAGAAAAATTGTGGGTTGAACGGGGAAGCACTCTACGCAGATTCTGTTTCGCATTTTCAGCGATTAAAATGTGATAAAAGTATTGGAATAGAAAACCCTGTACGATAACCTAAATAGGTATTGTGAGATCATGTACCTAGGTACCTATTGTCTTTTTAAGCAAATGTACCTAATAATTGTTTTCTTACTGAATTTAAATAACCTGGAAAAATACTCAAAGTGGTGCCAAGCTTTGACACATATTTGTAAAATCTCATTAGGTTATTATTTCGATTTTATTTCTTAAAACTTTCCGTTTTATTCATCGATCGACAAATAAATCGTTAGTTTAATTGCTTATTATCTAATAAATCGATTCGTAGGTATACAAGTACGTAGATACTTACCGACTTAATCTATTCCGTAGTTAAAATATTTAAGTTTTATTTAATTTATGGCCTGAATAAAATACAGGCTACGTACAGTTTATTTGACACTTTCATCCCCAAATGAAAATCTTCTAAACAAAGTAAAGAGTTCGCGAAGGCCTAAAGAATGAAATTACAGTGAGATTGTTTTTATTTGTGTTTCATGATTAATGTTGTTTGGAACGAGTTTTATAGGGAATTCACTGAACTTAGTTATTTTATGTTGAGGAATTCTCTATTTGGGATTAAACAAGATAGATTGACAAGTACGGTCTACCTAAGTTTGTTTATAGAACTTAATATGATAATTGATACATTTCAAAGCGAAGGCCCTGTTAGTTGTTGGTGGTAGTTAGATTCATCTTTGATTTCATTTCATCAAAGTATGAAATAGCGAAAACGGAATCCTTATAGTTTTGTCATGTGTGAAACCCCAGAGATAGTATTCAATGGTACATCAGAGTGGGTATCATTGAATAGGTCTCTCAATATTTTTATTCTGTTTCCGTTTTCGGGGGTAAAGGTAGTCCGATTAAACCGTGTATACTTACCTTGGTAAATACCTAGGTGGGTACCTATAGCCGAATGAAATTTTATCGTACCTATTGTATTATACAAAGTGCCGTCAAGTTATAACTTCGGTCTCAAATATTAAGTTTAGGGTGCCTGAGGTGAATGATGATTAGGGAGGAATGCCTGGTTATTTCATATTTTATTTTTAGCAATATGATTAGTCTATAGGTATGTATTTTAACTAATAATATGTTATGTTACAAAAACCCTTCTGTTCCACAAAAGGCTACTTGAATAAGATTCCCTGATATTTATTTATTTAAATGTTTAGTTTTTTGTAAGTATTATTAATTAGTCTGTACTAATTACGTACTTCAAATTCTGTACCGTAGGTACAAAAAATCTAAAGTACCTACTTTCGATTTTTCTCTATTATAGGTATTCTTTATTCTCCATTGTTGCCTGCGAATTCGCACGCGTGGAGTCGAGTTGTAAAAAAACCGATACTACAATACAAATTTTCACGAAAAGGGGAGAGTTTTTCCCTTTCTTTTCCGAAATTTCCAAATTCTTAGCGGATGCTTACATTATAAAAATAATCTACCTTTGTTCAAAATGACAACTTCCTAGACTCAGTAGTTTTGGCTGTTCGTTGATAGATCAGTTAGTCAGTCAGGACGAATGATTTTATAAGTTTGGATGGAACACAGAGAATACAGATAAAAAACATACATATGTATGGACATGTACATAAGTTCTGGTAGAGTGTTATAATAGCTGCGTCTAAGGCCCGAATTCATAGTCAAATAGAAGCTCCCCTAGGGGACTGTTCAGGCGCTAAGTAAAAAATCAAGTGCTAATTTAACCTTTATGAACCCAGCCATAAGGCAAATGCTGAATGATGAATTTTGGGGCACTGTCAATCCCCGACTATGAATTCAGGCTTGATTTCGCTTGTGGATTAAGGACCTATAAATAGGTTACATAGCTATAAAGATACAAAACTAAGCAAAAAATAAAAAATCCCTTTGTTCGAGCCGTTGAAATAGGTATTCTAAAATTAAAAATTCAACCTCGTATGTTGCGGTCGGCCATTTTAGTATATTTTTTTATACGCGTCATAAACCTTATGTTATTTATTGGGCCATAAACGGGAAAAGTGAAAATAACGGCTCGCTCTCTGGACTTAATCGAAGTATAAAACAATCTCCTTTTTCCTCGGAGAATTGTAAATGCTTTGAATCAATCTGACGTGATATGAAAGGTAGAAATATTTACAAATTAGCTTATCATAAATCAGCATCTAGATAGATGGATAAGCATTTTATTGTGTACTAGCTGCGCCCCGCAGTTTCACTCGTGTGAAAAATAATGAGTTTAAAAGTATTTGACTGCTACATAAATGCCATTGATGATAAAACTATTTATTTGAATAAGAATTAATACTTAGATACGAATGTAACCAACTTGTGTTTTCACCGGCGATCTAATTAAATTTTAAAACACAAAAGCTGCTATTGTGACATAACTATGATGGTAAGATATATTCCTTCGATGACTTTTTGTAGGTAATAATGAGTACTTTAATAATGTTTTACATAATTATTATGTATCATCAATAGTTTTCTCAGCTCACGCCAAATAATGTTTTTTATAGGCAAAATTTTACTACTTGCTTTGGGTTACATTATAGCAATTACTAAAGGATCTAATTTTTTTTTGGAAATAAGTAGTAGCCTATATTACTTCCTGATACTTAAGCTTTTAATTGGTAAAAAAATATTTAAAATCGATCCAGTACTTTCGGAGCCTATTCGGTACAAACAAACAAACCAAAATCTTTCCTCTTTATAACATTAGTATAGATAACACCATTTTACATACAGTAGGTACAATATACCAAAACATAATCTTCTTTGTCCTGCCCCATTCCCATTTCATCTGGGATCGGGCCTCCTAGTACTTCTGCGCTAGAATGCTCTATCCTGGGTTGTCATAGATGTGATAATAAGGGCTTTTACATCCCTCTCAATATTAGACCACCATGTAGATGGCGGTCTACCTCTGCCTCGGAGCTTGGTGGGCATATTAAGGACGGTCTTTACGAGGTAGCTGTCGTCTCTTCGCACTACATGACTACTATCGGAGCCTGCTCTCTGTTCACTCTTCTGTCACTCGTGCTACCTTAAATGAACCTCTAACGCATTCATTGCGGATCTTGTCCAAGCGTGTCACGCCACCCGCCCAGCGTAACATTTTCATTTAAGCATGTAGTTTTTGTTCTTACTTTTTTAAGGTGGTCCAACACTCTGATCAATAAGTCTTTGCAGGTCTGACAGTTGTTTTCTACACTTAGGCCATAGCTAAACAAAAATATAAAAACTAAACCGCCGAGCTTGTATGAAGAATGTGATGATGAATGAAGCGAAAGATGTACGCCAGGATCGTAGCAAGTGGAAATCCTTGGTCTCTGCCTGTTTCCCGGAGGGGTCTCCAGGAAACAGGCGTGCCTATATGTATGTAGGTATGTATGACTGTATGTTAAATAAAAAAAATGTGCAATGACGGTCTATTCAATCGTCTATTCAATGATACAATTTTGTAATAACCGTTATACTTATTACCCGGGTATTTGCTCCGTCTAATTAACTAAAGATAGCAAAATATTAATATGTAGATTAATAAATCACAATTATTAATTAAACTGAAATAAATTTAAGTTTATTTCATATAGAAAATAACATTAATTTTACATGCTTTAAAGTAGATTTTGGTGGTTTCTAACATAACATTTAAAAATTAAGTCGTTATTTCTATAACCTATAAAACCTGTTCAAAACGTTCATCACCGTTTTGAACAGGTTTTTAATGAAACACCATGGTGTGTAGAAAAATACCACTTTCTGTTGGCGTAAAGCCCTGCGGCAGCAGGAAATGACAGCTGTGGAAATGTCACGTGGCAACTGCCAAGTTTTACCACCGTTATCCTTTGGGTTCAGTATTGAAGACGGAAATCTACAATGATGATTTACTGTGTTCCAACATCAAAAACTTAACGAGTCACGAGGTTTATGAGCCCACATACCTGTACTAGAAGGCATGGTCAATTACCACTAAGCTACTACAGTCAGACCCAAATCATGATAAATTCTTAGACACTGAGATTAAAACAAACTCAAAAGTGCCAAGAAATAAAAAAATCGGTAATTATTTTTTAATTGGCACCGATTTCACGCATCTGAGCTTTTAACTTTGTTTCACAGAGTAACAATAAGAAGGAGTAACAATAACTTTTTTTGTCGTTGACATGTCGATGTATACGACATGTCAACGACAAAAAAAGTTCGTAGACAAACTTTAATTTAAAAAAAAAACTAAGCCGCTCCCGTCTGTATTCCCCATAATACATCCTTAGATATATACTCAATGCGTAGATCTTTGAGGATACCAATTAGAGGGAAGTCAGAGGAACGTCCAAATATAACACTTGATACATGCCCGCCTTTTTGCACGAGACAAGTTGTAAGCCTATCGCTTATTGAAACACTAACTGATAGGTGCAATCAGTTAGTGTTTCAATAAGCGCCTTTGATTTTTTTGATATAGGGCATGCCGGTTTCTCACGATGTTTTCCTTTACCGTTTTGAGCACGTTTTAATGCGATACAAAAGGGAGAAAAACACAATTCTGGGGCAATGCAGAGCATACGCGAAACAGTCACTATTCCGGCATTAATAATATTATTGATTAATTAAGAGTAAATGTGTCATTTTTCTAAAAGAGCGGTTATTTCTTTTAATGCACCTGGATTCCTAAAGTAAGTGTTCCAAGCTGGGGCACCTTCCAAGACCTCCTTGCTATGATCTAACGAAACTTTTGTGTGCCGATGCCCCGTGAGCTTTTGGTTCATGCCTGTATAAACGCGCTCTCTTACTTTATCACTCCGAGCATTATACCTAATTTAAAACTCGTCCAACTTAATTATAAAAGACAATTAGGAATTCCTACCCAAGTTCTACAAAACTTAGTTACGCCAAAATAGCCTTAACAGGGAAACGAATAACGGTGTAGGTTCCTGAATATTCGATTGGGGAATATAATCGTCGTATTAAGTTTAGACGGAAGTATCTTCTGCGTTTAAAATGATGCCTTATGGTTAAGTTGGGGGCAATTTTCTAAAAATTAAAGATTTCGGAGGTTTAGAAGTTGGCCAATAATTTAAATAGCGTTTCATTAGGCAGTTTACTACTTTTTAACCGATTGCCGGAGGATGTTTTTCGCGAACCTATCTATAGACGTACAACAGACAGATAAAAAATATTATAAAAATACTCGTATTTTCTATTTAGACTAATAATAAAGCTGAAGAGTTTGTGTTTTTTTGAACCCATAGTAATAATACCATAGACACGGTGGGTTGGGGCCGAGGGCCGCCGTGGGACAGCTAGGATGTATAAATCTCTTTCTACCTGTTGTAGTCCTATTAATATGGGTAAAAAACAGTCTTCTTTTCCTAATTTAATATTATGTTGATAGTTTAATTATTGTTTTTTAAAGAAGTAAAAAACCTTGTACCTATAAATTAAGTACAAATCTGGGTATTTTGGTTTGGTGAAAGTTTTTTAGTTTTTAAGGATTCTAACTTTATACCATAAAACCCAGCCATCTATAAACGCTCTACAAGTTGTCTTTTTTAAGAAAAAGACAAGTTGTAGAGCGTTAAACAAAATTGTCTTTTTTTTTCAGAAAAAAACTGAGTTAAATGGTAGGTACCTAAATAGTTTCTTGAAATAAAAAGTTCTAATAAGACTTATACCCACGTCTAGAAACAGTCGATTTGGTATGTCTTGTACTGGCTCGTAATATATGAAAACTTACAGCATGAAACTTAAAAAAAACTAATAATATGTCAAAATTTCAAAAGTTGTTGGGTAGATGTTAGAAATTATGTTCCGAGAGCTTTTGCGTGATTTACTGTATAATGTGTATAAAATTTATGTTCGCCTTAACACATGCTCAAGGAAAACTTTGTGAGGAAACTGGTATCCTACCAACAAATTCGAAGGCTTTATTGCCTTAACCCGGCCGAATTGACGCGATGGCGACGCAAATATTGCCGTGACCGAGCCACTTGGTGGGCCTTTAGCGTTCCAATAACTGGCGATAGGCTTTCAACCTACCCTCCTATTATATGTACCTAAGTCGAACGTTTGACAAGTCAAATTATTTTTGCAAATAGTTGCTATCAGGGGAAGTTTGAAAGTAGCACCCGTGACGGAAAAGTTGAGGAGTAATAGGTTAAGATCGTATGGGCATGTCATGAGGAGAGAAGAATGTCACATTACGAGAAGAGTGTTAAATATGAATGTGGATGGAAATAAGAGCAGAGGTAGGCCAAAGAAAAGATGGATGGATTGTGTGAAGAATGACATGATTAAGAAAGGAGTGAGTACTGAGATGACGGCTGATAGAGGAGAGTGGAAGAAGAAAACATGTTGTGCCGACCTCACGTAATGTGGGATAAGGACAAGAAGATGATATATTGTATTGTACAAAAAGGCCTCGGCTCCGCTAATGCCTATAAAGGCTCCAGGCATAAGCCTGAGATTTTAAATAAATAAAGAGGAATAATAATAATGCTGGACACTCTTCAGCATTATCTAGCACCAAAGTAAGTAGAGCTTGTATTAAAGGAACTACATGATTGATATACTTCATAAATACCTTTTATTTTTTTGTAAATACATACATATTATACATAGAAAACACTCAGATCCGAGACAAATATTTGCAGATCATACAAACATTTGTCCCGCGGCGGGAATCGAACCCGCTACCTTTTGCGTCTCAGCCGGGCCTTCACCCACTATGAGTCATGTACATACATAATTCCTACAACACAAGCCTAGTTTGCGGCTAGATGATGCTGTGTGAAAATGTCCAGCATTATTTATTTATTTAATTTCATGATATGTGGTTCTTTATGTAAAATCTTCGACTTTCCTGTTATGGAATGAAACGTTATGTTAAATAAATGAAATAAAATGCCCGAAACTCCTTAAACTCGAAGGCTGCTCTCTAATTACGCGAGAAAAATGTCTATGAGAACCAGAAATGCCATAAACCTTGCTTGGCTATTAAAAAAAAGTTGGAAAGTTTAGGAGTGTCCCCTTTTCAAGTTTTAAGAGTTTTGGATATTACTAACCGCTGAATAATAAACGCCACTTAAGTGTTTGCAAGTCGTTAGATTAGCTCATTTAAGTAAGATTTATTTGAAACGAGGTGGGATTTTTTTTATTTGCTTTTATTGGCTTTAGTATCACTGCGGCCGTCACAGGCCTATTGCGATCGCCACTTTCTTTACTTTTCCCCTCAGGGGGCGTTCAAAGTTCACCGCTCAGGCCTGCAGCTGTTAGAAACTGCAGGATCTTTTTGGGTGTGAGGAGTCTTAGTTCATCAGGGCTAAGAATGTGTTTTCCCAATGAAGGCTACGCTTATGTATCAGTGGTCTACACTCTCCTAACAGATGAAGGGGCGATTCGTCCGCCTCATTGCAGAATCTGCAGGTTTGTGTGTCACACAGCCTTCATTTGAACATGTGTTTTTTAGGGCACAGTGTCCAGTTAAGGCTCTTACCATAGTGCGAAGGTTGTTTCTGTTTAGCGCTAAGATTTGGTTGGTATACCGTTCAAAGGCTTTGATCGAGGTGGAAAACACCTTTGTGAAATTATTTTGTTTTTTGTTCTTTTAATATGTTTTCGTATGTTGTACTATAATATGGTATTATGCGAAATACAAAGGCCACTTCCGATGGTTTTAAAAAAACCAAAATACTTTTAAAACTTTTATTAAATTTTACGTAATAGATAGCGAATAATTCTAATTAAAACTAGCAGACACCATCCGGACATCTTGTTGTTTCCAAAGTTTGTGGAAAGAACTGATTGATGAGTCGGTGTTCGCCATGTTACCGCCCGATCAACACAGTATATGCAACGCTGCACTTTGGATCAGCAATTTAGGTACATGCTGGGCATGTAACATGCGCAATACAGAGTTTATCTTATATTCTTTTACATACATAAAACATAACAAATATAACAAATGTGTTATTCCACTGTATTGTTCTTGTTACTGAATAAATACTTATACTTATATACTTTTAAAAAATACCCAGAATTTTGCATTTTGCTTTTTTTCTGCAGTTATCTGCTAATTATCTCATCAATAGTTTACGAAAGAAAGGCATCCTTACTAAACCTTATTTTACAACAACAAAAAAATATTTTATTTTAGTAAATAAATAAATAATGCTGGCCATTTTCACACAGCATACTAACCCCAAAGTAAGCAAAGGTTGTGTTATGGGAACTGTATCCTATCCTATCCTACTAATATTATAAACGCGAAAGTTAATGAGGATGGATGTTTGTTACTCTTTCATGCAAAAACTACTGAACGGATTTTGATGAAACATTACAGTAATATAGCTTATACATCAGAATAACACAAAAGCTACTTTTAATCCGGGTACCACGTGGGCAAAGCTGTGGGCAGAAGCTAGTACTTATATACTTTTTGACAACACTGTACACAGCACACATAATAAATACCTACCCACTGTATCAGTTCTATCTACTCTGTTTTTATAAATAGCATCTCTAGTGTTTTATAAGTTGTACTTCCCTATTTACATAGCAAAATATGGTTTTGTTAAAAAAAACTCTCAACCCTTAATATTCTTTTTTTCGCGTCACAACTTCTCAACTTCGCCTATAAGGTGTAAGCTAATATATTTTCTACAAAACTTCCCCCCGTGGGTCAGAAGGGGGCGGTTTAAACAAGTTGCCACCAGATGTCGAGCCATTCAAGTTCTCTTGTTTTATTAAAAAATCTTGACCTAACTTTTAAGGGGACCCTTACATCCCTTTGTTCGGGTGGGCTTTAATGATGGGAATAAAATGCCCTTTGATAAGAACCTGTTTTTTCTTAGAACTCAGTAAAGAAGGTTTAATAAGCCAGTGCTTCATAAAAAATATCCTTGCATTTCTCGAAATCCTAGTTCCTACTAATATTATAAACGTGAAAGTTTGTGAGGATGGATGTTTGTTACTCCTTCACGCAAAAACGACTGAACGGATTTTGATGAAACTTTACAGTAATACAGCTTATACATAGCGATAAGACCGCCCATTGTACTTTCTCTAGAATAAGTTTTTTTTTATTATGTTATTTGTTTAAGGTGTACAATAAAGTATTTTCATTCATTTATTCATTCACATCAGAATAACGCATAGGCTACTATTTATCCGAGTACCACGCGGGCGAAGCCGTGGGCATAAGCTAGTTATATATAATATCATGTTTTTATTGGTTTTATAGTTAAACATACATAAATAAATAATAAACCGCTAACAGATGCATGTTTTGTAGATTTTAGCTAAAAACATTTAAACTTTCGTATATATTAGTTGTTGACGACCTCTGTGGCGCAGTGGGCAAAGGCCCGCCTGAGACGCAGAAGGTTGCGGTTTCGATTCCCGCCGCGGGACAGATGTTTGTATGATCTGCAAATATTTGTCTCGGGTCTGGGTTTTTTCTATGTATAATATTTATGTATTTACAAAAAAAATATGTATACCTCGTGTGTTCATAAGTCTTGAGACACAGTAAAACTAAAATATTTTTGGAGCTAAGTTGAGTATTCATTTATTGGATATTAAAATTAAAACTACTGACATCTAGATCTGTATTTAAAAATAAATCATTCAAAATGGCCGCCTTTGCATTCAATGCAGGCCTTCAAACGCGTGCGCCATTCATCTATGGCGGCACGAATCTTTTCAATGGGAATCCGTTTCGATTCTTTAATAAGGGCTCGCTTGAGAGAATCCAGGTTTGGGTGAGACTTTCTGCATGCCCTCTTTTGCATGATTCAAGTCAGGGCTTGACGAGGGCCAATCTTCGCTCCGAATGAAGCCTGGCAAATTGGCCTCCAGCCAACGTTGGGTAGTCTTAGCTTTATGGGAGGGAGCAGAGTCCTGTTGGAAAACCCAGTATTTTCCAGCGAACAGCGTATCATTTAATGGTTTAACCACCGCTTCCAATATGTCGGTTTGGTAATTTTGTGCCTTCACCTTGACGCCTTGCTGGCAAAAATGAAGCGAAGTGACCCCCTCGTAGGAAACACCCCACCAAACCATCACACTTACTGGATGATGAGTGCGCTGGACATTGCGTACAGATGGCTGGACGTCCTTTGAACTTCTGGCGTAAACCTTATTGTTCTGCCGGTTAAACTTTTCTTCCACCGTGAAGATCTTTTCATCGGTAAACAGGATATTTTTTGGATCGTGTCTCTTCAATAGGTTCCGACATCGTTCCAGTCGCAATTTACGAAGACGCTCGTTTAAATAATGCACTTTCCTTCGACTGTAGGCCTTTAGTTTAAGATCATATTTAAGTATCCTGTTCACCGATATTCGCGAAATGTTGGTCTGCAGAGCTAATTTCTTTTGAGTCCGGCAAGGGTTGCGACGAATTCGCTCTCTGATTACTTTGATGTTGGCGGGCGTCCTAACAGACCGCGGGCGGCCACATCTTCCACGGTCTTCTAAAGAGCCGGTCTCCTTGTACCTCTTTATGGTATAATACACAAAGTTCCGACTACATCCCAAACTTTGGATTTCACTAAAAACTTGCATTGGTTTTTTTCCTGCTTGAAACAGTGAAATTACAGTCGCACGCAAATCTTTTGTTGGCGCCATTTTCACGGAGAATGAAACAAATAATCAAATGTATATTTTTTCTGATTCAAAACATTCGAAATTTAAAATTTTAAAAGTTTAAAAAAGGTTGCATGAATTACTTTCTTTTTAAATTAATTAAATAAGTTCGTCTCAAAACTTATGAACACACGAGGTATAAGTAGTATATCAGTCATTTAGTTCCCATAACACAAACTCTGCTTAGTTTGCGGCTAGATGATTCTCTGTGAAAATATTCTGCATTATTTATTTATTTTCGGTTTTAGAACGTACTGGTTTCTTTGCGATATTTTCCCTATCCAATTAACAGCACATTAGCATTGCAAATAAGCTTTTCGAATTGCACAAAGTTTTTTGAACCCAGGACCTTTGGATCTATGTCGAGCTCCCTAGCCACGAAGCCGCCAGTGCGCTCGTTGTCAGAGTAGAAAATTGGTCATTTCCATTTCAAAATATGTCTGAACCCAGCAATTAATTTCAGTAATCTTACATAAAATCAAGTTATTTTCAAGAGATGACGGATGTTCCGCCATTTTGGGAAGTTTCCCACCCTTTTGTAAAACAAAATAAATTATCATTAGAGGATCTTTGGAAACAATTGTTAGTGATGACAGGGATTTTGCAAAGAAATATTTAACTAACAATTCCACGAAAAATCTCTTTATCCTTTAACGAATTCTAGTACTATTATAAACGCGAAAGTTTGTGAGGATGGATGTTTGTTATTCTTTCATGAAAAAACTACAAAACGGATTTAATGAAACTTTACAGTATTATATCTTATACATCAGAATAACACATAGGCTACTTTTTATCCAGGTACCACGCGGGCCAAGCCGTGGGCAGAAGCTAGTATTACATGAATTTGATTGTTCATAATATATTGTTAACGGAAATTTTCAGTGCAAGACGCGACGTGGAGGGAGTCCGTCGTCACTCATGAAGACTCTTGGAATGAGTCGAAACTTAGTCGTCGCCTTTACCGATAATTTTGATGAAACTTTATAGTAATATAGCTTATACATCAGAATAACACATAGGCAACTTTTTATCCGGGTACAATGCGGGCGAAGCCGTGGGCATAAGCTAGTAAAATAAAATGCAGGTTTAAAGTACCTTTGTTTTCTTCATCCACTCTCCTCTATCAGCCGATACTTCAGTACTCCTTTCTTACCCTTGTCATCTTTTACACCATCCATCTATCTTTTCTTTGGACTATCTCTGCTCCTTTTTGCATCCATATTCTTATTTAACATTCCTTTTCCTTATGGCGTGCCGATACCACGCTAATCTATTACTCCTCAACTTTTCCGCCACTGGTGCCACTTTCAGACTTCCCCTGAAGTAATTCCTTAAAATAATAAAATAAAATACGTTTATTTCAGGCTCTGTACAATGTACACACAAAAAATAATACAATACAATACGCTAATATAAAACTAAAAATAAAATAAAACAAAAACAGATCGCAAGTAGGTAGGTAACTAACCATTTAGTTACTCGTCACAGTAACAATCCCCGTCATTTCCTGTTTCCGTCAATATGGACGGCAATCCAATGTTTGTAAATTGGATTGGCCAGATAGTCAGAGACAGCCCTCAGGATGGTGTTGTTGGAACGACTTAGCCGGTTCCAGAAGGACGCTATCCTTGTTCTTAGTATAGCAAAGAAATCGGGAACTCCCGCCTCAGAGAACATAGTCGACGCACTGCAGTATGTCGGCAACCTCATAAGAGCCCGATACGCATTATTGTACTGGACCCTTATGATTCATATTGTAAAAACGGGAAATTTCACGTACTGCACTATCGGTGAAGGCACCGACTAAGTTTCGACTCATTCCGAGAGTCTTCATCAGGGTGAGTGGTTGCGACTTTCTCCTTCCGCGTCGCGCCGTGCACTACGGCACGGCGCGACGCGGATAGTGGAATTTTCACGTACTGCACGAGAAAATTCCCGTTTTTACAATATGAATAGTCAAGTTCACGATAGTTTTTGGAATAAAAAGACCCTTATGATGTTGATGGACTTCCTCGTGAAGTTGGGCCATAGTTGGCAGGTATACACGCCCATGCAGTATGCCTTAAACAGTGTGTTCTTCACATCTGCGCTGCAGTTAGCGAAGCGGCGAGCGAGCATGTTACCTCTGATGGCGAGAGCTCTCCTCTCCCTCTCTATGTCAACGACCTTATCTTATCCATTCTAGAAACTCCACACATCCATCCTAACATTCCTAACAGTGCTCTCTTTCATCAATTCCTTCGATGGCCCAACACTTAGATTCAAAATGGACACTCATTAAATTTATAGTTAATTAAATGAAATGTTGCTGGCAATAGATACGTAGATAAAGTAAGCGAAATATCTGCTCGCAGGAATAATCAATTCAAATACATCTGCCGGTAAAGTTGAAGGCGAGCGGGTGAGTTTTTATTTACTTTTGGTCGTATCTATAGTCTCGAGTTTTTTATTATTTGTTTTCTTTTTTAAATATATTAATGAAAAGACCCTTTTATTTAACTACTCAGTATATCCTAGTGTCTAATCCGATTTTTTTAAACCCAACTGTTATATAAGTTGTCCTGATCCCACAGGACCGATCGTTCAGATACCGTGTAAAACGTCTTCTAACAATCTTTAGATAGCTAAACTGATCCAGATTACTACCAACTGGAAGCATCTCCAAAATGCTGGGCTAGATTCTTAAAACTTAATATATGGCTTTGTAGACGTACACATCTGGGAAACAAAACAAAATATCTTATTTTTGGGAGTCTAGACCTACTACGCCATCTGTGTGTCTTTGTCGACTTCGATGGTGTGGTGGTCGTGAAACCGGCTGTGACGCAAGAGGTGCGGGTTCGATTCCCGCTGCGGGACAAATGTTCTGCAGATATTTGTTTCGGATCTGGGTGTTGGTACCACGGTTCTCGTAAATCCTGATACCCACGACACAGAGAATCATAGTTTGGTCAGGACTATTTAGGTAAATAGATAGATAGATAGAAAATGCTTTATTACCAGCTAATTTTTGCGATGTATGTGTCTGTTGGCTGTCTATTTATTTATTTATAATCCAACTAATATTATAAACGTGAATGTTTCTGATAATGGATGTTTATTACTCTTTCACGCAAAAACTACTGAACGGATTTTGATGAAACTTAAACGAATACAGCTTATACATCAGAATAACACATAGGCTACTTTTTATCCGGGTACCACACGAAGCCGTGGGCAGAAGCTAGTATTATATATATCTCAAAGAAGGATACTATAAAATGTCGCCACAGGTCAAAAATAAAACCTGTCATTCAGTTAATGACTACTCATAGGACCACCCCTTCCTGCCTTCAGTTCCCGACAGGTGGCGCATCATGATTGATTGAACCAACTTAATAAATTAAGATTTCACGTTTATTCTTTAAATTCATTCGACTTACTCAACTAAAGCCAGAATTCATAGTCGGGGGTTGAACAGTCCCCCAAAATCCATCATTCAGCATTTGTCTTATGGCTTGAAATTCGCACTTGAATTTTAACTAGCGCCTGAGCAGTCCCCTAGGGGAGCCCCTATTTGACTATGAATACGGGCCTAAGACAATCGATTTTGTGACTACTTTCGGTTCAGTTATTGGGTATTGTTTGCTAAAATAACTACAAGTTAGGCTTAACATTTGTCTGCCGGACGAATACGAATACGAATACGAATACGAATACGAATACGAATACGAATACGAATACGAATACGAATACGAATACGAATACGAATACGAATACGAATACGAATACGAATACGAATACGAATACGAATACGAATACGAATACGAATACGAATACGAATACGAATACGAATACGAATACGAATACGAATACGAATACGAATACGAATACGAATACGAATACGAATACGAATACGAATACGAATACGAATACGAATACGAATACGAATACGAATACGAATACGAATACGAATACGAATACGAATACGAATACGAATACGAATACGAATACGAATACGAATACGAATACGAATACGAATACGAATACGAATACGAATACGAATACGAATACGAATACGAATACGAATACGAATACGAATACGAATACGAATACGAATACGAATACGAATACGAATACGAATACGAATACGAATACGAATACGAATACGAACACGAATACGAACACGAACACGAACACGAACACGAACACGAACACGAACACGAACACGAACACGAACACGAACACGAACACGAACACGAACACGAAGACGAACACGAAGACGAACACGAACACGAACACGAACACGAACACGAACACGAACACGAACACGAACACGAACACGAACACGAACACGAACACGACCACGACCACGAACACGAACACGAACACGAACACGAACACGAACACGAACACGAACACGAACACGAACACGAACACGAACACGAACACGAACACGAACACGAACACGAACACGAACACGAACACGAACACGAACACGAACACGAACACGAACACGAACACGAACACGAACACGAACACGAACACGAACACGAACACGAACACGAACACGAACACGAACACGAACACGAACACGAACACGAATACGAATACGAATTTATTTTACTGAAACTATATTTTACAAATGGAGTTACTGTTGGTCCGTTACTGAGGCCGGTTTAAACACACATCGATTTCTATAAGAAAAAACAAGAAACACAAACAGGGCAAACCACAATTTTTTTTATTTTTTTTTAATAACAATAAAAAAAAATCTATGATTGCAAATATTTGTCTCGCTCGGGTGTTTTCTATGTATAATATGTAAGAATTTACAAAAAAAAAGTATATAAGTAGTATATAAGTCATGTAGTTCCCATAATACAAGCTCTGCTTAGTTTGGGGCTAGATAATTCTGTGTGAAAAATGTCCAGCATTATAATACTATTATTAGTGAAATGTGTGACATGACATCCATCACTGTCCGCACTTAGATGGGCGACCGTTAGTTGTACTGTTATACCGCGTTTACATATGCGTCATTCGCTTACGAATCTTGAATACTTAAATAAATAAATAAAAATAAATAATGCTGGACATTTTTCACACAGCATCAATTAGCCCCAAACTAAGCAGAGCTTGTATTATGGGAAGTAAATGACTGATATATTACTTATATTTTTTTTTTGTAAATACACACATATTATACATAGAAAATACCCGAGCGAGACAAATATTTGCATACATAGAAAATATCCAGAACCGAGACAAATATTTGCAGATTGGCGGAATATGTATACCAATACATATTCCGCCACAGATAATTACTTAGTAGTCTACATTTGTGCGTGAATAACGCATATGTAATCGCGGTATTAGTTTCCTCTTATATACTAGAGATTATGTCACATAAACATTTCAAGATTATGTCTCAGGGTCAGCAACTCGCGAGTGATACCTCTTCCAAGCGTTCATATCTGGTTACGGTAACCGCTTACCAACATGTGGGTTGTTTGTTTGTTTGCCAATTTAATTGTATAAAAAAACTAGCACAGGGTCTACGAGTATAATATAGTGTTTTCATAGTATGTGGTACACCACTTACAATTCCCTGTAATCTTCCGTACAGTCCGTTCCATCCAAAGGTTGTCTGGTAGAGATCGCTAATTAGCGATAAGACCGCCCATTGTACAACAATGTTAAAGTTTGTACTATTTATTTAAGCTGGAATATTTGGTGTGCAATAAAGTATTTTCTATCTTCTATCTATCTACGAGATGCTACGAGGTGCTACGAAACCGCTACGAACCAACTACGAATAGCGTCAATGTAAACTAACATTCATTAAAAAAAAAAGGGTCTACGAGATGCTACGAGGTGCTACGTAACCGCTACGAACCTACTACGAATAGCGTCAACGTAAACGGACATCCAGTTTCAATTAAAAATAAATATGAAAAGGAGACCGTTGAGATGTTTTCTTCGAATAGGCCTCGGAGTCCTAAGAGGTAAATCTAACGGAAAATACGCAACATTATTATTTATCCTACTTCCTACTAATATTATAAACGCGAAAGTTTGTGAGGATGTTTGTTATTCTTTTACGCAAAAATTACTGAATGGAATTTGATGAAACTTTACAGTAATATAGCTTATATATCAGAATAACACATAGGCTACTTTTTATCCGAATACCACGTGGGCGAAGCCGTGGGCAGAAGCTAGTACTACAAAAGAGGCACACAATCTTACGGTCCACCTGGTGGTAACCAGTTACCGTAGCCTATAGACGCTTGCAATACCAGAGATACCTATCACTCACACGTTGCCTTCCTGAGATAGGAAGATGAAAGATCACACGTACCTGTAATTCCACCGGCAATCATACCCTTCGAACCGGAACACAGCAATAAGAACATTACTACTTGCCGACAGAAATAGGCATGGTGCTAGCACTTCCCCGGACGAGACCTTTCAAAGAAGCTCTACAACTCTTACACTTAACAACTTAAGAGGCCTGCGGAGGATGAATTGCCCATACAAACGTAATACCAAAATCATTTGTAATCATAGCTAATTTCCACCATATTATGTTATTATTTGTATTCGAATAGTATTTATCTACGTATCTTGCTATATATTTTTTCAAAATACTTACCTAAAATTAAATGTAAACGAAACGCATTATAGATATTTTTACGTCATACATGACATGTTTTCTTCTTATTTGTTTCGAATTAAAAATTATTTTTGCTATATTTTTGGACGCGCTTTGTTGAACTTGAATTTAAGTTATGAGCGCTGTACGCCGGATACTTAATAAGTTAATTTATACACAATTTAATAAAAAAATAAAAAATAATAATGCTGGACATATTCTAACAGCATCGTCTAGCCCCAAAGTAAGCAGAGCTTGTGTTATGGGAACTAAATGAGTGATATACTACTTATATACTTTTTTTGTAAATGCATACTTATAATACATATATAACACCCAGACCCGGGACAAATATTTGCAGGTCACATACAAACATTTGTTCCGCGCCGGGAATCGAACCCGCAACCTTCTGCGTCTCAGGCGGGCCTTCGTCCACTGCGCCACAGAGGTCGTCTTTAGGAATTTAAAACCTCCAAACGTGTTTCTCCAGTATCGATTGTATCGCCCCCTAATGATCTGTGGCTATAAAATGTATCTAAGAAACATCCTTGAAGAAATATAAATCTATTGTAAAAAACCGCATTTCCATTCGAACAAGACTTTTACTCGTTATGTCTTAGGGCCGGCAACACGCGAGTAAGACCACTGAGATCTAGACAAATACCTTATTTTTTTTAATGCTAACGCTAATTTGTCAAGGAAGAACTTGGCAGCCGTCACGTGACATTTCCACAGCTAACGTCATTGCCATACGATTCAATATTTCCGCGAGCGTTAATGCCAACAGAAAGTGGTATTTGTCTAGACAGCCTGGTGTTTCAAGCGTCCACAGCTGGTTACGGTAACCACTTTCCAACAGGTGGGCTATGCTTGTTTGCCACTAAAACAAGTATACGTACTGTAATATTAAAAAAAGTCTAAATTTAATATATTTTCTTTTCTTTTTTACATAGTAGGTATTGAATAATTTGCTGTGAATACAAGATTATAATCCACAGAACCTTAAATAAAGCTGTGTATACACCTGTGCCTATCTCTACTTATGAAATCCATTGTACCCTTTGTGCTTATGTCTTTACGATTTAAAAGCATACGCTTGTACCAAATTAATCTCTTTGTTGCTCTGGTAAGGCGCAGATTATTTTGACGTTTGTGAATATTTCAGATTCAGATTCATTTATTTGCTTGAACATAATGTAAAACAATGGGTCTTAAGATAAATAAATGATAAAGTTAGATAGATAGATAGATAAAACATTTATTCGTTGCTACAGACACACACCAATATACATTTTATTGTCAGTAAGTTTGTGTTTGTATGTGTTGCAGCACAACAAATAGGCCATGGTTTAATGAAAAATTTTTGCTTAAAAGCGAAAACACTGATTTTCAGCCAAAAACCTGTTGCGAGCAAGCAGAACGAGTTGCAAGTGTACCTAGCTACAAGTTCAATTATTTTCTACCATATCGATTAGCATGCAAATATACAAAACTAGATTCTGACCACGGCTTCGCCCGCGTGGTACCTGGATAAAAACTAACCTATGTGCTATTCTGATGTATAAGCTATATTACTGTAAAGTTTCATCAAAATTCGTTCAGTAGTTTTTGCATGCAAGAGTAACAAACATCCATCCTCACAAACTTTGGCGTTTATAGTATTAGTAGGATAGTAGGATAGGATAAGATAGAATTATGTCGAAAGAAATGTGAAATTTAAATAAATAGTAATCAAAATTCAAATGTGTCATCTAAAAATTCATTAACATTGTAATAATATTTCCCTATAAGTATTCATATCGTAAAAACGGGAATTTTCACGTACTGCACTATCGGTGAAGTATATAATATAGGTGATATAGAAGGTATCGAGAGTCGGAATGAGTCGAAACTTAGTCGGTGCCTTAGTCCGACTCTCGGAATGAGTCGAAACTTAGTCGGTGCCTTCACCGATAGTGCAGTACGTGAAAATTCCCGTTTTTACTATATAAATAGTCAAGTTCACGATAGTTTTTGGAATAAAATCCCTATAAGTATGTTTTAACATATTGCTTTAAATACATTAAGGTTCTTAAAGGACTTAGGTATTTTGTTATAGATTGCTGATGACATATACACAACGCTTTTCCGCAGCAATGCTGTTTTGCAATTTGCATACGTAATCTGTAATAATAACGTCTATTTCGGTTTACAACGTCAGCCATACGTACAGCCAACAGATGAGAATTTATTGTGCCGTAAAATGTATTGTAAGGCTGTAAAATGTATCGTATATAGTAATATATTATCTTGTTTAAAGGAGGTAAGCTTAACCAGCGGGGCGATCACACTAATTTCCATGGCTATCAAGATGGAGGCATGGCATTAGCGTGATTCGATTACTTAACAAAATCACAAGTTTCGTTCGTTCATGGACGGTTCATGGCCTTCAGTTTAGTCTAGCTAAGGGAATCAAACGATGGGGAGTCAGTGAAATTTGATGATTGGGCCATTCAAATGGGGAACTAGTGTCAAAATTGATTGCCATCTCGATAGCCATGGGTTAGCGTGATCGACCCACAGGTCTGCAGCGCTTTATGCTGAGTCCTATCCCAATTTGTGGCTACTTACCTCATCAGCAGTTCAACCATATTAGTTATATACTTTACAAGCCTCTGCCCACGGCTTTGCCTGCGTGGTACACATATAAAAAGTAGCCTATGTGTTATTCTGATGTATAAACTATATAACTGTATTTTGCATCAATATTCATTCAGTAGTTTTTGCGTGAAAGAGCAAAAACAAACCTCCCTCCTCACAAACTTTCGCGTTTAAAATATTAGAAGGATTAATAAGTAGTTCCAAATAAATGATTTATCTATCTTAAGTAAATATATTATTCGATAATAATTGTTAATGCAACTTTGAGCAGACATTATAAGATATATACAAAGAAAATTGTAAATTAAAATTGAGTAATAAATGGTTTTACAGTACATAATGAGCAGATTTGTAACCTTTGCAGGATATATCAATAAAGTAGTTATTGCAAGATACAACAAATTAAATACACGTGCTCAAAATGACGAAGGAAAACATCGTGGAACAAGGTTGTCTGGAAGAGATATCTTTTAAATGATAACACCACCCATTGTAATTTTAGTTATATTCGGTCTCATAATGAAATGTGGTCTAGACTAGAGTTCTGCCAGAGCCCCTAAACCAAGGTTTAAATATACCTTATCGAAAAAGAGTATTATTGCAAAACAACTCGGTCTCATTACGAAACGTGTTCTAAACTCGAGTTGAACTCAAGTTCTGTCAGATCCACTAAACCATGGTTTAAATATACCTTATCGAAAAAAAAGTATTATTGCAAAGCCACTACGGTCGACAATTTAAAAATAAAATAAAACCGCGGGATGACCATTTAATTTAAAAAAACACTTCTAAACCAAAATAAAAAAGAAAAACATAATTTTGATTGGCTACCAAAAAAAGTAGGTTCTCAAAAAGAGGTTGAGTTATGATAGAAATAAACTAGGTGACCGCCTGGTTTATCTTTTAGCAGTTATTTGTAGTCAAACCTCTTTTTGAAATGTCACATAGACTGTCGGCTATTATACTATAGCATTCAATTTTAAGCCTCGTTTCCTTTGCACAACAATTTGTCTTGAAAATCAGGAATCAACGGTCTAAAAGATAAACCACCGATTTAAACCACCTTTCGTAATGAGACCCTAGGTCTACAATTTAAATATAAAATAAAAGAGCGTTTTTTTTAAAAAACACTGCAAAACAAAAAAAAAGAATAAAAATTTTAATTGGCTACCAAAAGAAAGTATGTTCTCAAAAAGAGGTTGAATTATAATAGAAATAAACTAGGTGACTGCCTGGTTTATCTTTTAGCAGTTATTTGTGGCCAAACCTCTTTTTGAAATGTCAAATAGAGTGTCGGATATTTTATTTTAACGTTCAATTTTAAACCTTTTTTCCTTATTGTACAACAATTTGTCTTGAAAAACAGGATTCAAAAAACTAAAAGATAAACCACCGATTAAAACCACCTTTCGTAATGAGACCCAAGTTTAAATGTTTGAATAGAATATTTTTATTCATTCATTCATTCGTGTGGTTTTTACAAAAGGCTTTTCTTGAACCAAATATTCGAAGGTTAATATTCTACTATAGCAATCGGCTTGCAATCTGTCCTAGGGAATGCTTAGGTACTAATTTAAAACGCGGGCATATGCCAAATATAATATAAGGACGTGCATCGTGACTACCCCTACTTGGTATCGTCACAGACCGACCTAGTGATATAGCTCTCAGATATATCGTATTTGTTATATTTATTTCACTTTATATCCAGACAGCATTATTCTAACAAAACAGAGACTCAAAAAGAACCAAGTAAAAGTATTTCATTCGTCAGTTTGTTTGTCACCTCATAAATCAAGTGGAAGAGATGAGGGCCGGAGTTTAATCTCGAGCAATGCGATTACATGACTACCGACGAGAGAAACCGGCGGCGGGCGTATTACTTTTGCCCTTGGGGACTCAGAGTGCAGTAAATCTTTCACAGAATCAAAACAATCCTCTGTATAAAATTAGCTGTTTATATCTAACAAACTCTACAACTACTTTTTTAACGACGACGTAATGAGTCCGTATATGCGTTTGCTCAGAGGTTGTTAGTTTGTTTGTCGATTCACATTTATCTCTGTAAGGGCTTATCGGTGTTTTTCATCATTGATGTAATCAAAGATGGTTCTATCACCAAAAGTTACTAGTGCGATCATGGGACTATAAGGAGGGGTTTGAAAATTTTAACGACGCAGATTTACCCTACCCTTCAAAGCCTTGTATTTCCTAGACTGGGGACTCAATGTTAAAAAAAAAAGATTACATTCCTTTGATATTCAAAAGTCTGTGCACGAAAGAGGTAATTTTTTTTATACAACTTAAGTGGCAAACTCACTACGGCCTACCTGGTGGTAACCTTTCTACATGTCCAAACCACCTTAGCATACCTTTCTCTATTCTTGTTAACATATCTTCTTTCACTCCACAGCGCTCTCTTATCATACTGTCCTTCTTCAATCTTTGGTCAAGGAACATTACTAGTCCTCGAGTCACTAACTGTTGCCTGTTTCTGTTTTATCTATGTTTTGGATCATACAAAAGTTATGACGTATATAGGTAATATGTAAATATGTAGGTATATTGTATATTATAAATTATGTGTATTATAGTATATTCAAAATATGTGGTAAGTACACCATTTAAACTTTCTTACAGTCCGTTCCATCCAAAGGTTGTCTGGCTATTTAGCGATAAGACCGCCCATTGTACAACATTGTTAAAGTTGATAGTATTTAACTAAGCTGATAATTTATTTGGTGTACAATAAAGTATTTTCTATCTCTATCTATTTATCTATCTCTATCCTTCACACTACCTCTAAAAGTCACATACTTTCATAGCTCTAATTTCAACACATTTATTCTACTTTCATGTTTATTCTGCCCTACCCAACTTTAAATACCATACATAAGTATCGCCACTATCACTCCTCTATGCTATACCAGTCGCATACGGATGTAATAAGGACATTTTTATTCCAAAAACTATCGTGAACTTGACTATTCATATTGTAAAAACGGGAATTTTCACGTACTGCACTATCGCACGGCACGATATTAGTGCACGGCGCGACGCGGAAGGAGAAAGTCGCAACCACTCACCCTGATGAAGACTCTCGGAATGAGTCGAAACTTAGTCGGTGCCTTCACCGATAGTGCAGTACGTGAAAATTCCCGTTTTTACAATATGAATAATAAGGACATACTCGTCATACGCCTCATGTTGAAAATAACGTGCAAGAAACTTTAACCATGATTTGAAGAGTCAATCCAAGATAGCGTTCAACCTAAACGGGCATTTAGCAGTTAAAATAACCGTCCAATTAGCAGTTACGTATCCAGCCACTCGTCCTAATGTACATACATGTCGGGGGTGAGTTACGGCGTATAGCTGAGGGAAAGAAACGAAATAACGTGGATTTGCTCTAATAGAGGATACAGATGGCCCTGTACCGTATACCCTGTACATGTATTTTGAACGTTAGCATCTTACTGCAGCATTATGCTGAGAGCACAAACATTTTTTGGCGGCACTATATGCAGCACTTTAAAAAGTAAAAAATAAATGTTATTTTATAGTTATAACTTATAAGTACCAATTTTAAATGTAGCTGTGTATAGTTTTTGATCAAAATAAACTTTTACTTTACTTTTCTCACAAAAAATGCAGAAATGAAAAGAAAACTATTTGTTTTCCATACGGTGGAAAACAAATACATTTTACGTCAGGTCGTCAAATACTTATTACGATTTAAATAAAAGCCGATGTGTCCTTCAGACTTAAAAGTCTTAATTAGTGTGTTTATATCATCCAACACTTAATTATTAATAATAATAATGGTATAAATTTTTCATACATTCACTTATAAATCCCCCCTTCCCCCTCGCCTATCTTTGTGAGCGTTTCTCTCTCGTATCAACAATAGGCCGACCAATACGATTTACCCGACGTTTCCAATTAATGACTTCACAGTTTAATAGGCATCTTACGCCGGCATTTACAAAAACTGCTACCCGTCTCTGGAATCATATCCCAACCATTTTCCGTGAAGCTTTCTCAGTTGAAGTGTTCAGGGCTAGAGTTAACAATCACTTCCTCGGTGAAGACAAAGATTGAGCAATTTGCCTTTTGTACGTTTAATATTTGAGCAATTTATATGTGTATATATACATATATATTATTTTATTTATGTAAGTATGTCCTATATATTATATTTATATATTACTATCAATTATCTAGGTGTATTTAAACATTTGCGTTACATAATAACTACATATTATTTAACCATTCTGTGCACTACCAACACATCTTTTTTCACAATACACAGAGGTTATCTGGAAGAGAATACTTTTTTGTATTAATATCGCCTATGTACTACATATGGTGCAATAAATAATTTATTGCACCAAATCTATCTATCTATAAATAGCCCACCACTAGGATTCTTTGTGTCGTGGCTGTAGGAGTACCATGACAACACAACATCTGGTTCCAAAATATATATCTGTAAAACATATTATATATGTCTTACATATGGTTCGGCGGGTTCAGTTCTCATATTATGTGAACCGAACTCGCTATTGCGTCTCAGGCGGCTTCATGCCCGCCTACGAGGTCGTCAAATCTGATGAAGATAATGCCGATTTAGTTGCTAGACTATTCTTGGACTATCGTCTATGGCGACCTGGAACTCCAATCTTAATTTAAATTATGTTAATGCAATTTTATTCCAAAAACTATCGTGAACTTGACTATTCATATTGTAAAAACGGGAATTTTCACGTACCGCACTATCGGTGAAGGCACCGACTAAGTTTCGACTCATTCCGAGAGTCTTCATACTCATACTCTTATGAGAACTTAGTCGGTGCCTTCACCGATAGTGCGGTACGTGAAAATTCCCGTTTTTTACAATATGAATATGTTAATGCAATTATTAGATTCTAAGAAATAACAATATGAAATGAATACTATCTGGACTTAAGACTATCGTAATATGACTTCAGACGCTGCAATATTAGTAGAAAACAAGCCATCAAACATATAATTTTATTGAAATAAATGATATATGCTTGGTCTGAAAATAAACATAAACTTACTTATACTTAAATAGTCTGGGTTCACGGTACCGGACTGTGTGTAGAGCCCATGCGAGAGAGGGTAATAGCAGATGGATTTGTGATAAGCGAAGCCGGGATTTTGTGTTTTCTGTACACCAGCCAACGAGTTTTGCATATTACCTAACAATTTAGCCAGAAACAAATAAGATTCTTGCAGACAGAAGCGCTTTCTAACATTAATGTGCCATGGTCATATATGGGTGACTAGGTATTTGTGACAAACAACGAAGCTTTCGTACTTTGGGTCTTGGTGTTTTCTATGTATAATATGTATGTATGTACAACAAAAAAATGTATATAAGTAGTATATCAATCATGTTGTTCCTATAATACTAGCTCTGCTTTGGGGCTAGATGATGCTGTGTGAAAATGTCCAGCATTATTTTTTATTTATTTGGGGGCCACTTTCGGGCGGCCCATATATCATAATCTACGTACATATTCATACCCATTATTTATTTGTTTTTATTCTATTTGGAAAAACAGACAAACTATGCAATACGAGAAACGCTGATGCGTTAGTTGACATACAGATAAAATAGGAAAGCTTTTTTTTTTTTTTTTTTATTAAAGGCTTTGTCGCTGAGCGACCATATCGCCAGGAAAGCCTTATGTGCCTGTTATTTCACCCGCATCCATACGTTTCACATCGATGCAAGTATTTCTATTTGGCGGCTGAGATATAAAATGGTATGATACAACCATTGTCTAATTTCCCCGGACAGTCTGGACGAGTTCGTTTGCTCTACTCCTTTTTATTTTAGAATATAATTACGACTATACCACGTACTTTACTATTCTCCTGCTGACGTTTCGTTGCCCGTTTAGAGGTCCTTCCTCATGAGCACCGTCCGCGACCACGCGAGCACGGTCGTGAGACGGGAACTGAACGTGAACGAGAATAGTAAAGTACGTGGTATTGCCGTAATTATATTCTAAAATGATACCAAACCACAATAATTTTAATTCTATGCTCTACTCCTACGAAATTTATGTTTCACAAACTTTTATATTTAAACATATTTATATATTATCCTACTACTATTATAAACGCGAAAGTTTGTGAGGATGGATGTTTGTTACTCTTTCACGCAAATCTACTAAACGGATTTTGATGAAACTTTACATTAATATAGCTTATATATCAGAATAACACATAGATTACTTTTAGCCGGGTACCATGCTGGCGAAGTCGTGGGCAGAAGCTAGTATTTTATATATAAATATTTTGCTTTGGTTCCTTTTGGTACGAAACAGAAACATAATTATCACCGATTTCTCACCGAAACAAGACCACCTGTATTTATGAATCAGTTGATCTATCTAAAGATCGTTTGCAACGGTCTTGAGATAGCTAGCTGTTTCTTCTGTATTTTTTGTATAAACCTAAAGACCAGTTTAACTTGAAAGTTTAAAATAGCAGATCAAGTAGCTCTTCCATACCCCAAGTTATTTCAAGAAAACGTAATTTCGATTTTCATCCTAACCGAATAGTACCAAATCAGTAAGTTTTGTTACCTCGGATTTATTCGACATCTGTCGAGGCAAGACCAGCCGATGGGTCCCCAAGATAGGCCGATTCGAGGATTTGTGGCCCATTAGATGCCTATTACACCGTCCGATCTTTCAGACGTGACTGGAACGTGACACGATATCGTTAAGGTTGCGGGAAGACGGTAGAGTAGGTGACTGAAGATTCATCGATATTTTTTTTGAGATAAGAAAAAAACGAATATCTGCAGAAACTGTGAACATTTGTCTTGAAATGAACCAGCACTTCTTGCGTCTCAGCCTGCCGCGCCACCGAGGACGTCAGAATTATTTGAAACATTTAAGATTATATTGTTAACCATATGTTTCTCTTCGGATCATGATGAATCTAACGATACCTTATACATCAAATTCCATCAAGCTGTTTGGGTGCTAGAAGGTTAATGACTACCACTGTAGGCGAAGGTCCGCCTGAGACGTAGAAGTATTCGGGTTCGATTCCCGCCGCGGGACAAATGTTTGTATGATATGCAAATATTTGTTGCTGGTCTGGGTGTTATTTTTGTATAATATGTATGTATTTTCAAAATAAACATATAAGTATTATATCAGTCATTTATTACCCATATCCTGGGACTCAGATCTGCTTACTTTGGGGCTAGATGATGCTGTGTGAATGCCCAGCATTTATTATTATTTTTATCACACACATCCTACTAATATTGTAAATGCGAAAGTTTGTAAAGATGGATGTTTGTTACTCTTTCACGCAAAAACTACTGAACGAATTTAGATGAAATTTGACAGTAATATAGCTTATATAGAATAACACAGGCTACTTTTATCCGGGTACCACGCGGGCGAAGCCGTGGGCAGAAGCTAGTCTTGTATAAAAGGAAAGTATTTTCCCTGAGTTCTAAACCTACATGCAAAAACCCTCGTTAGTCGGGCAAAAAGTGTCATTCGCTTTGACCAAATCGGAGTGTGTAAACACGCTTTAGGGCTTCGAGGGCCATTAATAGTGGCCCTTCCCAGGAGCCCGCTTTATGAGCACAGTTATGAAGCCTCATTTTATCAATGTAGTGGTGATTTGTGTGCCGTTTGAATGATATATGAGATCGTTTATATACCTTTTTGGCATACGCTTGTTTGAAGGTTAGATTTTTTAAAATCCTATTTTACTCATCGCATCTAACGATACCTTATTCATCATCCCATCAAGCTGTTTGGGTGACAGAAGGTAATGACGACTTCTGACGCGCAGTGGGCGAAGGCCCGCTTGAGACGTATTTTATGCGAGACATATGTATGTATGTTAAGAGGCTTGCGGAGGATGAATTTCCCATACAAACGGAATACCAAAATAATTTGTAATTAGAGCTAATTTTCACCATATTATGTTATTATTTGTATTCGAATAGTATTTATCTAGATACCTTGATAAATATTTTTTTTTAAATACTTACCAAAAATGAAATATAAACGAATCGCATTTTGGATATTTTTACGTCATTTAAGACATGTTTTCATCTTATGCGTTTCATATTTAGTATATGTACTGCCGAAGCAAGTACTATGCGTTTCATATTAAAAACATTAATATCTTACGTATAGTTTGATTATGTACATAGCTTATATTGTCTAGTTACAGAATAACAACACGATGTGAAAAATACAACAAGTTTTCTGTCATCATTTTTGGTATTACGGAACACCACCAAATTTATGACAAATTCTGAATGGCTTATATTGCTATCGCGCAAGCACGGGTGGGGCCTGCATCAGCCAAAAAGAGATAGCTATATTTTTGGACGCGCTTCGAATTGAATTTGTGAGCGCTGTCCGCCGGATCCTTAAGTAAATATTCTGGGTGTTTTCTATGTATGTATATGTACGTATTTACAAAAAATGTATATAATATAGTATAATCAGATATGTGGTTCCCATAATACAAGCTCTGTTTACTTAGGGCTATATAGATAATGCTTTGTGAAAAAATATCTAGATTTATGTATTTATATGGCACTTTATGGCATACGAATACGCTTGTTTGAAGGTGCAGAGAGCTTTATTGCGGAGTTTACAAAAAAAATAACAAAAAATATAACGTTTTATTAAAAAAAACGAAGTTTAAAAAATCTATGAACGGATGATGACTATTTAATAATGGTGAACAAAGTTCAATGATCATACTTCACCTACGTCTCCGAAAAAATGTATTTTTAAGTAAGTGTACCTTTTTGGAATATACTAATTATAACTACAGCATGTAGCTTCTTCTTTTTGGGCATTCTTGTCTATGGTGTATACATACAACCATTAGTGAATGAGTTTGGTAATCATAACAGACTGTTTGTTAGTAAAATAAAAAGATCTTTGATCTTTTGTTTTTCCCAATTGAAAATATAAGATTCGCATTAAATATTTGCATACTCATAAACATTGAATTAATCGCGCATTTTATATTTCCGCCCGACGACCATAACAGAACATAAATAAAAATATTTTTCCATAAAATCCGCAACACAAACCGGTATTTCAAACTGTTGACATAATTTATCAAGTCCCGATCGGGATTTCGGCAAAGATCGATTGATTCGAACAAATACCGGTACATTTCAATATTAAACAAACGAAGACAAACTCTAGGGCCGAGTGCTATCGATGTAGCCCGTCGATAAAAACAAAGTTAAAATCTGACTGCTAGAAAGTAAAACCCCCTCGGGGTTACCCAAAGTAAAATTTTATACCTATAGAAAAGTAAAACAAATACTCGATACTTTTTATATACTTTTTTCTATTGGATTTGAGATACGCTATCGAAATGCTAAGACGGGTCCATAAATTGTGACATTTCCACGTACCTACGTTACTCCGTGACATGGAACGGGTTTATATAATAATGATCATAAATCTTTATTTCTAACCAAAGTATGTGCTTATGTTTTGCACATAAATTTCTACTATCCTACTTCCTGTCCTTCCTAGTAGGGAATTTCTACTAATACGAGTATTTGAAATGCGAAAATATTGATATTTTTCTTTCGATGTTTAATATCAATGCTTAAGGATACATTTTGAAATGCACATATGTAGTTCATGACCATGATAAATAACACAGCACTACGCAACTTAATCTGGGTATAAAAGCTAGTAAGTAGTTAATTTTATAATAATGAATAAAAACCGAATCACGCAAATTTACCATATATTTTTTTCCTTATTTTTTTACCATCACGTTGCATAACCCAGCCACACTATTACTTCTTCTCTCAGCTCTTAAGGCTCCTAAGCATGATGTTAAATAGCCTTTTTCATGAATTGGGTTATTAAATGCAAAATATTATTTTTAAATTCCACTTTTAGTTCCTGAGATAAGCGCGTTCAAACAGAAAAACAAACACTTCAGCCGTATTATTAGTATAGATATACGCACAAATCACCCCAGATTGAAAGCCTCCTCATTTTTCGAAGTCGGTTAAGTGACTATACTCAAACAGTATATAATTACAGTAACAAGCAGCTGGCAACACTACGCTCGACCAAGCTCTTTATCGTTACGATAATGTTTTTGCGGGTAGTTGGTAACTATCGGGTGTATCTGGTAGTTATGTTCCGGAATTAGTGGGTTCAATTTGTTGTTGTTTTAGTATCACTAATGATACTACATGTTACATAATTATTGACGACCTCTGTGGTGCAGTGGCCCGCCTGAGACACAGAAGGTTGTGGGTTCGTTTCCCGCCGCGGGACAAATGTTTCTATCTTCAAATATTTGTCTCGGGATCTGGGTGTTTTCTAAGAATGTCTGTATTTCCAAAAAAATGTATATAAGTAGTATATCAGTCATAAAGTTTCCATAACACAAGCTCTGCTTACTTTGCAGCTAGGTGAGGCTGTGTGAAAAATGTCCCGCATTATTTATTTATCTATAATTTAGTGATGAGAATTCGCTTCGAATTGAAAAATTAGAAATCCAATAAAATGTAATTAGGATACTGATGAGGCTACCACGATTCAGCAGTGCATCTACCATATGGACGCGCGAGTTGATGATTTTCATGCCATCAGCTGCAAAAAAAAACTGCCTCATTAGGCTCAGTAGACTGCACTTCGCCAAAAGTTTAAAGAAATAAATATAATGACATTCCCTTGTCAATACGTCTATGAAAATCTGTTGTATGTTCACAAAAATATTAATTTGTTTAAGAAAAAAAGCGATAATCACAATGTTAATACTAGAAATATAGATAAACTCGCTGTTGCCACTTGTAGACTCCATAAAGTTAATAAATCGTTTAAAGGGCACGGTGTACGCTTTTATAACAAACTCCCAAGAGATATACAAAAATTATCAATTAACAAATTTAAAAACGTAATCAAACAAAAACTTTATAAAAAGGCATACTATAAAATATCTGATTATTTAGATGACAATGGGATTGAAAATGCTCCAACTCGAACCTATTGTTTTGTAAAAGGATCATTAAAAAGAATAACCAGCCTTGTTTTCTTGCCTTTCTTTCCTGGCTTGGCGGAGGAACAGGCACCTTGTGATTTTATTTAATAAATGAATTTTGACTTTGACTTTGACTTTGACTTTGACTTTGACTTTGACTTTGACTTTGACTTTGACTTTGACTTTGACTTTGACTTTGACTTTGACTTTGACTTTGACTTTGACTTTGACTTTGACTTTGACTTTGACTTTGACTTTGACTTTGACTTTGACTTTGACTTTGACTTTGACTTTGCTAAGTAGACTTCGGGGTACCAATAGCATTCTGCAGGTCATACCTGTTAGGTATGACCTGCCTGTAATGAAGCTTTCATTCGGATCCTAGGCAATTAGTCTCGTAGTATTTGATTAGTCAAAGTCAAAGTCAAAATTCATTTATTCAATAAAATCACAAGGACCACTTTGAAACGTCGGTTTTTATCTAGGTGCCTGTTCCTCCGCGACCAAGCCAGGAAAGAAAGGCAAGAAAACAAGGCTGGTTATTCTTTTTAATGGTCCTTTTACAAAACAATAGGTTCGAGTTGGAGCATTTTCAATCCCAAGAGTTTTTGTCATCTAAATAATCAGATATTTTATAGTATGCCTTTTTATAAAGCTTTTGTTTAATTACGTTTTTAAATTTGTTAATTGATAATTTTTGTATATCTCTTGGGAGTTTGTTATAAAAGCGTACACCGTGCCCTTTAAACGATTTACCAACTTTATGGAGTCTACAAGTGGCAACAGCGAGTTTATCTTTATTTCTAGTATTAACATTGTGATTATCGCTTTTTTTCTTAAACAAATTAATATTTTTGTGAACATACATCAGATTTTCATAAATGTATTGACAATGGAATGTCATTATATTTATTTCTTTAAACTTTTCGCGAAGTGATTCTCTGGGGCCCATATTATAAATTGCTCGAACAGCCCTCTTCTGCAGCACAAAAATGGTATTGATATCAGCAGCACTCCCCCACAGCAGTATACCGTACGACATAATGCTGTGGAAGTAGCTGAAGTAAACTAGTCTAGCTGTGTCAACGTCTGTATAAAGACGGATCTTTTTGACTGCATATGCCGCAGAACTAAGTCTCTTCGATAACCCATCAATATGAGGACCCCATTGAAGCTTATTATCTAGGGTGATACCTAAGAATACGGTGGTGTCCACAAGAGCCAACTGTTCATCTTTGATTTTGATATTTGCTTTAACTTGTGTAACATTGGGTAGTATAAATCTTATACACTTTGTTTTATTTTCATTAAGTAGGAGGTTGTTAACGTTGAACCATTTAACAACCTTAGAGATTGCATTGTTTACATTGTCAAAATTGGTTTGTCGTCGCTTTAATTTAAATAAAAGTGACGTGTCATCTGCAAACAATACAACCTCATGATCGTCCCTTACAAGGTGGGGTAGATCATTAATGTATACTAAGAACAAAAATGGACCAAGAATTGATCCCTGCGGTACACCGATAGTAACCAGAGACCCCGGAGACCGTTTTCCATTCACGTCAACTCTTTGTACTCTGTCAGTTAAATAGGAAGTGAGAAAGTCTAGAGCAACGCCCCTAATACCATAATGGTGTAGTTTCCTGATCAATGTGTCATGGTCTACGCAATCAAATGCCTTTGACAAATCACAAAAAACGCCTAAAGCGTCATGAGATTCCTCCCAGGCATCAAATATGTGCGATATTAACTCAATACCAGCATCAGTGGTTGAGCGACCCTTACTAAATCCGAATTGCTTATTATGCAGTAAATTATTTAATTTAAAATGTCTTTGCAATTGATTTAAAATTAGTTTTTCAAAAATTTTACTAAATGTAGGAAGTACTGATATAGGTCTAAAATTACTAGGGTCAGAACATGTACCCGATTTGAAAAGTGGAGTTATTTTACTGTGTTTCATTAAATCAGGGAACACACCACAGTCAATACACTCGTTGAATATTAAAGCTAGTTCGGGCGCAATAATGCCAATCAATGATTTCACAACGCAAACAGAGATGCCCCAGAGGTCCGTGGTTTTTTTAGCATTTATGAGTTTGAAAGCTTTTATGATGTCATCACTATTTACATGATCAAATTTGAATTGTATTTTACATTCTGTTAAGTTTTCTTTTAACAATGACTCTGCTTCTATGGGAGAGGAGTTTAAGGATTTTGTGGTAGAGACTGGAATGTCGGTAAAAAAGTTTTCGAACGCATTAGCTACATCACTATCCTGATTGACGGTGGCATTGTCAATTTTCAAATTAAACTTATTGCTCTTAGTTGTGACTCTTCCAGTCTCACTGTTGATTACTTTCCAAGTGGCTTTTACTTTATCTTGGCTATTTTTAATTTTTGAACTCAAATGACGAGCTTTTGCTTCACGACAAACATTTTTAAAAATTTTAGAATACTTTTTGACTTGTTCTTTAAACTCCTCATTAAAATTATATTGTTTTTCAGCATAAAGATCATACAATTTCTTCCTGCTTTTATGTATTCCCGCTGTTGCCCAGTCACTGAACTTTTTACCGTCAGAGACCATGATCGATTTCGATGTAAAAATTGAATTGAACACATCACTAAATTTCTTAAAAAATGTGTTGTATAAATTATTTGGATTAAAATTACCATATAAACATGGAAATACAGAAGTTAAATTCAATTTTAGTTTGTCCAATCGATCTTTGGTCATAGGTATACAAGTAATATTTCTTTTTTCAAGTTTTTTTGTTTGAACCTCTATTTTAATTATTTGTCCAAGATGATCCGACTTAATATTACTAATTAAACTCTTATTTAAAATTTTAATGTTGGCAAAGATATTGTCTATACATGTGGCCGAAGTATCGGTTATTCGAGTAGGCTCCATAAATTGAGGTTTTAAATCAAATGATTGAAATAAACTAATTATTCTAGTATTTAAGGAGTTAATTTCTAGTAAATTAACATTAAAATCTCCGCACGTAATAATATATTTATTTGATTTAGATAATTTAAACAACATTTCTTCCATAACTTTTTCAAAAATGTCAAATGAGGCAGATGGTGGGCTGTAAACGCTTATAACTATGAATTGCTCCAACTCTATGCAAGCAACTTCAATGTGTCTTTCTACAGAGAGGTGGACTATATCTAAACGTTGTCTAAATTTTATCTGTTTATTAAGTAGGATTAATGAGCCACCACGTATAGCATGTAATCTGCAGAAAGAACTACCAACTTGGTGATTACTGAAACTGAACATGACCTCATGGCTTCGCAGCCAATGTTCTGTAATGCAAATAATGTCAATGTCATTGGAATGTGAGTAAGGGCTAACTTACATGTACCTACGAGATAGCTTTTTAAGTTATACTACTAAAAATGGACATGTATTAATGTCTAAATTAATAAATGCACTTTATAGATCTTTCGATAACTAGCTGTTTCATCTGTATACCTACACCTGGAGCTCACGTAGAATGGGCCACGTTAGTCGGATGCAACCCAAGAAGTGGGCGCATATCGTGACTTCGTGTGTCGGACGGAAGGCGAAGACACTGAGCCAGCCGAGAAGAAGTTGGCGGGACTATCTGGACTCACATGAGAGAGAGTGGTAGGAAACAGCTAGAGACCCAAACACCGCTGGAAGTATTAAATAAATAAATAATGCTGGTAATTTTTCACATAGCATCATTTAGCCCCAAACTAAGCAGAGCTTGTATTATGGGAGCTAAATGACTGATATACTACTAATATACTTTTTTTTAATACATACATATTATACATAGAAAGTACCCAGACCCGAGATAAATATTTGCAGATCATACAGACACTTGTCCCGCGGAAAGAATCGATGCCGCAACCTTCTGCGTCTCAGGCGGGCTTTCGCCCACTGCGTCACAGAGGTTGAGGGATACCTTTGCCCAACTGTAGGATGATACAGGTTAACTCAAATAAAAAGGTCCGAACCTTTTTAACAGTTAAAGTTATCCGTTCGGACAAACAAACATACATATATAAATACCAAGTAGAAATAGCGACACTTACATTATCCTCGACATTATCCTATCCCATCACTAGTCCATTTGAAGCCAATCCATTTGATCTAGAGCTGTCAATATAGGTTACAATTTTTCAATTTGTAAACCTTTGAGGCACATGATTTCAATTTGTAAATTTCAGAGGCATTTTCTTCGACACTCGTCATATCACATTACCTAGTAATCGGTGGTGAAAGAATTAGTGTGAACTAATAAATAACTTGATCGCCTTTTTTAACCCTACTGGACTGAGGGCAACAAATACCTAGGTAGAACATAATTGCACCTATTTAAATTATATTAAGACGTTATTGTCAAATTTCTGTTAAATTAATAAATGTATTCTTTTATATTCTTGAATCAGGCCACACGATAGCTAAATAATCATAAACAAACCAAGCAAAGTTTGTTGCCCGATTCTTCTATCTGTGTTCTATAGGCTTGGATGCACGTGAGGAATCGGCTTAAATTGACTTTAATTGATTTTAAATTCACGTAGTTTTTAGGCTGACGTTTGTAATTGACTTTGACTTTTTAATTATAAGAAACGGGCCCGCTTCTCCGCTTTGGCGAAGTCTGTTTCTGTACGTTTTTTGAGTTGAAAATGTCTGGTATAATCGAAAGGTGTTCAGGAAAAGCTTGTGCAATAGGGTCCCAGGTCGAACGTCACTTTAATGCTAAATGCCAGTGATTATGCTGCGTAATGAGCCGATCGATTGTACAGATGAAGGGGAAAGAGTCTTTCGAGTTAAGTTCAGCAGTACGATTTCTTAGACAAAGAAGTCGTACTGATTTACAATACAACGGTATCTTAAAAGACATTCATGTTTGGCACAAACTGTATAAAACATTGTACAACTTTTTAGCTTTTTATTAATACCCAAAAGATATAATACACATAGTCCAGTAATCCCTGTGTAATGAAACATTAGTCCAGCAGCGGGAATCGAACCACCTCTTGCATTGCAGCTGGCTTCTTTCCGCTGCGCTATTGAGGTCGTCACACGGCTAAAGAAACAATCAAGTAGAACCAACTATAACAGACTGATTATACCTTACTTAATAAAATTGAGAACCTCCTTTTTTAGATAGGTAGGTACCTAAATTACTGAAATCTATTTTGCACGAAAATTTGAAACGAACCGTTAGAATTTAATGCAAAAGTATAAACATAGTGTGCTAGAATAAATCCCCGTATACTATCCCTGTTTGTAATTCTGTTTATGAAACAAAAATAAACACTAGATTGTATGGAGTTTTCCATACAATTCTGTATTGTGGACGTAAGAGCTTTATTCAATGCGAATTGCGACTGCAGCTGTCAAAGGAAATAGTCATAACTATATTATATTTTTTAATAAAAAACCTTTGAACTTCTCTCCGTACCTAAAACAACAAAATAAAATACACTTCGTTAAAATGCGATAAAACAATCCAGTTTTACTATCGTCTGTGCGGACAGGTGCAACGCTTCATAGCAGAGAGTGGAAATTTCATTCAGAGCACAATGTTAGCTTAGATAATTAAGATAATTCAATAGACAGAAATATTGACTGACTGATTCAGTTTAGTCTCTCTCTGTCTCTTTTCGTTGAGTTAGATAATATAAGGAATGCACCCACACAATCTACTTTAAAAAAACTTATACACTTCAATAACTTCTGTACAAGCTACTGACACGTGTTAAACTTCTCCACGAAGCATCTTCATTATTATTATTTTTTTAGGAAAATCATTTTTATTTATGAGTACTTAAACATACACATCAACTCGAGTCTTTGAGTCTTTGAGTCTTAGATTGCGCAAAGTCAGCCTTATCTATTTTACATAAATAACGACTCAAAAACTGTCAGTTCTAGCTTGTAGGATCTTTCATTCCTGTAGCAGGTACCTAGTTCAGCTATTGCTAAATCTAACATTAACGATCGTAAACAACAAGATGTTTTTTTATCCGTGGCATGTGTCATTTTATAGTTTTTCTACACTGATGTCGCAGAAGAACGTCGATTGGGGAGTCAGGATGTTCATTGCTAACCACCATGCCGCTAAAAAAAATTGAACTTACCTACCATTGCATTTTTTTTAAAACGAATGTCTTATTTTACATGAAAAAATAATTTCATTATATTATATTATTTATTTTTTTATAACTTGGTACCTCAGAGAGATATGTATATGAATCAAATATTTGTCTAAGAATTCCGATTATTTAGACTCAGACAGTAATTCGAAAGGCATTATTTATATGTTCATACTCAGTAAAGTGCCTTCAGTTCGTACATCTATAGACGTGGTCCGTATCCTCTCTCCTCGCTTCATGGTTTATTAATGTCGTGTCGAGCCGGCCATCGATACATCGGTACAACACTAGCGTTTATGTACATCACTATACACTATCCAGGTCAATTTATTTGCTTTTAAATTTTGACGCGCGGTTGTATCGATGTGAAATGTGAAATAGTTGTCTGTTACATTTTGGTAAACCGAAGCGTTCATTTTTCGAGAGTATCTAGTTATTTGTAAAGTACTATAGAGGTATTTTACTAGTAAAGTAGTCTATATGTGTTATTCTGACGTATAAGCTATATTACTGTAAAGTTTTTTAAAACTTGTTAATAGGCCCCAAGGTGATGATAAAATAAATAAACGCTGGACATTTTTCACACAACATCATCTAGCCCCAAACTAAGCAGAGCTTGTTTTAAATACTTTTTTTTTGTAAATACATACATATTATACATAGGAAAATACCCAGACATCGCTTTATTCAGACGAATAAAGAGGATTTTTCACAAAAATCATCATAGAAATTGTTTTGTAAAAGTCCTACTTATAAAAATATTTTGCTTTTTTGTAGACATGTCCTGGAACATCTTAGAGTGCCGCCTAGAACTCAGAAGGTTGCGGGTTCGATTCCCGCTGCGGGATAAATGTGTGTGGTCTGGATGTTTTCTATGTATAATGAGTATTTAAAAAAGTATATAAGTAGGACCTATATCAGTCATGTAGTTCCCAAAACACAAGCTCTGCTTAGTTTGGGGCTAGATGATGCTGTGTGAAAAATGTCCAGCATTATTTATTTTACTTATTCTGAACGAGGTAACGTTGACTTCAAATCAACTCAACTACAGCCGAAACATTTTAACTCAAGCGGTAATGGTTGCATTGCTGTTCCGGTTTGAAAGCCGGCGTAATTATAGACATATGAGAATTTATACCATTATATCTGAGGGTCGGCAACGCGAGGTTACGGTAACCACTAACCAACAGGTGGGCTGTAAGCTTGTTTATCACTTTAGTTGTTTACAAAAAAACTCATTCAGGAATCGGGGTGTAACAAAATAGAAAAGTATAAAAAACTATTTTTATTTGTTCTGTTATTGATTGAGAATTACGGTCCCAACATCCCGTTTATGTTTTAAAATTATGTTCTAGTTCATCTAAGGTTATTCCAACATGTATATTGCCGGCGATGATTCTACTTCAATGTCAGTCCATATAGGTAGCATATCGATAGGTATATACGACCTATGTGGCACAGGATATATAGTGCTCTTGACCTGTCCAGGGTACCGATTCTCGTGTCAACAGACCACGTCGATTTTATGTCACTATTCTAGCCACTAGCTGACCAACCAAACAGCTCTTCTGTCCTTGAAAGTGACAGATACGAAACGTCAATTTGACAACCGTACAAGAAGTAACCAAAGAAACAAAGTTTTTTTTACATATTCCGGGCAATTCCGCATAAATTGTACAAAAATAACAAATAATATCGTCGGCTAGCTAATACGATTATAGCCACGTAAATCGATTTTCCAAAGTTTTCAGGAGAGCCAAAAAACTGTTTTATCGACTCCGCACAAGTCTCGAATCGAAATCGCTAAAGCTGAAATTAAAACTGTGATTGGTTGAAATTCAATGTTTGTATTGTCGAACAGAAGCGCAGTGAAAAGATCTATCCAATGGCATAAAAATGTCAAAACTGAAAAATTTCGACTTGACCGGTGTTGTTAGCTAGCCGAAGATATTTGACATTTATTTTATATGACTTCTATTACAATTTGAATTATATTATTCTTAATTATAATTTGATTCGAAATGCTATTGACCAATAATAATCTAGATGAATGTTATTTAATTTGATTATGATTGTCTAACGAACTCACGTTGCAGCGCCCTTACAGGGTTCATGTTCCTGCCTATTCAATGTATTACTTAGACCTATACAAACTATGTTATGTGCATGAAAGCAATATCTATCTGTCTGATAGATATTGCTTTCATGATAGAAAAACAAAGTAATAACGTCGCATGTAAAAGTCAAATCAAACAAACACTAACTGCTGTCACTTTCAAATCAAAATCATTGTAACAGAATGTTGGATAGCTTTACAATGTTCCTGTTTTTAGGTACTTGTTTTAAAAAGTGTTTCAATTTTCTACATAGTTTTGATATCGTTAAATTACAGCCCAAAAGCAAACCATTACATACACAGTAACCGCGTTTACCGAGATTAGACTTAAAACAGAGCGAGAATATAAATTTAGTCGCGACAAATCCACGCGACCTTTCACAATTCTTCTTTCTTCTGATAACCCTGCGTCAGTGTTCTGTTCAGGTTGAGGTATGCTAGCCCTGCAGAAGGTGAAAGAACCGTTGTGGTGAAAAGATTCAGTGCGTCTTGTAGAGGCTCTTTTCATGCAGTTTTTACACTAATATGAAACACTTGAGTAAAATATTTTTTGTGATCAACAATATAGGTATGTGAAAATAAATTATTTCACAGAATGGTTAAAATAAAAAATGCTAATCAGTAGTAATTATGTAACGCAAATGTTTAAATATACCTAGATAATTGATAGATACCTATACAAATATAGTAGTCAAACATTAATTAAAAATAATCGTCAGTGAAAGGCACTTCTTCAGAAAGTTTACTACTTAAGGCAGCACGGACAAAAACCACATTCTCAGAAGACAAAGTCGCGCCAAAAAGTCGCGTCTTACAATATGCTTTGGTAAGCTCGGCGCACACGATCCACACGCATGACCGGCGCGCACGAATCCCCTTTATCCGATTAAGTGCAGTGTGCAAACGGCCTAACCGCGATTTCACAAATTGATTGCAAAGACATTATGAAGGAATGCTAAAAGTTGGTTTCAATTAATTGGGAAACAACTTCACCTAGAGGACCAGGATCAGTAACAGTTCCACGTATTTTTCATCCAACTTAAAAAAGGAGCAAGTTCTCAACTGTATGTTTTTATTTGTACGCGATATCTTCGCCGATTGAGAATCGATTTTTATGACTCTTTATTAATGGATAAGAAGGTATACTTCAAGGATGGTCCCATATTAATTTTACGAAAATAATATACCCCTAAGCGTTGTCTGTTCTGTTCCGAAGTCAAAAGGTTAAAACGGAATCCTTAGTTTCCTCATGTCCATCTGTCTTCGTCAGTATTTCACACCCCTATCTCTCCCTCAGTTTAAAGCGTATGGACCCCTATTTTGTATCTGAAAGTGACTCGGTGATGAACCTTTGACAATTTACCTAGAGTATCAAAGCCCGATTTCGTAGCCATATTGATAGCAACTATGTGCAAGTGAAAATCATTTTACTTGTCAAACGTTTAAGTGACTTTCAGGTATAGAATAGAGGGGCAGATGTGTTTTGTAAATGAGTTACTTTTTGATTATAGCGCATGCAACTCTGTGCCAATTTTTTATTTATTTAAAATACCTTCTGTTCACGGCTTTGCCCGAGTGGAACCCTTATGAAAAGTAGCCTATGTGCTATTCTGATGTACTCGTATAAGCTATATTACTGTAAAGTTTCATCAAAATCCGTTCAGTAGTTTTTGCATGAAAGTGTAACAAACATCCATGCTCACAAACTTTCGCGTTTATAATATTAGTAGGATGTATGCACATAGTCGGTTTTCTGTGAGTAACTATTTTTAAAATCATCTAGTAAGACAAAATAATCTGGCTGATTCTCTCATTTTAGGATATTATTAAATTAATAAATAATACTGGAATTTTTTCAAACATCATCTAGCCCCAAACTAAGCAGAGCTTGTACTTAAGGTATTTGTACCTTGAGGGTGGACATAGGCTGTTTATTATCCCGTTAAATTATAAAAGCTTTTCGTGGAGAACAAATTTAACAACGGAAGTATAACGAATGAGTTTCTCACGAACGCTTTACGATCTAAGTTTAAGTGTAAAGTTTTATAAAAATCCGTTCAGTAGTTTTTTTGTGAAAGGGTAACAAACATCCATCCTCACAAACTTTCGCATTTATAATAGTAGTAGGATTTATCGCCAACAGCTTAGATCTACACATTGTTCGTTTTAACGATAGGGATAAGTTCTGATCATAATTGGTCTAAGTTAGGCCAATTATGCGAACACAGCATTGACAAATATAAATATCGAGAAACAATAACAGAATTCACAAATCATAGGAAATATCTCGTTTTGTATTATCTTCATAACTATGACAGCTTCATTTGCAATAGACAGCTGATAAGCACGTGACGCGCACAAATTATCAACTACTAGCTTCTGCCCACGGCTTTGTCTGCATGGTACCCGGTTAAAAAGTAGCCTATGTATTATTCTGATGTTTAAGCTATATTACTGTAAAGTTTCATTAAAATCCGTTCAGTAGTTTTTGCCTGCAAGAGTAACAAACATCTATCCTCACAAACTTTCGCGTTTATAATATAAGTAGGATGTATCGGATAAGGCAGTCACTAGACTGGTTTTTTTTTCACTAACAACATTATTATTTTACATTAGATTTATTTCACAAAAACAAAGGACAGGTACAAAATATATAAACAAAATATACCATATAAATAGATAATTTTTTCAACAAAAACATAGAGACAAGGAGGACGATTTTTTGTACTAATTAGTCCCATTTGTGCCGTGTGCGACAAACAGATCCTGTCTCAGCTTAGTGTCGCATGATCTATTAACGAAAAATTTTGAAATACAAATATTGTACCTGATTTTTAAAATATATTCTCTAGACTTCCTTCATGCATCTTTACGACGCCCGAAGGCAAAAGGCCCATTATGATGAACTTGCTTCATAAATGAACTTATTTCTGAATAGTTGAGATAGCCGAGACCGTTCATCATGTTTTTGTGCAGCAAAGTTTGTTTTAGAAAAAAACCTCTTGTAAATTAGGCAATTTGTTAACACGAGATAGTTTTGAATGTTTTGTGTGGAAAACTCTTTTGCAAAACCTGTAAGGCAAAAAACAGACATGGATAAATTGTTTAAGATAATTTTCGTAATAATAGATTTTTTCCGTATTTTTTTGATTCGACCATAGTTTTCTCTGTCAAAGGAACCGCCTGTACGTTACAAGGTGTCTCATGATACGTTAACTATCTGACATTCTATACCTGATGTATAACCACTTTAATTGATAACTTCCTAGTCTATTTTCATTGAAGAAAATAAGAAAATGGTGTTTCTTCATCAGCTGTTTTGGGGCAAGCCATTTCGAATGATTTTCCAGATAAATAACATTTTGAAATTCAACTGTTTTACAGCTGTTTTTACTGGGTAGAATTTCCCTCTATCGGGATCGTACATATTCTGAGACATCCTGTACCAGTATAATATGGCAAGACGGCCGTTAGTTTAACCTGTCTATCCACTTAGTTCGTGAACTGCAAACATCTAACTCTGTTGACCAAAGTGGAAGCGAAGTCCAACCTGGTCAACTTTGAACTCATGTCCTCGAAACTAAATCTGCTGACCCATTTTGAATGCATGCATATCTTCACTCGAAATCGACTTTATTCATACTGGGTTATACGTTTAGTCCAAGATCCAGCAATAAGTTTTTTACGCCAAGCTTATGTTACAAATACAAAATACTTTATTTCCAAAAAAAGTATGTTATGTTACAAGTTTGAGAATGAGCTTCGCACTATATCTAACCTGTATTGCGTTTGTATTTTTTTTTAATAGAGATAAACAGATGCATTCCTAACATTTTAATTACATGTAATTAATTAAGATGGTCGAACAAAAAGCAATCGAGACCGTTACAGCGTCTTGTGTATCTGAGACAACACACGTGAGTAATCTGCCAGTATAAATTATTAGAGTGTAGAGTTGTAGTTTTCTTATGACTGAGTTTCGCTAGTCTTTCGATTCTATATATTTTCACCATTACTTAAGGTAATCTTTTAAGATTATATCAGAACATGATGTAAAAAAATCGAATGGCTCGTCGCACTGTTCTTGTTTTTTTTACTAAAATTGATTTTGCTTGGTGATTTCTCGCCTGATGGTAAACGTAGTTATAACCTATGCTAAATAGACTCACCCAGTAGATACTTAATAATAGTTTATTTTATTTTTATTTTATTAAAATAAAATAATCAAATACGATTATGTCTCCTTCCAAATGGCGCTTAGAATGAACTACTCTCTACTATTCAATTTAGCTTATTATCTATTTAATAATAAACTTTAACAAATTTTAACATGTTTTTTTAAAATTTATATATTCACCGCTTAGCATTCATATAATCTTATAGATTCTTCTTCAACATGGTCATGTCTGGAGAAGATCGCTAAGCTATAAGACCTAACCTTGTAGTTTTAGTTTTGTAAAGTTTCTGTGTTTTTGTAATTTCTTGTGATGTAAAATAAGGTATTTTCATTCACTGGCTTCTAGACTATTATAATGTCCAGCTATTATGAATTTGGCCTGCAATAAAGTATATTTATGGTTCACCTTCCTGCTGTAATTACGGGTTGGATTCAAACAATTTATATGTAAAACGGGAATCGTACAGCAGGGTCAGTTATAGGTAATACCGGTCGGTTACCGGTATTGTAGAGGCGCACTAATGCTAGTTATCATAAGCCTGTAAAAGTTAATTGCTGGGTATTAGACCAACACCTTAAAATAACAATTGTGGCGCAGTGGGCGAACGCCTGCCTGAGACGCAGAAGGTTGCGGGTTCGATTCCCGCTGCGAGACAAATGTTTGTATGATTAGCAAATGTTTGTCTCGGGTCTGGGTGTTTTCTATGTATAATATGTATGTATTTACAAAAAAAATATGTATATAAGTAGTATTTCAGTCATGTAGTTCCCATAATACAAGCTCTGCTTAGTTTGGGGCTAGATGATGCTGTGTGAAATATGTCCAGCATTTTTTTTTTAATAACGGGTGACACACGCATAATCCTGAGCTCACACTACTCCCTGTATCGTGGGTATCAGGGACTACGAGTACCGTGGTACCACAACGCCCAGACCCGGAATAACTAGACATGCGTTGCGCGTTCCACCCTTTCGGACTCCTAGATGTTAAGGAACCGGCGTACAGCGCTCATAACTTAAATTCGAAGCGCGTACAAAAATATAGCTATCTCTTTTCGACTGATGCAGGCCCGCCCGTGCTTGCGCGATAGCAATATTAGCCGTTTAGAATTTGTTATAAATTTGGTGGTGTTCCGTAATACCAAAAAAGATGAATGAAATTTTTTAGAATTTTTCACATTGTGTTGTTGTTCTGTAACTAGACAATATAATTTATGTACCTAACCAAACGATACGTAAGGTATTGTTGTTTTTAATACGAAACAAATAAGAAAACATGTGATGTATGACGTAAAAATATCCAAAATGCGATTCGTTTACATTTCATTTTAGGTAAGTATTTTGAAAAAATATATAGCAAGGTACGTAGATAAATACTATTCGAATGCAAATACTAACATAATATGATGGAAATAAGCTCTAATTACAAAACGTAATATGGTATTACGTTTGTATGGACAATTCATCCAACGCAGGCCTCTTTTTTTTTTTTTGGACATTTTTCACACAGCGTCATCTAGCCCCAAACTAAGCAGAGCTTGTATTATGGGAACTACATGACTGATATACTACTTATATACTTTTTTTTTTTTGTAAATACATACATATTATACATAGAAAAACACCCAGACCCGGAACAAATATTTGCAGATCTTACAAACATTCGTCCCGTGACAGGAATCGAACCCGCAACCTTCTGCGTCTCAGGCGGACCTTCGCCCACTGCGCCACAGAGGTCGTCGTCTTAAGTAGTCAGTGTGTTTATTACACCACCTGTCACCTTTTTTTATACAACTAAAGTAGGGAACTATTATGGACCTTAACCGGTTACCGTAACCTACGCTCGCAACACCAGAGGCACCACTCATGCGTTGCTGAGACATGACGGGTGTCTGTGTCTGTAATTCCACCGGCATCCATACCCTTAAAACCGGAACAATGCGAACATTACTGCTTGGCGGCCAAAATAGGTATGGTCGTAGTACTTACCCAGGTGAGATCTTTCACAAGAAATCACAAGATTGTCTGGAAGAAATCGCTATTAAGCGATAAGACCGCCCATTGTACTTTTAGTTATATTCGGTTTTTGTTGTTTTATTATGATGTGGAGTACAATAAAGTGTCATTATTATTATTATTATATTATTATTACTTCTACTACTTCTGACATTGGTTTAATTATTTACTTTTAAAATTTCACCAAAAAAGTTGAAACTATTAACGAGCTAGCAAGATTTCATGGATCAGAAGTATGGCAGCGATGGAATTGTGCTGTCAATCTATATTCTAATTTAATCTACATTCAAATGTGTTTTTTTGCAGCTCAAAACGGTGAAGGAAAACATCGCGAAACCAGCATGCCTGAGAACCAAAAGGCTACCATTTGACATCAGTTAGTGTTCCAATAACTGGCGATGGGCTTGCAATCTACCATTTTGAATGCTGATACCTATCCAAATAAATAAGTAAAATAAATAATGCTGGGCATTTTACATACTGCATCATCTAGCCCCAAATTAAGCAGAGCTTGTATTGAGCATGTGCCGAATATAATTTGGATGTCCATCACGGGAAAAATAAATATATATATTGTATTATCCTACTAATATAATAAATGCGAAAGTCTGTGTGTGTGTGTGTGTGTGTGTGTGTGTGTGTGTGTGTGTGTGAATGTTTGTTACCACGTATCTCCGTAACTACTAAACCGATTTTGATGAAATTTGGAATGTAGATAGTTTAGGATCTGGAATAACACAAAGGCTAATTTTCGAAAATTGATCCCCAAGAGGGTTAAATAGGGTTAAATTAATAAAAAAAATGTGTGAGTCGCTCAAAACTCGGTACACATAAACTTTAAAATAAATAATGAAACACGTATTTTTATTTTTTCAAAATTACCCTTTGGGGTGTGCAATTGAGTTCTAAACTTTGTATAAATTATAATCCTTGGTTCGATTCATTCAAAAGTTGGTGGACATAGTTTGAAGCCGGAGACGGACATATGCTACTTTTATTAACATACCACGCGGGCGAAGCCGCGGGCAACAACTACTGTATAATATATCCTACTATCCTACTAATATTATAAACGTGAAAGTTTGTGAGGATGGATGCTTGTTACCCTTTCATGCAAATACTACTGAACGGATTTTGATGAAACTTTACAGTAATATAGCTTATACATCAGAATAACACATAGGCTACTTTTTATCTAGGTACCACGCGGGTGAAGCCATGGGCAGAAGATAGTATTTATATATAAATATATAATGATGATTGTACACCAAAAAAATAATGGTAGAGTAAAGAGAGAAGTGTCTGAAAGTAGGTAGGTTTGTAAAAAGGGGAAAAGATAAAATCGTGAGTGTGTTTTTACCACCGTCAACTAATAGAGACTGATTTTGTTATCCGGCGAATGTTATACATAAATCAAAATGTAAGCACATTGGATATCCGCAAACAATAACATTGATTATTGAGCTACCTACCTGCTTCGTGATATTCCTATTCTTATATTAACAATTATTATTATTCTTGACATATTTTTTCTCATAATTTTTGACATTTTGTATAATTATTGACATTTATTTTTATTTTGTATACATATCTACCTATTCACCTGTGTTATTATTTAAATTGTATGTGTGTAATTTTAAAATAATACCTACCTGCAACGCCCTGACAGGACCGATGTATCTACCAACCTACTTGGAGCTACACTAGACCTAAGCTTAACCATTGTATGTAGGACATTAAGCATGAATAAATGAAATTATGAAATTAATCCCTTATTTTGAATTCACAAACGCACTGCATGTAGCAATAATACATAAACATATTGCGTTATTATCCGGCGGTCGGACGTTCGATAATTGTTTTGTAATTATCCCCTGAATACACTACCGATTCTATCAGATTGACTACACTATGGATTGTAGAGTTTGGCCGAATGCAAGTTTTGGCCGAAGCAGTAATTCTGCAATTTTCCCGAGGAGAGTTTCGACCGAAACCGAAAGGTATATTTAAGGTGTTCGTGAATGGGCTAGTTATTTGGCAATTTCTTGCTGTAATTGTACAGGTACAATTGTACAGGTACATGTCTTTACTCTTTTTCAAGTACTTTCCCGAGGAGAGTTTCGACCGAAACCGAAAGGGATATTTAAGGCGCTCGTGAATGGGCTAGTTATGTGTCAATTTCTTGCTGCAATTGTGCAGGTACATGTCTTTACTCTTTTTCAAGTACTTTCCCGAGGAGAGTTTTGACTGAAACCGAAAGGGATATTTAAGGCGCTCGTGAATGGGCTAGTTATGTGTCAATTTCTTGCTGAAATTGTACAGGTACATGTCTTTATTCCTTTTCAAGCAGTACTTTCTCGAGGAGAGTTTCGACCGAAACCGAAAGGGATATTTAAGGCGCTCGTGAATGGGCTAGTTATGTGTCAATTTCTTGCTGCAATTGTGCAGGTACATGTCTTTACTCTTTTTCAAGTACTTTCCCGAGGAGAGTTTCGACCGAAACCGAAAGGTATATAAAAGGTGTTCGTGAATGGGCTAGTTATTTGGCAATTTCTTGCTGCAATTGTACAGGTACATCTCTTTACTTTTTTACAAGCAGTACTTTCCCGAAGCCCGAGAATTATTTGGCAATTTCTTGCTGCAATTGTACAGGTACATCTCTTTACTTTTTTACAAGCAGTACTTTCCCGAGGAGAGTTTCGACCGAAACCGAAAAGGATATAAAAGGTGTTCGTGAATGGGCTAGTTATTTGGCAATTTCTTGCTGCAATTGTACAGGTACATCTCTTTACTTTTTTACAAGCAGTACTTTCCCGAAGAGAGTTTCGACCGAAACCGAAAGGGATATTTAAGGCGCTCGTGAATGGGCTAGTTATGTGGCAATTTCTTGCTGCAATCGTACAGGTACATCTCTTTACTTTTTTACAAGCAGTACTTTCCCGAGGAGAGTTTCGACCGAAACCGAAAGGGATGTTTAAGGCGCTCGTGAATGGGCTAGTTATGTGGCAATTGCTTGCTGAAATTGTACAGGTACATTTCTTTATTCTTTTTCAAGCAGTACTTTCTCGAGGAGAGTTTCGACCGAAACCGAAAGGGATATTAAGGCGCTCGTGAATGGGCTAGTTATGTGGCAATTGCTTGCTGAAATTGTACAGGTACATTTCTTTATTCCTTTTCAAGCAGTACTTTCTCGAGGAGAGTTTCGACCGAAACCGAAAGGGATATTTAAGGCGCTCGTGAATGGGCTAGTTATGTGGCAATTGCTTGCTGAAATTGTACAGGTACATTTCTTTATTCTTTTTCAAGCAGTACTTTCTCGAGGAGAGTTTCGACTGAAGCCGGAAGATATATTAAAGGCCAATTTTTTAGCAAAAAAATTCTACAAAATTAGCCCGTTCACGAGCGCTGTATGGTTGGTAGTGTGTGCCCACTTGTTAGAGGATATTCAATATTCAAATACTTGCTGCGTATATCGAAGTATCAAATAAATACTCAGCAGACGTATATGTAGTCCTGATCCCTAATTAAGATACCCTGTATCGTGGGTATCAGGAACTACAAGCAACATGGTAACACAATAACCAGACTCGGACCAAATATCTACAGGCATTTACACATTGGTCTCGATTCTGTAGTACACTGACTAAACTAAATTTAAACTATCGCTCTCTTTTACTGATAGTGTTTGCAAGAAAGAGATAGCTACAATTTTAGTACCGTGTGCTGCTGTCAAATCAGTTTACGTGCTGCTTTTCTTCGTGTTTATAGTCAGCATGTTATGATATAACGACTAAATTTGTATGGAAAACATAAATCTGACTAATTTGACAGCACTAAAATCGTAGCTTTCTTGCTTGCACTATCAGTAAAAGAGTTCAAATTTAGTTTAGTCAGTGTACTACAGAATCGAGGCCATTGTATCGACGCGGCAATCGAAAACGTATCTCTTGCGCCTCAGCCGGCTCCACGCCCACCGCTCCACTGAGGTCGTCTGATTTATAAAACAATATTATGACAAGGCATTTTTTTGTGACAGACCACAATTACTTCGAAATGGAGTCCATTTGGGATTCCTCAATGTTAGTCAGTCTATGTATAAATAAATCGTAATACACTGCCACTTCTGATATTTGTCTATTTATTTACTACTTGCTTCTGTCCACGGCTTTGCCCGCGTGGTACCTGGATAAAAAGTAGTCTATGTGTTATTCTGATATTATGTATAAGCTATATTACTGTAAAGTTTCATCAAAATCCGTTCAGTAGTTTTTGCGTGAAGGAGTAACAAACATTCATCCTCACAAACTTTCGCGTTTATAATATTAGTAGGTTTAGATGAACTAAACATTTTAAAACTGTTTACGAGCTAGTAAGATATTGCGGATGAGAAGTATTTTGGGGAGCGTTCTTCACTTCGCTTCGTACAGTTTATATTGGCTTCTAGGTAATCTATATTTTAAGAATTCCAGTCGAATTTCGGGCCGAAATAATACCGTGCCTCTGACTACCCACTACTTGGTATCATCAAAAGATCAACACACTGAGTGTGTATCTGAGAATGTCCATGGGGAATACAGTCGTGAGCGTCTTTGTTTTTTTCAACCGACTTCAAAAAGAAGGAGGTTCTTAATTAGTCTGTTTTTTATGTATTTTACGCGATATCTGTGACAATTGTGAACCGATATTAATGACTCTTTTTTCAATGGGTAATACTTCAAATTTATATGGTACCACATAAATTTTATGAAAAAAACCTAAGGGTGGAAAAATAAGGGATACAATTTCACTAACCCGGTATTTGAAGTATGTTTTTATTTTATCCTGAAAAAATATGTATTGTTTTTTACCGAAAATGGCTGCAGCCATTTTATCCCACCACTAGCTTAAATCGGCAATAACTAGTATGGGTGTGTTTGCTAACTGTTTATTTGGTGGATTGCGGTTTCATTCAGTGTTGATTTAGTTTGAACTAGATTAATTAGGTTGAGGGTAGGCTAATTTGTGATTAAATTTATATTATAATTAATATTACGTTGAATTTGTCGCAAATTACATAATTTAAAGGGCTGCCAAGCCACAAACTAATCATTCAAATGAAAATATCGAGTCTTATTTCATTTTATTAAACTACTAGCTTCTGCCCACGGCTACGCTCGCGTGGTAAAAAGTAGCCTATGTATTATTCTGATGTATGAGCTATATTAATGTAAAGTTTCATCAAAATTCGTTCAGTAGTTTTTGTGTGAAAGAGTAACAAACATCCATCATCACAAACTTTCACGTTTATAATAGTAGTAGGATTTAAGCATAATTTATTAATCTATACAAACAAGCCATCGACCTCGGTGGCAAGGCAGGTGAGTAGCCGACTGAGACGATGTGCGGGTACGATTCCCGCTACGGAAACAATGTTTGCATATTCTGCAAATATTTGATTTGTGTTCGAGTGTTATGGTACCACGGTACTCGTAGTTTCTAACGTCAGGACTATTGGGAGTAATAAAAACGAATAGCAACTTTTTCTAAAAAAGTGAGAGCACTCACCCTCTTGGAAACTCTCGGAATGAGTCGAAACTTAGTCGGTGCCTTATCGAGTAAAGGCACCGACTAAGTTCACGTACCGTACTATCGGTGTAGTCGGTCACTGATAGTACGGTACGTGAAAAATCTTGTTTTAGAGTATGAAACCTTCCAAACTATTTGGTTGATAAAAAAGTTATTACTTCGGCAAAGCTACAGTGTTTTTGAATTAAAAAAATGTGAATCTACCTTCGACACTTATTGGTTAAACTAATCAGGCCGGCAATGTGTTGTGTTACTGGGGTGTGATTGTCAAAATTGGTTTCACGTACCTAATTATAGAAATGGCCCCTGCCATGTATCGTGTTACGAACAAAACACTGATTGGTTAAACCAATTAGTGTCGAAGATAGCTATTTTAGCAATAGGTACTCCTTTGGTGTTTCCCTTGTATGGGATGGATGGATCGTTGAGTACAAACGAAGTTCTTTATAATTTTCTTTTATTTTTGATTTCACAATGAGATTACATAGTTTAATTTTGCAGTAACAACGTAGGAAACTTTAGATGCCGATTTTGTTCCTAAAAAACCCGCTAGGCCAGCTGTCACATTCGCGTTCAATGGCATGGATACTAGGCCCGAACATCTTCCCCCCTCTCGACGACCTTGGGATCTCGAGGACATGCTTCTTCTGGAGAACTGCCCACAGGGAGAGGGCACAGGTTGCTAATAGCTCGACGTAGGATGCCCTTTGAAGTGAAGACGTCCGCAACGCGAGAAACTCCGTCCGGTCCAGGGTAGAGTCGGTGAATGCGGCCCATTTTCCACTTGAGTGGAGGCAAATTGGCCTCTTTGTGTATGCAGTAGCTCCTTGCAGTAGCTCTCCCTGCATAACACGCCATTTGGATCTCTGCTGCAACTCGCTTAGAAATTCCATGCGCCATCTTTCCCAAAAATGCTGTCGCATCTGTTCGATCTCTTGATATCTTGATAAACGACTTGTTTTGACGTCGAGCAGCGCTGGCGTTGGCAGTGATGTGAGAGGTCTACCGATCAGGAAGTGCCCCGGAGTGAGAGGAAAGAGGTCGGTTGGATCAGATGAAAGTGGAATAAGGGGTCTAGAGTTTAAAATTGCTTCAATTTCTATGAATAAAGTGGATAATTCCTCATATGTGAGGTGGTTGTTACCTAACATTCTTGTTAAATGGTATTTGGCGGATTTTACACCCGCCTCCCATAGGCCACCGAAATTAGGGCTATACGCCGGCGAGAATTTGAAGCTTACGCCCTCGTCGGCGGCAAATGCCGAGATTGACTCATTGCAAGATTTAAAAAATTGACTGAGGTCATTGTTTGCTCCTACGAAATTGCGACCGTTATCGCAGTAAATTTCGCTTGGTTTTCCCCTGCGACAGATGAAACGTTTAAGACACAGAATGAATACCTCGGAACTCATGTCAGATGCAATCTCTAAATGTAAAGCACGTGTTGAAAAGCAGACGAACAAACAAAGATAGCTTTTAATGATTTTACATCCGCGCCCAATACGATCACGAATAGGAAACGGCCCTGCGAAGTCTACACCTGAAACTTGAAAAGGCAAATTGGGAGTCACTCTAGGAAGCGGTAAGTTTCCCATAATGGGATTTATAGTTTTGGCTTTTACGACTCTACACAATTTGCAATTATTTACCGTGCTTCTAGCCAATCGTCTACCATTGATTGGCCAATAGGTTTGTCTCACATTAGTGAGAAGTAACTGTGGGCCACAATGCAAAAGCTTTTTGTGCTCATGATCAAATATTAACTTGGTAAAATTATGCTTTGAATCTAATAAAATGGGATGTTTCTTATTATATGTTTCAGATGCCTGTTGGATGCGGCCACCTACGCGAAGGACACCGGTTTCATCTACAAAGGGTCTCAGGGAGAGTAATCCTGACTTAGCAGGTAAAAATTTTTTACTTTTTATCAAATTAATCTCTGTTCCAAAACATTCAGCCTGATGTTGTTTTATTATACAGTGTAGAGAAGCTTCTAACTCTTTAGTGGTTAAATGATCTGTTTGTTTAGAGTTTGCATGTCGTAGATTATATATAAATCTTAGTACATAAGCTATGCTTTTTTGTAGTGTGATAAATTTAGAGTGTTTTTCGAAATTCACTATACCGCAGGGCTGAGCGTGTGTTTGATTTGTAGTTGTAGTGCATGTTGTAGTTTTAATGTATGATTTTACATGTGTAGAATTTGTTTTAGGACTACTTTGTTTATATTTTATTTCAGGCAGCTCTGTTGATGGTTTGATTTTGTTTGGCCATTTCGCTTCAGGCTCTAGCAGAAATGAAGGACCGTGCCACCAGAAGGAAGCTTCACCAATAAGCTTGGGGTCTAAACCCCGAGAGGCCAAATCCGCAGGATTCTGTGTTCCGGAAACATGTCTCCAGGAACCCAAAGATGTGAGCTGCTGAATTTCAGCGACCCGGTTGGAGACAAATGTTTTCAGGTCACGTGCATGAGACGATATCCAACCAAGAACTACAGAAGAGTCCGACCAAAAGTGCACATGGTGTATGTCGAGTCTTAGAGCCTTCATTACTTTGTACGAAAGACGAGCTGCTAAGACGGCTCCACATAGCTCTAATCGAGGGATAGTTTGTGGCATTAAAGGCGCGACTTTAGTCTTAGCGCAAAGAAGATTGATTTGTACCTGACCAGATTTATCTATCGATCGAAGGTAGAGGCACGTGCCATACGCTGCCTCTGACGCATCACAAAATGCGTGAAGTTCTATTATCTCGGGTTCGTCGCAGAGAACAAACCTAGGAATTTGTAGAGAAGATAAATTATTTAAATTTGCTACGAACTCAAGCCACGATTTTTCTATTTCAGGAGAAACAGGTTCGTCCCAATTCAAATTGGAAGTCCATAACTTTTGAAGAATCATTTTTGGTATTATGGTACATGGGCTCAGTAAGCCTAGAGGATCGAAGAGTTTAGCAGAATTTGATAAAATCGTTCTTTTAGTAGCTTGAGACGGACATTCAATTTTTGTTGGAAAATTTAAGACGTCAGCGGCTGGATCCCATTTCAGACCCAGTGCGCTGGAAGGAGAACTTGAATTTAAGTCCTTGGGAATTAAAGAGTTTGGATTGTTGTGCACTATGGAAGGTGCATTAGTGCGGAACTTACGCAATGGCAAGCCCGCAGAATGCAGAGTCTGAGTGACCTTGCTTATGATAGAGGTTAGCTCGCATTCTGAGCTACTCCCCGACAGGAAATCATCAACGTAAAAGTCCGACTTAATAAGCTGAGCTATGTTTTCATCGGGACTTTCCTTTGCTAGCTGGAGAAGACATCTAGTACTAAGAAATGGCGCTGAAGCAGTTCCATATGTTACCGTATTTAATTCGTATATTTTAATAGGAAGATCTTTGCTCTCTCGCCATAGAACCATTTGTAGATGGCGCTGTTCTGGAATTACTAATAGTTGACGATACATTTTCTCCACGTCAGCTGAAACAACGTATCTATGCTGCCTGAACCTGAGGAAGATGGAAAACAAGTCGTCCTGAACCACTGGACCAACATATTGTATGTCATTGAGAGAGACGCCAGAAGATGTATCAGCTGACGCATCGAAAACTACTCTCAACTTAGTAGTCTCACTGCTCTCTCGTATGACGGCGTGATGAGGTAAGTAGCAACCATGTAGTGGTTTGGCGACTTCACTCATGTGTCCCAGACGTTCATATTCTTCCATGAATTTATTGTATTCAGATCGCACTGAAGGTGATCTACGAAGTTTCCTTTCCACTTGAAACAATCGTTTTTCTGCAATGGTATATGATTCGCCTAGGACACTTGGTGAATCACGAAGAGGTATTTGCAAACAAAATCTGCCATTGCTATCTCGAAAAGTAGTTTCTTTAAAAAGATTTTCACAAAATTCATGCTCCACCGATAAGGGTAATTCAATTGGAATCTCTTCAAGTTCCCAAAACTTTGACAGTTGCTGTTGAATGTCTTTGCTAAAATTACAAATGATGCGGTTTGATTTGCCAGAGAATTTGCCCCCCATGGGGCCAGCTACTATCCATCCGAGTTGGGTTTCACGCAAAAAAGGTTTGTTAGGACCCAATTTAATTTGTGAAGAGCCTATAATGTCCCAGAAAACATCGGCTCCTAGAAGCATGTCAATGTCAGACGGGCAGAAGAAGGTTGGGTCTGCTAACTGGATATGGTCTGGAAGACCTAACTCCTGAACTCGGATTGATACTTGAGGCAACCTGTCCGTTATCAACGGAATGACATAACATGTGACAGGTGCACTGAAGGCATTGTACGAAGACTTGATCACAAGATCGCAATGTTCTGTGATATTGATGACGGCATTGTTAAGGCCAGATACGTATCGTTGTTGAATTGTTGTTTTATTAAAACCAATTTTTTCTAAAGCGGCTTCAGATATAAAAGAGGACATGCTACCGCTATCCAATAAAGCTTTCAAAGTAAATGTTTTGCCATTGTTTGTCACTTTGACCAAGGCCGTAGACAGAAGAGCCTGATCAAAGGAGACAGCAGACATACTGACTACACAAGAAGAATCCCCAGCCCTTTTTGGGGAAAAGAAGATGCAGGTAAGTCATTAGAAACTGTAGTTTTTGTAGCCAGTAGAGATGTAGTAGTTTCTTCATGACTTTGTTGTTGTGGTTGTGTTTGTGTATCTGTTTGTAGTGATGATTGCCTATGTAATGTTGTATTATGTTTTTTGTAACAGATGCGGCAACCACCAAGCCTACACTGTGAAGACCTTTGGCCACTACGCAGACAGTTATTGCACAACTTCCATTCAAAAACCTTTGCAATGCGGTCTTCAATTGGCAATGATTTAAATTTTACACATTCATATAATTTGTGGTTTTGTTTGCAGGCTAAACAGCTGTAGTGAAAGGCACTTCTAGATGTACCATGAGAGAGGCTATGAGAAGATTCAGGAGACGAGACAATAAATGATTTTGACTTCACTAGACTATTTCGTTTTTCACCTTTGGTACATTTACTAGCGTGGACTGTTTCCAAAACAGCTGCCCGCTTACGCAGGAAATCAAAGAAATTTTCCAATGTAGCTGTTTCTAATGAGCTCCTATGCTCCTCCCAATCCCTAGCAGTTTCAGAGTCTAATTTCTCAGATGCCATGTAAATAATTATTGTATCTCAGCTCTCAGTTGGTTCGTTTAATGATTTTAATGCACTTACATTTTTGGATATTGTATCAATCATGTTTCGGAGGCTTTTATCAGATTCTTTGACCATTGGTTCTAGAGAGAACAGACACTTGATATGCTCATTAATTAACAATCGTTTATTATTAAATCTGTCGCACAAGAGTGACCATGCAATAGGATAGTTTGTTAATGAGACCATCACTGAATATATGACTGCCCTTGCCGTTCCCTCAAGACATGATTTCAAATAATGAAATTTACTAACATTATCGATGCTATCATTTTCATGTATTAGTGACGAGTAAGTATCCCTAAATTCCAACCATTTGCTCGGGTCACCGCTAAATGGGGGGACCTTAAGGGTTGGCAGCTTTAGATGCTGATGCTGATGATGAGAGCAGTGGGAAGCTTGAGAAGCTGATGAAGATTCATGATTGCTCTTTGCTTCAAATGATTGTAACATTTCTTGAGTCTGAGCAATGAGACTAAAAAATGTGTTTTCTACTTCTTCCCGCTCACTCATTTGAACATCATCAGGATCCAAAGACTCAATTTTTGATTGTATTTCATCAAAATTGTAAGACAGATCTTGAAACTTACTCAGCCGCAAAGTTAACTCATTATATTGACTTTTACTCATTTTGATTTCAGAAAGAGGCTTCACATATTTTTCAAATAATGTAATGCGTGTTTTGAAGCGACCACGTTGAGCAACAAGCTCTTTTAGGTCTGCCATAGTAGATGCAAACAATAAACCGGACTCTTAACAATGTTGAAGTTTCCAAAATTAATAATTCTACATAAAATTATTGAAGTAAACAATGAATACAACCTCGTTCGCGCTATACTGAACAAACCCTTTGTGTAGGATCAGCTCTGTAAGCGCGGTATCATTTGCCGCCTCGACTCGAGCGCAGGCAGCGCCGGTGCCGGCAATGTGATGTCGGAACTCGTAGCTCGCAATTCTCGCCGGTTTTCAACCGAAAAAGTCGTAGAAAACGGGATATTTTACGAAAAATGTATTTCTCAATCAAAAAAAGGTGGCGGGTAGATTTTTTTATACCGTACCACAAAGAAGCTGAGAATAAGATGAAAGAAAGACGAAAAAATGGATTGGAAATGGATGGGAATTGGGCTTACTTCCCTCGGATCCTCTAGTTCATTGCCAGCAGCGAGTCCTGAGGGATTCCTTGGCCTTCCAGCGCGTAGCGTGCGTTTCCAAAATCACGTCGGGGTCACCATTTGTTTTAGCAATAGGTACTCCTTTGGTGTTTCCCTTGTATGGGATGGATGGATCGTTGAGTACAAACGAAGTTCTTTATGATTTTCTTTTATTTTTGATTTCACAATGAGATTACATAGTTTAATTTTGCAGTAACAACGTAGGAAACTTTAGATGCCGATTTTGTTCCTTTCGACCATAGATCATGAATCTTTTTCTCCGCCATAGAGTAAAAAACCCGCTAGGCCAGCTGTCACATTCGCGTTCAATGGCATGGATACTAGGCCCGAACATAGCCGAACTGAAAAATGTCTAGGAATGCCTTAGGGATACTTAAATAAAAAAAACCCTTTCATTCAGAATTTCATAGAAATAGTCTCAATACTCAATACTCAATACATTTATTGCTTTCACATGGTAGGTACATAGATGGTGTTTATAGGTAGGTATCTCACATGAACCCTGTCTAAGGGCATAGCAACAGATAGGTAGGCAGGCCGAGGTTTTGCGTAAACAAACTAGTTATTAATATCTACAGTAAATAAAGTTAAGTCTCTCAAATGAACTTTGTATTAGGGTATGGCGGCAGACCGAGGTTTTATTTTCATTGTAGGTAGTCAAAGTAGGTACTTTAGGAGATGGTGCATTATTTTGTTAGTAATGGTCATATTATTTCATGTCAATTCAGATTTAATGGCAGTTTTCAATTTCATTTTATTATTTACAATGTTAAATTAATTTACTGCTAAGCTTGTTCTAGATAATCGTCAATATTATAATAGTCTCTAAAGGCAATGGGAGAGTGGGTGGTCACAGTAGTCAACCCTACCTGTCAAGTACCAGGGGGTGAATAAGGACACGAAATAACATAAAAATAAATGCACTATCGGCCGCTGCTAACTTAGTTTTTTAAATACTTTTTTCTTGACATTTTCTTATAGTTTATTGCACTTAGCAGCAAAAGTATATTATTATGTCCTATTCCAAACTATATGACGATAACCTCGGTGGAGCGTCGGGCGAGCAGCCGGCTGTGACTTCAGAGGTGCAGGCTCGATTCTCGCTGCGGGATGAATGTTTTGCAGATATTTATTCCAGATCGGGGTGTTTTGATAGCACAATACTTCTAGTTTCTTATCCAAGATAAACGGAATTTTAATTTGGGGTCAGGATTATGTAAATAAATAGCTTATATAAGTTTCATTCATGTACAGTTTCGAATAGTTGGTTATAAAAAAAAATGGTGGAAATCTTTCGCACAGCATCATCTAGCCCCAAACTAAGCAGAGCTTGTATTATGTGAACTATATGACTAATTTACTACTTATATACATATTTTTTTAATGTATATTCATACATATGCGTAGAAAACCCATATCCGAGACAAATATTTGCAGATCATAGAAACAGTTGTCCCGCGGCGGGATCGAACTCACAGAGGTCGTCATATGAAGCAATTGCTGTTTTTTTTCACTACGAAAGAGATAAACCAACTATCGGCCCACCTGGTGGTTATCGTAACCTACCGTACTGTAACCTATGGATATTAGCAATACCAAAGGTATTACTCACGCGTTGTCTCCCTGTGGTATCAAGATGAAAGATCGCATGTGCCTGTAAGTTCATCGGCAACCATACCCTTCAAACAGGAACATACCCTTCAAACAGGAACATAGTAATGAGAACATTACTGCTTGGCGGCAGGAATAGGCATGGTGGTAGTAAATTCCCCGGACGAGACCTTTCACAGAAGCTCTACTTATCTCAAAAGTAAGTAAACTAAGTATACATAGGGTGAAAGAGGATGTAAAACCTTTAATTACAATTTGCCTAGTATAGCCTAAGAGTAGCCTGCCCAAGAAAACAAGGAAATATGTTTATAAATAGTATATCTTACATATAGTTCTCATAACACAAGCTCTGTTTACTTTGGGGCTAGATGGTGCTGTGTGCAAGGGTTAAGTGTTTGAGCAAATCTTGCCTGAGAGCATACAATAAGCTGGAGTAAGCTGAGATAGGACCTTTCCGACTCATACCTACCACTGCAGCATATCTACCCTCGTTAGCACTGGTTTGCACCCACGTATTGTAGTCTTCTGTAATTTACTGTGTCTTTCTTTTCATTTGTACTTGTCTGTGCTGTATCGTATGTGTTGAATAAAACACTATCTATCTTTCTATCTACAAGTTATTTTATTGTCCTCTTTTAGTTCTTATGACTCGTCCTGGTACTTAAAATATAGGGTTGACGGTGGTGGCCTCCGTCTATAGATAAGCTGTTATCAAAGAAATCTATTACCAAATTACTTTCTAACTTTTTCGCAAAATAACTATTATCGAAAGTCATTGATCGAATTCACAAATAAAGTAAATGTTCGTCCTTGGTTTGTTTACGAAACAGGGGCACAGATAATACTGTGGGTACAGTTCCTGGCTGTCGATCTGGCGCAAAAGAGATGTTAGCCATTATAGAACTGTATACTGTATAAAGAAAGCCTGGATGAGAAAATAAATAATATAAAAAACATGATCTTCTGCTTGCCAAAACCACTCTACTTTTAATAATTAAAACAGGATCTTCAAAGTAGGTCGTAACTTATGTGGTACCCTCATAAAAAGTAAAAGTGACATGCGTCTGTAATTTCCCCGGCACTCATTACCCTTCACACCAGATCACAGCGATGCAAGCGTTACCTACCTACTGATTGGCGGTGGAAAAAGATCCGCCATCTTTTTTTTTGACAATATCTGGACTAAATATTTTTCATAAGATGGTCATGAGGCGAAATTCTAGTACATACATCTATAGCATCAAATAAACTGATCGTGGGCAGGCTGTTATCGGTGATAAATAAACAGATCGCTGAATAAAAACATACAACAATTAATTTTTTTATGGTACAACATAACTCATACTCTAACAAGGGAATTTTCACGTACCGTACCTATTATCATTAAGCGACGGTGGTTGTGGGGAAGGACTCCTAAACGACCAACGAGAAGTCAGCAAGAGAATAGTAAAGTACGTAATATAGTCGTAATAATATCCTAAAATGATAACTGACAAGTATATGTTTCAGGGTCTTTAACAATTGTGCCAGAGCAACAGCCGGTACAATACTACATTGGAACAGAACACCGCAGTTTTATGTACTACCTTCCTTGGGAATTGATTTAAATTAGCAGCAGTAAAACTTGCCTTCCGTCTTTGAATACTAACGTAGTTTTAATTCCGAAGCTGGGCTATTAACCGAGAGGGGTTTACGAACGTGGCGGCTGGGTGTTAAGCAAGGGACCGTCCTTGACCCCATTTCTTTCCTTTTTTATGGCGGCTTGTTTCATTTTTGAGCTTATTTTGAGGAAGGGCAAATCTAATAAGATGGGGATTTTATAAGGTTAATGAACCACGGATCAGCGAAGTATAAATAGGTTTTTCTGTATGGGCTACTAAGGAGATAACAATGTCACTGGTATATCGGCCCACAGGCCTATAAAATACCCAACTGTTACAAGAAACTTCACTCGACAAAACCTGCGCCGACGGGCGCTAAATAGTTCCGTTTAATGTAATTGTTAAGAGTTAATTCGGTAGTTTTTGTTCTGGTTAAACTCATTGTGGGAAATAGATTTTGGCTTCATATTTACGCTCATTTAAAAAAAAAATCTGATGCTGGTTTTTTAATTCAACTATAATTCTCTAAATTTCAGGCTCGATGAAAATAACTGCGATCAATGAATCATTCATTCTAGTTAGATCCGTTGTTATAAATGTAACTATGGCCGTGGATTATAATTGGTAATCTCACTTAACTGATTCAGCGAACTCTACCCGACTAGAGTATCCCCAAAACGTTGGTGGATAGCCCCAATATGTTCAGTCTGTCGGAGCGATCTCGCTTATGAGCGTTGACACATTACAAACATTTTGACTAAAGTCATTAAAAAGCAATGTAATTTAATTTTGCTCATAAATAAAAATGTATTCGGTCGAAAATAATGATTTACCTACCAATTGACAATCCTTCGATTGAAAATAACGAATAAATGCAGAATGTTTGCTGATCAAAAGTAGATTCATAGATATCGAAATTAGATTAAACATTATTAAAAAAAATGTGCTTCTGAGAAAAATTGAGAAGGCGTATTTAAAAGTGTCAAAGTAAAGTTTAGATCTGATCGTCAATATCGGTATTCTACTTTAAAAACATTGACAATCCTTTCTCAAAGAAACGTCAAAATTGCGATTCAAAGTGGACTGAAAGTACTTAGATCGATATAAATAAATTATATCGAGACTTGGTTGTGAAATCCTACTATAAACGTGAAAATTTGTGAGGATAGAAAGAATGAAAGAAAGAAAATACATTTATTAACCTCAAACACAACACAACAGGTGACAAGATAGAAAACAAATAAACACAAATACAGAAAGGTTACATTAAAATACTACAAAAAATTAAATAAAAATATGTGTTGTGTTGGGTCAAAAGGTGCCTATCTCAGCATTACGCTGCACTAAACCTAAGAAAGGTGTAGCGCTGATTTTCAGACAGGTTGCTCCATAAGCAGGAATGAATAAGTAGATAGATAATAGATAAATAAGTATTATATACAATACATAAATATGATATTAATGTAATACTATAAAAATAATTAAGTGGCAAGTTCCGAAAGAAATTATGTATTTGTTTGTCTGTGGTCTGTGCAATGCGAATCTAGTGGCCATTAGATTTTAAATTACATATCTTAAGGGCGTAGTCTGGTTAGAGATGCGGCAATCTGTAGATATACGTAGTATCTCTAACCAGTCCGTGCTTTTCCTATATTAAAAATACTCGTGTCTGTGCTTCTGTTTTCACTTCAGTGGATACGGATAGAATGGATGTTTGTAGTCACGCAAAAACTACTGAACGGATTTTGATGAAACTTTACAGTAATATAGCTTATACATTAGAATAACACAAATGCTACTTTTTATCTGGACAGAAGCTAGTAATAACCATATTATAATTATCTTCCGCGTTAATATTCCAAAATTCCAAAAGTTAGAAATTTAAAAAAACATCATAAAACATCAAATATGCTTAAAATGTCGAACACACATGTTTCATGTACGTTGAACATTAATTAAACATTCTGCCTTAATTTTTCTATGACAATAATGAATTTATGAACCACAAACTCGGCAACAATGATATAATGATCAATAACTAGGAGTGATTTTTTATTAGATTAAGTTGTTTATGGTAAAAAGTGGTGGGTAATAATTATTGTCATTTTTAATTCAAACGTTGGGCATAAGTTCTGACATTTTATAATTATTCTTGTATAAATTGATTCTCAATCTACCTATTGACATTTGCACACCATTTGGTTGGTAGAATATATAAGGGCCTATATAAATTGTGACATTATGTATTAGCTGACCTATATTCATGCAAATAAATATTCTGATTTCTGATGTATGATCTGTATGAAACTAGTTTCATGAAATCGCGCATTCCCTAGCCCACAAGACTGTTTTCTCGAGTCCCACTCCGTAAAGCGTGGAGTCAGTCGCGTGACGAACTGCTTCTGATGCGATCAACCCCCTCCCCCATTTTCTCCGAAAGGGTGCAGAGTGCTAGTCGAAACTTATAGTTGACAGATGGAAAAATCTTACTGACAAACTTTCGCGCGTTTATAATAATAAACGTGAAAGTTTGTGAGGATGGATGTTTGTTACTCTTCCACGCAAAAACTACTGAACGGATTTTAATAAAAATTTACAGTAATATAGCTTACTAGCTTCTGCTCACGGCTTCGCCCGCGTGGTACCCGGATAAAAAGGACCATGTGACTCTTAGTCTCTTTAAATTTGTTATACTAAGCTGTGGATAACTCTGTGGTTAGTCTGTTATGTATTACCCATTACTTTACTATTATTACATAACTAGCTTCTGCCCACGGCTTGGCCCGAGCGGTAACCGGATAAAAAGTAGCCTATATGTTATTTCGATGTATAAGCTATATTACTGTAAAGTTTCATCAAAATCCGTTCAGTAGTTTTTGCGTGAAAGAGTAACAAACATCCTCACAAACTTTCATGTTCATAATATAGTAGGATAGCTGTTTATTGTTCCAATAAACAAATAAAATAAAATGATGAGGAGACTATATATATTTCTTGAAAATAAACCATTTCATTTCAAATCATTTTATTTCTTTTTATTAGACAAAAACTTACGTGAGAATAGGGAAAGTTGATAAATACGTGTACAATAACTGATAAATTCCATCAGTTAATAGATGAGGAAGATCCTGTGGTCGACATGCTACCTATGACTGGTTTAAAGTGTCCACCTCATCATCATCAGCCCACATCAGTCCACTGCTGGACATAGGCCTCTCCCAATACGCGCCACTGAGCCCGGTGTTCGGCTCTTATCATCCACTTACTGCCCGCTGCTTTCCTTAAGTCATCGCTCCACCTAGCCGGGGGGCGCCCCACACTACGTTTACCCAGACGCGGTCTCCACTCAAGAACTCGTTTACCCCAACGGTTATCGGTTCTTCGGCATATATGACCAGCCCATTGCCACTTCAGCTTACTAATCCTCTGAGCTATGTCGATGACTCTCGTTCTCTGTCGGATAATCTCATTACGGATTTTATCCTTCAGAGAAACCCCGAGCATAGCTCGTTCCATAGCTCGCTGTGCGACCTTGAACTGGTGGATTAGCCCAACTGTGAGTGTCCACGTCTCGGCACCGTAGGTCATCACGGGTAGGACGCACTGATTGAAGACTTTAGTCTTCAGGCATTGTGGTATGGGTGACGAGAAGATTCGACGTAGTTTCCCGAACGCTGCCCAGCCCAGCTGGATCCTTCTCTTGGCCTCCTTCTCGAAGTTGTGTCTACCCAATTGCAAAATTTGCCCGAGGTAGACATATTCTTGAACAACTTCAAGTGGATGGCCTTGTACGACGATTGGCTCCGGGTCTATGTTCCCATTGAACATAATTTTAGTTTTATCCATGTTCATCCGGAGACCAATTCGTTGAGAAGAGTCAGCTAGGCCATCTAGCATACCCTGCAGCTCCTGCAGTGACTCCGCCATCAGGACTATGTCATCCGCAAATCGCAAGTGTGAGATGTACTCGCCATTTATGTTGATGCCCATATTTTTCCAGTCCAGCGTCTTAAACAGATCCTCCAATGCGTTAGTGAACAGTTTTGGAGATATGACATCTCCCTGTCTCACTCCTTTGCGCAATTGGATGGGATTAGACTGCTGGTTCTGTACTTGAACACTCATGGTCGCGGTTTCGTACAGACATCTCAACACTTCGATGTAACGATAGTCCACTTGGCATCGCTGCAGGGATTCTAAAACAGCCCAGGTTTCGATGGAGTCGAAGGCTTTTTCGTAGTCCACAAATGCTAAACACAGGGGCCGATTATACTCCTCGGACTTCTGTATAATCTGCCGCACTGTATGGATGTGGTCCACGGTACTATAGCCGCTTCGAAACCCGGCCTGTTCCGGAGGCTGAAACTCATCGAATCTTCTTGCGAGACGATTCGTGATGACTCTAGAAAACAACTTGTAGACGTGGCTCAGGAGTGAGATGGGCCTATAGTTCTTTAAAAGTGTTTTGTCTCCTTTCTTGAAGAAAAGGATAACAATACTCCTGTTCCACGCCTCCGGAGTTCTCCCACGGTAAATGACAGAGTTGAAGAGCTTCTGCAGTTCCCTTAACACTGGGACTCCTCCTGCCTTCAGAAACTCAGATGTGATTCCGTCATCACCGGGGGCTTTTCCGTTTTTAAGTTGCCTAAGAGCCATCTCGATTTCATTCACGTTAACATCTGGCAGCTCATCCGTAAAGTGGCGCGTTAGTGTGGCTCTGGAATCGTGAATATCGGGTTCAGGGCGGGGAGCATGTGAGTCGTACAGCCGGCCATAGAAGTCCTCAATCTCAGCGAGAATCTGCGGCTTAGACAAGACGGTTAGGCCATTTGCTGTTTTGAGCTTCGTCAGATGACTCCTCCCAAGCTGCTGGTTAAACACTTTAGACCCTCGGTTCTGCTCAATAGCCTTCTCAATACGGCGTGTGCTAGAGCACCGAAGGTCACGACGAACCAGCTTTGCAATATGCTTGTTGAGGGCAGAACGCTCTGACGAAGTAGCCATTGTGTCTTCCCGTCGTTTTGTCATTAACCGCAGAGTCTCATCCGAGAGTTCAGACTTCCTACCCATACGTTTCATGCTGCAGAATTTTACGCCCTCTTCCCTCACGACTCCTAGCATGTTTTGGAGTTCCTCGTCAACGTCTTCTGTGGTTTCCACGGCAGCGAATCGATCTTCCAGTTTCTTTTGGAAGGCTTCGGATCCCGCACTGATTTGTAGTAGGTTAGGTCGGAGCGTGGACTTTATCATGCGCCGCCTCTCCAACTGAACGTCGATACTTAGGGTGCCTCGGACCATTCTGTGGTCACTTCCGGTATTGAACCTATTGACCACCGAGACATCCCTAAATATTTGTCTTTTGTCGTTCATGATAAAGTCAATCTCATTTTTGGTGACAGAGTCGGGGCTTCGCCACGTCCACTTTCTGTGGGGCTTCTTTTTATAGAAAGAGTTCATTAAGAAGAGCCCCTCTTGCTCTAGAAAGTTGACGAGCATTTGCCCCCTGTCGTTCCTCCTACCAATACCGTGCGGCCCTAGTCTCGATTCACCGCGAGTCTGTACTCCTACTTTAGCGTTGAAGTCCCCCATGATGGCGTTGAAGTGAGTTTTAGTGGTGTTATGAAGGGCTTTGGATACGTCTTCGTACATATCCTCTACCTCTTCAGTTGAGTGTGCTCCAGTCGGTGCGTACACCTGTATCACTTTCAGGCTATATCGTCTCGATAGCCTGAGTATCAGGTACGCTACCCTGTTTGAGACACTCGAGATCTCTTCAACGTTATCAGTAAGGACCTTATTAACGAGGAACCCCACGCCACCTTGGGAAAGTTGGTCTCCCTCACGGAAATACATAAGATGGCCCGACTCCAAGGTTAAGGTGTCCTCCCCCTTTCGTCGGACTTCGCTTAACCCGAGTATGTGCCAATTTATGTTGTTCAGTTCCGTCTCTAGCTGTACCAAATGTTCGTCTAGTCGCAGTGTCTTTCCATTATACGTAGCTAAGGTCAGTTGTTTTTGTTTGTGGTAGCCTACCGTATCCCGGGGATTCTTAGCACCCCCTGCCCTGCCGTTACCATGACCGCTACCTTGGCCAGGAATAGCGGGGCGACCGGGAACTGGGGGCCGTTTATTCAAGGTGCTTAACATTGGGAGGAATTTGCCCATAATCACCACGCTGGGCAGGCGGGTTGGCGATCGCAGGACACAGCTTGTCGCACCACTGACGCTGCTGCCCGTCAGTGGTCAGGATATTTAACTGTGTCAGTTTAGGGAGGGCTATACCGCCATTAACCGGTCGTCAGAGCCTCGTTTGTTTCTGCAGGATGTACCGCGTGCAGGTGTAGGTTGACGATTGGAGCAGAAGGTGAAATGTTGCTCCCTTACATCCCTGTATGAAATTAAAATAAAAACAAATGTTTTTATTTTAATTTCATACGCATTTATTGGATCGGATAAGGCGTTGTGGCTTCGATTCGGTAGTACACCAACTAAAATTAATTTAAACTGTCCCTCTCTTTTACTGATAGTGCAAGCAAGAAAGAGATAGCTACAATTTTAGTGCTGTCAAATTAGTCAGATTTTAGTTTTCCATACAAATTTAGTCGTTATTTCAAAACATGCTGACTATAAACACGAAGAAAAGCGGCACGTAAACTGATTTGACAGGAGTAAAATTCTTGCCATCTCTTTCTTGCGTACACGATCAGTAAAAAAAATCTATATTGGCTATCTATAAGGTCTATATTGGCACTAATTCTGTACTACAGAATTAGCGCCAATATAAACTTTGCATTCACAATGATGAAATTTTCAAGATCACCACGATATGAAGTATCCCTCGTTAGCCTCAAAGCACACACATACTCCAAAACCACAAAATATAGCAAGAAAATAAGAAAAAAATCCAGTAAAAAGCTAACGTAAAAGCAAAATTAGTTTTTAGTTTTCATAATAATATCTACCGAGCAATTTGAACAAACTTCGACCCACCCATCTCGTTCTGATGAAGTCTGGATGAAGTGCGCTTTTTAATGGTCTCAATTGAGCAATTCCTGGTTGCACGTTAGTCTAGAATTGACACAGCTCATGTGAAATAGCTAGTTGTCTTCAGAAGAACGATAGAACAACGAGGCAGCGACAAAAAAGTAGTCAGACCTTACTTATACAGAATGTCCCGGTGTATATAATGCCGGAAGGAGGTCATTGACACCGTGGTGGAAAACATTGTTTGTTCTACGACTTTTTTGATTTCCATGTTTTTCATTCATGAAATGACCATCAAAGTTTTCATACTACCTGCTCTTAGCACATCCCTAAAATCAACAAAACAGCTGTTTAGTTGACTTTTGAGTATGACGTGACAATGACCTCTTGTGACGTCTCAAGAGGCATTATATACACATTCCAGGACACCCTGTATACGAAGTTCAGATTCATTTATTAAGAACAAATTATTGTTACATGCCGATTAAATAAAGAACATCAAATATACAAAATAAATAAGCTAACAATAAAATAAATTACATAAAAAATGCTGGATTTTTTCACACAGCATCATCTAGTCCCAAACTAAGCAGAGCTTGTATTATGGGAACTACATGACTGATCAACTACTATACTATTTTTTGTACACATTACTACCACACCATAGCTGAGTGAAGAACCATAATAAAAACCAAGCAGAGTTCGTTTCCTGATTCTGATTTCTTTTCATTAATCGCGCGCGCGGATCGAAATGAATACTTTAGCTGAAGTTTCCATAATTACCCTTCTTAAATATGGCTTCTGTGGCTAGTTGTCACAAACCCGCCAGTGTCCGTTCCATGATACATTCATATACAATGCAGAGGGTGTGAAGATAATAATATGGTCGGTGTAATGACAGAAAATCGACCAAATTGTAACCAATTTAAAATATCTAAAACAAAGAAACACCACAAACATATAAAACGACACAAAGTTAGTAGTCAGATTTGATTAGTAAGTATAATGTCTGTACAATGGTTTTTACAATTTTATTTTATTCATGTCATTAAATTTACATAATATATACTTAATTGATTAGAGGGGAAAAGTTGCGGGATGAAAGACACTTGAGGGAGAAAGGACGGGGGTATATGACTCTTATGATTTCAACGAATAAAACCCAATTGACTTTGACGTTGACATGCGTCACATACTCGTATCTCCGTATTCTTGGTTACACAGGAAAAGACCAGCTGATTCTAATCAAGCTGTGGCATTGCTCCTGCACGGGGGTAGTTTATTTCCACCGTAATTTTCCCGTCAGCCGTCAGTAATGAGAGCTAGCCACTACATCAGAGAGATTACCTAGCCAAAGAACATTAAATATTTACTACGTTTTTTCCTGTGTGAAAAATATATTTTATTCAACTTATGACTATTTTTGATCGGATTAGCACTGCAGATAAACTACCGTTGAATATCTGAAAGGATTGAGTTAAAGGTTATCTCATCCTGTTCGCTAATTAAAATATATAATGCTGGACATTTGTAAATATAAATATAAAAGGGTTTAACCTTTGCAAAAACGACCGACCTTTTCATTAGGCGTGAACCTTTTTATTATTTGATTGAGTGTGAAAATAGCACTTTCGCTATCATAAGTCGTAACAAATCGTTACGTTTCAAATCTTTCAAATTAAATATAAGTATGTTTTACATACAGAATAAATGATGCAATTTGATATAAAGAATGCAATCATTTATTGTCCCGCATCCAGAATCAAACTTCCAGCTCGCCCTCCTCTAAGCCTGTAAAATTGTGCAGAGCCTTACGCAAAGTTAGTACGTTACCGCTATTTTAAGGCCAATGACGGTGGCCGCTTTGCAGGAGATCCTCGCTTACGTTACAAAAATAACTCATAAAATATTGACAAACAGACGAATAATAGCTTTCATTTTTAGCGCAATTTCACACATGACATATGTCCTATTATGTATTCGATGGGCAATTTAATATTATCGACTGGAAAAAGGAAATTGAAGGTCGGAGGGGGAGAGCCCCCAGTTATAGCGGAGTTATCAGTTTGTTAACGTGGCATGCGTGAAGGACACGAGAGCGGAAAATATTTATTCCCCTTTTCAGAGTAAACGCGAAAGGCTGTGAGGATGGAAGTATGTTTGTTACTCTTTCACGCAAAAACTACTGAACGGACTTTGATGAAACTTTACAGCTTATACATCGGAATAACACATAGGCTACTTTTTATCCGGGTACCACTCGGGCAAAGCCGTGGGCAGAAGCTAGTACAACATAAATGTATCCATGTAATATTAAAATAATAATGTTTATACATTTATTGACGACCTCTGTGGCCCGCCTGAGACGCAGAAGGTTGCGGGTTCGATTCCCGTCGCGGGACAAGAATTTGTATCTGCAAATATATGTCTCGGGTCTGGGGGTTTTCTATATTTATTTGGGGCTAGATGATGCTGTGTGAAAATGTCCAGCATTATTATTATTATTATTAAATAATAAATGTATAAATAACATTCATATACATAGGATTCCCTGTAGCGGAGGATGTATGTATCAGAAACTACGAGTATCTACCTACCATGGCACCATAACACCCTTATCCGGAACAAATATCTGCAGAACGTGCAATCGTCTGTCCCGCTATGGGTATCGAACCTGCAGTTCTTGCGCTAAATTTTAAGCAAATTTTTTTGTCAACGAGTAGCAGGTACATTCATTCCGCTTTCATTTCCGCTACCATCTCCGCTATTACTCGAACCACACCGGTGTATCTGTTTGCACGGTTCTGGATCGGAAATTAAATACGGTATAAATTGACCGCCGTTGGACGCAGCTCCTAAACTGACAGACATGTGGTCAAACTTCATTTGCACAGCCAAGAGTGTCTTCAGGCCACAGGGTCATTCCCACCAATGCCAAATCTATTGTTCTCCAAATTATAAATTCCATACATGGGTTCCCAAGCAATCCCATGCCATTTTTGATATAAAAATTAATTAGTTTTCTTTCCCAGTCAATGCCACGAGTTTACAAAAAGCGGTAGGGCACGAATTTAAAAAGTTACTCTGTCTCTTACCACTCTCTGTTTCTTTTCTTTACTAATATTATAAAGTGGTAAAGTTTGTAGGTTTGCAAGTTTGGATGTAAAAAAAATCGAAACTACACATCCGATTTAAAAAAAAACACCAATATTTGGAATGGATTTGTAAATGTAGGCAGTAAAGTATCCCGTTAAAATAAATAAAATAAAAAAGACGGTAGTTTGTGACTGCTATCATTTTATTGCACCGTTATAGTAGGGTCCTGCCTACTCTAACATAGTATCAAGATAATCCTACTAATATAATAAATGCGAAAGTCTGTGTGTGTGAATGTTTGTTACCACGTATCTCCGTAACTACTAAACTGTTTTTAATGAAATTTTGAATATAGATATTTTAGATTCTGGAATAACACATAGGCTAATCTAATTTTCGAAAATCGAACCCTATGGGGGTTAAACAGGGTGGTAAAGTTTCTATGGAAAATTTTATACCTTGGTTAGATTTGCTCAAAGCTTGGTACAAATAAACTGTTAAATAAATAATACAACACGTATTTTTTATTTTTCAAAACTACCCTTGGGGGGCGTGCAAGAGAGTTATAAAGTTTGTATGGATTTTTTTCTGGTTCGATTCACACAAAAATCGGTATAAATAAACTTTAAAGTAAATAATGAAAAACGTATTTTTTTTCAAAACTACCTGTTAGGGGTGTGCAAAGAAGGTCATACGCTACTTTTAGAAACATACCACGCGGGCGAAGCCGCGGGCAGAAACTAGTGTTAGGATAATTCACACTTTAACGATAAAATACGTTTATGCAACAACAAAAATGGTCTCCCGACATTATCAAGACATGTCTACTATAAGTTTTTATGAGACAGACCGTAAGTCTTTTCGTAGAGACCAAACGGCAAAAACAGTCCAGCGCATGCGTTTATTACGAACGCTGATTTTAACGGTATGCGCTATTTTTCATAGGCTACTTTTTATCTGGGTACCACGCGTGAATTCGTGGGCAATTAAGAGGCCTGCAGAGGATGAATTGCCCATACAAACGTAATACCAAATTAAAGCTTATTTCCACCATATTATGTTATTATTTGCATTGGAATAGTATTCATTATTACATCATTTTTGGTATTACGGAACACCACCAAATTTATAACTAATTCTGAACGGCTAATATTGCTATCGCGCAAGCACGGGCCTGCATCAGCCAAAAAGAGAGCTATATTTTTGAACGCGCTTCGAACTGAAGTTGTGAGCTATGCCCGCCGGATCCTTAAGTAGTTTTCATGAAATAACTTTTGATACTATCATGATTTTGAATTTTTTTTTCTAAAAAATAGGATCTTTACTACATGCAACTAGGTATGCCGAAATATCGGGAAATATTCCAACTCACAAATCATGGTAAATATTCTGTTTTTTAGTAAAAGATAGTTTTCTTGAAGTTATATATATATATAGCTATAGTAAACAGTCTATTTTACATAAGCCTGGCCTGAAAAGCGTTGTGATGAACAATTCAGGGTCTCCTCAATCCATCTACTTCTCGAAACCTTTCCATATATGTAGATGGAAAGGTTTCGGGAATATAGGGATAGTTCACCATTGGGCTTCTGTGGCGCAGTGGGCGGAGGCCCACCTGGCAGAAGGTTGCGTGTTCGATTCCCACCGCGGGACAAATGTTTGTATGATCTGCAAATATTTGTCTCTAGTCTGGGTGTTTTCTATGTATAATATGTATGTATTTACAAAAAAAATAAGTATGTCAGTCATGTAGTTCCAATAATACAAGCTCTGCTTAGTTTGGGGCTAGATGATGCTGTGTGAAAAAGGTCCTGCGTTATTTATTTATATTATTTATTTATTGGGGGTGTATTTCTTCGTCAGCTTCGTGGTCTCGTTTCGAGAACCTTCCTCCAGTTATGTGTTGTTTAAAAAAAACGCTCTTACAACTGTTCTCCCCATTACGGATATCCTCAGATACATCAGTGCGTAGATCTTTGGAAATGCCACGTAGAGGTAGTCAGAGGCACGTACAAACATACCATTTTGCACATGCACGCGTTTTGAAAGTAGTTAGCATTTCACGTAACAGGTTAATATATATAATAATAAGTTCTAGACATTTTCACACAGCATCATCTAGCCCCAAACTAAGCAGAGCTTGTATTATGGGAACTACATGACTGATATACTACATATATACATTTTTTTTGTAAATACATACATATTATACATAGAAAACACCCAGACCCGAGACAAATTTTTGCAGATACAAACATTTGTCCCGTGACGGGAATTGAACCCGCAACCTTCTGCGCCTCAGGCGGGTCTTCGCCCACTGCGCCACAGAGGTCGTGGAATTTTATATTCTAGGACATGCCGGTGTTTTCCTTCATCGTTTCGAGCATATGTTAATACGCACATACATTTTCTGAATGAAAACCCGGATCGGAAGTTGTACCGCCCACCACGCTCGCTTGTTTACAGTAATGAGTGAAAGAGCCTTGCAATAATGCAATCTTACAGTCTTGCTATCCCAGTTCCGTTACCAATTTTAATTAAACTTCTTAGAAAAACTAACAAGACGAAAGCGCATTGGAAAAGTGGGTGTATCAACGTAACTTGTTCCTACAGATCGTCAGGCCAACGCTTTTTATAAGCCGGCAGAAGTTAAAAGTAAGAAATGACCTTATCTTACTTCTATACTAATATTATAAAGGGGAAAGATGTTTTGTTTGTTTATTTGTACCGAAACTACTGGACCGATTTTAACCATTTTTCACTAATAGAAAGCTAAATTATCAGGAAGTAACATAGGCTATAATTTATTTTCAAAAAATAGGGATTCTAAAGAAAATTGCAATATTTTAACCCAAAGTAGCAAAATTTTGCTTATTAAATTCATTATTTGGCGTGCGCTGAAAATACTATTGATGATACATAAAAATTATGTACTACATAATTAAAGTACTCATTATTACATACAAAAAAGTCCTCGAGGAAATATATCTTACTATCACAGTTAAGTCACAATAGCAGCTTTTGTGTTCTAAAATTTAATAAGATGGCCGGTAGAAACAAAAGTTGGTTACATACGTATCGTAGTATTAATTCTTAATAAAATAAATAGTTTTATTATCAAGGGCATTTATGTAGCAGGATAATACTTTTAATTCATTATTTTTCACACGGATGGCGAAGCTAGTTATTCATATAGTTATGAACTAGAGGCCCACGACTTCGCCCGCGTGGTATCTGATGTATAAGCTATATAACTTTGAAGTTTCGTCAAAATCCGTTCAGTAGTTTTTGAGTGAAAGAGTAACAAACATCCATCCTCATAAACTTTCGCGTTTATAATATAAGTAGGATTACATCCTATCTTTATCGGTTCGATAGCCCTAGGCCTGTCCTTTTCTAACACATAACTAAAGATAGAGGACCTCTGACGTGTTTCCTTTGTTTTTATGGCAGCGCCCCTTAACTACTTGGCGATAAAAAATTCGAAGAACCATCCCTGTAGTGAATAAATCGATTGCAAAAAAACATGCCAATCGGATTAGCGGTTTCGGAGATAAATTATGGAAGCAGGCAAACATACAAATAAACAAACTTTTACGGCTAACGCATATACGGGCTTCGTCAGTCGCGTGTAAAAACAATTATGCCCACGGTTGTACCCATGATGGAACTCTCATATCGAAACTCAGCATGCAGATCTATTATATAAATAAATAATGCTGGACATTTTTCATCTATCCCCAAACTAAGCAGAGCTTGTATTATGGGAACTACATGACTGATATACTACTTATATTATTTTTTGTAAATACATACATATTATTATCCTTCCTACTAATATTATAAACGTGAAAGTTTGTGAGGATGGATGTTTGCTAATCCTTTACGCAAAAACTACTAAACGGATTTTGATGAAACTTTACAGTAATATAGCTTATACATCAGAATAACACATATGCTACTTTTTATCCGGGTCTCACGCGGATGAAGCCGTGAGCAGAAGCTAGTAGGTACATAGAAAACACCCAGACCAGAGACAAATATTTACAGATCATACAAACATTTGTCCCGCAGCGGGTATCGAACTCGCAACCTTCGTCGAGGCGAGAAGGGCGTCTCAGTGGCCTTCGCCCACTGCCGCACAGAGATCCAAGATATTTTCGCCATTTCGCATCGGAACTTTTAGGTAACTGAGTTTCGATATTTTTTTTAGTAAGGGCCAAACTAACGCTGTGGCGAATTGGCGATGGTGATCGAAGGAAAATGGTTGTCTAGTCGTTGTCAAATTTCGCCACCGCCACCACCAGCCACCGCTTTAATATTTAGTTATATCATGTCAGTTTGACTGAGTTTATTTGTAGCTATCGAAACTTTCTATTTTCTTCAGCACCGTGAAAAGCAGACGCGCTATAAATTGAAATTAATTCGCCTTGTTTGTACAGGGCGTCCCAACTGCACATTATCCGCTTCGCTGGCGTCTGGCGTTTGGCGCAATGCTGTCTGTCTAGAAACTTTGTTTAAATTTGATTATCAACAGTCTGTGGAAGTCCACTGCTGGACATAGGTTACCAAAGAGTGTCATGAACGTGGACTGCTTCCATCCCCATCCGTAACCTTCAAGCTGAGACAGGAACCTATTTTGACCCCAAGAAACACATATTTTCTATAGGCTAATTCTTTCCCAGTATTTTCCCATGTTTGTGTTTTTGGGTTCAAATAAAAATATTATTTCTTTCTTCCTTTTTTTTTCTTTAAGATATCATCCATTAATTAAGTAGTAGTGAGTAAAAGTATGGTTACCCTGAAAAGGATATTTCCAGGAAAAAACCAGTACGTCAACAGATAAAGTATATAGTACGCTCCCTTTATACATAATGTCTACAATATCCTATGCTTCACTGTATTTATCATTCAAAGTTTGGATTTTCAGATGTTTGACGTTTGGTGGTAACTCTCCAGATCGGCTGGACTGATTTAAATGTAATTTGGAACAGTTATAGTTCGTGACTTAGAATAACATATAGGATACTTTTTATTTATGTACCACTATTTTCTATATGAGTATCAGAAACTAAGAGCACAACGCCCATATTAGAAACAATATATCTGCAGAAAATTTTACATTTTAGTCACGCAGCGGGAATCGAACTAGCACCTTTTGCGTGCTACCCGTCGCACTACCGAGGTTGTCAACTTGATTTATATAATACACAAGATCTCTGTTAAGTATTACTTATTTTATTAGTTTATTTTAATTGTTCTATACTTTTAACTTTCTCTCAGAATTTAGTAAATGATTATTCGTTCTGTTACAGTGTAGTGTGAGAAGAATAAGATTACACAAACGAAGCAGAAGATTTCAGAAATATCTACCTAAAAGGTAGGAAAATAACTTCTACACAATTTACACAAACGTTATAAGTGCTTTGACGTCTGAAAGTGATTTTTTTTGTGTGTGAGGTAAATAATAAAATAATGCTGGACATTTTTCACACAGCATCATCTAGTCCCAAACTCCACCCCCCTTTATGGTAAAAAATGGGAGGTGAAATTTTATATTGGATTTTTTATTAACCTCTCGTTAATTGAAGTCGGTTTTGATTTCTTCCTGAAAAATATTCATTTTTTATCAACGGTCCAACCGAGTGAAGCGGAAATGTCAGGTTTAAAAAAATGCATACTAGCTTCTGACCACGGCTTTTCTCGTGTGGTACCCGGATAAAAAGTAGACTATGTGTTATTCTGATGTATAAGCTATACTTTACTTCCGTTCAGTAGTTTTTGCATGAAAGAGTTACAAACATCCATCCTCAAAAACTTTCGCGTTTATAATATTAGTAGGATAATCAGATGATAAATAGATAGATATTCAATTCAATTCAAGAAAAAAAAACAGTAAATTACAAAAGAGTACAATACAAGGGTGGTAACCAGTGCTAACATGGGCAGTCTATGCAGCAATGGTAGGTATGAGTTGAAAAGGTCCTATCTTAGCTTATTGCTGCTCCGCCAAGGCGAAGCAGCGCTTATTTTATTTTATTTTAGTATGGGATCAGAACTATGTATTTGTATGTATTTTTGGCGTTATTCTTTATGTATTTTTGTCGTTATTGCAGTAAAAATATCAGCAATATATGATTTTTTTTTTGTCTATGGTATAAAAACATCTTTCGCAAAGCCATCTATAGAGGTATATTTTATGGTTTAATTTCAGCTTTCAATTCATTAAATAATTTATTAAAAAATCTCATCGTCTAGTCTTGGTCGCCTGTTAAATTCACACAAACCAGAATATACACGTATGTTAAATATTTGCCTTGCTTTCTTTTTATCTCTTTATTTGTTTATCTCTTTTTACATATATTTCCTTGTCAAACGCTATCTGGGCTTCCGCGATACAGGCTAGACCTAGTGCGGAGTTCATTTTTAAACTTGTAACCTAAGCACACGCTATTTTTGTAAATAAAGTATTTTTTATTTGTACATTTAAATTCATGTTGATATTTTAATTCATGTTCTCAATTAAATAAATAAATAATGTTGGACATTTTCACACAGCATCATCTAGTCCCAAACTAAGCAGAGCGTGTGTTAAGTTCATGACTGATATACTACTATACTATTCTATATACTACATGATTTTTTGTAAATACATACATTATGCATAGAAAACACCCAGCAATTATCCAATGAAACACCTAACGCTTTAGTTCACCAACAAAATAAACGGAGGGTCGAGTCAACATGTGTCACAAAGCTTTGATTAAAACGTAACCATCCGTTATTGTGTTGGTGAACCTGGGTAGTCGATACGTTGACTTTGAATACTTACATATAGTCACGCCTGTTTCCCGGAGGGGTAGGCAGATACCAAGGATTTCCACTTGCTACGATCCTCGCATATCTCTTTGGCTTCATTCATCCTCATCACATTCTTCATACAAGCTCGGCGGTTTAGTGTACTTCTGACCTGGCCTTTTTCTAGAATGTCTCCAATTTGGTTAGAGTACGTTCGCCGAGGCTTTCCTCTTCCAACTTGCTTAATATAAAAAAGGAAACTCCACAAAATCGCCAGTCGCCATTACTTTGTATCGCTTCGCGCCAACTAGAGCGTGCCGTTATCTCGCCCATCGATCATTTACCATCCTCCTGTGAATACGCGCCGATGTACGGGAAATCATCGCTTAATTGTTTTTATATTTCATATTTCAATGCTCTTTACTTATCACGGGAGGGCTTGAGTTTATTATGGATTTGTGTAGTTTGGAAATCTGGGGCCGGCAAAAACTTAAAATACCGCTTTGCAATTTACGATTGCATCACAACGCCATAGCGTCCTCAACCGCTAAGCAGGATTGAACATCTTTGCCTGAATTGAATCGCAAAATGGCTTGATGGTTAGGCCCCTGAAAAGGTCATAGGGGATCGATTTTTGAATATTATAAAGTGACTAGAGGTTGCTCGGTGCGCGAGCTGCGCGCAGCTCGCGGTTTATGTTTGGTCCTGGGGGTGTTTTTGAAAAGGTTTGCAAGTTTTAAAACGTCATGGAACACCCTTAATACGATGCCACTATGCAATCGCTGCCCCTTTTGCAAGTTTTTGACATACGATGGGAAGGGAGGTGCAGGGGGGTACTTATTAAAAGAGGGGGTGCAGGTTAAATAACGCCGTGGAACACCTCAATAGGATCCCATCATGCAATCACCGCCCCTTCAGCGAATTTCGAAGATAAAATGGGAAGGGGGGTGCCAGGGGGTTTGATTTCAAGAGGGGGGTGCAGGTTTTATAATATCTTGGAACACCTCTACACGATCCCACCATGCAATCAACGCCCCTTATGCAAGTTTCGAAGATACAATGGGAATGGGGGTACAGCGGGGGCTGATTTCAAGAGGGGGTGTAGGTTTAATAATGTCTTGGAACACATCTATACGATCCCACTATGCAATCAACACCTTTTATACATGTTTCGAAGATACTATGGGAAGGGGGGTGCAGGGGGGGCTGATTTCAAGAGGGGGTTGTAGGTTTCATAATATCGTGGAATACCCCTATACAATTTTACCATGCAATCACCGCCCCTTGTGCAAGTTTCGAAGATACTATGGGAAGAGAGGTGCAGGGGGGGCTGATTTCAAGAGGGGGGTGTAGGTTTCGTAATATCGTGGAATACCCCTATACGATTTGACCATGCAATCACCGCCCCTAATGCAAATTTCGAAGATGCAATGGGAAGGGGGGTGCAGGGGGAGCTGATGTCAAGAGAGGGGTGCTGGTTGAATAATGTCTTTGAACACATCTATACGATCCCACCATGCAATCAACACCCTTTATACATGTTTCGAAGATACAATGGGAAGGGGCTTGCAGAGGGGGCTGATTTTAAGAGGGGTGCAGGTTTAATAATGTCTTGGAACACCTCAATAGGATCCCATCATGTAATCACCGCCCCTTATGCAAGTTTAGAAGATACAATGGGAAGTGGGGTGCCAGGGGGGCTGATTTCAAGAGGGGGGTGTAGGTTTGATAATGTCGTAGAATACCCCTATACGATTTTATCATGCAATCACCGCCCCTTGTGCAATTTACGAAGAAACAATGGGAAGGGGGGTGCAGGGGGGGCTGCAGGTTTAATAATGTCTTGGAACACTTCTATACGATCCCACCATGCAATCAACGCCCCTTATGGAAGTTTCGAAGATACAATGGGAAGGGGGGTGCAGAGAGGGCTGATTTCAAGAGGGGGGTGCAGGTTTAATAATGTCTTGGAACACCTCTATACGATCCCACCATGCATTCAGCGCCCCTTATGCAAGTTTCGAAGATACAATGGGAAGGGGGGTGCAGGGGGGGCTGTTTTCAAGAGAGGGTGCAGGTTTAATAATGTCTTGGAACACTTCCATATGATCCCACTATGCAATCAACGCCCCTTATGCAAGTTTCGAAGATACAATGGGAAGGGGCGTGCAGGGGGGGCTGATTTCAAGAGGGGGTTGCTGGTTTAATAATGTCTTGGAACACATCTGTACGATCCCACCTTGCAATCAACGCCCTTTATACATGTTTCGAAGATACAATGGGACCCTTCTCATTGTATATTCACCCCCCTGGGTGCAGGGGGGGCTGATTTTAAGAGGGGGTGTAGGTGTAATAATGTCTTGGAACACCTCTATACGATCCCACCATGCAATCAACGCCCCTTATGCAAGTTTCAACGATACAATGGGAAGGGCGGTGCAGGGGGGGCTGATTTCAAGAGGGGGGTTCAGGTTTTTTATAATGTTATGGAACAGCCTCTATAACCATCTTTATTGCTCGGTGCGCGAGCTTCACGCAGCGCGCGAGTAATACATTGTCCTAGGGGGGTGGGGTGGAGAGGTGTGCAGGGGGTGCTGCTTTCCTGAGGGGGTGCAGGTTCAGTAACAAAGTGGAACGCTTCTTTACAATCCCACGATGCAATCACCGCTCCTTCTTCAGGTTTCGATGATGCAATGGGAAGGGGGGTGCTGGGGGGGCTGATTTCAATAGGAGTTGCAGGTTTAATTATGTCTTGGAACACCTCTATACGATCCCACCATGCAATCACCGCCACCTATGCAAGTTTCGAAGATACAATGGGAAGGGGGATGCAGGGGGGCTTATATAAAGAGGGGTTGCAGGTTTAATAACGCCGTGGAACACCTCTATAGGATCCCACCATGCAATCATCACCCCTTCTTCAGGTTTCGATGATGCAATGGGAAGGGGGTGCAGGGGGGGCTGATTTTAAGAGGGGGGTGCAGGTTTATTTATGTCTTGTAATACCTCTATACGATCTCACCATGCAATCACCGCCACTTATGCAAGTTTCGAAGATACAATGGGAAGAGGGGGTGCAGGGGGATGAAAAATGGGGGAAGGGGGGATAACTTATATAACAGTCAATAATTCACTAAACGATCCCATAAAGCAATCACAAATTTTTTTACGCATTTCGGAGATCTCGAAAGAGGGGGGATGAAAGAGGGGGGAAGATGGAAAGGGGTGAACAATTTTTATACTGTTTATCATCCTTTATACGATCCCGTAGAGCAATCACCACAATTTTGTCGCATTTGAGAGATCGGGGTAGAGGGGGTTTGAAAGTGGGGGAAAAGGGGGGTAGGAGGAAAAAATGTTTCCAACTGTTAATCATTCACTATACGATCCCATAAAGCAATCACCACAATTTTGTCGCATTTGAGAGATCGGGGTAGAGGGGGGTTGAAAGTGGCTGAAAAGGGGGGTAGGAGGGGGAAAATTTTCCAACTGTTAATCATTCACTATACGATCCCATAGAGCAATCACCACAATTTTTACGCATTCCGGAGATATCGAAAGAGGGGGGCTGAAAGTGGGTGAAAAGGTGGAAGGGGGGGTGAAATTTTTATCTGTTAATTATCCTCAATAAGATCCCATAAAGCAATAGCTACAATTCTGTCGGGTTAGGGAGATCGGGGTCGAGGAGGGGTGAAAGTGGATGAAAAGGGGGGGAAGGAGGGGGAAATTTATTCAACTGTTAATCATTCACTATACGATCTTATGGAGCAATTACCAAAATTTTCACGAACTTTGGAGTTCTCGAAAGAGGGGGGATGAAAGAGGGGGGAAGATGGAAAGGGATGAACAATTTTTATACTGTTTATCATCCTTTATACGATTCCGTAGAGCAATCACCTCAATTTTGTCGCATTTGAGAGATCGGGGTAGAGGGGGGGTGAAAGTGGATGAAAAGGGGGGTAGGAGAGGAAAATTTTTTCAATTGTTAATCATTTACTACACGATGCCATACAGCAATCACCACAATTTTTACGCATTTCGAAGATATCGAAAGAGGGGGGATGAAAGTGGGTGATAAGTAAAGAGGGGGGGTGAAATTTTTATCAACCAATTATTCTCAATACGATCCCATAAAGCAATAGCCACAATTCTGTCGCGTTTGAGAGATCGGATCAGAGGGGGTGTGAAAGTGGATGAAAAGGGGGGGAGGAGGGTGTAAATTTTTTAACTGTTAATCATTCACTATACGATCTTATCAAGCAATTAGCAAAATTTTCACGAACTTTGGAGATTCCGAAAGAGGGGGGATGAAAAAGGGGGGGAAGGTGGGGGAGGGGGGGTCAGTTTGTATCAACTTGAGCACCCTCTATACAAGTCCGGTATAAAAACATACCCTCGTCGGGAAGATTTCAATGTTCATTCCAGGGGGGGGATGAAGGGGGTGAAAAAGTGGGGTTTTCGGATTTTTCCTCTACTCACTGGAACACCCCCTATACGATCCCACCAAAAGTTTACCCCTCCCACTACTGCATCTGGGAGAACAACTATGTCAATGAGTGAGTCAGTGGTAATCGAGCTTTATATAATATAACTAGAGGTCGCTCGGTGCGCGAGCTGCACGCAGCTCGCGGTTTATGTTTGGTCCTGGGGGGTGTTTTTGAAAAGATTTGCAAGTTTAAAAACGTCATGTATCACCCTTAATACGATGCCACTATGCAATCGCTGCCCCTTTTGCAAGTTCTTGACATACGATGGGAAGGGGGGTGCAGGGGGTACTTATTAAAAGAGGGGGTGCAGGTTTAATAACGCCGTGGAACACCTCAATAGGATCCCATCATGCAATCACCGCCCCTTCAGCGAATTTCGAAGATAAAATAGGAAGGGGGGCTGATTTTAAGAGGGGGGTGCAGGTTTTATAATGTCTTGGAACACCTCTACACGATCCCACCATGCAATCAACGCCCCTTATGCAAGTTTCGAAGATACAATGGAAAGGGGGGTGCAGGGGGGGCTTATTAAAAGAGGGGGTGCAGGTTAAATGACGCCGTGGAAAACCTCTATATGATCCCACCATGCAATCAACGCCCCTTATGCCAGTTTCGAAGATACAATGGGAAGGGGGGCGCCGGGGGGCGGGCTGATTTCAAGAGGGGAGTGCAGGTTTAATAATGCAGTGGAACACCTCTATATGATCCTACCATGCAATCAACGCTCCTTATGCAACTTTCGAAGATACAATGGGAAGGGGGGTGCAGGGGGGGCTGATTTTAAGAGGGGGGTGCAGGTTTAATAATGTCGTGGACTACCCCTATACGATTTTACCATGCAATCACCGCCCCTTGTGCAAGTTACGAAGACACAATGGGAAGGGGAGTGAAGGGGGGGCTGATTTCAAGAGGGGGGTGCAGGTTTAATAATGTCGTGGACTACCCCTATACGATTTTACCATGCAATCACCGCCCCTTGTGCAAGTTACAAAGACACAATGGGAAGGGGGGTGCAGGGGGGGCTGATTTCAAGAGGGGGGTGCAGGTTTAATAATGTCTTGGAACAACTCTATATGATCCCACTATGCAATCAACACTTTTTATACATGTTTCGAAGATACTATGGGAAGGGGGGTGCAGGGGGGGCTGATTTCAAGAGGGGGTTGTAGGTTTCATAATATCGTGGAATACCCCTATACGATTTTACCATGCAATCACCGCCCCTTGTGCAAGTTTCGAAGATACAATAGGAAGGGGGTGCAGGGGGGGCTGATTCCAAGAGTGGGGTGCAGGTTTCATAATGTCATGGAACATCCTCTATAACCATCTATATTGCTTGGTGCGCGAGCTGCACGCAGCTCGCGAGTAAATCATTGTCCTGGGGGGTGGGGTAGAGAGGGGTGCAGGGGGTGCTGCTTTCCAGAGGGGGTGCAGGTTTAATAACAAAGTGGAACGCCTCTATACAATCCCACGATGCAATCAACGCCCTTTCTTCAGGTTTCGATGATGCAATAAGAAGGGGGGTGCAGGGGGGGCTGATTTTAAGAGGGGGGTGCAGATTTATTTGTCTTGGAAATCCTCTATACGATCCCACCATGCAATCACCGCCACTTATGCAAGTTTCGAAGAGACAATGGGAAGGTGGATGCAGGGGGGGGGGCTTATATAGAGAGGGGTTGCAGGTTTAATAACGCCGTGGAACACCTCTATTGGATCCCACCATGCAACCATCACCCCTTCTTCAGGTTTCGATGATGCAATGGGAAGGGGGGTGCAGGGGGGGCTGATTTTAAGAGGGGGGAGCAGATTTAATAATGTCTTGGAACTCCTCTATACGATCCCACCATGCAATCAACGCTCCTTATGCAAGTTTCGAAGATACAATGGAAAGGGGGGTGCAGGGGGGGCTAATTAAAAAATGGGGTGCAGGTTAAATGACGCCGTGGAAAACCTCTATATGATCCCACCATGCAATCAACGCCCCTTATGCCAGTTTCGAAGATACAATGGGAAGGGTGGCGCCGGGGGGGGGGCTGATTTCAAGAGGGGAGTGCAGGTTTAATAATGCAGTGGAACACCTCTATATGATCCAACCATGCAATCACCGCCGCTTGTGCAAGATTCGAAGATACAATGGGAAGGGGGTGCAGGGGGGTCTGATTTTAAGAGGGGGGTGCAGGTTTACTAATGTCTTGGAACACCTCTATACGATCCCACCATGCAATCAACACCTTTTATACATGTTTCGAAGATACTATGGGAAGGGGGGTGCAGGGGGGGCTGATTTCAAGAGGGGGTTGTAGGTTTCATAATATCGTGGAATACCCCTATACGATTTTACCATGCAATCACCGCCCCTTGTGCAAGTTACGAAGACACAATGGGAAGGGGGATGCAGGGGGGGCTGATTTCAAGAGGGGGGTGTAGGTTTCATAATATCGTGGAATACCCCTATACGATTTTACCATGCAATCACCGCCCCTTGTGCAAGTTACGAAGACACAATGGGAAGGGGGGTGCAGGGGGGGCTGATTTCAAGAGGGGGGTGCAGGTTTATTAATGTCTTGGAACACCTCTATACGATCCCACCATGCAATCAACGCCCTTTATAGGTACATGTTTCGAAGATACAATGGGAAGGCGGTGCAGGAGGGGCTGATTTTAAAAGGGGGTTGCAGGTTTCATTATGTTATGGAACATCCTCTATAACCATCTATATTGCTCGGTGCGCGAGCTGCACGCAGCTCGCGAGTAAATCATTGTCCGGGGGGGTGGGGTGGAGAGGGGTGCTGCTTTCCAGAGGGGGTGCAGGTTTAATAACAAAGTGGAACGCCTCTATACAATCCCACGATGCAATCAACGCCCCTTCTTCAGGTTTCGATGATGCAATAGGAAGGGGGGTGCAGGAGGGCTGATTTTAAGAGGGGGGTGCAGGTTTATTTGTCTTGGAACACCTCTATACGATCCCACCATGCAATTACCGCCACTTATGCAAGTTTCGAAGATACAATGGGAAGGGTGATGCAGGGGGGGCCTTATATAAAGAGGGTTTGCAGGTTTAATAACGCCGTGGAACACCTCTATTGGATCCCACCATGCAACCATCGCCCCTTCTTCAGGTTTCGATGATGCAATGGGAAGGGTGGTGCAGGGGGGGCTGATTTTAAGAGGGGGGGTGCAGGTTTATTTATGTCTTGGAACACCTCTATACGATCCCACCATGCAATCACCGCCACTTATGCAAGTTTCGAAGATACAATGGGAAGAGGGGGTGCAGGGGGATGAAAAATGGGGGAAGGGGGGATAACTTATATAACAGTCAATAATTCACTATACGATCCCATAAAGCAATCACAATTTTTTTTACGCATTTCGGAGATCTCGAAAGAGGGGGGATGAAAGAGGGGGGAAGATGGAAAGGGGTGAACAATTTTTATACTGTTTATCATCCTTTATACGATCCCGTAGAGCAATCACCACAATTTTGTCGCATTTGAGAGATCGGGGTAGAGGGGGGTTGAAAGTGGGTGAAAAGGGGGGTAGGAGGGGGAAAATTTTCCAACTGTTAATCATTCACTATACGATCCCATAAAGCAATCACCACAATTTTTACGCATTTCGGAGATATCGAAAGAGGGGGGATGAAAGAGGGGGGAAGATGGAAAGGGGTGAACAATTTTTATACTGTTTATCATCCTTTATACGATCCCATAAAGCAATCACCACAATTTTGTCGCATTTGAGAGATCGGGGTAGAGGGGGGTTGAAAGTGGGTGAAAAGAGGGGTAGGAGGGGGAAAATTTTCCAACTGTTAATCATTCACTATACGATCCCATAAAGCAATAGCCACAAATCTGTCGCGTTTGCGAGATCGGGTCAGAGGGAGGGTGAAAGTGGGTGAAAAAGGGGGGATGAGGGGGTTAATTTTTTAACTATTTATCACTCACTATACGATCTTATCGAGCAATTACCAAAATTTTCACGAATTTTGGAAATTCCGAAAGAGGGGGGATGAAAAAGGGGGGGAAGGTGGGGAGGGGGGGTTATTTTGTATCAACTTGAGCACCCTCTATACGAATCCGGTATAAAAACATACCCTCGTCGGGAAGATTTCAATGTTCATTCCTGGGGGGGGATGAAGGGGATGAAAAAGTAGGGTTTTCGGATTTTTCCTCTACTCACTGGAACACCTCCTATACGATCCCACCAAAAGTTCACCCCTCCCACTACTGCATCTGGGAGAACAACTATGTCAATGAGTCAGTGAGTCAGTCAGTGGTAATCGAGCTTTATATAATATAATAAAATAAAAATTGTTGTTTTTTTTTCCAATTTTTGTTTAGATTGTCAAGATAAATAAATGATTTTTGATTTGATGATCGATTTATAAGCAAAATGGTCTATGACCTATTTATCCGTTTAGTATTTTGAAAATTAGATTAACAAAAAAATCACACTGCTTCACCTAGCCTTTAACTAAGAAGAGCTTGTATTATTTTTTCCTTTTTACGTTTTCCTTTACCATTTTGAGCAGGTGTTTGTTAGATTAGAGTTGTTACGAGAATAAAGAATATCCTTTTTGAACTTGGTTTAAATCCAGTATCCACATGTCTTCACGTGTTAATCAAAGAAAACAAACAATAATAGAATGAAAGGATCCGTATTCAAAAAGCGTTCCTAAATTTATGATCCGGGAATAACTTACAATAGAACTATTGAAATATTTCAGAGTTTGGTTCTGACGGAGTCTTTGATAAATTTTGTTTGATGTTTTGGGTGTCTACGAAAGTTTCGTGCTTCAAAATGATAGGGAGTGGGCTTAGCTTGAAGTATAGTCCTCCACATCGGTTTCGATGACGGCGACCCTAAAAAAATATGTTTACTTTTTCTTGCGTGAGCCCTAATATGGTTTGCAAGACCAAACTTTGTCTTGAATACCCTATCATAAGTATCGCAACAAAGTTGGCCCACAGAGTTAAAGGTGTAGGAGACCTTAGGTCTTTCTTTACGTGTTTGGTGTTTCGCGTCAAGTTCTTAAAGACGGTTTTCTTCGAATTTCTTAATTTTACTAAAGATGGTTGAGCGCCAAGATGACCTTTGTGCAGCTAGCTCCACCCAACAGTTGGGGTCGATAGCGCAGGCGTTTAGATGTCTCTTGAACACATCTTTGTAACGAAGATGCTGACCCCCATGCTTTTGCTTACCCTCTGCCATCTCAGAGTATAAAACAGCTTTGGGTAAACGTTTGGGTAGATTGAAGTACTGTGGGCTTTAAGGACCTGAATCCCGGTTCTCATAATTATTACAACCGAGTTTTGATATTATTGTGTCTTACTCTTGATCCGCTTTCTATCTCAAAGGTAGAGTTGCCAATTTGTCTTTCGTTAAAAGATAGAATTGTCAATTGTTTTTTAAGCAGAATATCTACCGATTTTGACGTTTATGTTATCCTATCCTATCCTATTTAATATTATAAACGTGAAAGTTTGTGAGGATAGATGTTTGTTACTCTTTCACGCAAAAACTACGGATTTTGATGAAACTTTACAGTAATATAGCTTATACATCAGAATAACACATAGGCTACTTTTTATCCGGGTACCACACGGGCGAAGCCGTAGGCAGAAGCTAGTCGTAAATAAAATTCATTTGACTGTTTGTTAGAATTAACAGTAGTCATAACACATGCTCAAAACGGTATAGGGAAACATCGTGAGGCATGCTCTAGAATAAAAAAAACAAAGTCATATGTCATCGGTTAGTGTTCCAATAAGCGGCGATAGGCTTGCAATCTGTTACGGTATGCTGACTAATTACTAGTAAAAACGCGGGCATGTAGGTACCAATTATAATGTTTGGTCACATAACATTATATTCACAGGTCTGCGTAATGAGTATTAATCTGAGAATCTTTATCATGAGGATTACAGTCGTGAGCGTGTTTATTAATTTTTGTTTGTTTTTAAAGAGTAGAATATTATTCATATTGTAAAAACGGGAATTTTCACGTACTGCACACTATCGGTGAAGGCACCGACTAAGTTTCGACTCATTCCGAGAGTCTTCATCAGGGTGAGTGATCGCGACTTGCTCCCTCCGCGTCGCGTCGTGCACTACGTAGAATATTTAGGTACCGATTTTAATGTTTATGGGATCGTAACTTCACTTTGACTGTTTTTATGAATTGGGTGCTGTAAAATATAAGAGATGAGACTCTTATCACATATAACAGATAAATTGAGAGGCATCTTATTAATTATAATATATATTTTCTTCATCACGGGTAAGAATATAACTTCTAGTACATGGATACTATAGTTTTCTACTTTATATTTTTTGGATCATACAATAGCTATGTAGGTATATTGTGTATTATATATGTATATTGCGTTTATTATAGTATATGACATGGTTAAGAAAGGAGTTAGTACTGAGATGACGGCTGATAGAGGAGAGTGGAAGAAGAAAACATGTTGTGCCGACCCCACGTAATGCGGGATAAGGACAAGAAGATGATGAAAGAATGTGGTAACTCCTTGTAAACTTTCTTACAGTCCGTTCCATCCAAAGGTTGTCTGGTAGAGAGAGGTTATTGCTATTTAGCTATAAGACCGCCCATTGTAAATGTGTAGTACTGTACTTAGATGATGTGTTATTTGATGTTTAATTTGTGTAAGTATTTTCTATCTTTGCTATAACTTACGTAGGCGACCCGCATAGCTTAAATCTTGATACGAAGTAAGAATTGAAACTACCTAGCAACTCCAAGCGACGGAATCTTGAATTTAAACTTTGTTTCAAAGATGTAATTTTATAAGACAATTCTGCAAACGATTTCGTTTGCAAGTTTTGAGTAAAACATCCGTTTTGCAAGAGAAATGAGGATTGCGTACTTTGATGATGATTATGATAGATATCGTAACTGATATTCCCTGGATTGGGTCATCTTCATCATCATCAGCTAGTCGAAGTACACTGCTCCCTGATCGGTCTGAAGTCACCTTCATAAACCGATATATTATCCTTTACGGCATTATCCTAGACATTTTCATTAAAAATCGGGATTAGGATTTTTTTATTTTCTTTTATTATTGTCATTTATTTATTAAACTATTAAACGCTTTATTGCACACAGACAATGTACAAAGGGAGGACTTGTTGCTATACAGCATTTTCTACCAGTCATCCTTAGCGGTTGGAAACAGAGAAAGACCATGATCAAAATGCGACAAATGTCACTCTGTTAAATCAACATAAGCATATTACTTAATATTTACATAATAACCCTTAAAAAAAGTTGAAGCTATAATATAATTATGTCAATAAGTTGGGAGGCAAATTAACCTATCTCAAATAGTAAAGATATAGTACACACTATGTTTAGCTGGAAATCGAACTTATCGAAATTCTTGAAAAAATTCAATCGATGGAACACTTTTCAATAGTACCTACTCGTACCTACCACAAAATTCTACAAAAATACAACCTCCATTTAAAAAAAACATCCAAAAATATTGCCGTCATAAAAAATGAACGGTAATGAAAATCACTCCATATCTGCGCGGTTACCCTTCGACATAAATGAATGCCGTCTCTTCCGCACTCCACTTCTTTGTAGAAAAAAAAGAGACAAATTGTGAAAAAAATTGTAGAAGGGCGAATGTCAATAAAAATTATCTCTGATAAGAAATTTTACAGTTTTATCCATACTAAACTGTTAAGCGATAAGGACGAAATTAGTACAACATATTTTTAAGAATCTAAAATTCTATTTTATTTGGTTAAACGTTTATTTGTTTATTTAATACTTCCGCACAAACAAAGTAGGGCTGGGAGGAGGCTAACACATTCTCTACCAGCCAACCTGGGCGTGTAAAATGATGGTGTCGTTTGTCTAGTAAAATCAATTTACATCTAGTAATAAGGTACCTATATACGTACCTACATTATAAAATATAGGTACTTTACTGCAAAAAATATATATAAATGATCATATGTTGTCTATAATAATAATATGTATTATATAAACTTTCTATCGTTCTAAAGTATGATCGACATAGGTCAGAGGATTCTTGCTGGAGTGGCAGTGGGCTGTTCATATATACCGAAGAATCGGATCAATCTTGAATCGAAGAATCTTGGCAAACGTACCTAGTGTGGGGCGCCCTCTGGCTAGGTGGAGCGGATGACTTACAAAGGTTCAATTGGTTCTGCTAGCTTGTCAATTTTTTGTGTTCCACATTTCTCATTGTTTTTTTCCAGTTTTTATCTTTCCAATAAAGAAAATAGAAAAAAACAAAAATAATCAACAAACTAAAAGAACGCATTACTGAAGTACCTACCTGCGTAGTTGTTTATTTAGCTAGGTACCTACCTACTCGAAATGTTCCCAATTTGAAACCCCTATTTTATAATCTCCTAAATCCTACTAATATTATAAACGCGAAAGTTTGTGAGGATGGATGTTTGTTACTCTTTCAAGTTAAAACTACCAAATGGATTTTGATGAAACTTTACAGTAATATAGCTTATACATCAGCATAACACATAGACTACTTTTTACTACTTAAGCTACTTTTTACTTTTCCGGATACTACGCGGGCGAAGCCGTGGGCAGAACGTATAAAAGTCTGCCCACTAGTTATGTATAAAAATAAAGAACACAGAAATATGTCGCCGTTTCATCTAAAATCATAAATATATCGGTGAAGATCTAATTAGCGGTATCCGTTTGACAGAAAGCATAACAATATCCGTGACCACAGATTAAAAATAACGACTCTTCAAACATTAGTTCTACTACCATGAGGCGTTCGAGTTATATTAAAAACTATTTTTATATAAAATATTAATTGGTCTTGGTGTTATTGATTACGGGTTTATATTTAGAGGTGGCCTCTCAAAAATAAATTCCTTTTAGTGGTGATTTAATGACGCGAAATACAGTATTAAGTCTATAGGTGGCTTTTATTAAATAGGAATAAGACACGTGTGTCGCTTTTAGATCGACGGCCATGTGAAGGGCCCTCCGGGCGCGGGGTCGAGGGTCGCCTCGGTTCGTATTTATTTACCTAAAAATGTGTTTTCTATTTATAATAATAATAATGCTGGACATTTTTCACACAGCATCATCTAGCCCCTAAAGTAAGCAGAGCTTGATACATAATACATGACTGATGTATTAATTATATACTTTTTTTTTTGTAAATACCTACATATTATACATAGAAAACACCCAGACCCGAGACAAATATTTGTAGATCATACAAACATTTGTCCCGCGGCCAGAATCAAACCCGCAACCTTCTGCGTCCCAAGCGGGCTTTCGCCCACTGTGCCATAGAGGTTGTCAAATCTGTAATATTGATGTATTCACTTTGTTGTATGTATTTACAAACAAATATATATGCATAAGTAGTATATCAGTCATGTAGTTCCCAAATTACAATTTAAGCATTATTTATTATTTAATTAAAATAGCCGTGTTGGCCTAGTGGGCGGTATCCCGACTTCCGATCCGAAGGTCTTAGGGTTCGAATACGGTCGTACATTAATAGATTTTTTCAATCGAAAAAATGTGCGTATTCACACTTGTATAAAACGGTAATGGAAACTTCGTGAGGAAACCGGCGTGCTCTACAACCAGGCATGTTTGTGACATCAATTAGTGTTCCAATAAGCGGCGATAGCCTTGCAATTGGGATGCTAACTACTTGCAAAACGCGGGCATGTGCCAAATGTAATTTTTGCACGTGCCTTTACTTGGTATACTTGAAGATCTAAGTATTAAGTATGAATTTGAGGATGCTCATCATGAGGATTACAATCGTGAGCGTGATTATTTTAATGTATTTTTTACTAAAACCGGGCTATTTACCTTGATTTATGAGTTTGTTTATTTCCCAACACAATCAAACTTACAACGATTTTATTAAAATGTTAATTTTGTGTTTGGTTTATATAAATATGATAAATAAATAGTAAATGACCCGTTTTTAAATTATAAATAATGGTCCGATAGTGATAGTTTTAAAAGTTGTATCAGTTAAAATTTTAATTTTTAGTACAAAATGGCGGCCCGACTTTACGTCAGTCTGTTAAAAAAAAAATGCGGGACATTTTCGCTCAGCATCATCTAGCCCCAAACTAAGCAGAGCTTGTGTTATGAGGACTACATGACTGATATACAACTTATATATATATATTTTTGTAAATACACACATACGTATCCTATCCTACTAATATTATAAAAGCGAAAGTTTGTGAGGATGTTTGTTACTCTTTCACGCAAAAACTATTGAATGAATTTTGATGAAACTTTACACTAATCCTACTATATCCTATCCTACTAATCTTACTAATATTATAAACGTGAAAGTTTGTGAGGATGTTTGTTCCTCTTTCACGCAAAAACTACTGATTGATTTTGATGAAACTTTACAGTAATATAGCTTATACATCAGAATAACACATAGGCTACTTTTTATTCGGGTGCCACGCGGGCGAAGCCATTGGCAGAAGCTAGTTACATATAAGTTAGGTAAGCTGAACCAATTTGTATAAATAAGGCTATTTCTAATTTTTATTCGGGTACCTTGGGATCGAAATCAAATATGATAATTATTTTTATAGAAGCATATACATGATCGTCTGCATAACACAGTCTTGCCATCTAACCACAGTTGAAAACGATCTATAGATAGCTCAACTGATCCCGATCATTACCAGTCTGACTGCATTGCCACGCTGGATAACCTAGATAAGAACTTTAGGTTTTTAGGAGGATAATTAGGTATGTTTAGTTTCTAGTAATAAGAACATTTTTTAACGAATTTTAAAAAGGTTGAGGTTTTCAATTCTTCTGTAAATTTGTAAGTGTGTTCATACACAAGCATACTCCTCTATAACTTAAAGAATCCAACCTCTGTTAGCACTATTTAAAATGAAATCCGAAAATATCCAAGTTTTCTGACAGAGCGGGAATTTATGTGTGTATCGATTCAGAGTACAGTCGAGCAGCAAATGCTTATTCGATTTCAAAATAAATAAATAATAAATAATGCTGGACAGTTTCACAAAGAATCATCTAGTCCCAAACTAAGTGGAGCTTGTATTATGGGAACTACATGACTGATAAACTACTTGTATACTTTTTTTTTACTTCTGTGGCGCGGGTTTGATTCCCGCCGCGAGACAAATGTTTGTATGACTTACAAATATTTGTCTGGGGTCTGGGTGTGTTCTATATATAATATGTATGTTTATACAAAAAAAATATAGGTAAGTAGTTCAAAAGTCATTTAGTTCCCATAATACAAGCTCTGCTTAATTTGGGGCTAGATGATGCTATGTAAAAAATGTCCATCATTATTTATTTTTTATTTTATTACATAGGAATGCTATTTATTTTAAGCAACGAGCCCAAGTAAGGAATGGTTCAACGCCATGTTTATTTATAGCTTGGCCTATATTCACGTATCAAGTATTTTTTCCTTGTCCTTTCAAAAACTTTGCCCCGTGGCTGGGTCATTGATCAAAAGTCAGAAGCGTATCACTTTTCCACGCGACTGCACATCATCTATCCACCTATGCTACGAAACAAAATAGTTCTAAAATAAAACTCTTGTTATCTTTTGTTCTTCCTGATTTGGCGTTTGAAAAATAAACACGACGTAGCTCATTTTGTTTAAAAAAAGTGTTTCGAAAAATTGTGGGTAAATTGGCCCCAACTAGTCGTTTTAGAGCATTTATGTAACTTCTAAGCTAGTAGTAGAAGGAAAGAACAAAAACATAAGTCTGTTGATGTACAGTTGAATTTCGTTTTTATAATCTTACTATATATCCTATTATCCTTTCCTACTAATATTATAAACGTGAAAGTTTCTGAGGATGGATGTTTGTTACTCTTTCACGAAAAAACTACTAGACAGATTTGGATGAAACTTTACAGTAATATAACTTATACATCAGAATAACACATAGGCTACTTTTTATCCGGGTACCACGCGAGCGAAGCCGTGGGCAGAAGCTAGTGATTTTAAAGAAAGGACTAAGTGGAATACATTGTTTGCTTCAGAAAATGGAAATCTTACTTCAGTTGAATGCTACACATCTAACACCGAGTTCTAATAACAGCCGTTTACGGATAACATCTTGTTTCTCTGTGAAAAACTGTTAAAGTTGAATTAGGTCGTGAAAATAAGCGTACACAATTTTACCTGCATATTTACTGACCCAAAATATCCTGTCTTCTTGACTAAGCAAGATTACATTATTCGCAAATTAAATCAATATTATAATCATATTTAAATTATTACATGAAATATTCCGGTACAATTTACAAATCAGTTATTGTTCATTACGCCGAGATTGAATCGTTTCCCCCTAGTTCACCTTTTATGAGCTTTTACATAGAAAGCAGGTTGCAGGATTACCTGTATCGCTGACTAGACTTGCTGACATGAAGGGGTGCTTGTTATACTATGATGGATTAAATTTTATAACAAAGGGCTTCCGTGCTTTGCGTGCTGACTACCCGCTTGCTGTGGGACTTGGCTTCCGGAGTATTATCACACGAATGTCTGCGTCAATACAGCTTTTTTTATAATATTCGGACAATTTGTGAAAACGCCTAGTATTATTCACACAGATGGATTTTGCAACTTATTTGACTTTGCGTAGTTTCAACCGACTTCAAAAAGGAGAAGGTCCTCAATTAGACTGTATGATTTTTTTGGGCGTATGTCGTAATATCTTAGCAAATTGTAAACCAATTTCAATGAATCATTTTTAATGGGTGGTCCAATATAAATCTTATGAAAAAACCCCACCTCTAAAGGTGAAAAACTGGGGGATAAAACTTTATATTGGACTTTTTATTAACTACCCGTTATTAAAAGTAATTTTTTTTCCTGAAAAAATAATAATAAATAATATACTTGTTACGTTGAATTGATTTCAATAAATAAACAATGGACTTTGACTTTGGTTTTGACATCAGATGTATACAGCTTATTCTCCCGCAACGCCATCGAGATTGCCATTTTAATAAATTGCAACACAGGATCGGCAGCTTAGTGCAAACTTACTTATTTACCGAGCCGTTATTCACCGGTAGGCATACTATAACGATGGAATATTTCATCATACGAGTATACAAGTGTACCCTGGTCTGTTACGACCTGCAGCGGTACATTGTTGTGATCATTTTAACTTCGGTGGGCCGTTAAAATTAAGGTGAGGTTTACAGCGAGCTGATTTGAAGTGGCTTCAAGTTTGTAAATTGTAGTGGTCTAGAAACTAGGGGGTTATCTTGTAGTCGACATTTCCAAAACTAACAAACAAACATGCTAACAACTGTATTTCCCACAACGGACATTTTTGGATGCATATTTAGTGATATATCTTTGAGGATACCTGCGGGGCGATCACACTAACTCATGGCTATCGAGATGGCAATCAATTTTGACACTAGTTCCTTATATTAATAGCTTATCCATCCAAAAAACGGAACGTCCAATATGAAACCGATTTTGTTTATTCGCATTGTCCATCTATGGCTCATCCAGCTTACAAATTAGCGTGATACGATTCATCCCATCCGATGATACTAGCCATGTGAAATTAGTGTGATCGCCCCGCTGGAGGGGATAGTCCAAACATTATATTTGGCCCGCTGACTTACGTATTAATTTTCTAGATTAACGTTTTTATCTTTGACTAGCCTCTGCCCATGGCTTCGCCTGCGTTGTATCCAGATAAAAAGTAGCCTATGTGTATCTAAGTCACGAACTATACCTGTTTCGAATTCCATCCAAATCGATTCAGCTGTTACGGAATAACGGATACGGCTGAACTTTCGCAATTATAATATTAAGTAGGATGATTATTTTTAACAAATAATTTTACTCAAAATTATAATGAAATTGCACAGGGATATAATTAGGGAAGGAATTAAACCTTGTTTAAAAAGTAAAACAATATTTACTGTACAAATTTAATACTCGAGTGAAATCAAATTTATTTGTCCCAAAAGTTCGGATCCAAAAGGACTTGAACCTTTACTGCCGCCAAAATAGAGGTGACCCTGAAGCCAAACTTATTGAACAATATTTTTTATTCAAGATGACAGGTATCTCAGAATTCAGGCAGAGCTTTTGCTCGATCCATGGTGAAACGGACAACACAACTACATTAAGTACTTATCTAGTTAAAAAAAGCATTATGCTGTCTCAATGCAGGCAAGGATGTAGCAAGAAATTAATTTAAAGTAACTCATCCAATCAAATCTATAGTTTTCAAAGTCAAAGTCAAAGTCAAAAGTCAAGAAAACTTTTCATACATTTACTTTGAAGTGACCGTACTAACCTCATCCTGTATAGATTGTAAGTCACACGGAGTCCGGGGAAATTCCCCGTTATCTTAGCGCTTCCCCAGTCGGGTAATAAAACAAAGCAAACTAAAAATGTTTTCTCCAAGTTCATCTCTATTCCAATTACGAGAAACGACCTGTGAACAAACCTTATTCAACCCAATTACTAGATGCAGATTATTGCAGATTTTGTAGCACACTACCTAAATGGCTACTAGCGGTAAAGCTGCCGCTCCACTGTGACGGACGGACACGCTACGCACGCGAAGACATGTTCTTAACTAAACTGTGTCCCGTTTTTGGACAATTAAAGTGGCGCACAAGCATACAGCCCAATGTTGGTAAGCTTTTATCGTAATTTAAGCGGTTACGCTTGTGACACCAGAGTTATCACGCTCAAATATATTCAAATATATTTATTATGTCGTCGACTCTGAGAATTAACGGGTGAAATTGGCATGTGCCTTTCACCGGCACCTATATCCTTCAAACCGGAGCACAGCGGTCTGCTTGGTGGCAGAAATACTTCTTCGGACGAGCCCTTTACAAGGAGCTCTACTACAACTAGAATTATGGTGATGGTGATAGTTTACCGCATCATGCGTTGGAGTTTGTTGACCACAGTGCCATCTATGGCTCAATTGCTGAATTACACAGCAAGGTGGTCGTCAGCGACCGCGGAAGTGGGGGGCAGAGGGGTTAAATGGCTCCCCTAAAATCACATAGGTATCCGCCTACCAAGCCAAAGCTGGAGATTGAAGGGGTGACCAAAGAAACTTGCCCCCCCCCGTCACGGATTACTTCCGCGGTCTCTGCTTGTCGTGTTTATTACAAGAATACTACGGACTAAAGTACGTTAATTTATCATAGACTCGATCATTAGCACAGCATAGTTCCAACCACTGTCGACAGTGGCGCTGCTCAATACTATAAAAGCTAAACTGCCATAAACCCAGGCCCCTTTTCCACGACGATCACCGACTGTGTAAAGAACTACTAATAATATATGTTACTCTGTTCAAGCTGGCCTTTCCTTATAAACTGCTGCATAAAAATTACAGTATTCAATTCAAATTACATATTAAAGACGTAATCTCAATTAAATAAAAAAAAAACAAAGTCAAAGTCAATAGGTTTTTATTCATTGAAATCACAAGGATCATATTATAGAAACGTCATTTTAAAAACTACGTGAATTTAAAATTTGAAAGTGAATTTACGCTGATTTCTCGCGCGCAACCAAACCTAGAAGAATCAGGCAACAAACTCTGTTTGGTTATTTTTTTAATGATCCTTCATGTATGTCTATTTCCTAATAATAATTAAAATATATTACTTTGATATTTTACAAAGATGTGGTGTTTTTCCAAATACATCGTCACGAAATATTTTAGAGTGAGGCGTGGTATTTTGGTTTAAACCATCTCTTTCAAAATCAAGCTGGGATCATCTGAAGCAGAACGAATGCTAGGTGACATCACTGACTTGATACATTGCTCAGCAGATGCCCCAGTCCTCTTACATCAACCGTTCATAGCGTGCGCTGTAATGGAAAGTTCAACACGCACCGGACAAATGGATCGACGCAGTTCGCAGCGTCGTCCGCCTCAGTTGGTGTGTGGCTTTATGGCTACCTAGAAGCACACGAATACCTGGCTTAGTGGCGTCACTGGCGCGTAGCCTGCTATGACATGTTAGCACACGAGGCGCAACCGCCTCCATTGGTCGATAGCTTTACGACTACATAGCAGTAAACTAAGAATTGCCAACTCTGTACGATGGTCTTTGTTTTAGGGTTCCTTATTTGGTTTTACGAGGGCTCGTGGCCAATTGCAGTTACGATAACTCAAACTGCGCAGTCGTTTACTTACGAAACGGCTTGTAAACTAGTATAAGTCGTGGTAGATCAGAGGTTACCAATTCGGTCTTCTTTATTGTCTGGTAGAGATTACCTACCTACCTACCGCAAACTTATAGATACCTTACCTACCTACATTATGTTTTAGTAGGTAGGTGACAGGTTTTTATCTCTTATCTTTATATTATACCCTTTATTTTACCTGGGTATCTATTTTAGTGCAAAGATGATGTTTTCTTTCCGTTTTGTCAAATGAAGACCGCCTAAATCGCACTAAAGGACAGTTATCCGCGCTGTCCAATTTTTAATTTCTCTTGTTCGGACAGCGGAGGCTGGATTATATCTTTGGTAGCATCCAGTGGAGAACCGTGGCCTAGTGGGTTGCATCCTGACTTCCGATCGTGGTTTCGAACCCGATCGTGCACCAATTAATTTTTCAATTTATGTGCCCTTAACACGTGCTCGAAACGGTAAAGGCATGTGCCATTGGTTAGTGTTCCAATAAGTAGAGTTTGCAATGAATTGGCTTGCTTAGCGTGAATACTATCTTCTTGCCAAATGTAATGTTTGGACGTGTCTCTGACTACTTCGATAGTCTTTTATATCAGATCATAAAGCAGATATAGATGTTTTACTCACAAAAAAGGTTGGGTGCTTATTTATATGCAGCGGTAAATAATTTATAATAACTACTGAACCTTTTTACCTGCTGTATGGAAAATAATCTAATTCAACTTTGTTGTTCTCAAAAGTTTATTATTTTTTACTTTCTAGTCAGACAGGGGTTGATTATCTGCTTCGTCGGCTGCTATCAAAATAATTAAATTAATCTGAACCCTGTTTGTATAATCTGTTATTAAAAAATCGTGTGCTTTTTTTATTTTTATTATTATATATGTACGAGTATATTATTATATACTCGTACATATATAATAATAAAAATAATGCTGGACATTTTGCACACAGCAGCATCATCTAGCCCCAAACTAAGCAAAGTTGTATTATGGGAACTACATGACTGATATACTACTTATATACGACTTAGTTGCATTTGATACTTCGATGGTGTGGCGGGCGAGTAGCCAGATGCAAGCGGTGCGGGTTCGATTCCCGTTGCAGGGTAAATATAGATTGGTTGACTCTAGATTGGGTCTCGAATGTGAAAAAAATAAACAAAGTGGCGGGTAAAAACAAAATGGTTTTCTAAAATTTTGTTTTTACCCGCGATGTAAAAAACCTGTTTTCGCATTTGCCATGTAGCTCCGAATCTCTGATATCTCCGAAACGACTTGTCCAATTCAAATGCGTTTTTTTGGAATCGATTTGTATGACCCATAAAATCTTACAAACAATTTTCTATGCATACCTACTTGCATTATACCATTTAAAGCATGTAAAAAAAACTTTACAGTAATATAGCTTATACATCAGAATAACACATATGCTACTTTTTATTCGCGTAACACGCGCGCGAAGCCGTGGGCAGAAGCTAGTATGTAATAAATAAATGAAATTAACACCCAACAGACATATACATAGTCCTCACACTAGGATTCTCTGTATCGCATATCATGAATAACGACATTTCAAAGTGATCCTTGTGATTTTAATAAATAAATGAATTTTGACTTTGAGTATGACTTTGACTTTGACTTTGTCGAGTGTAGAGTTACCGCAACAGTCAGACTCGGAAAAAATATCTCCAGAGCACCTCCAGAGTCACAGCTGTTCACTGTACCTACCCTCAGCCCTTGAGCCAAGGTCGGTCTCATGTTTTAACACCGTTCTCGAACCGGAACCAGCTTCAAACATAACTGCTTGGTGTCAGGAATATACAGTTTCCCCCTGTCTATGTAGCCGTCACATGAAGGACGGCAGCCATGTTTTTCTATTTAACCGTTTCCGTAATGTCAATGTCACTTGTATTTTTTTGTCATATATCATGTTTTCTATTAGATTTTTGCGATTCAAAGGTATACTAATATTAAAACAGTATCCTTGCTACTTCCTACTAATATTATAAACGTGAAAGTTTGTGAGGATGTTTGTTACTCTTCATATAAAAACTACTAAACGGATTTTATTCCAAAAACTATCGTGAACTTGACTATTCATATTGTAAAAACGACGTGCACTGACGAGTGCACGACGCGACACAGAGGGAGAAAGTCGCGATCACTCACCCTGATGAAGACTCTCGGAATGAGTCGAAAATTAGTCGGTGCCTTCACCGATAGTGCAGTACGTAAAAATTCCCGTTTTTACAATATGAATACTGAACGGATTTTGGGAGACCGTATTGTACGTCCATGCAAAGCACAACCATGGAATGCACACCCCTGGAAAGTACATCCAGTATTACAAACCATTTGGTTTGAATTATCTGGGTGTGCTTTCCATGGTCGTACAATACGCTCCGTACAAACTAAACACATGACGGTATTGCACACCCCTGGAATGTACACCCCGGATTACAAACCAATATTCTCGACGCTCATTGGTCGCGAGTTCGTCATATCCGTGAGCTGTCATTGGTCGATACGAATAAGTCGCATGACGAGAACGAGCCTCGTTTGCACTGAGCAAGTTTTAATATGTTCAACTAAGAGTTGCCATTGATAAATAATGTAAACAATAAGTTAATTCCAAAAACTATCGTGAACTTGACTATTCATATTGTAAAAACGGGAATTTTCACGTACTGCACCGATAGTGCAGTACGTGAAAATTCCCGTGAAGGCACCGACTAAGTTTCGACTCATTCCGAGAGTCTTCATCAGGGTGAGTGGTTGCGACTTTCTCCTTCCGCGTCGCGCCGTGCACGTGTAATAAGTTAATGTTGGCCTGAGAAACCTTCCTAAGCAAATCCGTCTTGGATTGGTTAGGTTATTAGGTTTTTTTTATTACCACTCAGAAAAAAAGGATTGCTATCCGAACTTTATCCAACAAACTTGGGTTCAAATAAATAAAACCAACCGGTTAGTTCATTTGCAAAAACCCGACATAAATAACTAATCTACTTACTACATCTACATTAATTTACTAATAGCGTAAAATACTATGGCAACACAGCACTTGCCCCTTGATAGCACTCGCACATGAAAACAGAGTATGAAATTGGTTCGTATTCCATGGCTGTACATTCCAGGGTTGTACAAAACTGGCCGTACAAGGTCAACACGTGTAGGGAATGCACGCCCAGGAATGTACGCCCAGTATTACAAACCAAGTATTTGAAACCAATGGTTTGTAATACTGGCTGTACTTTCCAGGGGTGTACTTTCCATGGTTGTGCATTACATGGACGTACAATACAGGGACTCCGGATTTTGATGAAACTTTACAGTAATATAACTTCCTACTAATATTATAAACGTGATCCTCACAAACTTTCGCATTTATAATATTAGTAGGATAGGATTTAGTAAATATATATAAATACCGAAAAGTCACAACAGTTTGATTTTATTAATTTATTTGTCTACGGTTCCTAGCCGTGTTGGCTTAATGAGCCCCTGACATGCGAAGATTGTGAGTTTGAACCAGGTCGTGTGCAGTGATTTTTCTACTCGAAAAATGTAAGTGCACATTAACAAGTGCTCAAAACGAAGGAAAACAAATATCTCAAGAACGAGTAGTTTTTACGCTTAGCCAAAACGTAACCCGGGTAACATCTGTTATAATCTTAGACGACCTCTGTGACGCAGTGGACGAAGGTCCGCCTGAGACGCAGAAGGTTGCGGGTTTTAATTCCTGCCACGGGGCAAATGTTTAAAATAAAATAAATAAATAAATAATGCTGGACATTTTCACATAGCATCATCTAGCCCCAAATTAAGCAGAGCTTGTATTATGGGAACTACATGACTGATATACTACTTATATACATTTTTTTTTAAATCATACATATTATACATAGAAAACACCCAGACCCGAGACAAATATTTGCAGAACCCGGTGGCAGGAATTGAACCCGCAACCTTCTGCTTCTCAGGCGGGCCTTCGCCCACTGTGCCACAGAGGTCGTCATGTTTGTATGCTTAGCTAATGTTTGTCTCGGGTCTGGGTGTTTTCTATGTATAATATGGAAGTATTTATATAAGTAGTATATAATTATGTAGGGATATGTTGCAGTTCGTGCGTCGTCATTTTTGAGTAAACACAAAGTTGCAGTAAGTTGCGTTCTGCAACGCGGCGAAAAAAATACCTAAACTTTTAGTTGCATTTCGTGTTTCGAGTGAATTTATAATGATGTAACATAGAGCAGCAAAACTTTTAGAAGTCTCATTATAATTATAAGAGGTACCTATCATAATTTGTTCTATATTTGAGGGATTCAATAAATAACTAGAATTTGTGTAAATAAAATGCATATATTTTAAAGAGATTTGTTTATGTTACATTTTTCCTAATGATAACACGTAAGGTAGTCAATATTTTGGGATAAAAAGAAAGTGATAGCGTACATAGTTAATTTTACTGGTCTTTAACGGAATTAATTTATTCCAAAAACTATCGTGAACTTGACTATTCATATTGTAAAAACGGGAATTTTCACGTACTGCACTATCGGTGAAGGCACCGACTAAGTTTCGACTCATTTCGAGAGTCTTCGTCAGGGTGTGTGGTTGCGACTTTCTCCTTCCGCGTCGCGCCGTGCACTACTCGTGCGGTAGAGAAAGTCGCAACCACTCACCCTGACGAAGACTCTCGAAATAGTGCGGTACGTGAAAATTCCCGTTTTTACAATATGGAATTAATTTACTTATACGAAAGATTAATAACAAAATGTTGTACTTATATCGTTATATCATTTTTTTTATTTTTATTATTATTTATTTATTTTAATATCGTATATTTAAATAAATAAATAATAAATAATAATAATAATAATAAATAATGCTGGACATTTTCACACAGCATCATCTAGCCCCAAACTAAGCAGAGCTTGTATTATGGGAACTACATGACTGATATACTACTTATATACATATTTTTTTTGTAAAAACTAACATATTATACATAGAAAACACCCAGACCCGAGACAAATATTTGCAGATACAAACATTTGTCCCGTGGCAGGAATTGAACCCGCAACCTTCTGCGTCTCAGGAGGGTCTTCACCCACTGTGCCTCTGTGGCACAGTGGGTGAAGACCCTCCTGTGTCGTCATTTAAGTAAGTGTTAGTCAAAACATAATACTAATTACCAATATTAAAACAGTTACTCTTGACAATCACAGTTTTTGTATCTAGTGCTATTCTTTAGATTACAAACTTTTACTAAAATAACTTTTTTTAAATCAGCTTTTTACAAAAAAATCATGAGCGATTCAGTAGGTACATATTGATTAATATTTTTACCCTAATACCTAATTATAAATAATCAACAATACAAGATTTTTTATAAAATAACTACCTATCAGTCTTTGATTATTTTTTCTTAAGCTAAGATTTAAAGTATAACTAAAACTTAGCAAATAAATAATTGTATAACATTTAAAACAGTACATGATTAAAAATCAGCAAACATGTAGGTAGGTACCTAAACAAACTCAAATTAAAACAAAAACAAAAATCAAATACCATATTATGGTAGATAATCAAATCGCAGATTGATACTAAATTATTATTCTTACAATCACAAATTCTTTTTAATTATGTGCAATTTATTTTACACAAATAAAAATTTGTGTAAAATTAGTTCGAGACGATCACCAACCGTCGTAATATTGTCCTCCAATAAACTTGTCACTATTTTTATATGATCATCCAATTAATACAACAAACACCTGTAAAAAATAGGCTAAGAATAAGGTCATCGCTTTTGCCAATTCTGTTTTGTTTATGTATATCTATGGTATTACTTGTACAAGCTATTGATAAATACTCGACGCACGAAATGCAATAAAATATTTAGGTATTTTTTCACCCCATAGCAGAACGCACGTACTTATTGTTTACTCCAAAATGACGACGCACGAACTGCAACATATCATGTAGTTCCCATAATACATATTATGTAGTTCCCATAATAAAAGCTCCTTAGTTTGGGGCTAGATGACGCTGTATGAAAAATGTCCAGCATTATTTATTTATTTAATCTTCGCTAAAAATGCATTTAAAATCCAACCTCCTCTCCCATAGCAGAACGCACGTACTTATTGTTTACTCCAAAATGACGACGCACGAACTGCAACATATCCTTATGTAGTTCCCATAATAAAAGCTCCTTAGTTTGGGGCTAGATGACGCTGTATGAAAAATGTCCAGCATTATTTATTTATTTAATCTTCGCTAAAAATGCATTTAAAATCCAACCTCCTCTCCCATAGCAGAACGCACGTACTTATTGTTTACTCCAAAATGACGACGCACGAACTGCAACATATCCTTATGTAGTTCCCATAATAAAAGCTGCTTAGTTTGGGACTAGATGACGCTGTATTAAAAATGTCCAGCATTATTTATTTATTTAATCTTCGCTAAAAATGCATTTAAAATCCTATTAATCCTTAATTCTCGCGGCATAAAGGGATGGTCGTCGGTTTGATCCCCGGCTATGTTGATAATTTTAGGGATATAACATAATCAAGTTATTTCAGGTTTCTTATCTTGGCTGAACCATGTTGATTGAGCTGTTAAGTCAATATCCGGAGATCAAGATAGTATCATGAAACCGGATATCCGGTGCAGCTTAATCAAAATAACTTCGTATAATGAACCGTAGTCATAACTTTACCTAGTCGAGATTTTTATAAGAAATTTGAATAGAAAAAAGAAAATCTTGAATTTAGCACAAACTTGTTTCTTCAGACTTAAGTTGCTCTACAAAATCAGGCATTATCTTAAGGAAGAGGTTCGTGTAAAAGTCTGTGAAACTCTTATACTATCGAAACTTAACCATGGGGATTTGGTATACGGCCCGCGTCTTACATACAAAACTAGTCGCCTTATTCAAAGAATTCAAAACGCATGCTGTAGATTCTGCTATCATATCCCGCCGCGAACAAACATCACGCCATACCTAAACACTTCAACGCTAAACATGGCCTCGCGACGGGCTTTGCATATGGCCACACTGGTTCATGGTGTTTTGACATCTGGCACCCCATTATACCTGTTCTCCAAACTTGATCAGTCACGTACTAAATATAGCACTAGACCAAATAGAAATTTGTTGCATTATTCTTATCACAAAACAGCTAGGTTTCGTGTCAGTTTCAAGTACCAAGCAACCAAGTGCTGGAATGAAGCGAAAGAGGTATGCCAAGACCGTAGCAAGTGGAAATCCTTGGTCTCTGCCTACCCCTCCGGGAAACAGGCGTGAATATATGTACATACATATATTCACGCCTGTTTCCCGTAGGGGATGTATGTATGTATTATTATTAACTGAGTTGATGAGTTTACATGAAATAATGCAACGACTATGCTAAGCATTCAACTTTGTGGGAGTGTGTTTTAATATAACATATTTACTAATAAATTGAGAGGTAGGTGAGCTCGTTATAAAATCGATACTTCGTTTCTTAAGTGTCCATATGCTTTTTGGTGACTTGTAAGAAATATTTTGAGTTTACGCCTAAAGCCATGAGTACTTTGTAGGTCTCGGTGGTGGAATGTTGTTCCAGCACTTTGAAGCAGCGTACCGGAAACCGCCTCTAAAGGATGACGAGTGATGATGTGATGATTAAAATTGTTAATTTATCTTGTGTGTATTGTGGTAGGAAATAAATGTTATGTCTATGTCTAAAATGGAAGATCAGAGAAGAAGGTTATTTTTCTACTACTACCAAAAATATTCTAAAATAAAATATAAATTATGCTGGACATTTTTCACATAGTATCATCTAGCCCCAAACTAAGCAGAGCTTGAATTATGGGAACAACATGATTCATATGCTACTTAGATACTTTTTTGTAAATACATACATATTATACACCTCTTTCTCTGTTGAATCAGTCCGGCTCTGGAATAAACTACCATTTGAAATTAAAAAGGTAGACTAAAGAATGCTCCAAAAGCTTAACTCGCAAACACTTCCTCGATGAGTTGTATTCATAGTTTATTTACCCTACCTTCTAACTATTATTTTTATGTTTAAGTGCCTATAAATATATAATTATATATATTAAGTAAGTATATTATGTAATTAGATATGAGTATAATATAATATTGTAGTTAAAAATTTGTAGCACGCTTACCGCCAATCACTACAAATTGCGTTGGCTGGTAGAAAATGCTTTAGCATTAAGTCCGCCTATTGTTCACTTTTTTTTAAATGTGCAATAAAGTGTTAATAAATAAATAAAAAATACATAGCCACCCAGACCCAGAATAAGAAAAAGGTAAACGCGTTAAAGACCCGTTTAACTTATAATTATTTTATCTAATCGCAAAAGTATTAAAAATACAAAAGAATAGTGTCAACCCTGATATAAGAAAGTATCGGCCCAAAAATTACTCCTTCGACCCTCAAACTGCCTTGATTTCAAATTACATTCTGAGCATTTCCATGAATACCAAATGAATGAAAAAACCAATCAGGCCGCATCCCTTTCAAAACACAAATCACACTTTGTTTTCTTATTCTAGTTTACTTTGTCACGAAGTTTTTCGCAGAAACTCACCTATTTAACTATAGAACACATTTGTATCTGTAAAAACAGGATTATATTAAAAATCATAGGGAATTAGCTGTATCTATGACAGCTAATTCCCGTACACGTTTAGTAAAATTATTTTCCGTCAGCAAACGAGTAGAAAATGACCATCTACACACATTTGTGTTATCCGACCGATGTAAAAATGCTTTCACCTCTTACCTTGCAAAAGTAAAAGGGTGATTCCAAACCAGCCGTGTAATACTACGGTACTGAAGGTGAAAGATGGTTTATTTTATTTCAGTGCGCATCCAACCACCGTGGGGGGTTGTCGCTTTTCGCGCGGGGTTTCCCAAATTTTACGATCGCGGCAACTTTTCCAAAGTGAGTTAATGGCTTGGATGTGATTTTATCGTGATTTCCAAGTTCGATAATTTTGGAGTATGCGGTGTTAGTGTTTATTTTAGGTGAGCTTTTTGATTTTATTTAATGTGTTTTGTTTAGAAGCAAGAAATTCGCTTGTTTAATTACGATTTGTAAAATGAAAACAACTTCGAAACCTCATGGACATTCTCAGATCTATATTTGCTACGTGGATTCGTGAGAATACCAATTAAGAGGTGCAAAAAGGCAAGTCCAAATTTTTTAATTGTTTTTTTAAATGATTCATAGTTGAGGAAGAACATTTTTTTTTCAAATGATATAAATATGGGCAGAAAAATTGCAATCTCCTCATATCCTCTAGTTACTTGAATTTTTCACCAGATCTGAGAGATTTTTCACCAGATAGAGTTTTCTTCGAAAGTCTTTTTGTTTTCTAGATTCTTAGGGTTCAAGATTTTTTTAGGGGTTGTACGTGTTCGTGCCAAGTTATGAAATTACATAGGATTAAGTTTAATTTAACTATATCTGTGCTCTTAGTACAAAGTCTTATTGCTCAAAATGGTGAAAGAAAACTTCGTGAGGAAACCGGCATGCACTAAAACCAAAAACTCGAATTCATGTGACAAATGTTATGTTTGGACGTACCTCTGACTACTCCCACTTGGTTTTCTCAAAGATTTGATGTAGTGTAGAAAGTATGTATCTGAGGATGGCCAACATGACGTTTACAGTTGTGAGCGTGTTTGTTTTTAATGACCAATATGTTTGACATCTGAATCCTACTAAAAAACGCAAAAGTTTGTGAGGATGGATGTTTGTTACGCTTTCACACGAAAACTATTGAACGGATTTTGATGAAACTTTACAGTAATATAGTTTATACATCAGAATAACACATAGGCTTCTTTTTATCTGGGTACCACGCGGGCGAAGCCGTGGGCAGAAGCTAGTATATAAATGCACAGACTCCTGAGTGAGCATCCAAGTCTCGAAGCTGTAGATAATTGCTGATGAGGAGAGTGTTAAAATATTAATGTAAATGGAAATAAAAGCAGAGGTAGGCCAAAGAAAAGATGGATGGATTGTGTAAAAGATGACATGATTAAAGAAAGGAGTGAGTACTTAGATGACGGCTGATAGAGGAGAGTGGAAGAAGAAAACATGTTGTGCCGACCCCACGTAATGCAGGGTAAGGACAAGAAGATAATTAATTGCTAGCTAATTAGATTCTTACTAATTAGTAAGTGGTCATTTGTGTTAGTGGAGAAAAACCCTCTAGGGTACTATACTTCTGAAACATTCCGTTATGTTTCAGACTCGGCAGCGCGTGTGTTACTCATAATCATACTGATTTACTATTTTTAACCTTGGGAACATACAGTATATTTGGTTACGTCCATAAACATATATCATAACCTACATTGTAGATATTTGGAAGCATCGAGCAGTTATCCCCGAGAGGCGTCATATTGAACCACACTGTTCTGTCAACACATCAGTCTTTTAGGACTGATGTTGGCAAACGCAGATATTGTCATTGACATTGCATCATGTTGCCTGCTGTGCTCTGATTGGTTGAAACTACAGTTTCGTCCAATCAGCGCACAGTAGGCGTGGCGGGACTCGCACAACATTTCACAGAATTGTTTCATAATTTGGGACAAATGTTTGTATCTGCAATTATTTGTCTCAGGTCTGGGTGTTTTCTATGTATATTATGTATGTATTTACAAAAAAAATGTATATAAGTAGTATATCAGTCATGTAGTTCCCATAATACAAGCTCTGCTTAGTTTGGGGCTAGATGATGCTGTGTGAAAATGTCCAGCATTATTTATTATTATTTATTTAATCAAACATTACGTCTCTTCAGGCTGTCTACTCTATGTTGAAGAGTAGACACCCTCAAGAAAGGGTGCTTGAAACAGGCAAGTATTTTACTTGCCAATGAATGTAAAATCATGAATTAGATTACTATAAAGGTTAAATTGCTACTGTAAAGAGGCATTTTCCAAGAAAAAAAATAGGTAGGCATAAAATATAATGTTGAACACAAAAAATATACATATGTATTGTAAAAACGGGAATTTACACGTACCGCACTATCTACTAGTACTGTTGTGCACGACGCGACGCGGAGGGAGAAAGTCGCGATCACTCACCCTGATTAAGACTCTCGGAATGAGTCGAAACTTAGTCGGTGCTTTCACCGATAGTCGAAACTTAATATGTGAAAATTCCCGTTTTTACAATATGAACAAAAAATATAGGTAATAATAAATAATATTAGCTGCTGTATAGGACATTGTCTCTGGTGTCGCAAGTGTCCGGTAACCGCATACCAACAGGTAGGTATTTTTGTTTGACACTTTAATTGTATATAAAAACACGCTGTTTTTGTCTAATTTACAAAAAAAATATATACATTAGTCGTCAAGAATTCAATTATATTCAGCCTTCATAGGCTTAATTTTATAAAGGCCAAAACTGGGTTAAACATAATTTCAGGGAAGGGAAGTTGCCGCATCCATTAGCTACGAAACTCGTAGCCGTAAGATATTGCCCGAAAAAATTAAAAACGTTTTCTGTTGCTTCCGTACGATAAATATCTCTTGACTTGAAAACTGCAGTGAGGTTTCATATGCCTTTTGGTCTGTCCTATTCTTTCCGAAAAATAAAAACAAACACTATTACGACTGTATTTCAGTATTTCGTTCCTCTCAACATCTTCTACTCCTGACTCCTGAGCATTCTACCTCTTTCTATACGGACTCTGCGATCCGCTTGTGGAACTCTATCCCAGCAGAAATCCGCACTGCTGTATCCATTGGAGTCTTCAAATCAAAACTTTACAAACATTTCATCTCTCTACAACGAAACTGAGCATTTATATTATATTTATATGTATCTAAATATATATTTGGTTGTATGTATTTAAGTAAGAATTATTTTTCGTTTTATGTATGTAGTTTATTTCTATTTTAAGTAGCTAGTTATTTTATTTAATAAATTGGTTCTCTTATTTTGGTAATCAGCCAAACGCTCTACCGCTCCACTCTTCATAACACAAAGGTTAGCTGGAAGAAAATACTAATTTGCATTAAGTTCGCCTATGCACTTGTTTTATCTTGTGCAATAAAGCATTTTCTATCTATCTATCTATCTATTCCACATGATAGACATCCTCAGATACATACCCAGTGAGTAGATCGAGTATACCAAGGGGCTAGTCAGAGGCACTTTCAAATATTACATTTGGTACATGCCTGCATTTGCAAGTTCGCATTCCACGTCAAAGATTGCAAGTTAATCGCAGCTTATTGGAACACTAACTAACAGCACATGCCTTCGTTTTTTTGTACTGACTTAAAAAAGAAGGCTCTATCGGCTCACCCACATTTTCTGTTTTGCATGTGTGTGCGAATGTATATCCATCTGACATGCTAATGTTATATGTTATAACGAAATTGTCAATAAACTAATCTTAATCTGAATCTAGCCGGTGTCAACTAGTATAGCCGACTGTTATAGCCGATGCACATCTATTGGTACATGCCTCTTAAATCTATCTCTCGGAATAGCTCTGTTCTTTGTTCTTTTAAGGCACCACCAGTCACCCATGTTAACGTTAGAACGGCTTATTCCACTAATCCCCGTTGACAATCCCCATCAACGGGGATAAGTGACCTTTTTGTTGTTCCATGCATCAAAATCAAAAAGCGTAGTGCGATGGGTCTGGCCAACAGCACACCATATTATATATTTTAATAAAGTCCTCTTGTAACCATTGGCTGAGCATGTAATTTCTGAACTCCTTGCTATTATCATCGTCGTCAGGGCTCTGAGAGGCTTTTACATTGAGGTAATATGTACTAGAGAAGTCACCACACTTATTAGGTATATTAGTACTTGATTAGGTATATTAGACTGATTTAACTGTTAAAGTGTGATTGTAGGTAAAAACGTAAAATCTGTGATTACATAAGTACATATCTGTATTTTATTTTATAATACTTATGTTTTCTTTTTTATAGATCTGAGATTTTATTGAAGAAACATAACAAAATGAATAGTTAAAAATCGGATTTTATTAAAAAGTTTAATGAATCATTGCCTAGGCAATTTAATATGATGAAAAATAATCAATAAGCGAGTCCTTATAAATAAATAAAAACATGATTCTTATAGGTATTCGTATTTTATTTTTGATGGAATGGGGATTAATGAACTTTTTAGTTCACTGATCCCCATTACGAGTTCGCATCGGCGTCAACGGGGAATAATGAACAAAAAGTTCACTTATCCCCGTTGATGGGGATTGTCAACGGGGATTAGTGGAATAAGCCGTTAGAACTTTGCTTTACTGTTACTTGATCAGAAAACTGTGAGAAACGCATTTACATAATATATTTTCCTAAATAATCAAACGATATTCTCCTACAAAGGCCAATTATGACCCCTACCTTATCAAGGCGACTGTCTCGCACACAATTACCAGCAAAACGAAAGGAACACAAAAACAGATACCTATTCAATATGTTAGCCCCTCCGTAATCAGGTAAGCCTGGTATTACCCACAAAAAACGTGCTTTATCCCTAATAACGGCTTGGGGAAAATAGTTTTTCCCAAACCCCAAGGTGCCCCAAAATGGCAATATCCTTTTCACATAAACTACAATAACTGTGACCGTCTACCCGCGTTGTTATTTTAAAGTGAAATATCATATATATATGAAATCGATAATAGATAGATAGACTCGTTATTGCACACAAAAAAAAACAAAAAAAACAGGAATTCATAAACATACAAGGTACAATAGGCGGTCTAATAATAGAAGGTAGGTATTATCTAATACTATTATAAACGCGAAAGTTTGTGAAGATAGATGTTTGTTATTCTTTCACGTAAAAACTAAACGGATTTTGAAGAAACTTTGCCTATAGTAATATAGCTGTGGAATGCTCTTCCCCACTCTGTCCGCGCCAGTGCATCGCTGAGCATCTTCAAGCTTAGAGTTAAAGAGTACTACCTCTCCTTGTGAATATTTAATATGTATATATTGTATGTATGTATAATTTTATTATTTATGTATTTGTATATATTTATACTATGTACCTATTTATGTATTATATTATATGAAAATGTGTGCTATTATTGTATATTTTTCCCCCATTTGTGTACACGTACCCACCGCTATTTATCAGCTGTCCCTATCCTCAAAGGTTTGCTGGAAGAAAACTCTTGTTAGGGTTAAGCTCGCCTTTGTACATGTCCTATATGTAAGTCTTTTGTCTGTATTATCTGTGTGTACAATAAAGAATAAGAATAAGAATAGCTCATACATCAGAATAACATATAGGCTACATTTATCCGGGTACCACACGGGCGAAGCCGTGGGCAAAAGCTAGTAGACTATATAATAATATAGATCGTTTGCAACGGTCTTTAGATTGCTAATTAGATAGATAAACTCTTAATTATGTATAGAACCAGTTAACAGTAAAACATAAAAAAAATGCCCAATTGACTGAAAGCGATCTCTTCCAGAGAACCTTAGGGTGCAGAGAACTATGTAGAAGAATTACATAATAATAATTTAATCAACTGTCTTTGTATATATTAACTTGTACATAGTTGTAATATATATTCAATGTTCAAAGATATGTGGGGAGTTTCAACGCATTAGCATTGCCATTCAGCGTGGAAATGCGGCCAGCATTTTGGGATCGCTTCCGTCCGGTAGCGATTTGGATCAATTGAGTTATCTATAGATCGTTTGCAAAAGTCTTTAGACAGTTAGCTGGTTCGTCTTATTTTTTTTTACATGCTTGTACATAGCTGTGTGAATGTTTAATGGTTTGTGAATTCTTTGCTTGTGTAAAAAATCCCCGCAAATGCTATAATTTCACGAACAAAACCTGTAATCCCACGGTTTTTGTACTGAAACACCTGAATGATCTTTGCTGAGTGGACTTTTACTGCAGAGTATGGACAAACGTTGAACCACCCCTAGAGATGCAACATCATCACGACGAGCATGATTCTGTCAGGAAAAGCAGCTTGATGAAATACTCTGTCCATTTCTCTATCCAAACAGACATTGATATTAATAACTGACAACTACTGGAGAAGACAAGTAACTACTCAAATGGCAACCATAAATCCGAAGGTGGACCGATGATATCAAAGGTTACAGGTCAGTCAGTCGATGTGGTTCATCTGGGTGTTGTGGTAAAACGGAATTCGTAGTTCCTGATAGCTATGATACAGGGAATCTTAGTGTGATCAGCAGTATACTTGTGTCGGTTGGGTTTATTTTATTACAAATATATAATAATAACCAAAAAACATTGGCGAAAAAATGACTCACATGGACAAATTGCATACGCTAATAATGAGAGCTTTTTTTTTATCTGTTGCAAGTGTAATTTCCCAGAATAATCAGAATACGTTTACCCAGACGCGGTCTCCACTCAAGAACTCGTTTACCCCAACGGTTATCGGTTCTTCGGCATATATGACCAGCCCATTGCCACTTCAGCTTACTAATCCTCTGAGCTATGTCGATTCTCTCGTTCTTTGTCGGATAATCTCGTTACGGATTTTATCCTTCAGAGATCTGAGTTTCTGGGTAAACGTAGTGTGGGGCGCCCCCCGGCTAGGTGGAGCGATGACTTAAGGAAGGCAGCGGGCAGTAAGTGGATGATAAGAGCCGAACACCGGGCTCAGTGGTGCGTATTGGGAGAGGCCTATGTCCAGCAGTGAACTGATGTGGGCTGATGATGATGATGATTAATCAGAATAATAACAAATGTAGTAGATCCATAATGTTTTCCAAACAAATATGACACGCAGTGCCATCAAGATAGCTTTAAGGGACTGGACTTCCACAGATTACTACATTAAAGTTTAAATCTTTTATTGAAATATGCGTACAAACAGGTTAACTAGACAAAAAAAAACCACTGCATTTCCAGTCCTAATAGTGTAGGCATTAGAGTATCTTTCATGCTCTATGGTTGTTACTAGCGGAACCCATTTGCGGCAGATTAATGTGGAATGCCAGCGCGTTGTATGTTAATACGCGTATCACTGTCCGACACAGGCGCTATTTGCATTGTATTGGATAGGGGTTCGAGGCCAGTGTGGGCGGATCAGCAAATAAGATAAACTCGTGCTACAATTTTATACGCGTAGAATGGTCATCACTTTTCGGTCACCTCTATCAATGAGAACCAAGATAAAGCTATCTGTGTTCTGAGCAGGCGCCACTTAGCTCTAGATCGCCGTAAAAACAAACTTCCTCTACAATGGATCACTAGGGAATGATGCTGCAGATTCATTGGCCTGAAAAGGATCTGGAATATTAACAAAAGGCCCCTCGCCACTCCTTCCTTTGCCATTCTCCCAACTACGCGCGTGGATGTGGTACCGTACTATAAAATAACACAATGAACACTGGGGATAGACCACGGATTGCAGACAGTCAAGAGCAGCTTTACCCACCATCTCACCATGGCCTACGCGTCGCCTGTTCAACCTTCAAAGATCAGATCTCCGTATCATCATAGAGACTCTAAACAGTCACTGCTCCTTGAACAAACATTGCTACAACATGCCACAGACAGCCCACTCTGCAGAGGATGTCTAACCGAAGTAGAATCAGCATCCCACGTAGTCCCACGGAGAGTTAGGCTGGCTAACTAACTAGCTAGAAACTCCCACACATAATGAGCCAACCAAAATTTTGTATGCGGAAAAGGGAGTCCACACTTACGTACGCTTCAAAACGCTAACAAAATAACTACACCCTAATAGATCCATCTAGTTTTTGCATTGATTCATATTTGAACTTTCAAATTTTCAATCGTTATTTTTTATTTTCTCATTTAATCCAATCTATGTATAATATGTATGTATTTACAAAAAACAAAGTATCTAAGTAGTATATCAATCATGTAGTTCCCATAATACAAGCTCTGCTTAGTTTGGGGCTATATGATGCTGTGTGAAAAATGTCCAGAAAAATAAAAAAAAACAAATAGTTGAGTCCTATGGAGAGGCAATGCTACCATTGCTAATTCTACCGTCAAGCAGTAATCCTTTCATTGCTGTATTGCGGTGTATGGGTATGGGTACCGGTGAAATTTGAGGCACATTATATTTTTATATACTTAGCAGGTAATGCAGCAATGCCAATATAGTGTTGCGCATATCAATGGGCAAGAGTAACCGCTTATTTTAATTGAAGCTAAATATCCCACACGTGGAATTTTAGGATATTATTCAAAGAAACATCAGCAGGAGAATAGTAAAGCACGTAGTATAGTCGTAAATAATACCAAACCACGATAATTTCGACGCTATAGGTATCCAACAGATCGATATGACGAAATTCGTTCTAGAATTACCATTTATCATCACGTTCTTTCAATATTCATACTTCAAATATTTGGTTAAAGAACGCTCACGTTTCCATTTATCAAGTTTGAGAGGTTCTCAAAACTTCCAGTAACAAAATTAGATGCAACGCAAAACGCCAAGTTTTCTAGCTAAAACTATAAATATACCTATTTAATGCACTGCTAGTTTACCCACTTGCTATAAAATATACGAGGTTTAATATCGGGGTAGAATTAATCGTGCAAATTTAAAAAAAAAAATTAATGATGATGGACATGAACATAATTTTCATTACAAAATTGGGTTCGTGTTCTTGGCGAATGAAACTGGCAAAATATTGAAAAACAATAAAACTCAAAGTCAAAGTAAATGTCCCGTTTATAGTGGAATTAAGTTGTGAAAATTTATTTTTTTGAAATTTAAAAACCCCCTGCTTTCAAATTTATTTAAAACTTGAGGCAATAAACCAACCTTTGAGCAATACAAAACGATTGCAATAAACTAAGCATAGATACATATGGTAACAGACAAACAAACGAACGTATTTACTGGCTCCTTGCGTCGCAGGTAAAAAGCATGAATAGAGCCACCTTGACGCAATGAAACCTTTGATCACACTTGTTTTTGAGTCCTAGCTTGTCTTTTAATTATAAAGTATAGAGAAATTTTAAAAAATTATTGACTTTTGTTTATCACACAAAACTTACATAATATTTTGTTCTTACAGGTACAAAAAACAGACTCGGAAACTGAAAATGACTGTAAAAGTGAATAAGATGTGAACAGTACAAAATGGCCGTGTAAAAGTGAAAACAAAATGGCGGGTTTTGGCGGGAAAATTATCTGGCGAATGCTGATCCTGGCTGTTATTCTAAACCACGTATTCTGTAATTTTGGCTTCACGCAGCAGTACGAAGACTCTGGTAAGTCCTACTATCTAGTCAATATTTAAAATCAATAAATTATATTGCTGCGTTTGTATTTGATGAGATAATACCTACAATGACAGGGACTTGATATTTTTCAGTTACCTACAACACTAGATAGGGACATCGGTTTTGAGGCAGAGCTTTTGCAATTAGAGGTATTTCTTTTTTATCTGTGGCAGGAGTTACTTGAAACTTACTAGATGGCTTTGCAAGTCACATTAATACCTAACATACTCTTTGCCTGATTCACTTTCATCACATTCTTTATTAGTATAAAGATGAAGATAGAAGTACCCTAAACCGACGAGCTAGTGCTCGTCGGTTTAGGGTACTTCATCTGACCTTTCTCCAGAACATCTCCAATTTGGTCAGAGTACATTCGCCGAGGTCTACCCCTTTCAATTCCTCTTCCTCCGAACAAACTTTCTTTTTTAACAGTCCCTAAAACTTTTTGTATATAGTATTTTGTCAAAACTCAGCAAAATCTAGGCCTTTTATTCTTTGAAATTGCTTGCGGTTTAAAGGGGTTGGCACACAGGAGGGCCATTGTAAAACGGACGCGCAACAAATCAAGAGGTAAATCAAGGCCCAGGGGGAAGCAAGTTACGAGTAACCTGGACTGTATTATTACTGCATCATAAAGTTTATCTACTAAACTAGGATTGTATTGTATGTTGACTTTATACCAGCAACCGTAGATATTATAGATCCGTACTTTAATGGAGTCCAACTAGGTGGTTAGTTTTTTTTTGTTCTCAAGCCAAGATTGCTCGCAGATTATGTTTAGTTGTTTAAGTGACGTCAGTAGCTATATCAGTAGGCGAGGTTAAAAACAGCGTGACTGAGCCCTCGACCTTTTTACATACAGACATACCTACTTACTATACCTACTATTTTAATTACCTACTTATTATTATATTGTACTTAGGCTAGGTATGTTTGTTTAAGTGTAAGTAAATAAATGCCCTTTCATTTTTTTATTAATTTAATCGTCATTATCGACAGCCTGTATAGGTCCAATATTAGACCATAGGTCTCCTACAAAAAAAAAGAAAATGCCCATGTAAAATAAAAAAAAATATTTTAACTTTATTGACATGATAATTTTATACCAATGCTAGGTTAAGAAAATTGTTACAAATTAAATGACCCAATGATGATTGAGGATCCTACTAATATAATAAATGCGAAAGTCTGTGTGTGTGTGTGAATGTTTGTTACCACGTATCTCCGTAACTACTAAACCGATTTTGATGAAATTTGGAAAGAAGATAGTTTAGGATCTGGAATAACATATAGGCTAATTTTCGAAAATCGACCCCTAATCGAGGGTTAAATAGGGCGGTAAAGTTTCTATAAAAAAAAATCGTTTGATTCGCTCAAAACTCTGTACAAATAAATTTTAAAGTAAATAATGAAACACGTATTTTTTATTTTTCCTAAACTACCCTTTGGGGTTGTGCAATTGAGTTCTAAACTTTGTATAAATTGTAATCCTTGGTTCGATTAATTCAAAAGTTGGTGGGCATAGTTTGAAGCCTGGAGACGGTCATATGCTACTTTTATTAACATACCACGCGGGCGAAGCCGCGGGCAACAACTAGTTAAAAATAAATAAAAAAGTGCGGTGACGATGGGCAAGTAGGTATTAGAGATATGTAAGTACTAGCCACGGCTTCGCCTGCGTGGTAACCAGATAAAAAGAAGCCTATGTCTTATTCTGATGTATAAGCTATATTACTCTAAAGTTTAATCAATTCCCTTCAGTAGTTTTTTCGTAAAAGAGTAACAAACATCCATCCTCGCAAAATTTAACCTTTATAATATTAGTAGGATTTTGTGTAGGTATACTGATAACCGGTGCAAGTTTGACCGCGAAATAATTAGTGCAGTTAAACTCTGTCGGTTATGAATATGGTAGGTACTTGTGAAATTATTAGCTTATAACAGCTGCAACGCAAGAGGTGCGGGTTCCATAAATAAAACGTTACGGATTACGTAACGTTTTATTTCGTTTTGAGAACTTAGGATGGATGTTTACTGCTAAGAATCTTCGTAAAAGCTGAACCGTTTCGATAAAATTTGGTTAAACAGTTATATATCGTATACCTAGAATAACACATTTGTCCCGCTGTAAGAATGGAACCCGCACCTCTTGCGTTGCAGCTGTTATAAGCTAATAATTTCACAAGTACCTACCATATTCATAACCGACAGAGTTTAACTGCACTAATTATTTCGCGGTCAAACTTGCACCGGTTAGATCAACCATCAATAAACCGCTATTTGTAAGCTGATAAAACCCAATTAGGTTGCAACATCGTGCCTAATATAATTAAGCTGTTAGCTCTAAGCACATAGAGAGGCTTTGTCCGCTATGCAGTGAGTGGAAGTGGTTTGTCCGCTGGCTGTCAAAGAAAGTTATTCGTTACTAGATCTAGGCACATAGAGAGGCCTTGTCTACTATGCAGTGGGTGGAAATGGTTTGTCCGCTGGCTGGCAAAAAAATAACATTACTAGGTCTACAAAAGATCAGTGACTTTATATATACGCCACAAAAAAATATTTTCTGTAAAAATAAACGGAAAAGTCAACACTCCACTAGTTAATAATACATAAATAATGATCCGTCGTGTAGTTATTTTAAAAATATACCAAACTCGCTCACAACAGTGTCCCCCATAAAAGAAACATAATCAATTTATAAAGCTTGAATGATATCAAACAAGGATAGCCAGAGTCACGTCCAAACAGCATTTGGCGCATGCCCACATTTTGCAAGTAGTTCCACGTGACAGGTTGCAAGCCCATCACCGGTTATTAGAAACTCAACTGATAGCAAATGCCGCCTGTTTTTGTTATTTTAAGCGGAATAAAACAGTATCCGCTATAGTTTTGAATGATTAACGGCCCGTCAGCACAATTTGACGACCTCTGTGGCGCAGTGGGCGAAGGCCCGCCTGAGACGTAGAAGGTTGTGGGTTCAATTCCCGCCGCGGGACAATTGTTTGCATGATCTACAAATTATCTCGGGTCTGGGTGTTTTCTATGTATAATATGTATGTATTTACAAAAAAAAAGTATATGAGTAGTATATCAGTCATGTAGTTCCCATAATACAAGCTTGCTTACTTTGGGGCTAGATGCTGCTGTGTGAAAATGTACAACATTATTATCATTATTATACTAATTTCCGCTTAATGTGCACAGGACTCAATCATTTCTGAGAGTACTTAATTTAGTAGCTAAATTAAGTTTTGCAAAGCACGTACATAGCTATTGAAAGCACCTAATTTTGATGAAATTAGTTTTGAGTAAATATTAGAAATTAGATAAAAATCAATAAACACCTATCAGCACACCAGAGCCCTGACCTCGCACTATCCCGTGTCGTGGGTATCAGCAAATAGTTCCTGCCGGAACCGGCATCAAAACGTGCCCTCCAAAGCATGGAAGCGCTCAGATCTAAGAACCTTTCATTTCACTGTTTTACTCCAGACGTATGAAACTTTCAGAGTCCCAAGAAATCAGAAAATACGCAATCAGCAGTCCAAGAACGTTCACTCTTTGAGGCACATGGCCAGCTTCTGTATCTACCGGTAAATAATTATTTTCCGAACCACATGGCTCTTAGAACTTAAAAGAGCCCGAAGCGCCCACAAATCATCTCAGGCGCTTTGAGAGGTCATAAAGGCATACTCAAGGCTGCTCCAGACATCAAAGGAGTTGGGTAATTTTACATTTTTAAAGTGAATATAAAAAGGTCCTTCTAACCCTTCCACACTTTCAACACTTGGGCTTACAAATCTTGACAATGCAGGGCTGTTTAAATCTTCGATGTATTTATTTGCTAGTGGGCTGTACCCTGACTTCCAAAAAGCAGGTCCATGTATGTATTGAACTATTATTCTTAAGTTTTATATAAATACCTGGATAAGACACTGTCAGTTTTATATCGAAGCTATCTGCTACTGATATTGGGACAGGAAGATCAGCGCGCTACTTACCTTCACCAGGTCTGCGGCGCTTTATGCTGACTCCCATCCCAATTTGTGGCTACTTATCACATCAGCAGTCCAATCATCGAAGTTATGTACTTAATTAATAAGTAGTCACAAATAAATGATTTATCTATCTATCTATCAGGTTCGAACCCGATTGTATACCAATGAATTTTTCAATTTGTGTGCGAGTCCTAGATATTGGATAAAGTTAGATAGATAGATAACTCTTTATTGTTCACCACATAATATGTTGCTTACAAATTCAAATAGAGCAAATTACAAGCTAATCGCGGGAGTACAATGGGCGGTCTTATCGCTTATAGCGATCTCTTCCAGACACGCTTTGGATGGATAGGAATTTACGTGAACGATACAGGACGGTGGTGTATAGATAAAGTTGATGGTGCTTCTAAAGTTTCGTATTAAAAAATTGATTAAATACGTACATGAAATGAATTCTGAACTGATTTTGGTAAGAACTTAAAAACTAGCATGAAGTTAGAAACAAAAAATACTCGGTAAGTTCTGAATATTTTATTAATTCTTCGAGTCGTTTATTATTTATTTTCACAAGTCTCTATTCACGGCCTAACAATTTCAAACAAATATTACTGATATGATATATCCTACGCTAAACGCGAAAGTCTGTGCGGTAAGTTTGTTACTCTTTCACGCAAAAACTACTGAACTGTTCCAAAAACTATCGTGAACTTGACTATTCATATTGTACAAACGGGAATGTTCACGTACCGCGTCGCGCCGTGCATTACGCGACGCGGAAGGAGAAAGTCTCAACCACACACCCTGATGAAGACTCTCGGAATGAGTCGAAACTTAGTCGGTGCCTTCACCGATAGTGCAGTACGTGAAAGTTCCCGTTTGTACAATATGAACTACTGAACTGATTTTGATTAAACTTTACAGAAATATAGCTTATACATCAGAATAACACATACTTTATCCGGCTACTTTATCCGAGTACCACGCGGGCGAAGCCGTGGGCAGAAGCTAGTTTATTCATATCGCAACGTCGGTTTAAATTAAATCCAGCGAAACAAATTCAGCGCTTGGTGTATTTGCCGCGTTCTGTGGGGAATATACCAATGGCTTGAAATAGTGTTTCCAACAGAAATTGCATTAAAATAAATCATTCAATGCACTTATAATGTAGATAAATAGCCAGATTTAGTCTTTTGGGAGTTGAAATCACTTTGGTTTCGCGTAAAATCATGAATAGGTAAATAAATAATACTGGTCATTTTCACACAGCATCATCTAGCTCTAAACTAAGCAGAGGTATTTATTAAATATTTTGGCCAGTATTTTGGAAACGCTTCCATCTGGTAGTGATCTGGATCAGTTGAGCTATCTTTAGATCGTTTGCAACGGTCTAAATGGCTAGCTGTTTCATCTGTATTTTTTGTATATACCTACTTGTAAATAGTTGTAGGAATAAATATAGCAGAGCTTGTATTATGGGAACTACATGACTGATATATACCACTTATATAGTTGGAATATATAAATATAATACCCCAGACCCGAGACAAATATTTGCAGATGCGAACATTTGTCCCGCGGCGGAAATCGAACGCACAACCTTCTGTGTCAATAACAATATAAATCCAGCAGGCATATACACAGTGGAACAAATATCTGCTGAGCATGCAAACGTGTCCCGCTTCTAGAATCGAACCCGTAACACAGGGAATCGTAACACTAGTGCGGGGCCAGGACTATGTGTCTGTTTATTTATTTATTACACATCATACTTATATTATAAATACGTAGTTACCGGGGCCCTTCGCGTTTTCAAAATTATTTCAGGGCGACTGGTCGAAGTGACGCGTGACCAGAGAGCTGGCTCTTATCTGGGTCAGCGCATTAGCATTGCCATTCAGCGTGGCAATGCGGCCAGTATTTTGGGAACGCTTCCGTCTGGTAGTGATCTGGATCAGTTGAGCTATCTATGGATCGTTAATAACGGTCTTTAGGTGGCTAGCTGTTTCATCTGTATTTTTTGTATATACCAAAGTGTAAATACGTAGTTTGGATGTATGTTTGTTATTTGCTCGTTTATAGTTCAGCAGAAGCTAGGCAGAGAAGACATGGGCAGTAGCTAGTTAAAAAAAAGAAAGTTTTTTCGTTGTTTTTGCTTTCATATCGCAAGATTTTCTTTTTCAACTAGGTCGAAATACTTCTGAGAAATATTTGTTTAGCAGGTATTGAATCAGAGTGTTTCGGAATTGCCTAGCGAAAATGTCTTCGAAGATTTCACCATAAACATCTAAATACCTAAATAGCTTATGACGTCTGCACGTGATATTTGCAATCGGAGACGCTGAAGTCAGACAAATTCAATTTAAAATTCTATGCTGTGTCATGAACTGCGGTCACAGTAGATTACCTGCGCTGCGCGCTCTGTCAAAGTTAAAGTAAAACAGAAAAGAGTTTATAATGAAAAGTTTACTTGTAATTGTAATGTAGACACGATATCTTTTTCTCTTAAGGATAAGAATAACTTTAAAAAAAAAACAAAGAAAGTTTTAGAAAGAGTCACTTCATAAACGAAAAGTAATTGTGCAAGGGTAATTTTTGACAAAAAAACGAAATTCCCTTTATTGAAGTCATTTGAAAGATTTTAAACTTTACGCCGTAACTAATATATGGATGACCATTTCATTATGTAGCCAATTATCTAGTTTAAATCGACAATATAGACTACTAGCTGCACCCCGCGGTTTCACCCGCGTTTCGATTCCGTGGGAATATCGGGATCAAAAGTAACAGCTATGTACCTTTCAAGTGCCATCGCAACTTATTTCTCCCGGTGATCTTATTAAATTTTAGAACACATAAGCTGCTATTGTGACTTAACTATGATAGTTAGATATATTCCTTCGAGAACTTTTTTCTAGGTACTTTAATCATGTAGTACATAATTTTGATGTATCATCAATAGTTCACTCAGCGCTCGCCAAATAATGAATTTTATAGACAAAACTTTGCTACTTTGGGTTACATTATTGAAATTTTCTTAAGGATCTCTAACTTTTTGGAAATAAAATATAGTTTTTATTACTTTCTGATAATTTAGCTTTCTATTGGTGAACAAATGGTTAAAATCGGTCCAGTAGTTTTGGAGCCTATTCGGTACAAACAAACAAACAAAAAATATTTCCTCTATAATATTAGTATACATTCCAATTCGAGCCAGTCAACCTACTCTATTTGCTGAACTGTGTACCTACTTAGGTTTTTTTTTTTTTTTTTTTTTTTTCTTCAACTCTTGGCCTTGCCACTTTCGGCATTTGCCATTTTCTAGCGATGGTGCGGTTTATGTAACTTAATTAAAACTTAACATTTTTTTTTTAATAAAAATTAGGGAAACATTACAAATATTTATAAATTTAAACGATACGGAGATTAAAAGGATTAGGATAAGGATCAGCGGAGTTTATGGATATAATATATTACAGGTTAATATTATTAATGCATATGAAAGAAGCTAAGGAAAAATATATATCAGGATCTAAGGAAGAAAGAAGGATATTAACATTAGTAGGAAGAGGAACATGAGAGGAAATGAGATCATGAAATAAAGAGGCATGATCATACAATTTGCAGGCAAAGATTATGTGATTAAGGTCACCCAATTCATCTCCGCAGGCACAATTTGGATCAGAAATAACTTTTATACGAGCAAGATGAGCTGGGGTGCATAAGTGCCCCAAACGCATTCGGATTAAAACTGTAGTCGCACGTTTACTAAGTTTCATTTTAAAAAACCAAGGCTTTGTTGGAATAGATTTTTGTATGTATTTGTAATATTTACCTTTATAACAACCAGAATCGTCCCAAGCTTTATCCCAAGAATTTTTGAGATAAACCTTGGGAAGAGCAAGAATATCATGGGAATAATTTTGATAAGGAAAGATGTCTCCACACTCCACAGCCTCGTTGGCCAATTTGTCAGCATAGGTGTTGCCTACAATACCGCAATGGCTAGGTATCCATACAAAATGAACCAACAGGCCTCGGTTTTTACACTTTAAAAGTTTGTCTCTAGCTTCCGATATAAGAGGGTAATTTTTAGAACAAAAAGGATACCTTGTTAGTGATTGTAATGAACTAAGTGAGTCACTAAATATAACAGTTTTTTTAAGATTCATAAGCAAAATATACTCGATTCCTCTAGTGATTCCGAAACACTCACCAGTAAAGACAGAAGTCTCAGGAGGCAATTTAACTTTTTGAACTATGCCATACTGCTTATGAAATATTCCCACACCAACATTACCAGTTTGCAAATGTTTAGAGGCATCAGTATAGATTTGATGCCAATCATACCACCGCTCATAAATTATTAAATTAAAATAAATGTTAGCATGAGCGTCATTGCGATCAATATTCAAGTCAAAACAAACATTAGGAGGTAGTGTTAGAGCTTCATAATTGCAATGGAAAATGGACAGAAGAGGTGACTGATAAATTGGAGCTGAAAATGTTTTAGACTTGTGAAAACTATTTACTAAATGAGGGGTTGATTTATGGTTCCAATATGAAGAAGAATTAATTAGCTCTGAAAGATGTTTAATTTTAGGATGTAGCTGATGATTCGATAACTGTAATGTACGGAAGAAAAATCTACTAGATAAAAATTGACGCCTCAGATGCAAAGGGGGATCACCACACTCTACTTGTAGAGCATTAATAGGACTGGACTTCATTGCTCCCATAATTATACGCAAAGCGCGCGTTTGTATGGCGTCTAACTTTTTAAAATCCTCTACTCTTCCAGGTTCTAACAAGAAGGTACCATAATCTAAATTACTTCTGATTAATGCATTATAAACAAGTTTTAAGGAAAAGGGATGAGCACCCCACCAGACACCTGTTAGACATCTTAATAAATTAAGATATTTCTCACACTTTTCTACAACATAATCGCAGTGTGGACGACCATTAAGTTTGCAATCTAATATGACGCCAAGAAATTTGGCATGACTTTTTAAAGGAATAGTTATACCTTCATAAAGTATATTGATAGGAGGTATGTTTATTTTACGGGTAAATGGAACCACGACACTTTTTGATGGCGATAATTCCAACCCATGTTTATCCAACCACAATTTTAAAAAACTCAGAGCAAATGTTATTTTATGGGCTGCTGTTTCAATATAAACGCTACATGAATATAATAACAAATCATCAGCATACTGCAAAATACTAACAGTATCACTTACAGATGCTTCAAGATCATACGTATAGATGTTATAAAGAAGAGGACTCAAAACAGAACCCTGGGGCAAACCCTTCCACGCAACTCTTGAGAGATCCGTGGAGTTCAGGTAAATTATTCGGCCCACTAACATATTTTGAATAAAGTTTGTTAAGAAAGGTGGAATTTTTAAAAATCGTAATTTCTTTATAAGTATTTCGATTAAAACATTATCGTATGCAGATTTTATATCTAAGAATGTCGCTACGATAGATTTATTTTCTGAAAAAGCTATACGTACGTCTGTAGTAAAAACACTTAAGCTGTCCATTGAACTTCTACCTTTCCTAAACCCATATTGACTATTAGATAAAATATTCTGACTTTCAATAAACCACTCTATTCTATTTTTGACTAAATGTTCGGCGATTTTAATTATGACTGGGGATAGAGCTATGGGTCGATAGGACGTTGTATCATCTGGATTTTTAGAAGGTTTTATAAATGGCAACACAATTTGTGTTTTCCATGTTGTAGGAATATGACCTGTCAACATGACAGAATTGATAAGATCAAGTAAATATTGTAGGGCATTTTCACCTAAATGTGAATAAAATGAGTATGGAATGCCGTCTTTGCCTGGGGCCGTATCATGAACGTTCGATAAAATACCTTTCAACTCATAGATAGAAAACGGAGCATCAAGCCCATAGGGACAACAAGAAATATGGACAGGAATAGGTGTAAAAAACTCCTTGGGTGGTGCAGTTGGTGGAGCCAGACGATCTAAGAAACTGTTTCTCAAAGAAAGTGGCATAGTTGAAAAAGTAGATGCAGTAACTCCAGTTCTATAACGTCTAATATTTCTCCACACTTCAGATGGTTTAGTGTTGGGAGAGATGGTTGAGCAGAAGTTCCTCCAACCTTGGAATTTCTTTTCTTTTAGTAGTTTTTTAGTCTTCTTTATTATGTCAATGAACTTATCAAAATTACCTTCAGACATATCATTATTATAATTCAACTCTGCCTCTTTTCTCTGGGCAACAGCAACACTACACTCTGAGTCCCACCATGGTGGTGATGGTAATTTGCCAGATGCACAATTTTTCATAGGGAAGGTTAAATCAGCAGCATCTATTAAACTTTCAGTAAAACTATCTGCACAAATTGAAATACCTTGAGAAATATTAGGCAAAATGTTAATATTATTTTCAACTTTGATTTTATAATCGCTCCATTTATCATTAACTATTCTATATTTCATTCTAGATGGAGCTCTTGGTATTTCAGTAACTGTAAAATGAGTAAACTTTAAAATTATAGGGAAATGATCACTACCATGTGTAGACAGCTGTGTTTCCCATAAAACTGAAGATGCTAAACTAGGAGAAACTATTGACAAGTCTACAGCACTAGCATTTTCTGAAGGTCTTGTTCTTCGTGTTTGTGTTCCATCATTAAGTATACATAGGTTTCGCCTATCAATTATCTCCAAGAGATCTCTGCCATAGCTATTAGATACAGAGCTACCCCATGTCCTATGATGAGCATTAAAATCTCCCATGACCACACAGGGCTTAGGAATATGTGAAAGCAAGTTATCAATTTCAACAAAGATTTGAGAAGAAGGGTGAGGTATATAAATAGATACAAAGCAGACATTATTAATAATGCAGGCAACAGCATTAAAGTTATTATTATCATGGGAAGATAAAGAAAAAAGTGAAAAAGGAAAAGAATTTTTAACAAGAAGAATGGCTCCTCCATAACCATCAGGTCTATCATCCCTGAGGCAGGAGTATCCATTCAATCTAAACACAGAGCCTGGCTTGAGCCAGGACTCTGTGATAGAAATAATAAAGGGGCTAAACTTATTGATTAAATATATAATTTCATTTTTTTTACTGACTACACTCCTGCAGTTCCACTGAACTGCGGATCTGGTGTGATCCATTGTGGTTGTGTAGTATACTAATTGTGTCAATTATTTTAGCAGCGTTGGACGGTTCTATGATTTTGGACTGTAATAGGGTATGTAAAAGGTTAATGACATCTGTAATGCTAAGTTCCCTATCCTTAGCACTCTCTGTCAGAGCGCAACCATTGGATAGGCTTGATGATGGTTCATTTATTAAATTTTGATGAGCTTTCTTATCATAACCTTTGGCTAATTTGGGGGCTACAGAACGAGGTTTTAAAAAGACTGTTTTGCGGTAGGAAGGTGTGTTATTGTTATACTTAATATTTTGGTAACTGTTATTTTCAGGTGGAACATTTTGATCTCCAGAAGTAGCCAAAACTTCTGCATATGAACGGGATAGAGGTGGATGAAGTCTAGAGGCTTCTGCATAAGAAATACTCTTCTCTGCCATTGAAAGTTTTATCTTTTGTTGCCTTGTATACTCGGGACATGACTTACTAGTGGCAAAGTGTATTCCTCCACATGAACAGCAGGAAATGCATTCTTCTTCAATATTACAAGTATCACCTGAATGCTCTCCACCACACTTAAAGCAGCGGGGCTTAGACCTACACTGCAACTTTGTATGTCCAAATCGACAGCAGTTGTAACATTGAATGGTCGGATAAGTATACAGTTGAACTAGCAGAGCAGTATAACACATATAAATACGGTTGGGTAACACTTGACCATCAAATGTTACAACCACAGTCTGAGTTGGTTTCCATACTGGAGCTCCATTAACAACTTCCTTGTAATTGATACGTCTAAGTCTCAAAATCTTACCACAACCAGGGGGGACCGTGGCACACTCCAGCATCTCCTCAGGAGAGAGGTCTGTAGGCACTCCACGAATAACACCCATGCGTGAAACATTGTAGGTTGGAATGAAAGCTTTAAGTTTGTTATTACCGAGACTATCATGGTCAAGGAAAGAGTTTGCATCTGCATGGTTTATAAAAGCAATGGAAACTCTGTTTCTTCCTATCCTTTTAACACTTCCATTAACAACATTGTAAATGGAATAACGCTTCAAAAATTTGCCAAAAATTATAGGGTGAAGTGTGGAGCCATCATTGGGTGTATCGGTAATACGTTGAACATGTACAATAAAAGGACCATTATCAGTGGAGTCATAAAGAGTTCTTGTGACTGGTGCTGGTGGTGACCCTTGGGCCTGTGGAGACAAATTGTGTGATGGAGCGGTGACGGGGCTCGAAGCACCGACCGAGTCTAAGGCAGGAATTGGAGGTTCAACGCTGAGTGGCGGACCAGTCATATTATCGTCCGAAATTGGGCTTTCATCACAGTGACAACCTTTAGATTCATTAGAACCATGCCTCTTTTTCTTATTACAGTGCTTACACACTTTGTGTAAACGACTTCTTTTGCGTTTTTTTGACACAGATGAGTCCGTATCTATAGCAGACTCATTGGATGGTACTAGTTTATCAAAACTATTGGACAATGTAACATAATAACCGACCGCAGGGACAGGGTCCCCGGGGTCGGGCGGCTCCTCCATCGGAAAAAATCAGAAAAAACTTACCAGATACTTTTTTATATACACTAAACTACTATAAATACAGTGAAAAAAGAACTAAATACTAAATTACAACTCTACTGATCGCTTTTTAGTGAAAATTAAATTTTCTTTAGTTATGTGGAAAAAATCGCGCCTTCCCGGTTCGAAGTTTCCCGCCTTTTCTTCTACTTAGGTTTTTAGTATACCCTTCCGGCCATTTTGGTCAGCACATGACTTGAAAAGAAGGTTATATAGGTAGTTCTTGTGTGTTACGTACGATGTAAGTGCTTATAAACATGACATCTAGGTTGTTAGTCTGTTTATTTTAAGGGGCAGTGTGGCTGATTGGTCATCTTTTGATGGATTCATCTCTTAGTAAATTTTACATGAAAACCTTTCATGATATGTATGAAAGGTTGATATTTTATTTACATGCAGCTTTTTTTATAATGCTCTACCCATTTTCGAAGTTAAATAAAACCAAATAATAGCTATTTTTGGGAGAAAACTTTTTGGATATTAAAAATAGGATTTTAGGGTATTTTATAGTTTTTTTTATACTAATCTTGTGAATGAAATTGCTTCGCCCGCGTGGTACCCGGATAAAAAGTAGCCTATGTGTTATTTCGATGTATAACCTATATTACTTTAAAGATTCTTCAAAATCCGTTCAGCAGTTTTTGCGTGAAAGAGTAACAAACATACATCCATCCTCACATTCACGTTTATAGTAGGATGCTCGTAGGTAAAGCGTAGTTTCGGCTTGAATATTGAACAAACTATTTTGCTCTACCATTATCACAAACAATCGTTACTCCAAAGTAAAATTTAAATGATCGAAATATTTCTGAAACGCCGTTGCAATAAGTGACGCGTGAATTTAAACTCCACCGGTACAATATTTCGGCATAATTGACGGCGAAACATGAATTGCTAACGAATGCGAACTGCAAACTTAGAAATAGATATATATAAGTTGTTCGAGAACTAGCTTGCCATTGAATGCCGGCTGTGCTTAGCAGTAGATTTTATGCGGTAACTTAATTAAGAAATTTAACGGTGAACTTCATATATTTTCGAGTTCAGAGTGCTTTATATTAATTAGTGAACATTTATCTACCTATAAATATACATGCACAATATGGTAGTTGATTACAGTTATTCATTTATACTAATATTATAAACTTACTAATAAGATAAAGATAAAGTTTGTAAGTTTAATACAAACTTACAAACTTTATCTGAGATATCCATAACTTATCTTTGTAAGTTCGTATGAAGGGAAATAAGCTCAGAAACTACTAATCCGATTTCAAAAATTCTTTCACCAATATTTAGAATGGACTTCCAGGATGGACATAGGCTATTTATAAACTCTTTGAAAAAAAAATCGTGGAGACCAATTTTGCAACGTAAGTCGTCGAAAAAAAGGGCGAGCAAATGCGTTTCTTATGAACTTTTCATCGCATACTTTTTACTGGTACCACGCGGGCGAAGCCATGTGCTGTAGCTAGTACATAATAAACACCCAACAGGCATAATCCTGACCCCACACTAGGATAACTTGTGCCGTGGGTATCAGGAACAATGAGTACCTTGGTACCACCACACCCAGACCCTGAATGAATATCTGCAGAATATGCACACATTAAAGTTTTAAGTTTAAACAAAAGTTTAAGTTTTAAGTTTATTTATTTAGTAATGATACTTAAAGTATGTGACAAATTATGTAACAAAACTAACTAAGCAGGTAGGTACAGCCAGTTTATTTGTCCCTACCGAACCAAAAAAAACAAAACGTTTTTTTGGTTCGGAAATCGAACCCACAGGCGGCTATTCACCCACTGCGCAACTGAGTATTAAATCGTCCAAAAATCGATTGAAAATCAAGGTCTAAATACCTATATCGTTTTAATTTTCGGAAGTAAGCAGTATTTTAATATCATGTGTATTTTTTAAATCTTACTTAGATTTCAACGAATGAATCATACTTAGTGACTTTGGTATATTATTTTAAAGAAGACACAGAAGGTTTGTTTTATATTGTGTAGGTACAAGAAATACCTACTCGTTAAATAACTACCCCATGATTAAGTAGCTGGAAATCAGCAAGGTCGTTTAGTTAAACAGCGGCACGTAAACTGAAAAGAAAGAAAGAAAGAAAATGCATTTATTATTCCCCAAACAACACAAAAGTTAAACAAAAAATAGTAATAAACACAAAAAAGATACTTAACATATAATAACACAACGAAACGAAAAACAGACAATGTAGGTACGTCATTTTGTGTTGCGTGGGGTCAAATAGGCCCCCGTCTCAGCATTATGCTGCGCCAGAACCTAAGGGTCAGGTGCAGCGCTGGTTTTCAGACGGGGCCTTCATGATGCCACGAAGATCGCTGGACAACTGGGTGCAAAATAATCGATATATAGAGGTATAATTATGATAATAATAATAACCTCACTAAATTTATAATACATACAACATACATATATACACATGATATATTAATACTCAAAACAAACATGATTTTTTTATTTGTTGCAAACATAATTTAGAGCGTTGTGAAAATCACTGATTTAATAATAATAATAATGATAATAATAAAGAATATTTATTACCAAAAAAAGGCTTACATAGGTACACTTACAATGTAATTAATTATATTTTTGTAACCTTATTGTTAAATGAGACAGTAGAAAACTAAAACCTTGTATGATGTACATACAGTCAAATACTTGGGTACCTTGCTCTAACTAAGTATAAAACTTGTGTTTAGACACAAGGGATCCTCGCTCTAGCTTACAATAGACATTATCTACGTATAACAATGTATGAAAAGCTGTTATTTGTGAGCTGTGATTTGACAGCAATAAAATTGTAGCTATCTCTTTCTCTTTTATAATTTAGTTTAGTTAGTGAACTACAGAATCGAGGCCATTATAATACTAGATTACGGTTAGTCTTTGGTAGCACGTTAAAAAAAAAAATTGGCACACGGCCGTAGTTAGCATTCTGCTTGACAGCTTCTTGCAATCTGTCAACCAGTCCTTGCCAGCTTCTTGCAATCTGTCAACCAGTCCTTGCCTTCGGTTAGTTTTCCAATAAATTCTATTGGAAAACTAACCGAAGGCAAGGAAGTTTGACTTACCTGTCAAACTTTTTTGGGTCTAGATAATTTAATGTCGCTTCTATTCAATCGTACACCGCCGAGCATTCATATTATCTCATAGACTTTTGTATCCAAAAAAATTCTGGAAGAGAGCGCTTTTTAGCGATGCGGCCCGCCTGAGATGCACAAGGTGTCTGGTTCGATTCCCATCGCGGGATAAATGCTTGTTTGATCTGCAAATATTTGTCTCGGATCTGGGTATATTCATAAGAACACCCATGTTCCTACTTTTAGTTTTGTATTTATTCGTAATTTTCTTGGTGGCTTAAAATAAAGTATTTTTATTCATTCATTCTTTTTTCATCCTTTTTGGTTGCTTTCGTAGAATTTTTTTTTTTTTTACAAAGATCTACTATAACCATACAATACGAACCTTTAACACGCAAGTTTCCAATTCAATGAAAATAACAAAAGGGTATGTTTCTTTTGAAAGACTTTCATAAGTAGGTGGTTCTAAAATATCGTTATCGATATATCATCCAGTCTCCCGATTTAGGATTGCTCGCTTCGGCCGACTTCGACAAACAGCTGAACAGAGTCTGTTTATTTTAACACTAGCTGCGCCCCGCGGTTTCACCCGCGTAAGTTTCGATTCCGTGGGAATATCGGGATAAAAAGTAACAGCTATGTCGCAATCGGTTCATTAGTTTTTGCGTGAAGAAGTAACAAACATATTATGTATTGTATATACATACTTACTGATGCGTCTGAGCCGGGGTACCTTACTCATAGACGTAACCCCTCCCGCTCCTCGGCAACGCCCGCTCTATAGAGCAGGGAACGTCGCGGCGGCGGTTCGCGTGTTGCATTTTTATACTCGTGATAACTTTGAAAATTAGATGTCCGATTCGAATTAATTAAAACGTATTTTACTGCTACATAAATACCCTTGATGATAAAACTATTTATTTGAATAAGAATTAATGCTACGATACGAATTTAACCAACTTTTGTTACTACCGGCGATCTAATTAAATTTTAGAACACAAAAGCTGCTATTGTGACTTAACTATGATAATTAGATGTACATATTTCCTCGCGGACTTTTTTGTATGTAATAATGAGTACTTTAACATGTAGTACATAATTTTTATGATGTATCATCAATAGTTTTCTCAGCGCACACTAAATAATGAATTTTATAGGCAAAATTTTGCTACTTTGGGCTACATTATTGATTTTTTCTTAAAATAAATTATAGCCTATGCTACTTCCTGATAATTTAGCTTTTTATTGGTCAGAAAACGGTTAAAAACGGTCCAGTAGTTTCCGAGCCTATTTGATACAAACAAACAAACAAAAAATCTTTCCTCTTTATAATATTAGTATAGATAAATACAGCATATTTTCGACCCATACCTACCACTGCAGCATAGATCGCCCTCGTTAGCAATGGTTAGCGCCCACGTATTGTATTCGACTGTAATTTAGTGTGTTTTTTATGTTTGTCTTTCTTGTCCATGCTGTATCCGTATGTCCTACTAATATAATAAATGCGAAAGTCTGTGTGTGTGAATGTTTGTTACCACGTATCTCCATAACTACTCAACCGGTTTTAATGAAATTTAGAATGTAGATAGTTAAGGTTCTGGAATAACACATAGGCTAATCTTATTTTTGAAAATCAACTCCTAGGAGGATTAAACAGGGTGGTAAAGTTTCTATGGAAAATTTTATTCCTTGGTTTAGTTCACTCAAAACTCGGTACAAATAAACTTTAAAATAAATAATAAAACAAGTATTTTTTTTTAAACTACCCTTTGAGGGTGTGCAATTAAGTTCTAAACTTTGTATGGAAAATTGTAATCCTTGGTTCGATTCACTTAAAAATTGGTGGACATAGTTTAAAGCCCTGGTCATACGCTACTTTTATCAACATACCACGTGGGCGAAGCCACGGGCAGAAACTAGTGTTGAATAAAAAACTATCAATCTATCATATTATATTGAAGTCTCGATGGCGATAGGCTTGCAACCTGTCACGTGGAATGCTTGCTTCTCGCAAAACGCGGACATTTGCCAAGTGTAATGTTTGGGGACATATCTCTGACTACCCCCTACTTGGTATTTTCAAAGATACACTCACTGAGTATGTATCTGAGTATGTCCATCATGGAGAATACTGTCTTGAGCGTTATTCATTGTTTTGTTTATAGAAGTCTCGACAGAGTTAATTATTCGAGCCTTTTGGGGTTGAGACTCTGGGTCCGTGGGGAACTGGGGCCCTTCGCGTTTTCAAAATTATTTCAGGGTGACTGGTTAAAGTCACGTGTGATTAGAGAGTTAGCTCTTATCTGGGCTAATGCATTAGCCATTCAGCGTGGCAATACAGCCAGTATTTTGTCACACTGTTTTGCCTATAACGAATACATTCAGAATAGATTTTAGTTCTATTTCAGTCCGCTCTTTTTTACAAGCTTTTATTTAAATTGCAATGTTTGTATGTTTGTTTGTTTAGGTAAAATCTTGCAAGATGAATTAGAAACAACTTCCTCTTATCCTACGGAGTTCAATTTTTACATGTTGGTTCAGTTCCAATTACAATGCATGTTTATGGTATGCATGACCTGAATTAACATCCGGGATTAGCTCCAGATAAAGGAACTCTGCAACGGTCAACAGCACAGACACGAAATGTTGTGTACGCATTTTATAAAGATAGCTGGTTTTAAGTTTTACCATGACATGGTTGCTGCATTCAGGATTAAAAGCATGTAATAAAAAAAGTTTTTTACTATTATTTTATTTATGTCAGGGATGACTTTATAGATAACAGTAAGATTCTTACAAAAACAGCGACAAAGAAGAAGTTTTTTGTGTTAGTAAGTTCCATCTGTGCCGTGTATTCTCACTTTACTCGTTTTTAGTCATGATTTTAGCATGACATGGCTAACCTAATAGTAAAATATCCAAAAAGCCTGGACTCTAAATTACATGGCCAGTAGTCACGGATTCCTTTGATAGAACTTGAAAGTTATATCAAAGCCTTGCCAGTTTTAATCAAAAGGAATATATCCGATATCCTACTTTTAATATATTTTCCTTTAAGTTTCAGTATTCATTGCGTTTATGCCCTAGGGCCATCGCGTTCTGTTATCTCTGGAATAGTATCCGGGCATATTGGAATTCAGGCAGTGACTTGTTTGAGTATCTGTTGAATTAGGTTAGGCGTCTTTTGACTGACTTCAGAAGAGTACGTTTTCAATTCAGTGCCTTGTACCACGTGGGTGCCGTGGGCAGAGTCTTGTTTTTAATAAATTTAAATGTAATGGTTCATGGCTGGTGAGATCGGATTTTTAAACCATTGCAGTAAATATAAAGCTTGTAAACAGCGCCATTTTCGTACTTATTCAAAGATGGCGGTCAACTTACCTGTGAATTTTATCCTACTAATCCGATATAAACGCGAAAGTTTGTGAGAATGGATGTTTGTTACTCTTTCCTACAACAACTACTGAAAGGATTTTGATGAAACTTTACAGTAATATAGTTTTTACATTAGAATAACACATAGGCTACTTTTTATCCGGGTACCACGCGGGGGAAGCCGTGGGCAGAAGCTAGTAAGAAATAAATTAGAATATTTTTGGTCTAAGAATCTGTTTTTTTTTGTTTTAGGCAAGCGTTTCCCCACCATCTCGCCTGATGGTAAGTTACTCTGAGTACCGACCATACAATAAATCATACACAGGCACTTAACTGTACATAGACGCGGTGTCGCCGCCACCTGACGCAAAGTTCACGTGGCTTAAATAAAATATATAGAAAATGTGTGCTCTCAAAATAAGTTTCCGTAATTTCACCCATGAAGCGAAGTGAAGTGAAGCGGTAAAATTAAATTTATTTCAGTATACAGATGGGACAGTTAAGAAACATAAATAACAAATATTAATTAGAGTAGCCAACATTATAAGAAAAACTGACAAAGAAATGAACGAGATAAAGTGTGTATCGAATCTTCACCCGAGAAAACCTGCACCGACGGGCGCTACATAAATAGCCGCGCGCAGTACGAGCGGCTCTCAAACCCTCCGTAGACCAAGACTCGTTCTTGGTGACCCTGATGACCCCATCAGCACCGCTAACGCGATGGTGACGTCATAAGTCCCGACAGAGCAAACACTTCACAGATACACTGAGCCCGCCGACGAGCTCGGCGAGCCCCCCCTTCCGCTTACTCACGGTACAGATATGTACCTGGGCGTTTCTCTCCTGTTCCTTCCCCTCTGGCAACGGCCCAAGCCGAGGTCCGTACCTAAGGGGTGCCCGCCCCTATGCTAGTTGCCCCATCCTAACTTATTAGTCAGTGACGCTGACCAAGGCCATCTGCGGCCCTGCAGCATTAAAGTCCAATCAGAAAAAAAAAGAGCGGCTCTCATTCTGTTCTTGGCTTTTGCTTGCGACGGACGTTTCTTGGTACTCGTGATCATATGACATTGTTATTGTTAAAAGTTATCTCGGTACTTATTGTTCTGGTTAAAATCATTGTGAGAAATAGATGTTGGTTGGTTAAATAGATGTGAGCTCTTTAAAAAAAAAATCTTAAGTTGGTTTATAATAGAAGCATATTTTGTAACAAACTTTCTTGAGTCCCCAGACTGCCATATTCAAATGTTCATATTCAGGTATCTGATAGCTAGCACTCTAGGGCATTAGCGCAATGAATACTGAAACGTGTTTCATGTTAGTTATATACATTATATTAGGCCCTAGAGACTTGTTGAGCTAGTGGGCTGTACCTCACCTTATCCGATAGTCGTGCTATCGAATCCGGTATTGCACCAATTAATATTTCTATGCTAAATGCTCAAGAACCAAAAAATCGAAGGCATGTGCCATAGGTTCATGTTTCAATAAGCAGCGATGGTAGTTTGAAGGACTGACGGTTTTAGTCTATTTTCTCCGACACCAATACCTCTACTTGTAGAATCTTTCTGGAGAGAAAAACAATTTTGTCGCGTCATGTGGTAAGAGACAAATGTAAGAGACAAATGTATGTAATAAAAAATAACAAAGTTCAATTTTAGTAATAAAAATAGTTAAATCGAATAAAAAATCTAAAATTGTTTATTTATCTTGACAAGTTTGAAACAAAAAATGCAAAAGACTTTCGCAACATACAGTCAAAGACAATTTGGCTTAATATTGTCGAAACGTTTTGTTACGTTCCGTACAAATGGTTGGTAACATGTAAACGAATCGGTTTGTTTGAAAATAAGTTCGGTATAGTACAACAAAACGTTTGATTGTAATAAACCTAACTGAAGATATCAAAACCAATTTGGTATCTATTAAGGAAACCAGTTTTGTCATTTCAAACAAACTTTGGTAATGACTAAACGAAATTCGGCTATTTCTGAAATAACCGAAATAATAGTAATAGTAATAGTAGTTAATAGTAATAGTAATACGTATATTAATTCTGGGATACGCAGTCTAAGTTTGAATTTGACTTCGAATGCCCGAGGGTAGGTTTTAATTTATTTATTAAAATGAAAAAGATCGCCCTAAAAATATCCAAATTTACTGCCTGATCTTCCGTTACCAAGCCAGAAAAGAAAGGCAAGAAACAAGGCTAGTATTCTTTTTAAAATGATTTTTACAAAACCTTAATGAACCTTTTACAAACTTTTTATTATCTAAAATCGAAATAATCCGATATGTTGTAGAGTCCATCGCTTCTCGGAATTTTGGCTAAGATCAAAGTGTAGTAGGCTTTTATATATATACTAGAGGTTGCTCGGTGCGCGTGCTGCACGCAGCTCGCGGTTTATGTTTGGTCCTGGGGGGTGTTTTGAAAAGTTTTAAAACGTCATGGAACACCCTTAATACGATGCCACTATGCAATCGCTGCCCCTTTTGCAAGTTTTTGACATACGATGGGAAGGGGGGTGCAGGGGGTACTTATTAAAAGAGGGGTGCAGGTTAAATAACGCCGTGGAACACCTCAATAGGATCCCATCATGCAATCACCGCTCCTTCAGCGAATTTCGAAGATAAAATGGGAAGGGGGGTGCCAGGGGGCTGATTTCAAGAGGGTGGTGCAGGTTTTATAATGTCTTGGAACCCCTCTACACGATCCCACCATGCAATCAACGCCCCTTATGCAAGTTTCGAAGATACAATGGGAAGGGGGGCGCCGGGGGGGCTGATTTCAAGAGGGGAGTGCAGGTTTAATCATGTAGTGGAACACCTCTATATGATCCTACCATACAATCAACGCCTCTATTACAAGTTTCGAAGATACAATAGGAAGGGGGTGCAGGGGGGGGGGCTGATTTTAAGAGGGGGGTGCAGGTTTAATGATGTCTTGGAACATCTCTATACGATCCCACCATGTAATCAACGTCCCTTATGCAAGTTTCGAAGATACAATCGGAAGGGGGTGCAGGGGGGGCTTATTAAAAGAAAGGGTGCAGGTTAAATGACGCCGTGGAAAATCTCTATATGATCCCACCATTCAATCAACTCCCCTTATGCAAGTTTCGAAGATACAATGGGAAGAGGGGCGCCGGGGGGGCTGATTTCAAGAGGGGAGTGCAGGTTTAATTATGTCATGGAACACCTCTATATGATCCTACCATGCAATCAACGCCCCTATTGCAAGTTTCGAATATACAATGGGAAGGGGGGGTGCAGGGGGAGCTGATTTTAAATGGGGGGTGCAGGTTTTATAATGTCTTGGAACACCTCTATACGATCCCACCATGCAATCAACGCCCCTTATGCAAGTTTCGAAGATACAATGGAAAGGGGGGTGCAGGAGGGGCTGATTTCAAGAGGGGGGTGCAGGTTTCATAATGTCATGGAACATCCTCTATAACCATCTATATTGCTCGGTGCGCGAGCTGCACGCAGCTCGCGTGTAAAACATTGTCCTGGGGGGTGGGGTGCAGGGGGTGCTGCTTTCCAGAGGGGGTGCAGGTTTAATAACAAAGTGGAACACCTCTATACAATCCCACGATGCAATCACCGCCCCTTCTTCAGGTTTCGATGATGCAATGGGAAGGGGGGTGCAAGGGGGCTGATTTTAAGAGGGGGGGTGCAGGTTTAATTATGTCTTGGAACACCTCTATACAGTCCCACCATGCAATCACCGCCACTTATGCAAATTTCGAAGATACAATGGGAAGGGGGGTGCAGGGGGTGGGCTTATATAAAGAGGGGTTGCAGGTTTGATAACGCCGTGGAACACCTCTATCGGATCCGACCATGCAATCATCACCCCTTATGCAAATTTCGTAAATACAATGGGAAAGGGGGTGCAAGGGGGGCTAATTTAACAAAGGGGGTGTAGGTTTAATAATATCTTGGAACATCCCTATACGATATCACCATGCAATCACCGACCCTTCTGCAAGTTCCTAATATACAATGGGAAGAGGGGGTGCAGAGGGATGAAAAATGGGGGAAGGGGGCATAACTTTTATAACTGTTAATAATTCACTATACGATCCTATCAAGCAATCACAACTTTTTTTACGCATTTCAGAGATTCCGAAAGAGAGGATGAAAGAGGGGGGAAGATAGAGAGGGTTAATTAATTTTTATACTGTTTATCATCCTTGATAATATCTCGTAGAGCAATCACCACAATTTTGTCGCATTTGAGAAATCGGGGTAGAGGGGATTGAAAGTGGGTGAAAAGGGGGGAAGGAGGGGGAAAATTTTCCAACTGTTAATCATTCACTATACGATCCCATAAAGCAATTACCACTTTTTTTACGCATTTCGGAGATATCGTATGAGGGTGGGGTGAAAGTGGGTAAAAAGGTGGGAGGGGGGGGTTAAAATTTTTATCTGTCAATTATCCTCAATACGATCCCGTAGAGCAATCATCACAATTTTGTCGCGTTTGAGAGATCGGATCAGAGGGGGGTGAAAGTGAGTGAAAAGGGGGGAAGGAGGGGATTTTTTTTCAACTGTTAAACATTCACTATACGATCCCATAGAACAATCACCAAAATTTTAACGCATTTCAGAGATTCCAGTGCAAGGTGCGAGAAAGGGGGGGTAAAAAGGGGGGGAGGGGGGTAACTTTTTTTTTGTTTTATATTACCTTTACGATGCCGAATAGCGCCCTATAGACAATTGTGACGGGTTTCGGAGATAGATGTGGGAGGAGGGGGAGGGGGGGTGAAAAGGGGGGTTTTCGGATTTTTCCTCTACTCACTGGAACACCCTCTATACGATCCTACAAAAAGTTCACCCCTCTCACGAGTGCAAGTGGGAGAACAACTATGTCAGTGAGTGAGTGAGTGAGTGGTAATCGAGCTTTATATAGTATAATAATAATAATATATATATATTTTAATTACGTTTTAAAGTCAAGCAATAACAGCCACATGACATGACACAGCTGAGTCCATCAAAATTGTCCTGGGAGTAGATATTGGGAACACCAATTCGCGTGTCAAAACGTCAAATGTCCGACTGTCCGTCCGATCTGAGATCGGCATTGCATTTTAATCACGGACTGGTGAAACCGGTTGCAAGGCCTCTGGCACATTCATAGCGGATTCGAGCCGGCTGCAGCTGGGGTTGAGTCGAGTAATACGTGAATATGAAATTGAAACGTCATTTCAAGGCTACCCCAGATAGAGATAAATCTGAGTTGTGTATCGCACGGTTTACGTTGACTTAAGAAAAAAAAGAGCGTTTCGATTAGGGAAAACGTTTTACTAAAAAAATATGAAACAACATTTTTTTAAAGATTATATAATATCCTAAATTTAGCTTCGGGACCGCACCAATGATTTCCTGTTTGGTATGCGGATACTAGACTAAATTGACTCTGTGCCGTAGTGAGCCTTGGCCCGCCTGAGACGAAGGAAGGTTTCCGGTTTGATTCCCGCCACGGGACAAATGTTTGTATGATCTGCAAATATTTGTCTCGGGTCTAGGTATTTTTCTATGTATAACAAGTATGTAGGTATTTACAAAAAAAGTATATAAGTAATTATATCAGTCATGTAGTTCCCACAATACAAGCTCTGCTTAGTTTGGGGCTAGATGATGCTGTGTGAAAAACTTTAAGCATTATTTATTTATTAGTTTTAAAAACCAAATAACCAGTGACAGATATTTATTTATTACTATCGAACGAGCCATGTTGTGGCGCAATAAGTATTCAAATAATTTGCGATGTTTCATATTTTCTGCTTTCCATCAGTAATGTAATCAGCGGAAACGTAGTTTGAGGGAATCTTTTGATATTTCGATACATTTTGTTAATTGAAATATTTCTTTATCCCACTTCCTACTACTATTATAAACGCGAAAGTTTGTGAGAATGGATGTTTGTTACTCTTTCATGTAAAAACTACTTAAAGGATTTTGGTGAAACTTTACAGATATATATGTAGCTTATACATCAGAATAACACATACCTAGGCTACTTTTTATCTAGGTACCACGCAGGCGAAGCCCTGGGCAGAAGCTAGTAGTTATATTATATTGGCATGGCATGCCAAATTGTGCATATTAGATTATTCAATCAGAAAATGTACAACTCAGGTATTCATGGTTCTTGTAATATATTCGCTTATATATTCGCTAAATTCCCAAAGAGAAAGCCGTATGATTTATACATGAAATACCATCTCATAATGATCCCACAAACTTATATTTCTTAGCTATTCTAGAAACTTTTTATCATAAGCACTGCTCTCGCCCACGTTCGATACCTGTGTGCAGACGCTCTCAAAACGGAAGCAAAATCGACGAGATTTAGTGATGTTACACCACATATATTATAATCATAATATATATGACTAAGTGTTAATAAGTTTTACGGAGACAGAACTAGATGTCGCCTCTAGTCGATTATAACACGCTATCGATGCGTTTTGACCAGCGGTTATCTAGTTATTAATAAAATTTCCGATATATATCGAACCTTTGATCAAGCCATCGCACTAGACCAGCCCGCTTAGCATGAGCACCCAAGACAACGTATTGTCTACGAAAGAGAATACAAAAACTGTTTCTGTCACCTATTCTGTCAAACAAAAGAGAGGAACAAAATATTTGTTGTCTTCTCGGCGATAGACAAAACCGTCGTCTAGAGTCTTCATGCTAAGCAGGCAAGTTCTAGAAAAATAACTGTATCCCTTCACACTAACGCAAATTTGTCAAGGTAAAACTTGGCAGTAGTCACGTGATATTTCCAAAGCATTTCCATACAATTTTATCTTTCCGCAGACATTAATCTATACTAATATTATAAAGAGGAAAGAGTTTTTGTTTGTTTGTTTGTATCGAATAGGCTCTGAAACTACTGGACCGATTTTAACAATTTTTTCACCAAATGAAAGCTAAATTATCAGGAAGTAACATAGGCTATAATTATTTAAAACAAATTGAGATCCTTAAGAAAATTGCAATAATGTAACTCAAAGTAGCAAAATTTTGCCTATAAAATTTATTTTTAGCTTGGGCTGAGAAAACTATTGATGATACATAAAAATTATGTACCACATGATTAAAGTACTCATTATTATCTACAAAAAAGTCCGCGAGGGAATATATCTTTCTATAATAGTTAAGTCACAATAGCAGCTTTTGCATTCTAAAATTTAATTAGATCGCCGATATTCCCACGGAACCGCAACTTACGCGGGTGAAACCGCGGGGCGCAGCTAGTGCAAACATAAAGTGATATTTATGTAGACACCCTAAAGTCTTGGGTTGTGATAAGATGCGGATATGGTTGGATTCTTTTCTTACTGTACCTGGTCGTCATAGCTTCGATCCCAATCAATCATCTTGAGTGTGTAGTTGTGAGCCCCTTACAATGTATTCATAATTTTCGTCATGCAAATAAACGTTGTTGAAGTTGATGCCGTGTGCTATTTTATTACCGTGGACCCTCGTTACAGTGATAATTTTATTAATAGCCGTTTTTGCTTTTATGTGCCTCCATGACAAAACATGCGCAGTTCGAAAAGTATGGAATCGGGACATATGGGAGTAAAAAACGAAACAAAAAAAATGCTTGAAATACATATGTAGCGTAGAAGTTTTTGGCAATCAAAACTTGTATGCAAAACTATTTTATCAAATTAGTTCTACGTTTGGAATCCTACTAATATTATTAACCTACTAATGTTTGTGAGGATGTTTGTTCCTCTTTCAAGCAAAAAATACTGAACGGATGTTGATGAAACTTAACAGTAATATAGCTTATACATCGGAATAACACATAGGCTACTTTTTATCCGAGTACCATGCGGGCGAAGCCGTGGGCAGAACCTAGTGTTATAATCTAGAGTTCAAATTTCATGTGTCCTAAGGTTTTGGACACATGAAATTTCCGAAACCTACTTTATGTGTTTCTAGCAGATTTCTATTAATTATTTTTCCACTCCTATTCCTTTCTTTTCGCACTGCGACTACGACCTATATACAATCCTCTTAAAACTGATTTTCAATCTATACAGTCTAGAATTATCCGAAAGGCAATTAATGCGCCAAGGAAACAAAGCTAACAACAGCTATCACCCCGGGTAAGGTGTTATGCAAATTTTGCCTCTGTCCGTCCGTCCACTCGACACTAGAATATTATCTTCTCTTAGCTGTTTGGGTACGAACTTTGCATACATTAAGGCCTCTTGGTGGTTCTATTGTTTTGCAACCAAGTGGCCAATGTATGAATTTCATACATAAATCATTTGGAATAGTATTAGAGCGCGTTCATACGGAAAGCTGCTACTGAGGACTGTTTTTTTTATTCCACCGGTGATCTTGAAACCAAGGGTGACCAAAAAATCACTAAAGATTATGAATGAATGGATAAATGAATGAAAATATCATCACAAGATAAGCTAAAAGTACAGTGGGCGGTCTTATCTCTTGAAGAAATCTCTTCCATACAACCTTGGGATGGAGCTGATTTTTTAAAGTCACATTCCCCACGAACTAAGATTTCGCAATGTACCGTTTACCAGACTACCAAATGGAGGGTAATGCAGTTGCAACAATATAAGTTAACCTCACCTCGCTGCGATTCAGAATAGGTCACTTTTACTACTGGCATCTACCTAGTTTTTTTTTGTACTACAAATAAAAACTAATTTGCTTATTATTCCAAAACTACAAGGACCAAAAAAAATATAAAAAAAATTGTCGCATTATGTTTACTTATTCCTTTTAATTGATACCCTTACCAAAGGATTTCGCTTTTTCTCTCTTTCTTTGTTCGGGCCTCATTAACCACATACCTACTTCAAAAAACCCCCTACCAAATACTAAGTTTAACTGATTAATTATATCACCTACCAAGTTTCATCAAGATTGAACAAACGGTTTGATAGTTATCGTCGAACAAACAAAATCATGCTTGTCACACAAAACACACACTTATAGGCATATCTCTCATTATTATAGCTGAAATCTACAGAGTCAGTTTAAATAACATATATCAGTAACTGGGAATGCATACAAAAATAAATTTATTATACATTTTATTTTTAAAACACACAGTTTCTTTCAAAACTATAAAGAATTATGTAACTTTTATAATCTTCCTAGCCTTCAAAAACGACGCACGTTCATGGATATGGCCTTCCTTCACGGTCTATGTAATTGATACTAGTTTGTCCTGAACTTACTGGTAGAGTTTTGTAATTTCGTACGCCCAAGGATCGCACAAGACACAAAGTTGTTTGCCATTTTTTACTCATCTACAAACAATGCACAGTATTCTATAGTTAATAGGCTACAAAAGATTTAATTTTATAACAACGATTTCAACTCATGCGATATATTTTATAGTATAAGGAAACTTTAAAAAAAGAGATTTCACAATTTTGGAGGACCATAATTTATAGAAAATTCACCATCCTACTTATATATTCATGTTTATATTCGATATATTTTGTATATTTTATATCTACGTATTATTTTTATTTACGTACATTTAATAAAGTAGGAAAATAAAATTAGGTATAGGTACTCTCTACACTTTGTCAATTTATTAGTCCTTTTGAAACGTTTGGACTGTCTGTTTAATTTTTTTTATTGTATAAAATGTAAATCCGCTTTTGGCTGTAAAATATGTTAAGTAAGAATTATTTGTTTTATAGTAAGGGCTGTGGATTTTGTTTCATAAATTAAATAAAAAAGATTACACTTAAAATTACATGATAATGATTGGGATCTCTTCTTTTAAGTTGAAGTAAGTAGAAGAGTAAGTGTAAGAAGTAAGTCTTTTTTGTGGTCAAAGCTGATAATGTAAAGGCAAATATAGAATAGGTAGGTATAACGAGAATAATAATATACTAGCTTCTGCCCACGGCTTCGCCCGCGTGGTACCCGAAGTAAAAGTAGTATGTGTTATTCTGACGTATAAGCTGTATTACTGTAAAGTTTCATCAAAATCCGTTCAGTAGTTTTTGTGTGAAAGAGTAACAAACATCCATCCTCACATACTTTCACATTTAGTTTGTGAGGATAGACACAGTAGTAGGATGTGGGACTACACGTGAATCAAACCGGCTTGACAACTAGATAATGCCTCTTGGGCAAGCAGTGACGGGCAATCCACAGTCGGCTATCATGGATCACGGCCCCTATCCTTTAATTGTAACGTCTGTAATTAATTACGTCTGAGTATCAAGACAAGATGCGGGCATAAGGTGTCCCGGAACATTAATACTTATACAAAAGGTTGTTTCTAAAAAGTGAAAGTCACCAATGTTTTCTGTAAGAGAGCAGAATTACGCTTTGATCCAAATAAGAGCCAGCTGAAATAAAAGCAAGCCGCACCCCAAAAAACGGTTCTAACAGAAGACCAGCGCTGGATGTAGCAACCGGCGGGGCGATCACACTAACTCATGGCTATTGAGATGGCAATCAATTTTGACACTAGTTCCTTATTTTAATGGCCCATCCATCCAAAAAACGGAACGTCCAATATGAAACCAATTTTGTTCACTCGCATTGTCCATCTAAGGCTCATCCAGCTTACAAATTAGCGTGATACGATCCATCCCATCCGATGATACCAGCCATGGGAAATTAGTGTGATCGCTCCGCAGTATTATTCTGAGTTGGGACCTTTTTTTTGCACCTTTCTTTGCCTATTCATTGTGACTATTTGTAATGCGTTTTAATGTTACAAAATAAACTAATTTCTATTCTATTCTAAATATCGATATATAAAAATTATCATCATCATCTACACTTTTGGACGAAGTTTCCTATCAATATGCGTCTGTCATATAGGTGGTTCATCTCATCCACTTTCTGCCGCCATCTGTCTTAAGACGTCGCTCCACCAACCGGGGGTGCAGCACACAATGTTTCCCAACAGGCTGTATCCACTCAAGACCTAAAGAAAAAAAAATATCTATTGTGCACAATCATGTATTACGATGAAAAAATATTAAAAGCTTGTGAAAAGCTTAGAGAATGCAATGTTTACATGATAAACGCGGATAGTGGAGCGGCTCAAATGTTCTTAAGCACACGTATATAGATTAGCGATATTATACACGGATAGTGGTTTTGCTATAGTTGATACTAGTGTTGGAAATTTTGAAAACGCTTCAGTTTCGGCTAAAAGTCAGAGGTTTCGGCCAAAAGTCAAAAGGTTTCCATATTAACCATAGCAAAACATCTAAGGTTTTGCTATGATTAAAATTAGTGTTAGTAGTTTGAAAATGCTTCAGTTTCGGCTAAAAGTCAGAGTTGTCGGCCAAAAGGCAGAGGTTTCGAGTTGCGGCCTCAAACTAGCTTCGTTTTCGTTTTGATGCTGCAGTTTTGGCCAATAGTCGGAGGAAAACAGCTGATATATCATTAAATTGTAGCCCCACAAATTTAGAACGAGGGACATTAAATTAAAACCTAGATCAGCATTTGCTAACGACACTCCACTACCAAAACTTGAGGGAATATCTTTTTTGGCATTTTATCTCTCAAATTTAAAAAAAAATCACAAGTTTTTTGCATGTTACTTTACGAAAACGTAAAATAACAAGATCCTGCTCCTGATTTTGCAAATAATGAGTAAGTTTTTTATAAATATACCTTTTGCAAAGCGTATTTTCGGCTTAAGCCTAACACCGAATTCTGGTACTTTGATCAAATCTCTACGATATACTATGGTTTTGCTATACAAACAGCGAATTGCTACGCACGCATACATAGCAATGTTCAACATCCTTCAGTCTATCTATCTATCAGTTTATAAATAGATAAGTTACTGCTTGATAATAGGAAAGTCGGTGAGTGAAGGTGGCCCAAGATCAATCGTTACTCTTTAGGGGAAGTCTTTGTCCAATGACTTCTACAGGAATTTAATGATGATGATGAGTTTTTTGAAAGAGGCATCTTTTCAAAGAATAAATGCGAAAGTAAAGATCTTTCGGTAAATAAATAATAAATAACGCTAGTCACACAGCATCATCTAGCCCCAAAGTAAGTAGAGCCTGTGTAATGGGACTTACATGACTGATATACTACTTACATATATACTTTCTGTAAATACATACATATTAAATAAATAATGCTGGATATTTTTACACAACATCATCTAGCCTCAAAGTAAGCAGATCCTGTGTTATGGGAACTACATGACTGATATACTACTTATATGCGTATTTTGTAAATACATACATAGAAAACACCCAGATCCTGAGACAAATATTTGCAGATACAAATGATGCATGTATTTGTCCCGCAGCGGGAATCGAACCCACAACCTTCTGCGTCTCAGGCGGGTCTTCACCCACTGCGACACAGAGGTCATCATATTATACATTGAAAACACCCAGACCCAAGATAAATATTTGCAGATCATTCAAACAATTGTCCCGAGATGATGATGATGGAGGATGTGTGTTTGATCTCCGTAATGGTTGAACTGATTTAGATGAAATTTAGAGTAAACGTAGCTCGTTATCAGGAATAATACAGAAGCTGTTTTACTTAGGTACAACGAGCACGAAAAACTGGAAAAAGCTAGTAATGCATTTGTCAATAAGTCTCGTAGAAACTGCTTGATTGGATTGTGAGTGGAAACCTGCCTGCATATACGTACCTACCTTACCTACCTACTTCATAGCTACTAACATATATAGTTTATTAAATCATACCACAAATATTATAATACTATACTAGGTTGTACGTATTATCATATCTGTGGTTATACGAACACAAATAGTTCTGTGAGCGAAATGTATGACTGGGCGTCTAGCAAATTTCTGTTATTTTATTGAATTTTTTAAAATCTTTTTCAATCGTTATTTCTCTTATTACTTGTTTTTTTTATTGTAATTTCATGAATTCATTTTACTATTGACATATTATTTATGATATTTTAAAATGAGGTACTATTTTAATTAATGTTATTGGTGAAACCGTTCAAATTGAAGTATGGAAATATATCGGGATCTGGGTGTTTTCTATGTATGTATGTATTTACAAAAAAATGTATGATGTAAAAATGTAGATAACATGTAGTTCCCATAAAACAAGCTCTGCTTACTTTGGGGCTAGATATTGCTGTGTGAAAAATGTTCAGCATTATTTATTTTATTTTATATAAATACAAATGAACCTATATATTATTATTGTCTTATTTAATTCTTTATTTTTTATTGTAAACACATAAAATACAGGCAAAGAACCTACATTTAGGACATACAAAGGCGAGCTTAACCCTAAAAAGAGTTTAATTTTACAATGTTACAATATATATCTTTAAATATTTTTTTAACCGAAACGCCTGATCATGTCACGTCACTACAAAACCCGACCCACGCAGTTGAAAAACTCAACAAATATTCGGATATCCCTCCGAATGAAATTTCCTGAGGCCGCTCCATTTCCAATAGGCATACTTCAAACGGGTCTCATTGCTTTGATATCCGAATAAGGCAGATTAGCTTCACAATACGCGAGTAGGTAAATAATAATAGCGTAAACAACGCTTAATAAACAGGTGAAGAGAACTTATTTTCAGATTTCATAAGCTTTTGTAAAAAAATACTGAAGTAAAGAAAACACGAAAAGTCTCGCTTAATTTTAAATAGTAGATTCCGTAATCTCTTTGTTTGCGTGATGTTTTATCGAGTTCCAGGATTTATTTAACTAAGGAACCTCGAGTGTGCTGTTTTGACTCGCAATTGGCCGGTTCTCTTCCAGAATTCATGGTATTTCTCTTCGTTTGCTAAGAGACGGCTTCTAATGAGCGACACTGGACATATACCTACTTACTCCTAGCTCACTTCAGAGATGTTGTCGTGAACCAAATTCACAGGTGGGGGTCAAGTTTTCCACATACCTATTTTATAATAACTAGCTTCTGCCCACAGCTTCGCCCACGTGGTACTCGGATAAAAAGTAACTTATATGTTCGGGTTGTGGACTGTATTTCCTGATTTCTAGCTCTATTGAGACGACCTCTGTGGCGCAGTGGGCGAAAGTCCGCCTGAGACGCAGAAGGTTGCGGGGTCAATTCCCGCCACAGTACAAATGTTTGTATCTGCAAATATTTGTCTCAGGTCTGGGTGTTTTCTATGTATATTATGTATGCATTTACAAAAAAAAATGTATATAAGTAGTATATCAGTCATGTAGTTCCCATAATACAAGCTCTGCTTAGTTTGGGACTAGATGATGCTGTGTGAAAATGTCCAGCATTATTTATTTATTTATTATTTATTTCTGTGGGGGTGTAGCGCCGAGGGAGACCAAGAAAATACCAGTTACAGTAAAAGTTCGTAGGCGGATCAGAGCTGGGAGGCAAAGCGGCTTCAAAGTACACGTTACTTAACGGAGATTTCAAACTTGACACTGGCGTAGGCGGACACGGTATGCCGAAATGTCGCTATCTTTATATAATTTGCCGTCCTCCCCAAGCCACTAATGCGACAAGCGCGTTTTTTAATGAAATTATATAAACATAAGTAGGTACTACGTATAGCTTTTACACTATAATCTTTCTTTATAGCTACCTACTTATTTTATCTGTCTATAAACCTATTTTCTCAATACGTGTTTTGAGTTCCTAATGCATGTAAGCTTACGCAGGTCTTTGCTAGGCTACCTATATCGGGTTCTAACTACCTAATTTGCCTGGTTCTATGTAATGTATTAGGATCCTACCTACTTTCGGTTAAATGAGAAGCCGTGTATTTTGAAATTTATTAAATGATCCTACCTACCTATTGCTACCTATTTACACTAATCTAAATTTTCTTATTCTAAGTTTTAAGAGACCGTCGTGAACACTATGTGTTATTCTGATGTGTCCTACTGCTATTATAAACGCGAAAGTTTGTGAGGATGGATGTTTGTTACTCTTTCACGCAAAAACTACTTAATGGATTTTGATGATACTTTACAGTAATATAGCTAGCCCCAAAGTAAGCAGAACTTGTGTTAGGGGAACTACAGGACTGATATAATACTTAAATACATTTTATTTTTGAAAATACATACATATTCTACATAGAAAATACCCAGACGCGAGACAAATAAATATTTGCAGAATAGACAAACATTTTAACCGGGGCGGGAATTGCAACAGCAATCTTGTGCGTCTTGGCGGGCATTCGCCCACTGCGCCACAGAGGTCGTTTATTAGATGTATTTTCTAGGTACTGGAAGCCTTCTACATTTTATGTAGTACGATGATCGCTACCTTGTGCCTAGTTCATGTAAATCATGAAATTGCGTTTCCGCCGCAACTTCGGCCACTCCTTACAAATAGGTATTTAAATATTTTTACACTTCCGACTAGTTTCAAGTGAAACAGGTTTTCTAATTTTTATATTTAAAATTGAGATTATAATAAAAATATATTTTTATCAAATAAAGGAGGACTGTTCAATTCTTTTTATTATAATGTTTGTGCTTTGATATCTACGCCCATTAATAACTGATATTGATGATTATTTTGCTGTATAGAGTATCATCCCAAGGAGTTTCAGAGAAGTTTTGTTCCTGAGAGATTGCTATTTCTCCCGTAAAACTAAAAAAAACATCATCTTATGGATTCACAACTAGCCGAAACATATTTTGTCTGCTATTTTCTTTTGTTTTATTATTTGAGCACGTGAGGAAGTCCGTTTTTTGACATTTAATGTCATAAATTATTCAAAAGAAACCCTAGAAGGCGGTCTACGTATTTCCGACGTAAATAAACAATCATACGATCATGTTAAAACAATACATTATAACTATACCTACCTACTTAGTTATACCTAGTACCTACTAACAGACGACGTGGAATCGTAGCCGACATTACGATCTCGTTTTATGACGTTAACGTACGTTTCTATGTACATACGTCTACGTACCAAAGTGTACATTAGTGTACTTTGTGTAAGTATGTTTGTACAGTGGCCTTATGTTACCAGTGTTTGTGCACTTCGTTTTTACGAGTACTTTTCTATGTGACTTGGTAGTTTGTGGGTAGAAGTTGCAGGGAAAAGTTGGTTTTACAATATGTTATTATTCTTTTTTGTTACCTGCTTCAAACAATGTATTCTTATTTAAATTCTGTAACTACATTGTAAAGGAAACAGTTACTTGTTTGGCCTATTTTTTGTTGATTAGTCAAATCAAGGTCTTTTTTTCAGGACTGCGGATGCAAGCGAAACTTAAATTCTACTACGCACAAAACTACTAGTTTATAAACGCAAAGTTTGTGAGGATGGATGTTTGTTACTCTTTCACGCAAAAACTACTGAACGGATTTTGATGAAACATTACAGTAATATAGCTTATACATCAGAATAACAACACATAGGCTCCTTTTTATCCGAATATCACGCGGGCAAAGCCGTGGACAGAGGCTAGTATTTTACTAATATCACAAACATAATGCAAGGCGGACTTAATGCTAAATCATTCTCAACTAACCATCATTATCTTGAGTTCCAAACCTACTACGATCAGCAAGAAATTAAAAAAAAAACATATAAACACCACTGTGCGACTATTGTGTAGAGAAACATAGAAGTAATACACACACAGACGCGCGCGCGCGCACACACGTTCTACAACCAAACATGCATACTCCCCGACATATGAACATCACACGACATCCTACGGTATTGATACAATACAATTATTATTATATTATTATTATTATATTATTATATTAGCTATAGGTATGAGAAAGAGTTTATCCGCAGAAGTACAATCACAATACATATTTCTGTTGCCAAGCAGTGTTCCGGTTTGAAGAATATGGGTGTCGACAACGCGAGTGATACCTTTGGTGTTGCAAGCGTCTATAAGTTAAGGTTACCGATTAACAACAGGTGGGCCGTATACTTGTTTACCACTTTAGTAGTATAAAAAAGTCACTGCGTAGATAAAATGCATACCTAGAAAAGGAATACAACCTTCGTTGCCTATCAAACGTTTCAGAATAAATTTAGCTACCTACAGGAAACGTCAATAAGTACACGTATCAAAAAAAGTTTGCGATTACATTGAAAACTGAACTTTTTTTGCTGAAAATTTTAAAAAACTAATCGTTTCCTTATAAATAAGTGCATCGTGTAGAGTTAAAATTAAAGATTTTATTTCTTACACCATTTTGTTTTTTTTGTACAAAATGTTTAATACATGTTTAATCAATTCTTATGAAAAGCGATTAAACGGAAAAGGTAAATATTTAAATTTTAAAAATGATCGCTAAACTTTTTTTGATGTCTGTACCTATCTTCGTTTCCATATTACGTGCGAGTCAATCATCATGAAACAAATTTGATTGACAGAAATATGCGAGAATTTCCCGCCGAATTCGTTATCTCCCACGACAAAATGCGGGAATCGTATGCCATTGATGTATTGAATCGGAAAATCGAGGAAAGGTAAGAATTTTAATTTGTGATTCTGAATTACTTCACGTCCGTCCGTGAGACTTTTACAGCGTTAGACCTCGCTAGATCGTTTTTCTCTCCAAAAACAAGTTTGTAACAATCAAAATCGTACGAAATCGAGTTAAAAATCAAACAAAAATACATATTCCGCGTTCTAAGAATATTATAATCTTTTGATACTTTTAATTAGTCGTAATTTTTCAAGTAACTCCATTTGACTTTTCTGAGCACTAAAACAAAATGTCACATGAGTATTCATATTGTAAAAACGTGAATTTTCACGTACCACACTATTGGTGAAGGCACCGACTAAGTTTCGACTTTCTCCCTCCACGTCTCAATCACTCACCCTGATGAAGACTCTCGGAATGAGTTGAAACTTAGTCGATACCTTCACCGATAGTGCGGCACGTGAAAATTCCCGTTTTTACAATAATAATAGTCAAGTTTACGATAGTTTTTGGAATAAAAGATACTTGAGCTTTTTTCTTAACAAAACCTCATTTAAATCGAATAACATTTTCATAAACCGCATGGTCATCTTTTCCACAACACTTTTTTTTTAATCGTTCATAATATCCTATCTCTTCTTCAGCACACGAACACAATCTATTAAAGTGCCACTCTAAAATAAACGTGCAAACTAAAACCAGCTCATATGAATACTTCGCGAATCTGCTCCGGAATTCCAATAAAATAAATAAGCCCATTCCATTCCTCTTGCGGACTTTGGAAAATGGCCTCCGCATGTCTGAATACAGAAATACCTACTAATAATAACAGTAAAACTGTGTCTCTGAGACGGTTTATAGAGGGCGTATGTGAGCGAGGACATTATTGCTTCAGTAATGTTTTCCAAGCGAGGTTAACCTTCCTCCAGCCCCATACACACGTAGTCTGGGTCTCTGCAGTTACTGATCAAACTTGCTGTTTCATCCGCGACAACCGAGCCCGTATATAGATACTTAGTCTCTTTTTATTTTAAATTAGAATAATTCGCTACTTTTGTAAACGTTTTAAAAGTCTTTGGTTTTTTAAACTATCGGTAGTGGTTTTCGTCTTTGCGTTTGCCATAAGGTGTTTGTTTGTTTGTCTGGTATCATTTATCTCCAAAATGGCTTTGATTTATATAATTATCTTCAAAGATGGCTCTGAGATAGGTTTTATCATCACTAGTCACTAGGACTAGACGCTGTCATCGAAAGTGGAACACACACGTCGGGGGGAAAATGTTGTAATTGTTACGAGTAACTTGTTTAAAAAGTAGCTGGAATCGTGTTTTTTTTTTAAATTAATGAATATCTATCCGATTTTATAAAACTAGGCCATTTTCTAAAGTACTAATTAGCCTAACATAGGCTAATTAGTAATACAATTTAACACTCCCTTTGCGTCGCGTCGTGCACTACGAGCTGCCGCTCGGTGATGGTGCTAAATCGTCTTCGTTGCTGCGCACATCGTCGCGCTAACTTATTCCTGGAGGAGCCAGACAAGACATGCTCACTTTGACAATGTCAGACTCGACTCCCGCATTATCATGCTGTCATATAGACATGACTTCCAGGCGGGGGGTAAAACCCATCCACAGTCACTATTAAAGTTCGGTAGACGACCTATCTCGATAGCTTCACGGATCTTGTGAGGAACGAAAAACTTTTCTTTTGCCAAGACCCGGGCTTTGTCAAAACAGATATAGTGCGTCGTACCAGAGCGACCAGCGAATGCTCTACTATAGCGGAACTGTTGATATCTAGGTTCTTCACAGTGCATATGTAATCGGTGAGCCTTGTAGAGATGTTGCATTTTGTCTCGCCGACATAGCATTTACCGTAGTCACAAGGAATCTTATAGATACCGGGTACACCCAATAGGTCTCTATCCTTGGGATAAATAGATAGATAGTACGGTACGTGAAAATTTCCGTTTTTACTATATGAATAATCAAATTCACGTTAGTTTTTTTAAAAAAAACCTATGCTCTTTAAAAATATAATTTAAATATCAGTCGGGTAACGGGTAATAGCAAAGTTTGATCAGATAGAATGAGACTACGTTTGTATTGAGCGGCTAGGGAAAGAGAAGCCTTAATGTTCGGGGAGTGAATGCAGACGCAAAAACTATTGCAGAATATCATTCCGTCTCAATTTCACTACAGAGAGCTGTTTTATAGTTCTTTCACGGGCTCTGCTATTACCATTTTAGTTTATAGTCTGTACTGACATTAATGCAATCTCCTTGCATGGTGCTCTAAATATTTTCACCACTCCGGTAGTTTCTACCTACAGATTCTATCGGAATTCTTGAAGGGAAAGAATCAACAACGGATTTACATTTCTCTGTAAAAAACTGTCAGTGCTGAAACTTTAAGAAAAAACGAGGAGTCATCGTTTTACTACTGTAATTGGAACCCGCGTTTGTTGTACTGTAAAATGGTGTTTAGAGAACAGAGAGTTTATCTATCAATAGATAGACCTTTATATAATAAAATTGATTTGAAAAATAGAGACCATGGATCAACAATTATAAGGGATTTGTGTGTTATAATTTGCCGTCTTCAAGTAAGCAAGGCAGCAAATGTACATATACCAAAGCTAGATTGTTCAAATCTTAATCTTAATCCTCACAGGAAACAATAGTAACTATGGGTCTCTCTTATGACAAAGTGTCGTCGAAAAAAGGCATGAAAAATTCTCATTTTGTGAAATATGTAGTTCTAAAACAAAAACAGACAGTTTACCCAATTTTGTTTTCCTTTCCTCAAGGTTCCGTATCAAAATGTGAAAATAAAACCGTTATCTAAGTCGCCGTCGTGTTAGATGAAGATGTTTTTTTTTCGAGGAAAAGTTGTTAATATACAAAAACTTGTATGTTGTATATACAAGTTTTGTAAAAAATCAAGATTCTTACTAGTTCAAAGTGGTATATCAAACAAACCCATTTTTTTATTATCTTGTTTTCTTATAGAAAGAGTAGTGCATAGTTACCTACCTACTTTAAGTACATAACTTGCTTCTGGTTATTTGTTTTTTAAAGAAATCACAAGATTTTATAATGAAATAATTTCCTTCTTTTTACGCGTTAAAAGCAGGCCAAAAAAACAATTTTTAATTTCTTTTTTCATAAAATAGTAAAGACATCAAATATCTGCATATTTGATGTTTTATACATTTAAGTTACCAGTAAATAATATATTTTCTATAAGTGGAACAAATATATTTTTTTCCAAAAAAAAAATATGCCGGCTCATAACTCATAACTGTAATGCTCAGATATGATACTCATTATAGAGAAGCGTGATAACATCAAGTAGGTGATAGCCAGAGACACGTCTAAACATGATTTATGCTACACATGCTAAATATGTAAATATGTTTTGTCTATTCTACAGATTATGGTCATATCTTTAAATTGAACTGAACCCACAAGACACGAGTTCTGCTTGCACTTGCCCATTTTATCCTTTTTTCCCTATCCTGCTCAGATATTAATTGCACCGAGTTTACACAGTAGTAAATCAGGTGTGATGTAAGCAAATATACGGCGAAAGATAAGGATGTAAATGTTATTTATGACTTCAAATTTACCGTTCGCTTTTTTCCGGCACTTATTGTGGTGGTCTCAGTGAAGGAAGGAAGCGATTTAGAACGTAAAACAAGATTATTGAGACACGCGGATTAGCCTCGGCTTTGGTGTAACTTTCTTTTCTGTTTTCTTTTTCTTATGAATAACACACACAAGTCCAATGCAAATACATATATAGAGGTGACTCAGGTTGCTATTTACACCCAGCGTCTATAGATCTCCATTTGGATCAATTTATCCGACAGACGACAGATGTTTGTTCCTCTTTCACGCAAAAACGGATTTTGATGAAACTTTACAGTAATATAGCTTATACATCGGAATAACACATAGGCTACTTTTTATCTGGGTACCACGCGGGCGAAGCCGTGGGCAGAAGCTAGTAGCATTATAAAACGGGAGGGAAAATAGACCGCGGCTAAACTATACGTGAATGATAAAGTCACTATTGTGTTTTTATTATTTTAAAACACATAGATGTTATTATCGAAACGTCAATTCGGAACTTCAAGTCTAGAATCAAGTCTGGGTGTTGTACTTTGGTACTCGTCTTTCCTAATACCCACGATACAGGGAATACCAGCTTCTGCTCACGGCTTTGCTCGCGTGGTACCCGGATAAAAAGTAGCCTATGTGTTATTCTGATATATAAGCTAAATTACTGTAAAGCTTCATCAAAATCCGTTGAGTAGTTTTTGCGTGAAAGAGGAACAAACATCGTCACATACTTTCACGTTTATAATATTACTAGCTTCTGCCCACGGCTTTGCTCGCGTGGTACCCGAATAAAAAGTAGCCTATGTGTTATTCTGATGTATAAGCTAAATTACCGTAAAGTTTTATCAAAATTCGTTCAGTAGTTTTTGCGTGAAAGAGGAACAGACATCCTCACAAATTTTCACGTTTGTAATATTATAAGTAGGAAGGATTTATACAGCTTAAGTGTGATTCCTTCAATAATGAGAAATCAAATCACAGAGGGAGAGATAATAGTTAGACAATGATACCACAACAGCCAGGCAAGATTTGGATGGATGGGCCATTTAGATGGGGAACTAGTGTCAAAATTGATTGCCATCTCAATAGCCATGGGTGACCGAGACACTGGAACTAATATCTGCAGAAAAAACTTACATTTGTGAATCGAACCCACACCTCTTGTGTCTCAGCTGGCTGAAACCCATCGCGCCACCGATGTTATCAACTAGTTCTATATTATCAACACTCCCACTCAGCTTATTTGGATTTTGTTATAACGAAATCCATGATTACGCATTCAGGGGTTTCTCAGTCTAAAAGGGTATCTGATAAGTTCGGCCTTTGTGTCATTAGTTAATGCTATTATTAATATTAAACTACAAAACATTGGGCCTTACCCGCGTCGTAAGGAGCCCGTATATGAGTTTGCCATAAGTAGTTGTTTCTTTGTCTGTAAATATTTATCTCCGAAACGGCTAATTGGATTTTAATGCGGCGTAAATCTATTTTTTGCGATATATATTATATACGTCTGTATCGTTTACTTTCTGTGTAATTGTGTGTGCCTACCTACTTATTACTTATGTTTTATTAATGCACTTTAGTTTCAAACACAGAAACACTTCAAGAATCTATTGTCTCGACAAACCTAACATACATAGGTAGGTTTGTTTATACATACATAGTATCTACTCAGTTTGTTAAATAAATAAATGTATTTTCGTTTTTTTTTTCATATTGTAAAAACGGGAATTTTCACGTACTGCACTATCGGTGAAGGCACCGACTAAGTTTCGACTCATTCCGAGAGTCTTCATCAGGGTGAGTGGTTGCGACTTTCTCCTTCCGCGTCGCGTCGTGCACTATCGTGCATCGTGTGTCGTGTGTATTTTCGTTCTTCTTCTTTCAGTTTATGCGTATTTAAGGATGGTTCTTTGATAGGTTTACTACAAGTCACTAGGGGGCGCTGTAAATAATAATGGCAATACACTTTGGGGGGGTTTCAAAAATATATTTACTTGAAAAGAACCTTTCACCTCGTTCAACCCTTTCGATTGGCACCACACTAAAGCTGAATGAAGGATCATTAAAAAAATAACCAAGCAGAGTTTGTTGCCTGAATCTTCTAGGTTATTTCGCGTGCGAGAAATCGCCGTAAATTCACTTACAAATTTTAAATTCACTTAGTTTTTAAGTTGACGTTTCTATATGATCCTTGTGTTTTCAATTAATAAAAACCTATTGACTTTGACTTTCTGAACACAGATTTTTGGTAACAATGACAATCAAAGACTCTTTATCAGATTTCTGAACAGGAGACAATTCAGATCCATATATATGTCAAAGAGATTAAGACTTGGTCCCATGACAGGGGAGAAAACTCGTCATCATTACAACCTATTAGCCTCTTAAGTCAGAGTCAAAGTAAATAGGTTTTTATTAAATTTGAATTTAAGCCGATTCTTCGCGCGTAATCTGGTATAGAAGAATCAAGAAGCAAACTGATTGTTTTCTTTTTGAGGTTCTTTCAGGTAGGTATATTGTGGTACCAATTGAAATGGTGCCTCTTTCAAAGAGTGTCCTTCAAAGAGATGATGCCGTGATCGATATTCGAGAAACTTTATTCGCCACCGATTGTCGTTTCTTTAAGCTACATAGCCTGCTCATTGTGACTTCAAGCTAATTCTTATTTCAGGACATAAATTTCACCGTGGAACGATTGACTCCCTCATAACCTCCTCTTTCTCGAGTTGTATTCCTCACTGAAGATCGTACCTCTTCCCTGATCGAGTATCTGCGACGCAGGAAGTACAGGTTCGATTCCCGCTGCGGGACAAATGTTTACGTATTCTAATGTATGTTAAAATAATGTTATTTCTATACAGTTCAATCTTTCCGCAAGCGTTAACACCGTATACAACGTCCATCGCCATAATATAAAAAAAACTGTGGTTGAAATCCGCTTCACCCCCACTACTTAGCGTCATGGAAATAAATAATTGCGGGGCGAACCCCTTACTTGTTTTATCTTTATGGGAGCGATACGTGGTTCGTGCTACATTCGACTCTGATTTTAATGTGCCGACGTGCAAGGCCGTTTAAATTGGATTCAGACTGAATTAAAGATAAAATTCTTAAATTAAATTCTATTCATAATTATTTTGTAGTTCTAACCAAATGAAAGTCGATTTTTCTAACGAACGTAGATACAATACTAATATTATTTTTATTTGAAAAGTTTCATTCAACGTACATAAAATCAACCAAATTGTATTAAGTGCTTCTTAAAAAATCAGGTAGTCCTTCTTACTCCATAACTTTAAGGCATGAAATGCAAAAGCCCGACTTCAAAATCACATATTATCCGCTCCATCCAAAGGTTGTCTGGATGGTATCGCTTTTAATCGATAAGACCACCCATTTAACCTTTATCCTAACGTGTTATTGTTTATTTTGTTTATATCATACAGTGTACAATAAATTATTTTTGTTCATTCATTCATTCAAATAACGGGAAAAGTTGATAAAAGATCTAATAATATGAAATGTTATCCCTTATTTTTCACAATAAGGAGTGAGATTTTTTCATTAAATGTATATGGGTAAATTTATACCCTTGAAATTTACCCTACCCATTCAATAAAGGATCATTAAAATCGATTCTCATTTGTCGAAGATATCGCGGAAAACAATACAGACGAATTGAGAACCTTCTTTTTGAAGTCAGTTTCAAACGACTTCAGCAAGATAAAAAGATAATATAAGCTTCTCATTATACATTTTTCCGGTCTTAAAATATCCACTTCTAACTGTCACCCCAATCGACTTAATTAAACGGAGTAAGTATCACAGCAACCTTAGGAATTAACCTAGAAAGTTAAATTGTCCCCCGACAGGCCATTTCTACTTTGACATGCCAAATGTCCGTATTATGACTTGTAGTGGCCAGTTTTTGCTCGGCCCTAATTATGTAGAATGGAGGTTTTACTGATAGAGCGGGAGATCACAGTTGTCGATCTTACTATCGAGTACCAGGATGAGTGATATGGGCTGAAAGAGGACATAAAAAAATTAAAAATAACGTACGTTGTCTTAGCGCTGCTAGACAGGATTTCGTTGTCACTTTGTGTTTTACTGTACCTAGTCTAGCTGACTGCGCTTGGACAATTCAATGAAATTACGCGTTTGTTTGTGTCCTTTTTCAGTCCATGTATATTTTATGCTGATATTCGAAGGCATGTGCTATCACTTAGTGTTCCAATAAGCGGCGATAGGCTTGCAAACTGTCACGTGGATTGCTAACTACTCGCAAAACGCGTGTGTGTGTCAAATGTAATGTTTGGACGTGTCTCTGACTATGTCCACGAGGGAGAATACAGTACAAACACAAAACTTGTTTTAAAAAATCCTGCTAACCAGCGCCCAGGTAGCATACGTTAATTTTACGTTATTTTGTGTCCAATTCCACCCAATGAATCGTTCAGGTACTCGATAATAGGGCTGGCGACTGTGGCCACCCGGTCATTGATAAATTTGCTAATGTAGGTAGGCGTTCTGTTTGGGGCTGACGTGCCCTTGTATTTGTTCATGGTCTAATTTTTGCCAAAATTCAAAAACTACGCGGAAACTATTTTATTTAATTCCTCATTCATTATTTTTATCAAACATTGTTGCTTTTTGTACATTCGCGTACCTACTAGCGGTTCTATCTCAGAGAAATAACACATCACTAGAGTGCGCTGGAAAACTACGTGGAGTCTTCTCGTCATCCATACCGCAATGCTTGAAAACGAAAGTTTTCAATCAGTGCGTCCTACCCGTCATAACCTACGGAGCTGAGACGTGGCCACTCACCATAGGGCTGGTCCACCAATTGAAAGCCGCTCAGCGAGCTATGGAAATAGCTATGCTCGGAGTCTCTCTGAAGGATAGGATTCGTAACGAATACATCCGTCAGAGAACAAAAGTTATCGACATAGCTCAACGAATTAGCAAGCTGAAGTGGCAGTGGGCCGGTCATATCTCGAAGAACCGATAACCGCTGGGGTAAACGTGTTCATGAGTGGAGACCGCGACTCGGCAAACGTAGTGTAGGACGGCCCTACGGCCAGGTGGGATGACGATCTGCGAAAGTCTGCAGGCAGATACTGGATGCGGCAAGCTGAAGACAAGGCGCTATAGCGCTCATTAAGGGAGGCCTATGTCCAGCAGTGGACTAATATAGGCTGATGATGAGAGTGCGCTGTAATCGTTAATGGAAATACTTGTTGTATTTAAAAAAAAGACCATATCATGGATTGCAGACCTGTGGAGATGAAACCTAAAAACTATCCTTGATGATATACATACCGATTGCTGCAAAAAGTTGCATTTCAATCCAATAAGTATTTTGAAAATGCTAACAAACAAACAAGCTCTTATGGCGAATGCATAACAAGCTCCTTGCGTGGCGGATAAAAAGGAAACAGTAACTTAGTTTGGCAAATTTGCGGGCTTAAAAACTTAACTAGCCAGTAGCATAACCCAGAAAGGAAATAGAGGAATATTATTACGGAGAAAATGCTGGTAAAAGTATTAGACATACTTTTTCAAAGTTCCATAAATCTGAAGATGGCTTTGCTATTTAGGCTTGCACTAAGAAAGGAGTTTCTATGTTATGTTCGTATAAAAAAATTACAATCTTAAAGTAGCGGGGTATTTATTTACTAATTTATCAAAAAAATAAACGGGTCGCCCATTGATCCAAGGTAAGCCCATTGATCCAATACTAATCCTGTCCTTTTCTAACATTAAGCAAAAGATAAAGATGTAAAACTTTTATGGAACCGATAAAGTTATAAAGTTGTCATGAATAACGGGTTTTTTATGCTTATTCAAAGTCAAAGTCAATAGCTTTTTTTATTCATTGAAATCACAAGGATCATATAAAAACGTCAACTTAAAAACTATACATGAATCTAAAATGTTAAAGTGAATTTACGCCGGTTCCTCGCGCGCGACCAAGCATAGAAGAATCAGGCAACAAACTCTGCTTGGTTATTTTTTTGATGATCCTTCATTCAGCTTTAGTGGTGCCAATCGAACGTAAATGAACGAGACTCATTTATAGAAAAAAGTACTAGTCAGAGACTTAAATAAAGTCTAAAAAGTATCAACCTAAGTTCTTATGACAACACACTATACGCTTTATAATAGTAATGCTTAACCTATTTTTATCAAATGCATTTGCAATATCAATATTATTTGTCAGTATTTCATTTTCTAAGTTCAGATTTATCTCTTTAATCCGGATTTTAGATTTTCCTGTTTCATTATTATATTCGTATTGCGCGTAGTATTGTTGCATAATAAACTATATTCTAATAATCTAAATATCACTATTTTAATCGATTAGTTCAGTTCAATGGAGTTATAAAAATAGGCGCAATGACGGAAAATAAATAATTTAAATTGTTTGACGCATTAGTATACCACTTCGATTGATAAGTTAGATTGTGAAGAATATCAACTATTTCGATTACGAAAGCACCAATTTTAGTTCAAAGTTTAAAAAAAAAGAAAAAAAGCCTTCTAGCAGAACTCTACGTGACTATGTCCACGTGTTATTATTTCTATACAACGCCTTAATCAAATCAGCAAATTCTCAAAATTACACCCCTAGGGTTCTAGGGATGTTGTTTTTTTATATTATTTTGAGACAAACAGGTAGTCAACCAACCTGGAAAGCGGTTAACGTCACCTATTGACAACATTCGGAAAAGTAGTTCTTAATACCAAAAGGAACATAGCATCCAAATTTCAAAGCCCTGAAACCTACGGTTTAGGTATGCATTGACTGTCAGTCAATCAGCCGCACGTTTTTCAATATTTAAACAAAGGCTGGATAAACTACAAAAAATTGGCTTGGAAAAGGTCGCTTCAGTCTATTGAAAAAATATTGGAAATGCCACGGCGAATGGTGGAGTATAAAACATTCAGGTCACACCCTCTCACAAGGCTTTTAATTACGTGTTTTGGTTCCCATGTCTTTCATTAGATGTTATTTATGTTACCTGTCATGTAGTTATAAGGTGAATGGATTGTGGAATGTCTATTATTGATGATACCGAAGACTCTGACGTAATTGTTTCTGTTACAGTTTGGCCGGTAAATGAACACTTGAAGTCGTTTGCCTTTAGGCGCTTATGATAGGAACTTGGTCAGTGCCTGCTTGAGTTATTGTGGTTGTGTTTGATGGTAAAAGGAACAGTATGGTTTAGGGTCCCGTACACAAAGGATGCCAACGGGACCCTCTTACTAAGCCTACGCTGCCGTCGTCCATCCGTATGTCCATATGATTACCCTTTGCACACAAAACGTATTATATAGCCTCATATAATTTAACAAGTAAAAACATGCTTTTAAAAAAAACAGTTTAGTTGTGTAGCGGTTAGGAACATTTAGTAGGTACGAGAATTCAATACATTCTCTTCTGGTTGTATTGATTCCTATTAGAAATAAGTATAGAAATAAGTATTAAATAACCTCTACATATTGTAAAAACGGGAATTTTCACGTACTGCACTATGCGCCGTGCACTACGCACGGTGTAGTGCACGGCGCGACGCGGAAGGAGAAAGTCGCAACCGCTCACCCTTATGAAGACTCTCGGAATGAGTCGAAACTTAGTCGGTGCCTTCACCGGTGCAGTACGTGAAAATTCCCATTTTAACAATATGAACCTCTACATAAATAAATAAAAAATGCTGGGCATTTTTGACACAGCATCATGTAGCCCCAAAGTAAGCAGAGTTTGTGTTATGGATACTACATGACTTATATGCTACTTATATACACAGACAAACAAGCCATTACATATAACAACCTGATTCGTTCAGCTAAAAATAAATAATGATGTAGGAAGGTAGCAGCTCAATCAGAAGTGGTCAGTTCAAAGCCTTGACATGTTTCAAGAAGTCATCTTCCTGTGGTATCTGTAACGTTTCAAATCCTCAGATGTGTCAAGTGTCTGTGAAGATACCAATTCTGTTGTATCTAGGTAACTACAGATTCATGGCAAATCATAATATATCCTATCCTATCCTACTATTATTATAAACATGAAAGTTTGTGAGGATGGATGTGTGTTACTCTTTCACGCTAAAACTACTGAACGGATTTTGATGAAACTTTACAGTAATATAGCTTATACATCAGAATAACACATAGACTACTTTTTACCCGGGTACTAAGCGGGCGAAGCCGAGGGCAGAAGCTAGTACGCAAATATGTTAGTATAGAGCTCCATTGTGAGGAAGTGCCTTTGAGAGAAATATTAGGTATACTATCGTATTGTTCAGCTTAATTTATTAATAACAGATTAGTGCTGTAACATGCTAATTAAATAATTAGTTCATACATGGCATAATGTATTAGAAAAACACTAGTTCGTAATAAATTAGTACGAATAATCAAATCCGAGTGATGGTGAAATTGATTATGAGACTAACAACTTTGTCTTAATGGCGTAGCGACATCTATTGCCACACGATTGAACTACGTTACATAACATCAACGCAGAGTGAAGTGTAACGAACTACTGACTACTGATAGGTATACCTACGAATGGTGCATACCACAAACAATCCACAGATGGCCAGCGAAGGGTCTAGATCGTGCGAGTTTAAACGTATCCTGAACATATTATAATACCTTCTGTCGGTTCTAGGAGCCCGGGCAAGTGGATCAGACGGAACAGCCCGGTGGAAGATCGTCACCTTAGCAAATTAAGAATAAACCACCAACAGTGTTTTCCATAAAGGAAGTCAATGCATCAAAAATGGATGGTGTTGCAGATATGGTATTGCTGTTTAGATTCATCAGCGTACATACTTCAGTCTTTGCAAAATTGCTTGTCGCATTGAAAACAACTCGGTAATCTGAACACGAATCTGTAGACGCCATCTCAGAAACGAATCCTAATAAAACCGCTCAACCATGAATGTATATGCCCGGGTGAGCCCCATTTCAAGATCGTTTAACGAGCGAATACTTCAGATTATTCGGTCAAATACGGATAGTTTGAGAAAGGTTACATTTTTTATTAAAATATATGGGTACTTCTAAGTTAGAATGATAGGGTTCGGTATTGGTATAACTTCGATGTTTGTTAGAGAGCTACATTTTTAATTCATTATCCATTCTCGCTTCTCTCTTTTTCTGGATATTAATCCCAAATGGAGGAGAGGTCTTCTTAGAAAAACTTCACTTTGTCCTATTCTCCACATCTTCAACAAACATTTTATGTAGCTATATCCTTGATACATGTCTGTCCATTTGGTCTAGGGTATCCTTCTAGATCTATACTAAAGACCAAGTCAACTACTATAGGCAACTTTTATCCTGGTACCACGCGGGAAAAACCGTAAATATAGGGTAGTATGAAATTTACGAAATGAAAAAATACTATTTCTGTAATCAAAAAATACAGATGAAACAGCTAGCCATCTAAAGACCGTTGCAAACGATCTATAGATAGCTCAACTCATCCAGATGACTACCAGACAGAAACGTTCCCAAAATACTGGCCGCATTGCCACGCTGAATAGCAATGCTAATGCGTTGACCCAGCTCTCTGGTTACGCGTCGCTTCGACAAGTCACCCTGAAGGAATTTTGAAAACACGAAGGGCCTCGGTTCCCCACGGACCCCTCTGGGTCCGTGCTCAACCCCAAAATGCTCAAACAAGTAAGCTCTGTCGAGACTTCCTTATTTGCGTAATCAAATATTTTATTTATTGATCTAGTTATTCGAAGCCTAATGGATAAATAACAATGGACTAAAGCTAAACTGACAAAAAATACGTTTTCCTGTCGATGTAGATGTCTACGTCAGACATGGGCACCAATTTGTATGGAGTGGATATTGGGCATGCGTCGCTGACTCGGGACAGTCTATAAATCCATCCAAATAATAAAGTTTTATTGATAGTTTAAAAATATGATGTTTATTTTTGAATCAAAACCGGCTATGATGAGAACTGGCCCTCTAATTCACAATCACTTGCTGTCTTAGCGAGTCTTTGGTCGATAACTTTAGTCCTGTCCTTTTCTAACACTAAACAGATGATAGAGACAGACAACTTTTAGTACGCTGTTAAAGTTAGTGAGTGATTATGAATAAGAGGTTAAGAGTTTCGATATAGCTTGCTCAATAAAACCGTCCTATTTTTTACATAGTTCTCTACGTCCGTAGGTTGTCTGGAAGAAATCGCTTTCAGCGATAAGGCCACCCATTGTGAATTTTTAAGTTGGTACTGTACAATTGCAACTGCGGGCAAATAAAGTTTGCACGTGCCTCTGACTAACAGAACTTCCACGAAAAATTAAGCCGGCGTAATATTTTACAATTCTCATGCGCTAAAAGTGTGTCATTTTAGCTAGCGTATTTATGCAATTAAGTTTTTTTTTATTTTAGTCGATAATTTCATCTAACTGCAAAAGTGTGATCAAAGGATAAAAATTCGGCTTTTCGATGATCAATATTTTAAATAATCTCTTAGAAAAAATATAAAGAAAGAACATAAAACCTTCAAGGGTCCGTAAAATTTTTAAACACTCCAGACTTTTGGCGCGCTCTGAAAAAAGCACGCTACGGCAAGCAAATCCATTCTACCAGTTTATAAAATAAAAATGCAGCCTTTTAATGGTTTTGCGTCTTAATTCAGATTTAAGATTTTGAGCAATGATATAAATAAATGTTCTTAATCTTAATCTTCCTTTTTTGAAGAAGTTTAAAAGCTGGTATTGTCGCCAAATCTCTAGATTTTTTACTGCAATGCATAGTTTATTTTATTTAACTCCCAATCGAAGTGAAAGGTAATGTATAACTCGGGACTACATCCCATCCATCCTCGATTCTATAGCTTCTCTTGGCATCGCTTGGAAGGCTAAAAATCTCGCATGCAATTGCGTGATTTTAGTCTCTTGTTAAACAATCTACTATTATTGTTCCACAATATTACAACATAAAGCATTCTGGCTGTCTAACACAAATATTCCAGGTTATATTTCCGTGTGTCAGAGACAGACAGATACATTATGTGGCCGTATTCAGGCCATAATGAGTTAATAATTAATTTTCTCATCAGCAATAATGTGGTTGTAACTTGGTGGGCGGTATCAGAATAAAACGCTGATAACCTTATTTTACAAACTTACCGGTTTATTTGGTAATTTCCAATTAAAGTTTGTAGATAATAATACCTCGTGTGTTCATAAGTCTTGAGACACAGTAAAACTAAAATATTTTTGGAGCTAAGTTGAGTATTCATTTATTGGATATTAAAATTAAAACTACTGACATCTAGATCTGTATTTAAAAATAAATCATTCAAAATGGCCGCCTTTGCATTCAATGCAGGCCTTCAAACGCGTGCGCCATTCATCTATGGCGGCACGAATCTTTTCAATGGGAATCCGTTTCGATTCTTTAATAAGGGCTCGCTTGAGAGAATCCAGGTTTGGGTGAGACTTTCTGCATGCCCTCAGCTCCAATTCCGTCCATAAAGAATAATCCAAAGGATTCAAGTCAGGGCTTGACGAGGGCCAATCTTCGCTCCGAATGAAGCCTGGCAAATTGGCCTCCAGCCAACGTTGGGTAGTCTTAGCTTTATGGGAGGGAGCAGAGTCCTGTTGGAAAACCCAGTATTTTCCAGCGAATAGCGTATCATTTAATGGTTTAACCACCGCTTCCAATATGTCGGTTTGGTAATTTTGTGCCTTCACCTTGACGCCTTGCTGGCAAAAATGAAGCGAAGTGACCCCCTCGTAGGAAACACCCCACCAAACCATCACACTTGCTGGATGATGAGTGCGCTGGACATTGCATACAGATGGCTGGACGTCCTTTGAACTTCTGGCGTAAACCTTATTGTTCTGCCGGTTAAACTTTTCTTCCACCGTGAAGATCTTTTCATCGGTAAACAGGATATTTTTTGGATCGTGTCTCTTCAATAGTTTCCGACATCGTTCCAGTCGCAATTTACGAAGACGCTCGTTTAAATAATGCACTTTCCTTCGACTGTAGGCCTTTAGTTTAAGATCATATTTAAGTATCCTGTTCACCGATATTCGCGAAATGTTGGTCTGCAGAGCTAATTTCTTTTGAGTCCGGCAAGGGTTGCGACGAATTCGCTCTCTGATTACTTTGATGTTGGCGGGCGTCCTTACAGACCGCGGGCGGCCACATCTTCCACGGTCTTCTAAAGAGCCGGTCTCCTTGTACCTCTTTATGGTATAATACACAAAGTTCCGACTACATCCCAAACTTTGGATTTCACTAAAAACTTGCATTGGTTTTTTTCCTGCTTGAAACAGTGAAATTACAGTCGCACGCAAATCTTTTGTTGGCGCCATTTTCACGGAGAATGAAACAAATATTCAAATGCATATTTTTTCTGATACAAAACATTCGAAATTTAAAATTTTAAAAGTTTAAAAAAGGTTGCATGAATTACTTTCTTTTTAAATTAATTAAATAAGCTCGTCTCAAAACTTATGAACACACGAGGTAGTTAATGTGTTTCTGTTGTAATGTAACCTTTCATTAGTTCCTATGAAAGTAAATAATTAAAAAACATATATAAAATGTCCAAAGTGAACTCTGAATTTATTTCAAACACTAGCTTCTGCCCACGGCTTTGCCTGCATGGTAAAAGTATTCTATGTGCTATTCTGATGTATAAGCTATGTTACTGAAAAGTTTGTAAGGATGTTTATTACTCTTTCACGCAAAAACTACTGAACGGATTTTGATGAAACTTTACAGTAATATAGCTTAGATATTAGAATAACACATAGGCTACTTTTTATCCGGTTACCGTTCGGGAGAAGCCGTGGGCAGAAGCTATATTACTGTACAGTTTTATCAAAATCCGTTCAGTAGTTTTTGCGTGAAAGAGTTAAAAACAACCATCCTCACAAACTTTCGCGTTAATAATATTAGTAGGATATTCTTCCATCAAAATCCTAGAAGCTAGTAGGTATAACCAAAACTTTGAAAGCAATAGTTTAGGTACCTACTCGTACCTACCTACCTAATGATGGATGACTTCGCAGAAACTTTCTGTGCAGAAGGAAAATATGTTATCAGAAAACATGGAACATTAAAGTAGTCTTGTTATGTTCTGTAGAAAGCCATGTATGTAAGTCCTAAATGTAACGAATACGTATATGTGCATACATACGTGTGCCACCACTTTTTTAACTACATACTCTCTCGAAACGAGGCCTCACTCTTTTAGTTTGGACGAGCTAGCACACCTGCACACCAACACAGTTGCACAATCGTGCTAGGCGCGAGGCGCGAGCCGAGCCGCGAGGAAAGATCGTGTTGGCTCGCACAATGCGCCTCGCACATAGCACTCCACTCCATTACCACACCACACAACACGCACAGTGCACACTGTGTTCCCAAGATTGTCTCACTCAACTACGTTCAGAAACTGCCTCGCCTCAATTGCGGTACCACAGTGTGCTGGCTCAGTTGTAAAACTGAGCCCCTCGCACGATCCTCGTTTTCAAACAGTTTGCTACCATGACTAGTCTGTATCACTATTTAATCAGCCCGTTAGCAGCACACCTGCAAGTATCTGTCATTTTTGACATTCCTGTCAGTGTAAAAGCATTTCAAAGAAATTTCAGCCATGTTAGCCTAGTGGCGGTATCTTCGGAAGTCATGGGTTCTAAGCTAGGTGTGCACCAATAGATTTTTGCACTCGAAAAACGTATGTGCACATTAACAAGTACTCAAAACGGTGAAGAAAAACATTTTGAGGGAACCGGCATGACCTAGAACCATAAATTCGAATGCATGTGCCATCGGTTAGTGTTCGTGCAACACGCGGGCATGTGCCAAATATAATGTTTCGACGTGCCTCTGTCTACCTCCTACTTGATATTCTCTGTGGCCCAGTGGCAAAGGTCCGCCTGAGACGCAGAAGATTGCGTGTTCAATTCCCGCCGCGGGACAAATGTTTGTATAATCTGCAAATATTTGTCTGGTCGTTTTCTATGTATAATTTGTACATTTACAAAAAAAATCGTATATAAGTATATCAGTCCCCATAACACAAGCTCTGCTTACTTCGGGCTAGATTATGCTGTGAAAAAAAATGTCCAGCAAATGTCCAACATGTTCGTAGTATTTGCTAAAGAAGTTTTGTCAATGACTGTACATCGCCAAATAGAGAAAGGAGAGCAAATAAAGCAATGCAGGGTTACAGGAAATAAAATAATCACTGGACCCTCAGGGGTTCCGATCCAAGGCTACAGAACGGAATGGCCAACACCATCGATCTAAACAGGCCTCTGCCGCTAACATACGATTGCTGAAGACCTCTCGACGCGACCCCTTGCGGTTCTAAAAGTCAAAGTAAATAGGTTTTCATTCATTGACATCACAAGGATCGTATAGAAAATACTAGCTTCTGTACACGGCTTCGCCCGCGTGGTACTTAAATAAAAATTAGCCTATGCGTTATTCTGAGGTATAAGCTATATTACTGTAAAATTTCATAAAAATCCGTTCAGTAGTTTTTGCGTGAAAGAGTAACAAATATCCATCCTAACAAGCTTTCGCGTTTATAATATTACTAGCTTTTGCCCACGGCTTCGCTCGCGTGGTACCCGCATGAAAAGTAGCCTATGCGTTATTCTGATATATAAGCTATATAACTGTAAAGTTTCATAAAAATCCGTTCTGTAGTTTTTGCGTGAAAGAGTAACAAATATCCATTCTCACAAGCTTTCGAATTTATAATATTAGTAGGATAGGATTTATCGACCTAGTAGTAAATGAGATTATATCATTTGACGCTTCGCTGATAATCACTCACGTTGCTATAAAAGGATACTAAGGTCGCCCGGTGCGTTTTCATTTATTCATATTCATGACGACCTCTGTGGCGCAGTGGGCGGAGGCCCGCCTGAGACGCATAAGGTTGCGGGTTCAAATCCCGCCACGGGACAAATGTTTGTATCTGCAAATATTTGTCTCAGGTCTGGGTGTTTTCTATGTATATTATGTATGTATTTACAACAAAAAAATGTATATAAGTAGTATATCAGTCATGTAGTTCCCATAATACAAGTTCTGCTTAGTTTGGGGCTAGATGATGCTGTGTGAAAATGCCCAGCATTGTTATATTATTATATTTATTTATTAAAATCAACATCGGATCATAATATTATAATATGTTAGTTATACATTTCTTAGTCACACAAAACAACAAGTGAACAATGAAATACATAAATATAATTGAAAATGTTTTAAAATCTAAATAAGTTTTTGATACTATTTACCAGAAAACAACTTTTTTACCAGTACCACGTCAGGAGCCCCGTACAAATTTTACGTTATTTGTCCGTTTGTCTGTTACCATTTAAATCTCTTTTTTTATTATTATCCTTAAAATTCTATCTTCCACAGCCCTTATTATAAAACAAATAATTCATACAAAACATATTTTACAGCCAAAAACAGATTTACATTTTATACAATAAAAAAAAAATAACAAGCAGTCGATTTTTTCAAAAGGACAAAATAAATTGACAATGTGTAAAAAGTGCCTACACTTAATTTTACTTCCATACTATAAAATGTACGTAAATATAAATAATACACAGATATAAAATATACAAAAATTTATAGAATATAAACATGAATGGTTTGAACATGCATGTTTAAAATATAAAAGCAGTAATAAGATACACGAAAGAGAGAATCTGGATAGAATTTAATTTTCATTCATTATAGATCGATAGATAGATTGATAGAAAATGCTATAATTAACAAGATAAAAGAAGTACATAGGCGAACTTAATGCTAATTAGCATTTTCATCCATCTTTCAGTAATAAAGAGTAGGGTGGTAGTCCGTTAGTAGGAGATTAACAAATAAGTTGAAAATAATAACTAGCTACAAAAAATAGAAGTAAACTAAATACATACTCATAACATAAATGAATGAAAATAAAGCATACTTTAATGCCTACATCCAAATATATATTTATCCAAGCCTTATTAACATGATCTCTCCTAAAACCTTTGATGGACGGGTGCTATCAAACGTATACCTAAATCAGGAAATACATACATAATTAGCCCGATTTGTTTGACTAGTGCACATAAATTTTTAATGCGAATCCGTAGGTATTAATAATTCAGCGGATGGAGGGATAAATCGGTATCAGTCCGCTCAATTATTTAATATTTCGGTACGGCGTCTGTTTGTCCTAGCTGAAATATCGGGAGTTTTGCACGGATTTGCAATCTGAACGAATTTATTTGGACCTGAAAGCTATAAAAATATGTGCTTTGCCCACTTTATTAAAACTTTATTTTATTTATTTTTTACACGGCGTCATCTAGCTCCAAAGTAAGCAGAGCTTGTGTTATAGGAACTAAATGACTGATATATCACTTACATATATTTTTTAATTATTTACTTACTAGTTTCGGCCCACGGCTTCGCCCGCGTGGTACCCGAATAAAAAGTAGCCTATGTGTTATTGTTTTAAATTTTATGTGTTTAAGCTATATTACTGTAAAGTTTCATTAAAATCCGTTTAGTAGTTTTTGCGTGAAAGAGTAACAAGCATTCTCACAAACTTTCACCTTTATAGTATTAGTAGGAAGTAGGATTATACCTCTACATAGAAAATACCCAGTAGTAAACTAGTAAAGGACCGGTCTTGCCTTCCGAACTAGGATAAAACTCTTAATGGGCAGGGCGGCGTCAATAATAATATGCTGAGCTGGATACAGGAATACACGGGGTCATTTTCGCCGCGTTGGGTTTTCCCCAGCTCTGGGATTTTTCCGAACAATGTGACCTTGCTAGATCGATTTTTCGTCACCAAAACTCTTTTATTCTGATCTACGAGTAAATCGACCCGAAAAAAAAAATCGTATGACGTGTTTTTGACTAGTCTTATACACATACTCATTTATTTAAAGAGGAACATAGAGAACACTTGATTACGTTAATAAAATTATAGCTAAACTTATTGTATACTAGCTTCTGCCCACGGCTTCGCCCGTGTGGTACCCGGATAAAAAGTAGCCTATGTGTCATTCTAATGTATAAGCTATGTATATTACTGTAGTTTCATCAAAAACCGTTTAGTAGTTTTTTCGTGAAAGGGTAACAAACATCCATCCTCACAAACTTTCGCGTTTGTAGTAGGATTTGGAGGGTGCTAGACAAGGACCAATTTTACTGAATTTTTTTATCATATCATGTAATTTAAAATCGCATTTGAACATTTTAAATTATTTTAAACATTTGATGTATTGGGCATTGCCCAACAAAGATAATAATTAATTAGGTAGGTACATACACAAAACAAACATAATAGGTACTTTCTTTCAGGAAAAAATAAAGACCGACTCCAAATAACGGGGAGTTGATAAGAAGTCCTATATGAAATTTCATCCCCCATTTTTTTAGCATTGATTCCAAGGGGTGGGATTTTTTCATAAAATGTATATGGAACCACCCTTAAAGTATACCCTACCCATTACAAAAGGAATTATTTAAATCGTTTCACAATCGGAAGATGCACAAAAAACACGCATAACATACACAAATAAAAAATACAGATGAATTGAGAACATCCTCTTTATTTGAAGTTTGTTAAAAATCCACCTTTAGATTTCTTGCACCTTTTGATTTCTTTCACTAGATTCTTATTAGGGCAGGTACAGGTTAGTTTAAGTACTTCATATGATGACCAAGAAAGAACAATTAACACGACGAACAAACGCGATAATTATCATTCCATCAACCCGGATTAATGATACCTACCTACTTATAGTTAGGAGAATGCAAGGCGGAGAAAAACCACAACTTACAGCGCCGTACATTTACTGCAGTTGTAACGTGTGAGGGTTTAACATTAACAAACATTATCTAGAGAGGGGATGCTTAGTGGAAAATAAAATATATTATACCAATTATATTGGTTATGTGAACCGATTCGTTAGACTGCACCTTCTGACGGAAAGCAAGGTGCCACTGTAATGAAGCAGACCTTCATTACAGTGGAGCGAAAGAAGAAGAAGAAGAAACCTGTTTGTCTGAATAAGTGCGGTGCAGACTGGAAGGTGCTCCACGCTGCGTCGGTTATTGAATGTTATTATTGAAAAAAAAAAGTAACTGACTCAATTACCTTAATTATTTTCCTTTAAATAATTAAAACCTTATACATACATATTTTAGAGATACCTATACTATATATCGGTCCACATTTTATATCCCCCGAACTATAAATCTTTAAAACGAACTATAGGAACATAAAATCAAGTCTGAGACTAAAGTTTCCACACCACTACGCCAGTGAGATCATTTAGCATTTGGTACCGCAGCCGGCGCGACGTGCCAAGATCCCAGCTCGCTAGATGCGATACCATCTTTTAACGTGCGCTTGAGATTCATGGTTGACGGTTTCAGATTACTTCTGATTGGAGGATGCCAGATGTACACACATCTGAAAGTTTGCATCTAGTTCAATATTAAGTCATTAAATATGAGCTTAAAGCATTTTACAGTGCTTCGGTATTAATAAGAAAGGTGCGTATTTACGTATTTACGCGACCAGGTCTAATTACTCGGTTTTGCGTCCAAGTACGTCGACCCGGCCGAAATACTTGCAAGAATTTCAAGGTATTTTATATTCATTTGAAAAAAATACTACAATTTAAATAAGATTTAAATCATTCGCGTCTGAATCCAAATACTTTCAAGTACCGATTGGTTTCATAAGCGAATTATTTGAACATTATTTTTTTGATGACAAGGTTTAAATTACTGTGCAAGTGTTTTCGTGTTTACTAAGAAGTGCTTGACATATCGCTAGTTTAAATCTTGCCGTACTAGTATTTTGTAGGAAAGTTTTCCTTGCCGTTATATGAACAAGGTTTTAATTGTTCTTGTGAAAGAGAATTCATTCATTCAAGTATTATTTTCATCGTCGTGGTTACGTATACCTAAAGGCAAGAATTAATTCTACATTACTTGAAATAATCAAGTGTTACAATAAATACTTGGAAAGTATTTTCAACACTGGTTTTTGGCACTAGTTTTTTGTGCAAAGATTTTTGTAGCTTCAAACAGACTTTTGCATTTATAGTATTAGTTACTAGAATATTATTTTCTTTTTGTTTTTCACATCCAGTTAAACTTATCATTGTAGTGCTGGATTCATTGGGCTGGCAATACATTGGCAGCCGTTTGAAAGTGTGCACCTGCCTTAGTATGTCGTATATCCAAGCAATGGCTTTCGAGAAGAATCGTTGTGTACAAAGCCTTGCAAAAGGCAAGTTTGGGCTCTCGGGTAATCCCACTGGTGGGGTCTGAGAGAGGCTTATCGGAAGATACTAGCTAGGACAATTTTATCGGTTTCGAACTTAGCTTGTCTTCGTAAGTACTTATAAACTGGAAAACTTATCCAGTTTAGTTAAGTTAAGTATTTTTTTAGCTGAAACAAAGACATAGTTCTACGAATTCGCAAGTTCAAGTGGCAATGGATAACTATATAACTCACAGAACCGACAACCGCCGGGGATAAAGGTTCTCGAACCGGACGACACAACAGGCTGGCCCCCTACCCGATAGGATCGATAACATATTGGAGGAGGCGTATCTTGTTGATGATAAAGCTGGACTTCTATAAGCTATTGATGATGATAATGTTACTGTAGTAATATATTTAGGTCCCAAGTACCTAAATCCTTAAAGAGAAAATAGGTAAATTAATTACAAAAGTAGAACCTTTTTATTGTTCATTTCACGGGCATGGAAAAGATATAATGCCCTTGCTACACAGATTGGAAAAGCGGGCAAGGTGAGAAAAAGTTGTGAAAATTATAACACTCAATGCATTTTAAATACAACATTTTTTTAATGTGGCTAAAGAAAAGAAATGGATTAAGTAAGTTAATAATTGAGCTCTCTATGCTATTTCCTATTTGGGGACTATTTTTTCTGGTTTCCTCTACGAGGCTACCGTAGAAATACCTACCGTTTTATTCCAAAAACTACCGTGAACTTGACTATTCATATTGTAAAAATGAGAATTTTCACGTACCGCACATACTGTGAAGGCACCGACTAAGTTTCGACTCATTCCGAGAGTCTTCAAGAGAGTGAGTGTTCGCAACGTTTTCCCTCTACGTCGCGTCGTGCACTACGCGCTGCCACACGTTGTGCACGGTTATAAAGGCGCGCGGTTGTGTTCTTAGCGTTGTTGTAACGACTGGTGGTGGGAGTGCTACATCGTCTTCGCTACTGCTCACGTCGTTGCCATAACCTATTCCTGGAATAGCCAGACAGACCACGCCCACTGTGGCTATATTACTGTAAAGTTTATTCAAAATCCGTTCAGTTGTTTTTGCGTGAAAGAGTAACAAACATCCATCCTCACAAACTTACGCGTTTATAATATTAGTAGGATTTGTACAGTATGATTTGCGCTGTGTGATAAGCTTGCTGCATTTTCTAACAGCGTGGTTGCAACGCGACCGCCCCGCAGTGTTTAGACGAGGCTTTAGGTAAACAGCTCGATGTCCAAGCTACCCCTTTTAGCGGAACTTCATTAATGCTTAATTAAAAATTGTACCTCGTAGATCGTAGATAACCTAATGGAAGGTAGATAAGTGACTTTGGGTGTTAGCGAAATTCATTATTGCAGGTTAAAGAGAAACTTTGCTTAAGATGCAGAAGGAAAAAACTAAAAAGGAAAGAAAAAACGCTTCACTAAAATATTTTGTTTGTGAAATTGGTTAATTTGAGAAAGTTTCAACGACAAAGACTGCGGAACCTTATTACAAAACGATGCCTTAATTACTTTCTGTCTTATAGACAGAAAGACCTGAGACACACACTATTAAGAAAGACCTGAGTGATGCTATAGAAGATTCTGTAAATACGGCCAAATTATGGTAAAAAAAATCTAAACGAGGCAATCCACGAAGGCACTGGACACGAAGGAGAAAAATATAGTTTTTAACATCGTGGTGTTTCTATGATTGTTGCGAGTAAAAAAGATCTACCAACTTTTAGGCGAAACCTTGACGACCTAGTTGGCACAGTGGGTGAGTAGCTGGCTGACACGCTACACGGGTTCGATTCCCGCTGCGGGACAAATGTTTGCCGGGTCCGGGTCTGAGTGTTGTAGTAACACGGTACTTGTAGTTCTGATACCAATGACACAGGCAATCCTAATGTAGGGTCAGGGCTATGTATTTGTATGTAGGTTAAAAAAACGAATCTACCAACCTTTAGACGAAACGATTTTAGTAAGACGTTTTCGGCCTTCTTAGCACTTTTTAGGATTCATTAAATCGATCAGCCGCTAGTCCATTACACTGGAAGGAGGCCATTTTGAAACATATTTTTAAATATAGTAACAATTAGAATCTATTTTTACCAATAAAAACCAACACTAGTACATGCGCTTGTCATAGTTTGTTTGATTGTCTGTTACCATTTATCGCCGAAACAGCTAATCGGATTGTTATGCAGTTTTTTGCAATCGATTTGTATGCCTTCAGGGATCGACATAGTCCTTCGTAGGTAATCAATTATTACAATCAATTATCAAAAATAACGACAGGGGTTTTAATGTAAGTATTTAAATACTTTTCCCTAGTTTCATTGCCTAGAAAACATTATTTAAGCTTTTACCCGACTACAAAGGGGTTATAAATTTCAGGCATTTGTGTATTATAATAATATTAGCTTCTGCCCACGGTTTCGCCCGCGTGGTACCCAGATAAAAAGTAACCTATGTTTTATACTGGCTATATTACAGTAAATTTCATCAAAATCCGTTCAGTAGTCTTTGCGTGAAATAGTAACAAATATCCTCACAAACTTTCACGTTTATGATATTAGTAGGACTAGCTTATGCCCACTGCTTCACCCGCGTGGTACCTGGATAAAAAGTAGCCTGTGTTATTCTGATGTATAAGCTGTAAAGTATCACCAAAATCCGTTCAGTAGTTCAATACTCAATACATACTCAATACTCAATACATTTATTGCTTTCACATGGTAGGTACATAGATGGTGTTTATAGGTAGGTATCTCACATGAACCCTGTCTAAGTGTATAGCAATAGATAGGTAGGCAGGCCGAAGTTTTGTGTAAACAAAAAAAAACTAGTAGGTACACAATAAAATAAAGTCAAGGTAGGCAAAGTATCAAGCATTTGGAATAACACAATTAGGTAAGTAGGTTTAGTCATTTTTTCTTTTGTTATAATTTTCATTAGTCAAAAATAGGTACGTCACTTTTTATTTATTTTTAAGGTTTGCTAGCTTTCTAGTCTAAATAATCTTTAATGTCATAGTAGCATTTGTCAATTAAGAATGATTTTAGTCTTTTAGTGAACAACGAATCTTTTTGTAATTCTGTGATTTGTTTTGGAAGTTTGTTGTAGATTTTAATTGACATTATGTATGGGCCATCGCTGTGCAATTTTAGGTGTGATCTTGGTTGTATAATTTTGTTTTTACCTGGTCTAAGTGCGTATCTTCGAGGAAGATCATCAAGTTTCGTGTACAAATCGGGATATTTTCTGACAAATTTACATATTTCTAGAATGTAGATTGACGGTAACGTCAATATCTTTTGATTTATATTTTTTGCGTGACAGAGTAACAAACATCCATCCTTACAAACTTTCGCATTTATAATATTAGTATGTGAATGTGACTAGCTTACGTCCATGGCTTCACTGGCATGGTACAGTCACACTAACATTCCCTGTACCATTGGTATTAGAAACTACGAGTATCGTGGTACTATAACACCCCGATCTGCAAATCTGGGTGTTATCCACGATCTACAGATCCACAGAACATGCAAACATTTGTCCCGCAGCGGGAATCGAACCCGCACCTGTGGCGTGGACCACCGCGCCACAGAGTTCATCGTAACACGTCCCAGTAATAATCTCGCATGCATTTCACACCCAAACCATAAAAAAATAAGTGCACATAATCTACCCACAAAATATGAAAAATCACGTCAACTCATGTTAAAATCTTTATGAGTAGCATAAAAAGAGTTTTATACACTGCATTATGTTTTTATGATTAAAAAATGTGACTTATCTTAAAATGAAGCACACCTCATCACTTTACATTATACCTATTGGGTGTAAAAAGACTACTATCTAAAACTGGAGGTGAATACTAAACAGCTATCCTAAAATAGTCCTAGGTGAAAACCAGATATATTTTTATGAAGGATATTCAATTTATGAATAAAAATAAATATAATAAACACGCTCACTTTATTCCCTATGATGGACGTCTTCAGATTAATACCTAGATCTTTGCGGGTCAATTCAATCCAAATTCAATTCAATCCAAACGCGGGAATATATTCCCGCGTTTGGATTGAATTAAGCATTCCTCGTGATAGGTTGCTAGCCCATCGCCGCTTATTGGAACACTACTGATGTTCAATATTTAAATCGATGACTAAAAGTCATTGGGAGTTAAACTATTATGCATAATATAGCATTCATAAGTTTATAAGATACCTGTATCTTCAACTGTACGGTGTCTATCCTTTCTATCCATTGATGTATCCAACCTTATTTGTGTTAGGTATGGTTGGATACAACAAGCAGGAAACCAGGAGGGACATGGCACTCGCTTTATACGTGGGCAGGGTGTTCAGGGGTGATGTTTCTAATCCGGGCATATTGGTAGGGGTGAAGCTGTGTGTGCACATACTCGTCGCACATACCCGACGAGTATCTGCGCAGGCGCAGAGAGTCGCGCCTATTCGCTATACCGCGCGCAACCACCAACTTGTTGAGCAAAGCGCCATTGACACGCACCATGATTACACTCAATCTAGTAATTGACTTATTCCACTGTCCGCTGAATGAATTTGTGAATATTACAAATTATTATTTTTTAGTATTAGGGAAGCCCCTGTAAAAATAGTTGTAATTTGAAATAAAAAATAAATAATGGGACGCTATAAGAAGTTTTCTTAATTTCTTAAACTAGTCATGTTACACCCTGTATCAAAATATTACGTAACTGAATGGCAAACATGACGTTGTTCTAACCCGCTAGTCCTGGAGAACTGAATGTTCCTTTTGATCCTGTCCTATCCCATTGCATAAATTAAAAAAAAATTGTGCACGACCAGGTTCGATCCCACGGCATTCGGATCAGAAGTCGGGGTACATACAGCCCACTAAGCGAACACGCCTCTGAGGTCGTTTATAAACCCTGTGTGATGACCTCTGTGGCGCAGTGTGCGAAGGCCCGTCAGAGACGCAAAAGGTTATGGTTTCGATTCCCGCCACGAGACAAATGTTTGTATGATCTGCAAATATGTCTCGGGTCTAGGTGTTTTCTATGTATAATATGTATGTTTTTACAAAACAAATGTATATAAGTAGTGTATCAGTCATGTAGTTTCCATAACATAAGCTCTGCTTAGTTTGGGGCTAGATGATGCTGTGTGAAAATGTCCAGCATTATTTATTTATTTATAAATCAAGTGGTAATATATCGAAGACAATATCGATGAGACGTATATTGTGTAGAGGCATGCAGCCCGGAAGCTAACAGAATATCATCGCTTGAAATTGCATTAGACATGTCCTCTGCGTTACGTATTCAAAGATGTTGTGTACTCCACTAGTGCTGGGACATTGTCGATAAATAAAAAAAAACTTTTAGACATTTTCACACAGCATCATCTAATCCTAAAGGTATTATAATATCTGTGTCCAAAGAAAGCAGAGTATTATGGGAACTCTATGACTGTTATAATACTTAATATATTTTTTTGTAAATACATACATAATTATGAATAAAGCAACCAGAACCAAGAAAAGTATTTGCGGATCATATATACATTTAGAGTTCCATTCTCGCCATCTGAACTACTTAGAATGCTTAAAACAAAGAGTTACAAACCCCTTATTAATAATCCCCTAGACTTAATTGGATGCATATTAATTTGTACATCCAATAAACGCTCTTAGGCCCGAATTCATAGTCAAATAGGGGCTCCCCTAGGGGATTGTTCAGGCGCTAAGCAAAAATTCAAATGCAGAATGATGGATTTTTGGGACTGTTCAACCCCCGACTATGAATTCAGGCTTTAGTGTCAATAGCCTGAAACAGTAGCGTAGACCAAACATTTTACCATGATATCGATATCGATAAAACAACGGTAGCCAGTATCTCTTTCAAGTAGGTAGCAAATACACTTCGTATCTGTTAATGTGAAAACGCGCACAATGGAACAGCCGTTGCCGAATTACAAGAGCTAAAGAACTTTTGCTAAGTGAAATTACGATCTTTTGAAATATATTCGACATTCTATTTAGAGTTTGTTTCAAGCTATGAGTCAAAGTAAACTTTAGGGGTGCATGGACAGAAAACGGGACCACGAACTGTGACGTCACTGCTTAGGTTCAGCAGAATACCAGCGCTAAGTGGATAGCCTTTACCTACCTGCCTAGCATATGCTGAGCTGACGCCTTTTTGGCTCGACATTGAACTGTCTAGTTAGATCAGGAAGATGCGTGAGGCATTTCTGTTCAGTTCTACTTACAAGTAGGCTAAGTACCTATTTGTTCTACTGTCCCTACATCCTATTTCTGGATCATAAGGTAGGTAACCGAATTTGTTTGTTTTTTCATGTTGTGCCAAGTAAAAATAAATGTTTTTCATTTCATATCATTTCTAACTTGTAAGGTATATCAAACGGGTCAAAATTTTGTATATTAATTTGTGGTCTAAAATAAAAAAAAATCATTAATTATTAGTTTAATCCTCATCTTTAGTTATCAGTAAGTACGTAGATCCAGTTACCAAGAAGGGGTAGGAGGCAAGTTCAAATAAAATATTCGGCTCATGCCCACGTTTTTCAGGGTTAGCATTCCACGTGGCAAGTTGCAAGCCTAAAACCGCTTCTTTGAACACTAATCGATGGCACACGCCTTCGAATTTAAGGTTCTAGGCCTTAGCCAGTATAATTGCGCTCCAAACTGCGAAGGAACACATGAAAATCTACCATAAATTCTAGGGCATGCCAGTTTCCTCACGATGTTTTCCCGATTATACATATTAAGTAAGTTTTAATATACACTCAACGAGCAGTTAACCCCGAGAGGCGTGATATTGAACCACACTCTTTTGTCAACATCAGGACTGATGTTGGCAAACGCGGACATTGTCATTGTCATTGCGTCATGTTGTCTGCTGTGCTCTGATTGGTTGAAACTACAGTTTCGACCAATGAGAGCATAGCAGGCGTGGCGGGACTCCCACGACAGTTGACAGAATTGTTTCCTAGAAAATTATCAAACATTGCGTCTCTTAGGCTGTCTACTCTATGCATACACTACAAAGTCCTGACTCTTTACTTGGGTTCTAGGACTAAGTACCATGGTACCACGAGATCCAGAACATTAGCAGTTCACAGCATTTCTTCCAGTAGAAATCCACTTCTCACGTGACATCCCTATACTGTACAGTGTCGCCACGCACTTGGCCAGTTTAATTTCCCCACCTGACATTGTTTTTCAATTTGCTTGTACAAACAAAGACCAATTAAAATTCATAACGGAAAAATCGTACGATTCTGTAATCTGAAACCAATTAAAAAGTAGTAAAAAATATAGGAAAATCCTGAACGGTAGGAGAAACTAGGTAAGACTTTTATTGGGGTTACAAGGTCTTTGGCCAATTGAAGTAAAATTATTTTATTAAAATTATTTCATACTAGCTTCTGCCCACGGCTTCGCCCGCGTGGTACGTGTATAAGCTATATTACTGTAAAGTTTCATCAAAATCCGTTAAGTAGTTTTTGCGTGAAAGAGGAACAAACATCCTCACAAACTTTCAAACAACCTCAGAAAACGAACTACCAAACCCTACCTAAAATACCAACTGAAAACTACCAACGAAAAATAAATTGCGTAACCTTCTTGCACTTAAAAAGGTATATTAGGGTCCATTTACACTGGTCTTTATCGAGCAAGTCATTTGGTGGAGTCGTAATGTTTTATGAGAAAGCGAATGGGTCGTCACTCAAGTCTGCGCTCAAGACGCTGTTCAAAAGCTTATTTTCCAACATACGATTTGAATGCGGTATCAAGAAATGGTGGTTATAAACTAAGATTAGTAAATTTCTGAAGTTGCGCTTGGCGTTTCAGATTGGGATTAATGATATAAAATACTAGCTCCGGCCCACGCCTTCGTGTGGTTGAATGTAAAAAGTAGAATTTAAGTTATTCTGTAGTTATTTAAGTTATTGGTAGTGATCTGGATCAGTTGAGCTATCTATAGATCGTTTGCAACGGTCTTTAGATGGCTTTTGATGACTAAATAGTTTTATGAATAAATGTTTAACATGTAAAACCAATGATTCTAGGTTGTTATGCCTATACTAAATTTCAGCCGAATCGACTCTTAGAGACAAATTTCCATACATCTTCATATTGGAAAAACGGGAATTTTCACGTACTGCACTATCGGTGAAGGCACCGACTAAGTTTTCGCGTCGCGCCGTGCACTACCAACGGGCGCGACGCGGAAGGAGAAAGTCGCGACCATTCACCCTGATCAAGACTCTCGGAATGAGTCGAAACTTAGTCGGTGCCTTCACCGATAGTGCAGTACGTGAAAGTTCCCGTTTTTAGAATATGAATAGTCAAGTTCACGAGAGTTTTTGGAATAAAATCCATACGTCTATCACTTTGTATTTATAATAATAATAATGATGAACACCGCAACAAGCACATACATAATCCTGACACCACACTTCCATCGGATAGTTTATTCCATAAATCCCCTGAGAAAATCCCCTGTGAAAGCGATTTCTTTTGTCCAGAAATCCTATTCCGGTACTCAAAGGGGAGGCAAAGGGGATTTCTGGATAAGAGTCCCCTGATCATAAAATCCATTGTAATTTTATTAAATCAAATACAGATAACTTAATAGGTAATCACAGTCTTTGATTTTTTTAAACATAGGTACATACATACGGCTTACAGTTTTTTTGGAAAAAAATATTATAATTTTATTTCTAATAATCATTAACGATGACACTCCTTAACTCACTGTTTTGGTTAGAAATGGTAACAGACAAATAAACAAATTCTAACGGAAAATACGGGTATACGGGTTCCTTACGACACGGTTAAAAATAATAAAAAACGTCGTTAAAAAGAACTCTGTGTGGTGTTGGATGGATACACCTTTATTGGATCGAACATGGTATAACATACTGAACGCAAACAAGTCTATCATACCTATGCAAATTGCAAGGCGACACTACTCGCATTCAAGTTGAATGCAAGTGTGGCACAGTCTATTTACTACAGTTCCTGACTGTACTGTGGCACTCTAGAGATTAACATTTTGGTGATTTAGGTACAATACACTCCCGCAACGCAACAAAACTTGTTTAGAATATAACAATCAAACTATGATATAACAATATCTATTCGCTATTTGTGTTTCTAGTGTTTACAAATTAAATCCATATTGTAGATTTTGTGTCCTCTTTTCAAAATATGTAGTGGAATATTTTAAAAAATACTACAAAGCCCACATTATAATAATGTGGATTCGATGATTATCGTTCCGATAGTCGTTCCAGTAAACGGGCGGATAGCGAAGAGCCTCGATCAACACCTTAAAAGACTTTTATTAGGCTGCTGGATCAAAGGTCAGATTCAGAAGTCGCTGCTCCTGGACTCGGCGTGCATCATCAGGAGGTTCCTCTCTCTGCAGCCGATCGCTTGGGCTCTGCCCTGCGTTTAGTGGTTCTCCTTTTCTATATACTAGCTTCTGCCCACGGCTTCGCCCGCGTAGTACCCGGATAAATAGTAGCCTATGTTTTATTCTGATGTATAAGCTATATAACTGTAAAGTTTCATCAAAATCTGTTCAGTAGTTTTTGCGTGAAAGAGAAACGAACATCCATCCTCACAAACTTTCGCGTTTATAATTGTAGTAGGTTATTATGGATATTGAAGTTATATTGAAAAAGTATTTTAGCGAGGTTATATAAAAAAATAAAGTGGCATAATAATAATAAGTAAATAAATTAAAAATAATAATGTTTTGTATTCAACTGTTTCTTTGACAACATCAATGCGTCGCAACGCATTTTTTTTTAGAGGGAGGAGATGCACGCACATTTCCCTTCCGCCACGGGGGTGGCGAAAGGTAGTATGTGGGACTCGAACCCATTAAACCCGGTTAACAGTCCCCCGCCAAAGTGGGGTAACAAGGGGTCGCGTTAGCATTCACCATCTTAGCCCTACGGGTGGCTCAGGAACCACCCGGGCCCCGGCCATGTGTGGGGCCGTGCAAACCGGCAGAGCCCCCCGATCTCCGCCAGTGAGCCGTACGGCCTGACCCAACTTACAATGTGCCACAACAGCAGACGAGAACTGCACTTAAATACAGTTAGATGCGAGAGATGTAAACGCAATCGTCTGCACATTCGAACGGAGCGCTTGCTTTAATGGCGAGCTGCCACCTAGCGGCAGATAGGTAAACTAACATACAGGCACCTAGAGGAGAGAACATTAGCGCATTCTATTTTAACTCTCTTTACTCGAAAACTACAATGATACATCCCTAAAACCACCTCGCTTACAATCATCTAATCTATCAGCTAATGTCATCCAGCTGGCGACAACATGTCGTTACAATGCTATGTGTACTTGTCCAACTCGCAACTACATGACTACATGTTGTTACAATGCTAAGTGTACTCGCGCAGCAGGCGACTATATAGCTACACATTGTTACAGTGGCAAATGTACTCGTACAACTGGTTTCTACATGACTACATGTCATTACAATGCTACGTGTACTTACTCAGCTGGCGACTACATGAGTGCATTTCATTACAATGCTAAGTGTTCCCACCCAGCTGGCGACTATGTGACTACATAAATAAACAAAATAAATAATGCTGGATAATCCACACAGCATCATCTAGCCCCAAGCTAAGCAGAGCTTGTGTTATGGGTACTAGATGACTGATATACTAAATACAATACATTACATAGATAGATATTTTTTTATTATACATAGAAAATACCCAGAACACCCGGAACAAATATTTGCAGATCGTACAAACATTTGTCCCAGGGCGGGAATCGAACCTACAACCTCCTGTGTCGCAGGCGGACCTTCGCCCACCGCGCCACATCGGTCGTCGATGTGATACATGTCATTACAATGCTACGTGTACTCAACCAGCTGGCGACTACGTGACTACATGTCATTACAATGCTACGTGTACTCACCCAGCTGGCGACTACATGTCATTACAATGCTACTCGTACTCGCCCAGCTGACGACTACGTGACTACATGTCATTACAATGCTACGTGTACTCACCCAGCTGGCGACTACATGTCATTACAATGCTACTCGTACTCGCCCAGCTGACGACTACGTGACTACATGCCATTACAATTCTGCGTGTACTCGGCCAGCTGGCGACACGACAATACGACTACGCGAAACCTGAAGTAAGAAATGTGTAAACTTGTAGTACTAAAGCTTGCTTGGACCAAAGTCAAAGAAATCTACTTTAGGTTTATAGAACTGAAATGGAGTTTGGCGGGACATATTGCAAGACATGTTGCTGATAGATAGAGCAGATCAACGACTGAATGAATGACTGAAATGAAGATGGCCCGTGGACAGTTCAGACTAGCGCAAGATCATGGTAGGTATCATCAGGGCTGTAGATTATGTTGATGACGATGAAAACTTGCTCTTAGGATTCTGTCTATCTCAAGAAAGATCTCATTTCCATTTACAAAATGGCCGATGTAACGTTTTATCAGCATCTCGCAGAAAGTAAAGCTATGAGCAGCTCAGAGGGAATTTAAATTCATGCTTAAGCGGACGTATGATGCCTCTAAGCCCCACTTGCTTAAATATACGAAGAATATAGAATTAGTAGAGGTCCGTGGAAGTACTACCACCATACATTGCTGTATTCCGGTTTGAAGGATATGGATGCCGGTGAAATTACATGAGACTTTTCACCTGTTATGTCTCAGCATCGGCAACTTGCGAGAGACAGCTCTGATGTTGCAAGTGTCCATAGGTAACGATTACTGCTTACTTTACTTGTACAAAAACAAATTACGAAACTCAGTTTGCAAATACATTACTGCAGTATCTGAAAATTGGAATTGGAATCTTGGAATATTATTAGCAAGCGAAGCGAGTGAGATCTGTGTGTAAAGTTACCACTTTATGCACATAGTCTCTGCCCACGGTTTGGACTTCGGGTACCCGGATAAATAGTATCCTGTATTATTCTAGGTTACGAACTATACGTATTCCATATTTCATTTAAATCGGTTCAGCCGTTACATATATATCTAGCAACAAATATATATAAACATTAGAATATCCTAACTTTAGTATTTATGCTAGTTTCGGTCGTAGTCTCTGATCGCGTGGTGCCCGGATTAAAAAAAAACCTAGAGTTGTTTTTTATTTGTGCCAAGAATAGTAATTATTTTAAGTAATACACAAGGCGCTGTGTATTGGCTATTAAAAATGGAGAGCCGTGTTGACCTAGCGGGCGATACCCGAATTCCGATTTGAAGGTCGGAAGTTACATCCGTACCACCAATGGACTTTTAAACTCGAAAAATGTATTTGTGCATAAACAAGTGATTAGAACGATGATGGAAAACATCAAGACCGGCATGCCATAGAACCAAAAAATCGAAGGTATGAGCCGTCCGTTAGTGTTCCAGTAAGGGGCGATGGGCAATCATTCACGTGTTAAAATAATGTATGGACTTATCTCTGATAGACCTCATAGATCCTCATAGATCTACGAGACCTGTAGATGTTTTGTAATAATTGGTTTGGTGATTGTGTGACTTACTCTTACTCTATATGGCTATGTACCTGGCATTGCCATTCAGAGTAAGGTTCCGCGAACTAAACTTGTCACAGATAATAAATAAACAATGCTGGACATTTTAACACAGCATCATCTAGCTCCAAAGTATGGCTACGTACCTGGCATTGCCATTCAGAGTAAGGTTCCGGGAAACAAACTCGTCACAGATAAAAAAATAAATAAATAATGCTGGACATTTTCACACAGCATCATCTAGCTCCAAAGTATGGCTATGTACCTGGCATTGCCATTCAGAGTAAGGTTCCGGGAAACAAACTCGTCACAGATAAAAAAATAAATAAATAATGCTGGACATTTTCACACAGCATCATCTAGCTCCAAAGTAAGCAGAGCTTGTGTTATGGGTACTACATGACGGATATACTACTTATACATATTTTTTTGTACATATTATAACATAGAAAACATCAGATAAAGATCTTTCAAAAATAAACTTACTAAAGTTTCAAAAACTATCGTGAACTTGACTATTCATATTGTAAAAACGGGAATTTTCACGTACTGCACTATCGGTGAAGGCGCCGACTAAGTTTCGACTCATTCCGAGAGTCTTCATCAGGGTGAATGGTCGCGACTTTCTCCTTCCGCGTCGCGCCGTGCACTACTTAGTCGGTGCCTTCATCGATAGTGCATTACGTGAAAATTCCCGTTTGTACAATATGAATAGTGAAGAGTTCCTTTTACCAGAGTGAGTAAATGCACTTCTCTTCGCAAACTGCCTCAATCAATACCATTTGACAATTGTAAATTGAAATATGCCATTTCTATTTACAATGCAATCTGCTCACCGCTCTCTATGGCCGTGTGTCACGGATAACAAATTGTTCTAACCCGCATTTATTGGCAAAATTTCTTGCTATATTTTCCCCTCTGTATTTTCTACTTTAAGAATTTGAAATAGAGTTGACTTTCGAGTGGGAAGAGTGCGAGATAAAATCGGTATTTACCTTCAATTCTACCTGTCGCGGAAGAAATGGAAACGTTGTCGTTTTATGTATTGTGTATTTTCTGTTTAAAGTCGACTTTCTGCTTTTGATTGATGGTAGGTATTTAATTTAATAAAACTAAGTAATTATAAGCGAAATTACGGCTTTTGAATGAGGATCGACAAAATGATAATGGCTTTTAGGTACTTAAGTCACACAGCTGAAAATTTTGCTAAAACGTAGTGTTTTTTTTTAAGTGGTGTGGCGTATCTACTCCACCCGCATTATACTTACCTATAGAATACCTGTAACATAAAATCATATAAAAAAATACATATAATCGGTCATGTAGTTCCCATAACACAAGCTCTGCTTACTTTGAGGTTAGATGATGCTGTGTGAAATTATTAATTATTATTCTTAACTATCATGGACTGTCAGATGTGTGCTTGTGCTTCTCTAAAGACTTTGTGTAAAATATAAACAAAAGGTGTGAGTGGAAAGTAATCCTTGGGTTCTAGACAAATACCACTTTTTGCTGGCGTGAACGTCTGCGGAAAGATTAAATCGTACTGAAATAACATTAGCTGTGGAAATATCACGTGAAAGCTGCCAAGTTTTACCTTGACAAATTTGCGTTAGCGTGAAAGGAAAAGTAAGCGTGAAGTATTTGTCTAGGCCCCTGCTGTTGTTTCGTTATTAATTTATCAGATACATACATACATGTCAATTCAGAACCTCCTCCCTTTCTAAAGTCGGTTAAAAACAGTTATACTTACCTGACTAACTAACCATCATTTCATTTATAAGCATTTCAGCAGTGGGATTAGTCTCACATTCATCTTCAAAAGATAAATATTTTTTTATCCATCCGTCAAACATTTTATAGAAAAGACCGGAAACATTTCACAATATAAGAAAATACTCCAGCCTGAATCAATAGGAACTTCTTACATTTTTTATATCACTTGATGAAATTCGCTACGGATGATAAAATACATAAATAAAGAAAACAAGATAAAACCACTTTCTGTCGTGAGACGATTTTTCCGGAAAATTTTGGTCAAAAACATTCCTGTGTCGTGTTTATTTTACGAGCAAATATTATCAGACTTTGCTCACACAGTGCGTTGGAAACGCGACGCTACGATACGCATCACACAATCATTAAGTTAATAAAATGAAGCGCAAAAATTAGCTGAAAATGGCTGTATAAATAATTACCCAAATATTAAAAACGAGCCGGTGTCAATCGAGCCGTAACGTCTGAAGCGATGAATTTGAATTTAACATGGATTTGCCTGTTATTTTTGACCATTTACGGATTTCATTCATATTTCAGGCTAAATTACCAAGAATGAGTTAGACAGAAAACAAAATAATTTTGTATTTATCAAAATTCACTCTTTGTTTTCTCATAACAAATCTTTATAACTAAAAAAAAAAAGATGCATACTTTTCTCGGAAGTCCTATTATATTGTCATGTCTAGTCCAGTGGGATTACCTGGCCTTATGAGTAAAGTTGTCACAGATGAGTCGATCATTGCAGTATTGTTCCGCATCATGTGGCAAAGCCTTTAGAGAAGGAAAAATATTTCTTATGGAAACACACTCAAGTGTGAGAGCTTGCGGATATACTTTGTGGATATTTTCTTACGTTTAATCTCATATTTTGGAAGGCAAATTGGAGTTATAAGCTACTAGCTTCTGTCCACGGCTTCGCCCGCGTGATACTCAGATAAAAAGTAGACTATGTATTATTCTAATGTATAAGCTACATCACTGTAAAGTTTCGTCAAAATCCGTTCAGTAATTTTTGGCGTGAAAGAGTAACAAACATACATCCTCACAAACTTTCGCGTTTGTAATAGTAGTAGATATTTCCTTTATTAAACCAAGTGTTTCCTTCCAGTCGACTTCGTGCCAGTTTCGACGATGGACGTGGAGGCGGTGGTGGGGCGAAGGGCGAGTCTTCCGTGCGACATCGAGCCAGACTCCCACGAGGACCGTGTGTACATGGTGCTGTGGTTCCGACATGCTGGTGGCAAGCCGTTGTACAGGTGAGTCAATTTTCGCAACACGCTGTTGGAGCTCCAAGCATGCCATAGGACCAAATTAAAATACAACAACATAGGAATTCATGAACATTAAAGGTACAATATGTGGTTTTATTTATTTTATTTATTTTAATCTTTGGATGGAAAGGATAAAATGGCATCAAAGACGGCGGTGTACGAGTAAACCTATTATAGAATACTAGCTTCTGCCCACGGCTTCGCCCACATGGTACTCGGTTAAAAAGTATGTGTTATTCTGATGTATAAGCTTTATTACTGTAAAGTTTCATCAAAATCCGTTCAGTAGTTTTTGCGTGAAAGATTAACAAACATCCACCCACCCTCACCAAACTTTCACATTTACTATAGTAGCAGGATAATCTTATTAATATATACTTACATACATAATATAAATACCTATCCTTTACAATATACAAACAAATAGATAAATAATGCTGGACATTTTCCACATAGCATCATCTAGTCTCAAACTAAACAGAGATGATAAACCTACTGCGTTGCATTTTTTTTTCATAAATAGTCCTGACCCCAAAAAAGGATTCATTATGTCGTGGGTATCAGGAACAGTGAGTACTTGGTACCACGACACTCAGACCCGTAACAAATATCTGCAGAACAAACAAACATTTTTCCCGTAGGGGGAAACGAACCAGCACCTCTTGCGCCGCAGCTTACTCACCCGCCGCGTCATTGAGTTCGTCTTAGCGTTAAATATTTACTTTCCTAAAATAAACAATATATAAATACGTTACAAGCTGGGTGCTATAACACGGTTCAAAAGTCCCTAATGCTCTTCAGAAATACGAATCCATATTGCCTATGGCAGTGAGATTCTGTTCCATAAAGCCGGATAAGATGTACCGGAAATGTTATCAAATGCGACGCTCAAAGTTTATACATCCGAAACCCTTTCAAGTTCCAACTTAATATATGCATATTGGTTCAGACAGACACTCACTATGTTAGAATTTACGGAAAAGTTTGCGTTGTTCTGCCGTGTCACTAATCATTTGTCAATAATAAAACACTAAACATCTAGTAAATTTCAGTGTTTTCTGAGATACCTAATTTACCTCTATGTTTTTAAGTCTAAGTGCAGAATTTAGATATAAAATAGTTTTAATTTACCACCTTAATGTAACACTTAAAACCTTCACGCATTTACACACACTCTCACACATACGTTCACTCCCACCCCCACAATAACCCACGTAAACCCACGAACACCCACGCAGGCGATATCTGACTCAGTGATCCTACTAATCCTACTACTAATTATAAACGCGAAAGTTTGTGAGGATGGATGTTTGTTACTCTTTCACGCAAAAACCACTGAACGGATTTTGATGAAACTTAACAGTAATATAGCTTACATCAGAATAACACATAGGCTACTTTTTATCCGGGTAACACGCGGGCTAAGCCGTGGGCAGAAGCTAATGTTTATATAAAGATTTGTTTTTACTTCATAATATAAAAAAGTTTGGGTATTACTGTCATTATGTAAATTTTATAGTATGAAAGAACGATATCTAGTAATATCTTGTATCTTGGAACAGTGACTTAGTTAATTGGTAATGGTATCTTATGTATTAGGCTTCCCGCGATACAGGCTAGTCCTCGTGCGGGAACCACCAAAATGTAAAAATTGTAATAAAATATTTGTATATGTACTCAACTAAATTCACTAAAAATAAATGATTTCATTAGATTTGTACTTCTTGTCATTACGTGGGGTCGGCCCAACATGTTTTCTTCTTCCACTCTCCTCTATCAGCCGTCATCTCAGTACTCACTCTTTTCTTACCCATATCATCCTTCACACAATCCAGCCATTTTTTCTTTGGCCTACCTCCGCTTTTATTTCCATCCACATTCATATTTAACATTCTCTTAATGAGACATATGTTGTTTGCCGTGTCACCGTCATTCCACGCAAGAAAATTCGCAATGCGAGAAGGACGGATATCAATTTTATATACTATTAACTTATTTACTCAAAAAACTTAGGGACTAATTGTCAATTTTTAAACGTGCTTATATATGAAGATGATGCTGTATAAGGCGATCGTACTTAGAAGACCATTAAACATTTGTGCAGACGCTTGTAAGGTAACTTACCTCCCGTGCTAATTAAACAATGTACTACGGACAGATAGTATACACTAAGAAAGTATTCTTTGATAATATTGTTATATTTTTATTTCAATTACTATAGAAGAAGAATACATAAAACTAATCATAAATATTGAACACAGGTACACTGAAGGACGATAATGTACTACGCCCTCTATCCTACAGTAATCACATTTTGTAGGATAAAGGAGATAAAAAGTTTATGCATAATGAGGTTTTAGTTTTTCTTAGTACCGGGAGTTTTTCATTAAATCCTATTTTTGATTTGGGGGACTTACATACTAAGTTAAAAAGTTATTTGTCCTATATCTCGTTCTAAGATCAGATACCGGAATCCAGATCCGCGATGGTGGCCTCTCACTTCGATGACCAGCTTTATGTATGCGGCCTTTAGTGGAAAGAATTCACTGTGCAGTTGAGTCGATTTAAATACAATTTATGAGAAAAACAGGCGCTTTTAACATAAATATTTCATAATTTTAAGATACATTATTACGACTATTAAACCACGTAATTTACTATTCTTCTGCTGACGTAAATTCACACAAGGTAATTTTTGCAAATTAAAACCTGCAACGAGTTTTCCGTTTTCTATCTTCTAGCGGTTTGTGGCGACAAAACCAATCTATGATCCATCCTTGAAGTCGTACCAATTGATTTCAAGAAAACCACATTTCAAGTTAAATGATAACCAGCAAAAAAACAAACAACCTCTTACGTCATAAGCTTCCACGGGCTTCTGACGTCATTATTAAAAATGATGCAAATTTACGAAAATTTCAGTTCTGCACGTACGTAACGTATGTTTTAGAATGTTTGGTTTTAGGGCGTGTAAAGCCACTTGTCAATGCTAGACTCGCAATATTTCCTTAAGGTCGTGTCATGGACCATATGATCCTAAAGACGCGGCTTTAGGAAAAAACGAACAACCTCTTACGTCGTACGCTCCCATGGGCTCCTGACGTCATTGTTAAAAATGACACCAAACTACGAAAATTTCAGTTCTGCACATAACGTATGTTTTAGAATGTTTAGTTTCAGGACGTGTAAAGCCACTTGTCAATGCTAGACTCGCAATATTTCCTTAAGGTCGTGTCATGGGCCATATGATCCTACAGACGCGGCTTTAGGAAAAAACGAACAACCTCTTACGTCAAAAGCTTCCACGGGCTCCTGACGTCATTGTTAAAAATGACACCAAACTACGAAAATTTCAGTTCTGCACATAACGTATGTTTTAGAATGTTTAGTTTCAGGACGTGTAAAGCCGCGTGTCAATGCTAGACTCGCAATATTTCCTTAAGGTCGCATCATGGACCATATGATCCTAAAGACGCGGCTTTAGGAAAAAACGAACAACCTCTTACGTCTTACGCTCCCATGGGCTCCTGACGTCATTGTTAAAAATGACGCCAAACTACGAAAATTTCAGTTCTGCACATAACGTATGTTTTACAATGTTTGGTTCCAGGATGTGTAAAGCCGCGTGTCATTGCTAGACTCGCAATATTTCCTTAAGGTCGTGTCATGGACCATATGATCCTACAGACGCGGCTTTAGGAAAAAACGAACAACCTCTTACGTCATACGCTCCCATGGGCTCCTGACGTCATTGTTAAAAATGATACCAAACTACGAAAATTTCAGTTATGCACATAACGTTTGTTTTACAATGTTTGGTTCTAGGACGTGTAAAGCCGCGTGTCAATGCTAGACTCGCAATATTTCCTTAAGGTCGTGTCATGGGCCATATGACCCTTAAGATGCGGCTTTAGTTACGCTAATGCAAGGCAAGTAACCGGCCCGATACCCTTTATCCGGAAGCTGAAATTTACAAAGCCTGTCATATACAAGCTTCCTGTGTATGTTAAACAAGCAGGGCGTCTTGCTACGCTTGCGATAAATAGAAAATTGTCTATGACATATAAAAAAAATGTTGACTAGGAATAATACTTATAATCGCAGAGACTATCCAGTCCACAGATTTAAAAAACGGTCTTATATCCTGTCCATGTCATGTCAATCAAACATAGATGATAGAAAAATGCGTCGACTTTATTTACAAGAGCCTGCATGAAAGGTTTCTAGTCTGTTTACAATTTTCTTTTAAATAGTTCTCTTCATCCTAAGGTTGTCTGGATAAAATCGCTTTCAACAATAAGCCCGCCCATTGTGCATTTCTTTTGTTTTTGTTCTTTTATTATGTTTCTGTGTTTGTACTATAAATTGGTTTTATGCACAATAAAGAGTTTATCTATCTATATATCTATCTATCTCTGACCTCGACCTCTGTGGCGCAGTGGGCGAAGGTCCGCCTGAGACGCAGAAGGTTGCGGGGTCAATTCCCGCCACGGGACAAATGATTGTATCTGCAAATATTTGTCTCAGGTCTGGGTGTTTTCTATGTATATTATGTATGTATTTACAAAAAAAAAAATGTATATAAGTAGTATATCAGTCATGTAGTTCCCATAATACAAGCTCTGCTTAGTTTAGGACTAGATGATGCTGTGTGAAAATGTCCAGCATTATTTATTTATTTATTTATTATTATATCCATGTTCGTATACACGGTGCAAGCGACACCGCATCTTGTGCAAAAAACTGTAAGCTTTAGACAGCCAGGCTACTAAGCTACTGGCAGCTAAGCGTCAGTTGAGGACGCTAGGGCGTTATAATAAGACTTGATGGTTAGGCCCCAGGTCGTTTGATCACACTGTGTCTAGCTAGGCCGCTTGCAACACATGGTGCTAACTTCAATTTGGCGTCTTTTGAGAGGAATTCGAGATAATATACGTCACCGTAGTAAATTGGCGTCATGTACAACCCATGAAATTATTACGGTCCGTCAAAGCACCGTTCAAAGTCAAAGTCAAACGGTTTTTATTCATTGAAATCACAAGGATCATTATAGAAACGTCAACTTAAAAACTACGTGAATTTAAAATTTGAATGTGAATTTACGCCGATTCCTCGCACGCGACCAAGCATAGAAGAATCAGGCAACAAACTCTGCTTGGTTATTTTTTTGATGATCCTTCATTCAGCTTTAGTGTGGTGCCAATCGAACGAGGTGAATTCATTTATAGAAAAAGAGTGCTACTCAAAGAATGATATAAACTCTAAAAAGCTTTATAATATAATACTTAACCTATTCTTAAAAAATATGTGACTATAGATACGCAATTTGACAATTACTAAGCTAACGATTACGACATCGGGCCATGCAGTTTTATCCTCAATATAGGCAGTTATGGTGTAATACGCCTTCTTTATTAGATTGTTTGGTTTAGAAAACAATTTTTGTCCGCGTTTAAAACGTATCAAGACTCAACATTTTAATTTCCACCCTTCTTTCACCGTCGCAACTTCCCACAACGCTAGTTCATTACCAAGCAATCTAGTTGTTTGTTACAACATAATCAAGAGGGTGACATTCTTTCACAAAACCACGCAACGCAAGGACTCCGTTTTAATCTTTTCTTTTTAATCGGTGGTTATGTTCTCGATTTCCGCAACCACCTTTGGAAGGCTCAATCGAGCTTTTCGATTAATCGATCTGTATATTTTTAAAATATCTGTAAGCCCGCGACTTTGCCTGCGTTTAGGTATTTAATGTATCAGTATGTTAGTCTGTTAGTCAATTCGGGATTATCGGCATATATATTATTGAAGCTATATATGCTTACAACACTTTGCGAAAGTATAAATTTATTTATTCAAATATTTAACAATAAATTAATAACTAATTACGGCATTGTCCTATTACGAAAAAGTTTGTTACTATAGTTTTTTTTTCTGTCACGATCTTCGGGTGTTGGGATCAATAGTAACTATACCACCAAAATAAATAAAGTTGAAATTTAATATTTAAAGTAGTGTTTAGTTAAATCGATTCTAGAAATCACTTGCAACACTAGCAAATTGTGAAGTCGCGGGCCAACTTAATTCATCGTTTACTTAAAATATCTCTCGCATTCTTTGTTCCGCCATTTATATCACATATGTTCGCTATACTTTGTCCCATACTCAGAGTGATAATAACAAACTACAACACGATATGCAGGTGGGAACTGTGAGAAGCTAGGGGTTATGGGTCTGAACACGGAAGAATTATTTTAAGAAGAAACAACTTTACAATAATTTAGACACAAAATATACTTCAAAATGAATGTACTATTTAAGACTTTAGTGTCTCTGCCTAGTTCTAAACTAACTTGCTTATAGAAATTTTAAACAGTTGTATATCTAGCCAGTATTTTGATTTGTTGATATGTATCAGTAAGAGTTTAGGGGACAAAGCAATATTCAGTTTGTTAAATAATCTTATTATCTAAGATTTTTAGAGTTTCTGTTAGATTGTTGCCACCATGCACTTGTAATATCAGCCTTAAATCAACTGCTTCTTTATGCATAGCTAGAATATAATAGAATACAGTTTATTTTGCTACAACACTATGTACGATATATTATAACAAAGTTATGGAATTATCTATACATCTAAACCATGGTGTGATTTATTTCTTCTTATGGTGATTTGTAGTCTTGGAATAAAATAATGAGAATAAACTTTTCTCGTTTATTCATTCAAAGATTAAAAATAGATAGGTTCCGTTAACTCCTAATAGTACACATATAGTAGTAATGGAACAACTAGCTGATTTTAGATTTGTTTTTTTTTCATAAAAAGTCCAAATTCAAATCTTGAAAATTCAATGTTTTCAAATTCTAAACAAAACTTGTTGAGTTTTATGGCTCAAGAGCTTTCGTGATTTACAAATAGCCTAATGCCGTATTACTCTGAGGCACACATTTGCTCCTATTTCTAGGTAATGTGTACCAGACGATTAAGTTTAGTGTTGTTTAAAGAATTTACATCGATGAAATTAAGACGTTCTGCCCTTTTCCTTGTAATTTTGCAATTTCCTCGTTATGTTGGGACAATGTTTTGTTTGAAATGAGTTTAAAGTGTTGCCTTAATCTACATTTTGTGTTTGAATACGGAGGGTGACAAGTGAATTACAGTTATTCCTAAGTATGTGTAATTCACAGGGTCTGTTGTATACAAGGGATATTATCGCTTTGCCTGAATAGATCTGAGTCTCAGCAGTGGGAACACTAATGCCCGTCTGTACTAAGCAAAATTAAGGCATGGTGATGGAATGGGACGACATCGTCAGTCACTGGATCAATATAAACCTGCCTTTATGTAAGTCAGTATGTGTGTGAATCGTAATACACCACTTACCAACACTTCTGGCATTATTAATTTATTTAGTATCACATATTACACCAATTTGGAAACTATTTATATAACTATTCTAAGGTAGCAAGATATCGCGGGTTAATAATAAGGCGGAGCGAGAATAGCGGTGTGTTTTTAGCTTTACTTCGCCTCGTACAGTTTGTATGGTACGCGGCTTTGGAATAATCTAAATTGTAAGCATGATTTCTTTATTAATGATTTTTGACAGTACGACTTTTGAAGGCAAAACATTGATAGCTTAATATTCTAAGAAATCAAAGACGGTTAAAAAAATGAACCAACTCACTAAAACATCTAATAAATTAGATTAATTGTCTTGTAATTTCATTAATCTATGTAGTTCATTCAGTGTAGAACTTTTGCCCTAAGACTTATTGTTCCAGCACAATGTCCTTTTCACATCCGCCATTTTCAAACAGCTAATAGAAAATACGAATTTGAAATTAGAACACTACCGCGCGGGCACGTCAACTAGAGCTGCTAACGAGCATCGCTAAACCTATTATCGATAAACTCGCGTCCAATTTTCGATAGTCGACTGTCAACACAGAAGAAATGACAGTTCTGAAGTACAGAAGTATCACTCATAGAAAACACGATAAACAATTTACAGTTTTAAAGCCTACTTAGCCTTCTAAACTACTGGTCCGTTCAGCCTCTTTAGACCCACTTTTATTTATGTAACGTCCTAAGTCTACTTTATCTACCTACCTTTATATTTTATTATCGGAAATGACTTGCCAATTGTATTTATTATTGTTAATAGATAGATAAACTTTTTTACTTTTTCTTGAACTTTCTTTGTCACCTAGTTGTTGTATAATGTGTCATCTAATAGGTGGCACATTTTTGACAGCCATCCTTCCAACCTTACAATTGTGTGTAACTTCGAAAAAAAAAAAATTACACTTGTTACATGTCAAAAAAAGAACCTCTCTATTTTTCAAATTGTTATATATTGTTATATATATATTGTTATATTGTTATATTGTTATATTGTTATATTGTTAAATTGAAGTAAATCGTTCTCTTCCAACAAGTGCCAAGGTTAGATTGTTTGACGTCAAATAGGATATGACATTATTTTAATAAAAATCAATATTTTTAATCTACTTATTGGTATTGGAATGCGATGCAAAAAGCATAAAATATTATATTAGCTAATGATATGCCCTGTTTCTTACTTAAACTTAGTGGTTATATATTTTACTAGCTTCTGCCCACGGCTTCCCCGAGTGGAACCCGGATAAAAAGAAGCTTGTGTGTTATTCTGATGTATAACCTATTTTACTATAAAGTTTCATCAAAATCCGTTCAGTAGTTTTTGCGTGAAAGAGGAACAAACATCCTCACAAACTTTCACGTTTATAATATTAGTAGGATAGGATGATAAGTCCATCCTTCGATAGACAATCTGTCAAAGGTTTCGATATCATCTATTGATCATAATCGAACGAGTACAAATTTTAAATTCACTTAGCTTATAATCTAAGCTATAACTTAAGCTATAGCTTATAAGCAACTCTACTTATAAGTTGAGTTGACGAATCTTATGTGGCGGTGGTGATCAAAGGAAAATTGTAATCAAGTGGTTCTCAAAGTTATAAATTAATAATGTTGGACATTTTCACATAGCACCATCTAGTCCCATTCTAAGCAGAGCTTGTATTATGGGAAATACATGACTGATAAACTACTTATTTTTTTGTAAACACATACATATTATTCACAGAAAACACCCAGACCCGAAACAAATATTTCCAGATCATCAAAAAAATGTCCCGCGACAGAAACTGAACCTGCAACCTTCTGCGTCTCAGGCGGGCCTTCGCCCACTGCGCTACAGAGTTCGTCAGTTCGCGTGAATGTATTTATCCCATCGCCGTCTTGCCATTTTTACCGAGCCTTAAGTCATGTAAATTTGAAAAACGATACAAAAAACAGAGTAACAGGGATAAGAAAGTTGTAGCTGTTTAGGTGTTTTGTCAAATCAAAGTCAGTGTAGGTAACAAAATCCACGCTACTGTGTAGTCAATGAATAGAAACCTAACGACTTTGAATTTGACTTTAAAATGCACATTTTACGTTAGTAGTGACGATGGAAGTAAATTGTCAATTTGAGCTAGCACGTAAATAGCCACAGAGGAATAAGAATAGCTAAACGCCTTCTGTAATCAATCAAACACTGACTAAGCACCTAATACTGAAATGGACTGTTACGGAAATCTATTTAAAGCATGTAGGTTTTATGGGCGGTGGTGTATGAGAGTTTTATTTCTATGCTACTGTATTATGTACAAACACTTACACTAATTAAAGGATACATAAACAAACATATTATTATTACAGAAATTAAAAATATGCATTAAATAAAAGTGATAGATGCAAAGAGATCTATATAGAACAGCAAAGATGTGGGATTCCTACTGTGGTCGTTCAAAGGAAACTCCTGGTTCTAGTTCGAAGTGGACTGTGTTTATTTAAAACTGCTTAATTAGTTACAAATTGTTCTATACGATCCTAGTTCAATGGATCTCGTTCTTAGATTTCGATCTGTTGATCCTTGTTCGGTAGAATACATATCAATGAAATTGTTCCTATTTATATTAGAAAAATAGTTGTTCACTTAGACGCTAACGCAACAAGCGCGTTTCTATTTACAAACTATGCTATTATTCACAGGCTACTTCGTCCGCCACAAAAGAAGACAATCGTTATTCATTATCTTATATACGTTCCATTTTCGAACCAAAGAGTATGGATTCTAAACTTTGCAAAGAGTATTCAAACCTCACATTGACTACGTTAATTGAAGAAGCTGCGTTTCGTTTACGAAGTTTATCTAGTACTTACCTCTGCCCACGGCTTCGCTCACCTCTGCCCTGGTTTCGCCTGCGTGGTACCCGGATAAAAAGTAGGCTATGTGTTATTCTGATGTATAAGCTATATTACTGTAAAGTTTCATCCAAATCGTAGTTTTTGCGTGAAAGAGTAACAAACGTACATCCTTACAAACTTTCGCGTTTGTAATATTTGTAATATTGATTTATGACTTAGAAATTGGTGGAAGGTAAGCTCCAGCACCATATAAATATCTTCAAATCAAGAAGGTGCGCTGCTGATGTCTATTATTATTATGTCTACAGAAACTGCGACATGTATTAATCCTAAAATGTATTATGAGTTATTTTCGATTTCGTTGGTATTGTTTTACTGTTATTCGTGCATTCTTATTAAAGTAGCATACTAATACACACACACACACACACACACACACACACACACACACAAACACACACACACACACAAACACACACACACACACAAACACACACTCACACACACAAACACACACACACACACAAGTTAGTAACAACGCCATTTAACTTTAGGAATATTACTGGAACTTGAAATGTAAATGGGAGCCAAAAAAAAACTATTTTTCTGCCGACTAACATCTGTCGTGCCTAGGGGTACACTGAAAATCAGCGCTGCGCCTTAGTCTGCCAGCATTTTGCGGAGTGTGCTCCTTTTGCCTGAATTTAATCATGGCAATTGCTTAGGTAGATATAGTTAGTTTTTTATATGTATAAGTACCTACATACTATGTAACCTGATTCTGTTATGGTCATAATTTCAGGCAATAAATATTTTTCTATTCTATTTCTATTTTTTCTATTCTAATATCGATTGGACAAAATTTTTGGTTGTATACTGCATTTTGTTTTAAAGACAGGTCTACATTTGTGATATTTCAAAGTCACATTACATCTATGAAATATTGTCACAGTACCTTCCACACTAGTGACTTTGTCACGCGTATCTGGCATGGTCACACCATTAAAATAGCACAAATGTGGCCCATCTTGTGCTCTTTTGCCAAGGAAAAAGATATTTATACACATTATTATAAATTTCGAACCAATCATAGTTTTCCTAGTGGCCACATGATAGTACTTTTAAATTCAGGAAACGATTTTGCGTTGGGAAATCGAGTCGAGGCTAGTGAAATTTGCAAGTCGAGTAGGACTTAACGATTCAATAACATAATAACGCTGCAGGTAAGCGTATCTTCCAAATGACTTTTAAAAAACTCGTTCGTCGATTTTAAGATCGTTTTTAAGATCAATATTATGCTACACTTAATTGGAATTCAAAGAAGCTTGGGCATGTCTCATGGCAGTTTTTGTATGCGAACTTTTTATAGAGCTGTCAAAGTTTAGTGCAAACTAGAATTATTCCCATTCGCCCCCCTACTCTGCACCCTCTGGGGAACAAATGGGAATAAAAAGTTTGATCTGTTTTCCTAATAGCGAAGAGGAACCTGCGCAATCCACTTGTAAAATTGTTTTTAGAAATGAAATTTTAAATCTTTATCATGGTGGGAAAATGCCTATACATTTTGGGTGATTCTATTTCCCCTACTAGAGAATGGGAATAAAATCTCACCGGTGTTTATTAGGATAGTGTTTTTTTTTATACAAACAACATAAGTACACTAGAAATTCGCCACGAACTACCTCTGTGGCCCAGTGGACGAAGGTCCGCCTGGGACGCTTCCCGGGTTCAATTCCCGTCACGGGACAAATGTTTGTATCTGCAAATATTTGTCTCAGGTCTGGGTGTTTTCTATGTATATTATGTATGTGCTTACAAAAAAAAAGTAGTATATAAGTATATCAGTCATGTAGTTCCCATAATACAAGCTCTGCTTAGTTTGGGGCTAGATGATTCTGTGTGAAAATGTCCAGCATTATTTATTTATTTATTTTATCTTGCGTTTGAACTATACCTATGGATTAAGCTCATCATCAAACTTCGTAATTCTATTAGTATAAGCTATCTAATTACCAAGGTTTAATAAGGATTTAATAAACAGATAAGCAGTTATCATCGAACAAACAAACATCATGCAAACGCCAGATTGCGCAAGTAGACACTTTGCTTCGCTCCCTCAATCACCAAGAGAAGAATAAGGATTTTTTTTGTCACATCAAAAACCTATTTGCTTCGTTTTAGATACTTGATATATTATGTAGGTTTACTTGACACCGATGCCACCTCCAGCTCACATCCGCGAAGGTAACGAGCCGTGAGGACGCTGTCACTCCGAATGCTCCGATAGAATTCCAATATCCACCCTCATCACCCCACACGATAAGCGCCCCTAGCACACGAGCATACATGCCATATTGCTGTGATAGGAAAATATAGGAGTGTACTCCGTCAACTATTTTTTTTTTTGAAGAGTTTTACCAAACGGTTATTAAGGTATCGTATTCAATCTTGTTTGAAAGAGTTGATATGAGCAGACTATGGAACTTTTTAGTTTGAAAAATATTTTTCAGGAAAATAATAAAAACCGACTTCAAATAACGGGAAGTTGATAAAAAGTCAGTAAATAACGGGAATATTAAATTACATCACTTATTTTAACATCCTTAGGGGTGGGACATTTTCAGAAAATTTGTTTTGGAACTACCCTTGAAGTAAACTCTACTTATTAAAAAAATATCATTAAAGTGATACAAATGAAACACAGTGGTTGAATGTTGTATGAAACGTGATCTATGGAAAGAAAAAGGTCTTTTTTCCAGCAGTGGCTCGCGAATTGGTTAAAAAAAAATACCAGTGGCAAGCTAACTTCGTCCGCGTTGAATTTTTCCATAAAACTGCACCTCTAGGGATGAAACTTTGAAAAAGTCAGCCAATGATTCACGCAACGGTTTTATAAGTTTCGATTTATAGTTTAAAAGTACGATAAAGTCACAAATAAACTAATGGATTTATCTAGTAGAAATAAAGAAAGAAAAAACATTTATTTGTGAACTTTAACAGTTCAGGTAACTATAGCGCGGGACATCCAAAAAAAATAGTAGGTACCTATGTACTACATACGAATAAGCATTAGTTTTAATTTACATACATACATACATAAAGTTACGCCTGACTTTATGTATGTATCTGTCCGCTTGACTGGCATACCTCTTCCGCTTCATTCATTCTCATCACATTTTTCATACACGCTCGTCGGCTTAGCCTCTTGACTTTCTTTAGTAATGATATCCTAAAAAATATATTTTTTGTTGTTACCACGTAGTATTTTTTTTTATTTATTTATTTACTTTAATTAACACGGCCGAGGGCCAATTACATTAACTAAAGACTAAAATTATAACTACTTTAAATATAAATAAGTCAGACTATTAACAATACACATACAATTTAAATAATTAATATTAGGAAGATCAATAATATAAAATATAGAATGTCAATAGTAAAAATAAAAAATAAAATATACAACATAAATTAATGACGCTCACAAAAACACATGCATTCTTTTAAAATTTTTGTCCATGTATCTGCAAACATGTCAAAATCGTGGTTAGCAGAAAGAAGAGCGTTGAGTGCCGTGAGGGAGCGCGGGATAGGTGACCAGGCTCGTGCTGCGGTACGCGTTGCAGGCACGGCAAACAGCTGATGCCTCCGACTGCGGCAATAATTGTTCGGGACGTAATGTCGATAACCGTAGTATGATAAAAAATGACTACTTAAGAAACCTATCTTCCCATACAGTTTTTTTTATTTAGAGGTGTATAACTGCCACAGAGTATAAACTTTTAATACAATAAAAAAATATGGTCAAACACTAACGAGAAAGAAAAATGTAAATGGATGGATGGGTGAATAAAACTTTGTGCACCACTTTATTCAATCAGCTTAATTTACAAGCAAATCGTGGGGAGTACAATAGGCGATCCTATCGCTTATAGCGAGCTCTTCCAGACAACCTTTGGATGCACAGGAATTGATGTGTTAAAGGACAGTGGTTTATAGTCAATAAAATACATACCTACAATAGATAAATAAGACAAAAATACTAACACATGTAATTTCTATATAATCTATTATCATAAACATAAGTGCAAAACATACATACACGAATACATATAGCTACATAATATACCACATAGTTCGTACCTCTGTGTAGCTCGCTTATGCCTCTCAGGTATCAATCTTTTAGGTAAAAAATATGCCGGATCCCGGTAAAATATTCGGATACGCCGTAATTTTGTTATCTTACGGTTATGGGGGCATCAAATAAAACTGAACGTTGTAGATTGCTTTAGGGGCGAATATTTTGCAGGTGGATTTAAATAGTTTTATATCCTTTTTATTATTCGATGTTGAGGTGGGTAGGACGTGCCAAAAAGGTTTTCTCTTTGCCTCATTGTTTATTTAAGAACTTTTTAAAAATGACGTTATTTATTGACAAGTTTTATCCATATCAAAAACAGAAGCAAATTAGGGCGCTAGAGGGTGTATTGTTGTTTGTTTTAAGTAAAACAAACGGACGGATATAGTGAAACTATAAAGTATCCTTGTCGGTTTTAAAAATTAAGAGTATCTAGATTTTTGTATGTTGTGTCACCGGTTTTTTCTTCGTCACGAGGCCTTCGTTTTAGAACTGATCCACTGTGGTACCACAATATCATTTCTGTATTATTGTGTGTGTCGAATGAATGTATTTGCTTTCTTTCCAGTGATCTAACAAGGTCTAAGGGGCCATAATAATCTTGATATTTTCTACAAGCGGGTGTTTTACGCTTCAAATAATTAACTGAGGGTCTAGACAACAACCACTTTCTGTTGGTGTTAACGCCTGCGGAAAGGTTAAATTGTATGGAAATAATATTAGCTTGTGAGATGTCACTCAAATTTAAACAACTAAGCATGAGATTGCGTCTAGACAAAAACCTCATGCTTATTTTATTCCAAAAACTATCGTGAACTTGACTATTCATATTGTAAAAACGGGAATTTTCACGTACTGCACTATCGGTGAAGGCATCGACTAAGTTTCGACTCATTCCGAGAGTCTTCATCAGGGTGAGTGGTTGCGACTTTCTCCTTCCGCGTCGCGCCGTGCACTACGCGCTGCCGCACGTTGTGCGCGGTTATAAAGGCGCGCGAGTGGAGGGGGCGATTGTGTTCGTAGCGTTGTAGTAACTACTGGTGGTAGGGGTGCTACATCGTCTACGCTACTGCTCACGTCGATGCAATAACCTATTCCTGGAGGAGCCAGACAGGCTACGCTCACTGTGGCAATGTCAGATTCGACTCCCCCGTTATCATGCAGTCCATACAGACATGACTTCCAGGCGGGGGGTACCTCATGCTTAGTTGTAAGGAAAATTAAGCATGCGGTATTTGTCTAGACGCCTAAGTTGATGTATCATGGCATTGAAAAGGACCTAGTAAATGTTGGTGAAAGGACTGTGCGCCTCGTAGAGGTACTTCGAGCACATACATTTTTGTCGTCTAAAAATCGATTGATGCCCGACGGGATTAGAAAAAACAAATTGTAAATCGGAAGTCCGGACTCTAGCCACTATTCCACTAATGCTCTCAAGTGCAGCTTCAACTCAGTATGAAAGCTGCTTATTTAACAAAGAACTTTAAATCACTCTTACATCGCCGACAATTCTTACAATTTCATGAAATCCTCTTCATCCAAAGGTTATCTGGGAGAGATCGCTTCGATGCGATGATACCGCCTATTGTACTTCAAGTTTTGTGGTTTTTGAAGTTGTATTTTCTCACGGTCTGTTGTATGTTCACAAAAATATTAATTTGTTTAAGGAAAAAAGCGATAATCACAATGTTAATACTAGAAATAAAGATAAACTCGCTGTTGCCACTTGTAGACTCCATAAAGTTAGTAAATCGTTTAAAGGGCACGATGTACGCTTTTATAAAAAACTCCCAAGAGATATACAAAAATTATCAATTAACAAATTTAAAAACGTAATTAAACAAAAACTTTATAAAAAGGCGTACTATAAAATATCTGATTATTTAGATTACAAAAACTCTTGGGATTAAAAATGCTCCAACTCGAAACTATTGTTTTGTAAAAGGATCATTAAAAAGAATAAACAGCCTTGTTTTCTTGCCTTTCTTTCCTGGCTTGGTCGCGGAGGAACAGGCACCTAGATAAAAACCGAAGTTTCAAAGTGGTCCTTGTGATTTTATTGAATAAATGAATTTTGACTTTGACTTTGGTGTACAATAAAGTATTTTCATTCATTCATTCAAAAAACCCTCAATTTTATCACATCCAAATAAAACAGTTGACGCTTTACAAAACTCGTTCCAACTTAAGTTAACTAAAGTAACAGTAAAACAACACTAACAGTCGTTCTACTTTTATACTTGGATCCAACATGACTATAACTTAGCTACGAATAGCGGGAGTGAGTCGGAGCTTAGAAGGCTTTGTTTTAGACAGAAATATTCGAAGCCTTATCGTGGTAACTTGGGACTTGGGAATTATTCCTATAATTAGTAACGAATCTATTATTTTCTTGTCAATTTGCACAGCGATGAAGATGGCGGGATTAGAGAATAAGGTATTTGTGCACGAATCGAAACACCAACTACTATGGAAAACGAAGGAATATGCCTAATGTATTGTTTAAACGTGCCTCTGACTACCTCCTACTTAGTATCTTCAAGGATCTACGTTATCTGATCAGATCTATCTATGTCTATCCATTTCTCATCACACACTCTTTGTCCACACTCACTTTTTCTTCACTGTTTTTCTTTCTACAACACTGCAATCGTGAGATCATCCCTCACTTCTTAGGTCCTATCTCAAAATCAGCGCTGCTTCGCCTTGGCGGAGCAGCAATAAACTGAGATAGAACCTTTTTTGCACACTCGCAGCGAAAGACTGGTAGAATTGTCCGTAGGATCTAGGTCTTTGCTTAATATATGTCTGCATCTTCTTGCATCTTATTGTATGTCAATTTCTTCGAATTATTTTATGTTTTTATCTTCTTTTATGCTGTAGATTAGTACCTACCTAGATTATTTTTAATTGTTGTTATTATGTCTTTTATGTTGTGTGTGTGTGTGTGTCAAATAAATAATTATATTCTATTCTATTCTATTCTTTTCGAATAATACACACCATTGCAGCATAGACTGCCCTCGTTAGCACTGGTTAGCACCCACTTATTGTACCTACTCCTCTGTATTTACTGTGTTTCTTTAATTGTTTGTCTTTCTTTTCATTTGTACTTGTCTGTGCTGTATTGTATGTGTGGAATAAAAAACTATCTATCTATCTATCTATCTATGGAAATCCATCATGGGGATTATAGTCGTAACCGGGATTGCTTTCTTTTTTCCAAGACTCAGATTATTTTTACTTTCGTCATTTTGAAAATGAGGTACCAGTGGTATCAATAACCACTAGTACCTTAATACCACAAAACCTAGAAAATGAACAAATATTAACAGGACATGCAAATATTTTTCTCGCAGCGGCAATCCAACCCACATTAGGCTATAATATGACTATGATATGAAAAGAATATTTAAAACGAGTTCGCAATATTGACAAATATCTATTTCTCTGCATGACCATTTATAATTTCCATTTAGCAACTCATCTGCAGTACACGAAAAACAGTAAAATATGTTTTTATTCGCGTCAATGAGCATGTATATTGTGTCCTGCGCCAACCCGGTACCCGATTGAATAAGTTTATGTACAAATTGTATGTTCCAATTGGTTTCTGTCAGTTTTTTAACTGACAGCTAAAGACTGCTCTGCATAAAATGTCCCGAATAGAACGTAAAATAAAATAAATAGAATTGGCAACATAGCAATATCAACGACGTTTTATTTTACATTATATTGTTTTTTTTAAATACAAGTCCACACAAATGGGTAAGTAATTAAAATTGTTTTGATACTCTAGGAACCTGTCAAAAAGGTTGCCTAGTAATTGGCGGTAGGATCGCCCATTGTACAACATTGTCAAAGTTTGTAGTATTTATTTAAGCTGAAATATTAATATTGTAAAAACGGGAATTTTCACGTACTGCACTATTGGTGAAGGCACCGACTAAGTTTCGACTCATTCCGAGAGTCTTCATCAGGGTGAGTGATCATCGGGTGGCGACTTTCTTCCGTAATTTATTTTCTATCTTAATCAACATACATTGCCCATACATACAACTCTGGTATTGCAAGGTCCATAGGTTCCAGTAACCGCTTACCAACAGCTAAGCTTATTTGCTTTGATGTCGCTTTTGTCTTTTGGTGAAAGGCTAAATCAGTTGAGCTATATATAAATCGTTAGATGGCTAGACTATTTAATTTTTGTATTTTACCTAAGCATTTATCTAAAAGATTTACTAAGTGAGTCTGTATCTGAGGCGTCCATAATTGGGAATTCAGTTGTGAGCTTCTATTTTCTGTATTACCAACATCCTCGTTCGGATCGTTTGGGGAAGACACGAAGTCTAAATATCTGCTAACGATTTCTAATTATTTTACTGATAATAATTTTGGAAATTTGACCTTTTTTCAAGAAAATCTGTTCACTCTCATGGGCAGAATTAACCCCTTCGGAACAGTTTACATATTTTGAGACACCCTGTAGCGAACAGAGTTTAAAATGTAAAACTATAAAGTGACGGTGGACATACATTTTCGGAACCTCTGTTTTTATTGTGGACATTTTTATGCATCGCTTATTTCGTTCGAAAAATTGTATATTTTCCAGGTTTTCTGAACGAGTTGTGCTAACGAAACCATTTTGATATGCTGCTTGACTGAGCAGGCTTGTTTTTGTTTTACCTGATTAATACGACACACAGATCATAGATTGAAAAACACACCACAGTCTTAAATCTTTGTGCATTCCGGTTACCTCGCGATGTTTTCCTTTACCGTTTTGAGCACGTGTTAACGCATACATTTTTCGGGTAGAAATATCCATTCGTACACGACTTGGTTCGAAATCATCGACCTTTGGATCGGAAGTCAGGGTACTGTTCATTAGGCTAACACGACTCTTAAAATTATCGTGATTTGGTATCAACCGCACATAGCACCGTCCGCGACCACGCTCGACGGTCGTGAGACGGGAACTCTCATGAGGAAGGACCTCTAAACAGTCAACGAAACGTCAGCAGGAGAATAGTAAAGTACGTGGTATAGTCGTAATAATATTCTAAAATGACTCTTAAAATGGTTCTATTCTACTTTATTAAAAGAAGACGCATTTCGATCGAAATTTTAAATCTATCATGTTAGACATTTAGCTCATTTTTTATATACAACTAAACTGACATACAAGCATACGGCCCAACTGTTGGTAATAGATCACTGTAATCTATGGTCACTTGCAACAACAGAGGTATCACTTGCATGTTGCCGATCTTGATATATAACAGGTGAAAAGTCTTATGCCTCTGTAATTTCACCGGCACCCATACCCTATGATATCATGATAGCTGGCTCTATTCCCAAACTATGTCGAAACTATTCCTAAATTGCACAACATAGTAAATATTTGCTGCGAATTTCACTTTGGAAGGAAGCGCTAATTTGTGCTATATATATTATAAATTAGCAATTAGGGAATGCTGGAGCAGTGAACGCTTCGTTGGCTGGTGGGGTGTGGTGTGGGTGGGGGTTAAAAGCTATGGATGGGTTAGTATTTTTTATCAAGTTAAGATGATACAGAATACCCACTTGGTATAAGTATTACAAGTTAGAAAAATCATTTATTCATACAACTATGTACAAGTAGGTATATACAAAAAATTAAGATGAAATAGCTAGCTATCTAAAGACCGTTACAAACGATCTATAGATAGCTCGACTGATCCAGATTAAGTAAGATAACCTTTCTCGAGAATGTCTCCGATTTGGTCAGAGTACACACATAAAAAAAGTCTGTGATCTTTTTTGAAATGTTGTAATATATTTGATTCTTTGATATATAAAGAATTCATTATTTGTTTGGAAAAATAATCATTTAGGATTCAAAAAACATTATATGTTTTTTCTTATAATTCCTTAATGATAAAACTTTTTATAGTATTTCAACATATTAAAAATTAGTTAAGTTTTCAATCTGATCGCAAACTTTATTTCATGTGTGAATGTCAGGTCAAGAGTATCCTAAACAGGCGAGCATGCGTGGAGAATGTGATGAGAGTTAATGAAGCAAAAGAGGTATGTCAGGATCGTAGCAAGTGGAAATCCGTGGTCTCTGCGTACCCCTCTGGAAACAGGCGTGAATTTATGTAGTTAGATAAGAATTGTAGCAAGCCAACTGCTTGCTACAGCGTTTAGCGCTAAGTCCGACTATTGCCATTTTTATAAATTATACAAAAAGTGTTAATTAATAAATAAACAAATAACTTTATGTGAAATCTTATATTAAAAAGGTAAATTTTACAAAGAAACTTATGTTATCTAAAGCGTTTATTATACCTTAAGGAAAAGTTATCTTTAGATTCAGTTTTAACAAAGGCTGACAGCTGTTTTGTGAAATTAACGTTTTTAAAGAGATGAATAGACGTCAGAGCCGTTTTGACCTAGGGGGCTGTTCCCCGACCTCCGAGCCAAATCTAACTTAAAATAGAACCTTAAACCAACGAGCAGGAATCATAGCAATATCCATGACATATAAATAAAATAAATAAATAAATAATGCGGGACATTTTCACACAGCATCATCTAGCCCCAAAATAAGCAGAGCTTGTGTTATGGGAACTACATGACTGATATACTACTTATAAATACTTTTTTTTTGTAAATACATACATAATATACATAGAAAACACCCAGACCTCAGACAAATACTTGCAGATACAAACATTTGTCCCGTGGCGGGAATTGAACCCGCAACCTTCTGCCGGGCCTTCGTCCACTGCGCCACAGAGGTCGTCATATGACATGGATCGAAGTCCATGGTGGCTGCCTAACCCTCTGGGAAACAGGCGTAACGATAAACCTTACCCTACTAGGATTCCTTGTGTCTTTGATATCAAGAACTTCAAGTACCATGCTTCCACAATACATATTTTGAGACACCCTGTAGCGAACAGAGTTTAAAATGTAAAACTATAAAGTGACGGTGGACATACATTTTCGGAACCTCTGTTTTTATTGTGGACATTTTTATGCATCGCTTATTTCGTTCGAAAAATTGTATATTTTCCAGGTTTTCTGAACGAGTTGTGCTAACGAAACCATTTTGATATGCTGCTTGACTGAGCAGGCTTGTTTTTGTTTTACCTGATTAATACGACACACAGATCATAGATTGAAAAACACACCACAGTCTTAAATCTTTGTGCATTCCGGTTACCTCGCGATGTTTTCCTTTACCGTTTTGAGCACGTGTTAACGCATACATTTTTCGGGTAGAAATATCCATTCGTACACGACTTGGTTCGAAATCATCGACCTTTGGATCGGAAGTCAGGGTACTGTTCATTAGGCTAACACGACTCTTAAAATTATCGTGATTTGGTATCAACCGCACATAGCACCGTCCGCGACCACGCTCGACGGTCGTGAGACGGGAACTCTCATGAGGAAGGACCTCTAAACAGTCAACGAAACGTCAGCAGGAGAATAGTAAAGTACGTGGTATAGTCGTAATAATATTCTAAAATGACTCTTAAAATGGTTCTATTCTACTTTATTAAAAGAAGACGCATTTCGATCGAAATTTTAAATCTATCATGTTAGACATTTAGCTCATTTTTTATATACAACTAAACTGACATACAAGCATACGGCCCAACTGTTGGTAATAGATCACTGTAATCTATGGTCACTTGCAACAACAGAGGTATCACTTGCATGTTGCCGATCTTGATATATAACAGGTGAAAAGTCTTATGCCTCTGTAATTTCACCGGCACCCATACCCTATGATATCATGATAGCTGGCTCTATTCCCAAACTATGTCGAAACTATTCCTAAATTGCACAACATAGTAAATATTTGCTGCGAATTTCACTTTGGAAGGAAGCGCTAATTTGTGCTATATATATTATAAATTAGCAATTAGGGAATGCTGGAGCAGTGAACGCTTCGTTGGCTGGTGGGGTGTGGTGTGGGTGGGGGTTAAAAGCTATGGATGGGTTAGTATTTTTTATCAAGTTAAGATGATACAGAATACCCACTTGGTATAAGTATTACAAGTTAGAAAAATCATTTATTCATACAACTATGTACAAGTAGGTATATACAAAAAATTAAGATGAAATAGCTAGCTATCTAAAGACCGTTACAAACGATCTATAGATAGCTCGACTGATCCAGATTAAGTAAGATAACCTTTCTCGAGAATGTCTCCGATTTGGTCAGAGTACACACATAAAAAAAGTCTGTGATCTTTTTTGAAATGTTGTAATATATTTGATTCTTTGATATATAAAGAATTCATTATTTGTTTGGAAAAATAATCATTTAGGATTCAAAAAACATTATATGTTTTTTCTTATAATTCCTTAATGATAAAACTTTTTATAGTATTTCAACATATTAAAAATTAGTTAAGTTTTCAATCTGATCGCAAACTTTATTTCATGTGTGAATGTCAGGTCAAGAGTATCCTAAACAGGCGAGCATGCGTGGAGAATGTGATGAGAGTTAATGAAGCAAAAGAGGTATGTCAGGATCGTAGCAAGTGGAAATCCGTGGTCTCTGCGTACCCCTCTGGAAACAGGCGTGAATTTATGTAGTTAGATAAGAATTGTAGCAAGCCAACTGCTTGCTACAGCGTTTAGCGCTAAGTCCGACTATTGCCATTTTTATAAATTATACAAAAAGTGTTAATTAATAAATAAACAAATAACTTTATGTGAAATCTTATATTAAAAAGGTAAATTTTACAAAGAAACTTATGTTATCTAAAGCGTTTATTATACCTTAAGGAAAAGTTATCTTTAGATTCAGTTTTAACAAAGGCTGACAGCTGTTTTGTGAAATTAACGTTTTTAAAGAGATGAATAGACGTCAGAGCCGTTTTGACCTAGGGGGCTGTTCCCCGACCTCCGAGCCAAATCTAACTTAAAATAGAACCTTAAACCAACGAGCAGGAATCATAGCAATATCCATGACATATAAATAAAATAAATAAATAAATAATGCGGGACATTTTCACACAGCATCATCTAGCCCCAAAATAAGCAGAGCTTGTGTTATGGGAACTACATGACTGATATACTACTTATAAATACTTTTTTTTTGTAAATACATACATAATATACATAGAAAACACCCAGACCTCAGACAAATACTTGCAGATACAAACATTTGTCCCGTGGCGGGAATTGAACCCGCAACCTTCTGCCGGGCCTTCGTCCACTGCGCCACAGAGGTCGTCATATGACATGGATCGAAGTCCATGGTGGCTGCCTAACCCTCTGGGAAACAGGCGTAACGATAAACCTTACCCTACTAGGATTCCTTGTGTCTTTGATATCAAGAACTTCAAGTACCATGCTTCCACAATACCCAGACCAGATATGTTTTTTTTATTATCAAAAATACTTCAAATACAAAAAAACCAACAGTCTCATACGTAGTCCTGACGTCACACTAGGATCCTCTGTCGTGAGTATCAGGAACGACGAGTACAATACCAGATAAGGGTTCAGTTTTCGCCATTTGGCTTCCGAACCCTAAAATCGAGGTCACACCTAAATTTTGTAGCAACTAAAACAAATTCAATCAGCGTATTAGGTATGTAACCTTAGAGGTAGAATACCTTCATATCAGCAAATAACTTAATTAGAGTTTCGTGTTCCTCACGATTTCGTAGACGTAGCTACATTACTACGACGTAGACATATTCGTAGCACCGTAGGCAGCTACGGTGTAGAACCTTAGATCGGATTAATGAACCGTAGACAAATGTTATGTTTTGAGGTAAAGGCGTCTATACAAGTTTTTTGGATTCTCTTAGCAATTTTTACATTTTTGTCAAATAAATAGTTTATTCGTATTTCTCCTAAATTCGAAGAACCGAAGGTCGTAGGTGTACCCAGCTATGTTCCAAAATAATTCTACAATTTTTTTTTTATTTTTTTTTATGTAGGCGGGTGCTCAAAACGGTGACGGGAAACATCGTAAGAAACCTTAATGCTTGGTTAGTGTTTATTTTTTGGGCTGATGGTTATTTTTTGACGTATTTTGGTGGTTATGTGTTCATACCTTAATTGAAACAGTCAGTTCACGAAGACGGATTTAGTTGATGAGACGTATTTATTCAGTTATTGAAACTGAAATTCAGATTTCAGTTAGTTTTGGCTAAAATAACAAACTGAAAAGCGTGACTTTGATTATTTAAACATATGAATATTTATATATTATTTACATGGCGCTTGTGAATATTAACTAAAATGTTTTATATATCGCTTTTTTTAACCTAATAAACAAAATTCAAAAGGAGTACGGAGGGTACGATGGCTAGTGCTTGTATTTTGGGAAATACACGGCTTATATATTAATTATGTACTTTTTTTTGTAAATATTATACATAGAAAACACCCAGACCCAGACAAATATTTGTAGATCGTACAAAAAATTTTTTCGTGGCGGGAAACGAACCAGCAACCTTCTGTGTCTCAAGCGGGCTTCCGCCCACTATGTCATAGAGGTATCAGTTTCTTCTTTCTTGATATAATACTTGTTTTGTGACTATGAGAGGTGATATTTGATATTTATTTATCATTTAACCAATTCGTTATCCTACTAATATTATAAACGCGAAAGTTTGTGAGGATCCATGTTTGTTACTCTTTCACGCAAAAACTATTGAACGGATTTTGATGAAACTTTACAGTAATATATCTTATACATCAGAATAACACATAGGCTACTTTTTATCCAGGTACCTTGCGGGCGAAGCCTAATTATATACGTATTATAATTATATACGTAGGAAGGATTTTTGTTGAGGAGCGTAATGGCAGATTAAAATTGTTTATAAGTAAAATGAAGAATACAGATTTACAATACACATAGAATATTCAGATAGGATAGGTACTACATGATAAGCAGAATTTCTAACGAGACCTAAACCATGCATAAGCTCGTTTCTTGGATTTTAGATAAAACATCGTCTTAAGGGCATGTTACGCTCACTCTATTTCTATCATAAAATCCTTTGGAGCTCCTCCTCAAGAACTCATACAATAACTTAGAAGGCATTTTAAAATTGCTTTATATGTTTTTATGATAAGGTTTTTGCAATGAGCAGATTTTTGAAAACGTAAATTATATATCTTACTCGTTTTGCTGTTGTAGCGGTAATATGCTCAAATATCTACGCACGAAGGATAATCTGGGGATGTGCATCATGGGGAATACAGTCATGAGCGTGTTTGTTTTTTTTTATACGCGGAGTCTGTAGTCTTAGCTTGGTCGTCTACACTTTTTTATTTATATACTTGCTGTACCCGCGACTTCGTTCGCGATTGCCATTAATCTTTAAAGTACTTATTTTCTAACAAAAACAGAATTAATGAAAGCGGACTACGCCTTAATGAATTACAACTAAGTCCAAATTTTGAATTTGATCCCCTCTCCCAAGGGAACCATGCTGAATTCCAGGATAAAAAGTATCCTATGTCCTACCCCGTAGTATGAAATCAAATCATGCCAAGTTTCATTTGAATTCGTTCAGTAGTTTCGGCGCTATGCGCGGCCCAGATTCTGACAGACAGAGACAAAAAAATATTGGCTTCAGTATCGATTATAGAGTGCCCTCCAAAAAAAAAACTAAATATCTTACATTCTTATTATAGTATAGATTTAACGCATAAAACACATAATAACCACATATATAAATACATCTAACGAAATTCTGTTCTAATCTTGATTGCAACATAATCATATTTGCGAAACATAAATTATACTAAATAACTAAATCGAGCAGAAAGTGAAACTTGTGTTCGAGGAAAAGAAGACTAACAAGACATTTTGCCATGTTTCTATGATATCAAGCACCCTAAGGTGCCTACCTACACTTCAACTCGTGATTTTGAAGTGCGGGTAAGAACCTAAGGTTTTTTTGCCTAGCCTCAACTTCAGAAGTATATTTTGCGCATAAATCATGTGATGATATTGCTTTGTTGACGAACTCTGTGGCGAAGTGGGCGCCCACCTGAGACACTGGAGGTTGCGGGTTCGATTTCCGCCACGAGACAAATGTTTGTATGATCTGAAAAACTTGTCTCAGGTCTGGGTGTTTTCTATGTATAATATATACATACATATTATACATACATTACAAAGAAAAAAGTATATAAGTAGGATATCAGTCATGTAGTACCCATAACACAAGCTCTGCTTACTTTGGGGCTAGATGATGCTGTGTGAAAATGTCCAACATTATTTATTGTATTTGTGTGCCATCTTGGTTTGTAGTCTCTCAGCATTGGCGATACGTTGGCGTAGGACGGTATCTGAACTCACTATCTTCAGAATGGAATCCACTAGCCGCTACACAACATATGTTTATATAACCTTATAGTTAAAATCATCAGCAACAGTTAAATACGGAACCATCAGAATTAAATTCATTACATACGCTTATGTATCGTAATGGTTAAAATCGTTAGCAACAATTAAAACATAACTCTGTATTTATCTTCAGAATGTACAAATTTTTACAACAAAATCATGCTCCGATTTCAGGCAAATCCATTCAACAATACCTACACAGACTACCTTCAATCAATGGAATACAGTCCATTTTTCTATGACAAAATTTTAGCTGGAAATTCGGGAACAATAACACCAAATCAACAACGCAAGATACATTTTGCTGTGGATCCCTGAATCCAATGTATTTCGTTCACATATGTATCGCAATATCAACCTTATAACATCAATTTAGGGTTGGTTTCATATTTGTGTGGTTGCTGACGCTACTTTCAAAGGGAATTCAATGAATATGCAAGTCGTACGTTTCCTCTTTGAGGTATATAGCGATTTTTAATTTTTACTAGTGTGTTTTGGCTCTCAGAGAGCTTTCATAGTTTTGGAATAAATCCAATATTTTCTAAGTTAGACTTTATAAATCTATTCTTTATTCTTTACTAGCTTCTATCCACGGCTACGCCCGCGTGGTACCCAAATAAAAAATAGCCTATGTGTTATTCTAATGTATAATAAGCTATATTACTGTAAAGTTACATCAAAATCCGTTTAGTAGTTTTTGCGTGAATGAGTAACGAACATCTATCCTCACAAATTTTCACGTTTATAATATTAGTAGGACTAGCTTCTGCCCACGGCTTCGCCCGCATGGTACCCGGATAAAAAGTAACCTATGTATTATTTTGATGTATAAGCTATATTACTGTAAAGTTGCATCAAAATCCGTTCAGGAGTTTTTGTGTGAAAGAGTAACCAACATCCTCACAAACTTTCACGTTTATAATATTAGTAGTATAATTGGATAGGAAGTAGGATTAGTAGGATTGTATACACAGATACCTAATACAGATAAAAAAAACTAACACATAGGACATTTACAAAGGCGAGCTTAACCCTAACGAGAGTTTCACTCTACTTCACCACTATACAAAATGGAGGTGGCGTTGATAGTGGCGGCGTTCAAATGGAAATGGTTATCAAATTTACCGTGAATGTATCACGGTAAGTATTGATGTTTTTTATCGATAATCGTAAGAAAAGTTAATTTTATACAAAATTCCATCCATCACTTATTGCAGAGCGCCACTAAACTCGGGGTGGCCAGTGGCGTTACAAGCAATTTTAGACATACAATACATACATACATATAGTCACGCCTGTATCCCGGAGGGGTAGGCAGAGACCAAGGATTTCTACTTGCAACGATCCTGGCATACCTCTTTCGCTTCATTCATCCTCATCACATTTTTTATAAAGGCTTAATCTAAGAACTTTGATTAAAGTTATAAAAACTCGAATTTTTTAACTCCGATTTGCTCACAACTTAGGTATTCTTCCAATCTTCTGAGCACGTGATAATGTACAAATATTTTTTTCGATTAAAATTCGTCGTCATGGTTGTACGTCAGGGTTAGAACTCACGGCCTCCGGATCGAAAAGCGGTACCGCCCACAAAGCCAACACGGCTCTTGGCGTTTTACAAAGCGATTGCAAAAAACTGAATGACAATCAATCACGCCGTTTTACATGGCATCGTCTATTGAAGTGCCCCACTGACTTGTCAAATTGACAAGTGTGTACAGTATTTGTCACACGGAAAAATAATACCGTGTCAATGCGGTGTGACACAGTATTCATGTCATATACGTTGACTTGTCACAAATGTCACAACCCGGCTTAAGCAAACCTAGTTTTACGGTTGGCTCGAAATCGTGTAACGAACCGCATCGGGTCTTCCTAGGTACTGCGGGACTGGTACCTGGGTTCCAGAATCCAGGATATTATCTATTCTAACCTAGTTAAGGAAGTACTCGTAAATAATATAATACCCAACAGACACAAACTCCTGATCTCATATTATACCCTGTGGCGTAGGTATCAGGAACTTAGTGTGTAGAGTGCCTTAGTACCATAACAACCAGACCCACGAAACATGTATCTACAGAACACATTTATCCAGCTGCAGAAATCGAACCCGTAGCTCTTGCATTGCAGCCAGCTATTCGTCCGCAGCGCCATCGAGGACATCAAGGAACTTTCCCAAAATCAGTCACGATTATCAAAAATCAAGTTAGGTTAGATATTTTGAGGCATTTTCATTGAAAATTGCCAAAAAATATATGCTTGAGTCTATGTTTATTTTGAGGTTTATTCTGAAATATGACCCAGGCTACGCAAAACATATTTTTCGTTGGTTGTTGTAAATAATTACAACAAACAACTATTAAATTTTCCTATCAATATAGGTATGTTCAATTGAAGTGTTTAATCAATCGCGAAAAACTAAAACCTACGTATAATTATTAATAATTCATTTATTTCAGATCATAAAACATATAAGATATTTATATACACAAATAATTCACAACATAACATAACAAAATTTTTAAAAAAATATAAATTATTTCTAAAATAAATCAGTGGGAGGTACACTAACCTAAAGTTAGATAACTGTTATCTAGCTTTATATGTAAAAGAGTTATCTATCTACATTTTCAGTACAATTTCATTTGTTTTTTTTTTATTTCCTATTTTTGGAGATTTTTTTATGTTTTTGTACTGTGTCCTCCCGCATTTCTTGTTTATTTCAGGATTTCTTGTATCGAGAATCTGAAACGAGCATTTTGCTTTTTAGTTGAAATTACCGCTTGCAGTTCACAAAGTGCTTTTATAGAGTCAGATTTCACTTTAAAATATATTTTCTATCTATAGTATGGTCAAAAACAGTTGATTTATATATGAATATACCGTACTAGCTAGTACATTCAATTATCGTAATCTGAGAAGGCCTTGTAAGATTAGTTTCACTCATGTATCTAGTTTTTATTATCCAAATGGCTATATTGCGAAGGGATGATCGGTATATCATGTTTATACCCCATTTATATGACAAATAGAAGGATATTCAGATATATCCTAATTTATTATGTACTATTGGATATATAAATGATAAGTGGTTTGGGTCTAACATACCTTACGCTGCTCTGGTAGGTACTTACATGTAATGTGACCAACAAAGAACCAGTTACACGACGAATAAGACAACAAAGTGGTAGTTTTGTAACGTATATTCTGTTTACGATAAAGAATAAATGGTTAGTTTTGATTTAAAATCGAATAGTGGCTCTGAAAAGGAAAAAATTACATGTTGATAAAAAGTACAACATGAAATTTATCCCCCATTTTACTTACGAGGTTGGATTTTTTCAAATTAAATTTATATGGGACCACCATTGAAATACATTAAAAAAAGAATCATTAACATCAGAATCAGAAACATCGGTTCACAATTGGCGAATATATCGCGTAACATATACACAAAAAACTTATTGAGAATCTCCTCCTTTTACAAGCTTTTTTAACTTGTCTTTTTATTTATTATGTATGGGTCAAATATTGCAACTGAATTTTAAACCAGTTATTCTTGAAATCTTGCATACACGTTTGACTATGCATGGTTAGCATCATTCTAAATCCAATATGGCGGACTCTGAAAATGGTGGACCAATTTATTTTTAAATACCTACATGATATGGGTATTAAATGAAAGGGTTTGCTGAAAAGATTACGAGAAGATTATTTAAAATTCATAATTTATTTTAAGTCGGCTACAAAAGTAATGAATTAAGGGAAGAACTAGTGCGGTGAAAGGATTTAAGTAGAATCAACTATGAATAGGTCTGCGTAGGTACCAAATGCTGATTTGGCTCCCAGCCAGTCACCAGTCAGCAGCACGCCTCGCTGTGTCAATCATTGTCAACAAAAATGAAAACCTTGGTAGATGGATTCAACTCGGATGTTTAAAAAAACAAAACATTAAAAAACAAACCTACACAGATTTTGTACCTAACCTATAAACAGGAATAGGATAGTTTTTAACTAAAAAACTATCCATTTTTAGTTTAAAGTTTTAAACCATTTAAAACTTTAAACTAAAAAAAATAGATACTTAACCTATTTATAATTAGAACTGCACAAAAATGCCCCACGCACCTTTTTGATCCATATAGACTAGATAGTATAACGTTGTCACGCCAAAATGGTGTCAGATCAGCAAAATGCTAGGTAGATATGTTACTTACTAATGTTTGCAGAAACCGTGTTGGCTTAGTGTACCCCGAATGGCGATACAAAGGTCGTTAGTTCGAACCAGGTGGGCTACCCTCGACTCCCGATCCTAATCGCAATTTGTGATTAGGATCAAATTCGTACATTTTGGTACTCTTGATGCAATACCTGCTAGCGCACGATTGCAATTACTATTTGGTAGATATTTATGGAACTAACTGAAACCAACTATGTTATTTAATGGTAGTAACTTTTGATACGCTTCTGCCCACGGCTTTGCCCGCGTGATAAAGGAGAGATTGTAAGACTAGACTTCACGTTGCTTTTTATGAATTTTCATATAGAAAATGTCTTCCTTTTATTCTTGCTTTATTCGGCAGCTAACGAACAGCTGACTAGCATGTTTATATAATGATCCACAAATATTTGAACCGAATCTAGGTGTTTGTCCTTGGTGCATGCAGCGAATTCACAAACAGAGGTTTTAGTTAGATTTTATATCTATATGTATCTACTTAATAAGTCGACTTAGTTAGTCTATTTATGTCAGAAGCAGTAATGCTCGGATTGCTGTGTTTCGGTGTGAAGGGTACGAGCGCCGGTCAACTTTGTCAGGTAACGCAGTTACAGCATAGACCAGTTTTACTGTTCTGTTGTTACAGCAATGTTATAGGTGACGGTACCAATTTACCGTCTCGTGGGTCATATTATGCTTGTTTACCTCCAAAAACATAAAAAAACTTAGTTTAAAAAACTAAAAAAACACGCTTGTATCACGCACTAAAAATTATAAATCATATGAGCCCAAAATCGAGGGGTTTACTAGTAGCCACTAAAGAGTTCCACTATCCAACTCCCGGCTCCATCATCAGATCAGCTCCAAGATACCAAATTATAGTATCATCATCCGAACTATATATACATACAAAGTTTCATTTCGATACGACAATTAGAAATAGGTTAAAATTGACTTCCAAGATTTGATTACATTTTTTCTTTGTTTGTTATTTAGTTAGTAAGAAGTGGAACTAATATAAGCGTGTTAAAAATAATGTAACTCATACTAAAAAAAATATTGAAACTCATTTAGAATGAGCTGTGAGCATTTAAAAGTAATAATAAATAAATAAGTAATGTTTAGAGCGCAGATCCCATCTTTTCCAAATAAACAGATAAAGATTTCTAACATTGTTCACACCACGTTGTAATGGCGAAGCAAAGACGGCCATTTTTAAAACATGTCTTATCTCGCCCGTGGAACTCCCACGTATTTATCAACTTTCATCTGAACTCGTTTATTACGAGCGAGAAAAATTACACGAGAGTATACACGGTGTTATTGTAGCAAAATTACTTTTTTGTAAGTAAATATCAGACCAAATATAATCTAGTTCCATTACTATAAGTAATATTAATCATTTATATTGTAAAAATGGGAATTTTCACATACTGCACTAACGATGAAGGCACCAACAAGTTTCGACTCATTCCGAGAGTCTTCATCAGGGTGAGTGGTCGCGACTTTCTCCTTCCGCGTCGCGCCGTGCACTACACGCTGCCGCACGTTGTGCGCGGTTATAAAGGCGCGCGAGTGGAGGGGGCGATTGTGTTCGTAGCGTTGTTGTAACTACTGGTGGTAGGGCGACTCTCGGAATGAGTCGAAACTTGTGAGTGCCTTCACGGATAGTGCAGTACGTGAAAATTCCCATTTGTACAATATGAATAGTCAAGTTCACGATAGTTTTTGGAATAAAATATTAATCATCTTCACCAGGCTGCAGAAGTCCACTGCTAGACTCAAGCCTCTCCTCCCTGAATGATGAAAACTCGGTCCAACTTCATCTACAAACTTATTCGTGAAAACACTAAAAATAAAAATTTCATTCGCTAAAGGGCTTGGTCAAACTGACGCGTTGGTGGGGTGATCAAAGATAAATGGTTGTCAAAGTTTGCGTGAAGTATTGATGTGTAGTTCGGATGATGCATTATTTTAGTGATGGGCCGATGCCTCTTGTCGATGTCCGAACAATTTCGTTCATGAGTAAACAGACCTATGGCAGCCGCGGCCTATAGAATCAAAATATTTGATACAAACGGCGCATTTAATGAAACTGCTCATTGCTTTGCCCGCGTGTGACCCTGATAAAAAGTAGCCTATGTGTATATTACTGAAAAGTTTGATCAAAATCCGTTCAGAAGTTTTTGCGTGAAAGAGTAACAAACATCCATCCTCACCAACTTTCGCGTTTATAATAGTAGTAGGATCTACATTTTATATTTTTCCCCCAGTTTCGACGTCCGCGGCCGTAGCTTCAGCACCGCGCTACATTGGTCCGACCCGGCGGCGTTTGGGCGGCGCGCGCATTTCACCACCATGTCCCGCCCATCCTCACTGACAGTGGACGCCGTCCAGCTGGATGATGAAGGCATCTATCGCTGCAGGGTAGACTTCAAGAACTCACCGACGAGAAACTTTCAGATCCGACTCAGTGTTGTTGGTAAGTCAGAGTAGGTCCTGTTCCTTGCGGTGAAAGATCTAAAATCCTTTACCAATAATCCTTTACCAATTTCTAAGAACTTCTTAATCTCGGAAATGCAGGTAATCTCTCGATGTTATCGCTTTAACTTTCCCAGTTGAAAATTGCGACCAGGTAAACCCATAACCTTCAAATCAGAACATACGCATACTCTAGTCTAGCTTCTATACTAATGTCAGTGAAAAGTAAGTCATTTCTATTATTCACCAAAACACAACCCCTCATAAATGGTTGCTTCTGAGATTACGTCATTATCTCAAAGAGAGATGACCTTATGTACAGGGAGACTGCATGAATATCTAAGTCTAGAGGAATTCATAAATGTACAAGGTACAATGGTCGGTCTTATTGCTAAACCTTTATGGTACATTTTTTTAATAGAAAAGGTGTTATCATTAAAAACAATAACCAGCCTTGTGTCTTGCCTTTCTTTCCTGGCTGGGTCGCGGAAGAACAGGCAGTAGATAAAATGATCCTTGTGATTTTAATGAATGATGAATTTTAACTTTGACTATATATAGGTACGGCACGTCCTTACGTAAATCAACAAAACACGGCATAAAGTGCGCTCGTCCGAAGTGCTTTTTTTAGATCGCGCCAATGGCCCATCAAATTGAGTCGATCGCAAGCACGATAGTTCCTCTTTGACATAAACTTTTTGCTGCATTAGTTTCGTGACCTGAGAACTTGGGTATTCACTTGATGATTTTATAAATAATAAACAAATAAACTGTTTATTCTCAAACAACAAAAATCCATACAAATTACAAAATTATGTTACATAACTAAACATTTAAACATAATATGCAGCAACTATTATTTTCAGAGTTGAGCAACATGTTTCCAATTTGTGGCTAGATTTGATTTTGTTATGTCCAAAGTTACATTGAGTAAAGAAGGTATTATTACAAAAAGCGTTAAACTGTTGTTTTTTTTCTATTTTGGATAAATTTTAATGTAATTATGCTTATTCCAAACTATGGGGGATGGGGGAAAATACCCATGCTCCTCATAGGGACACGTGGAGGGGACCCCTTCTGTCAGTCCATGCCAGTCGGGCTTAAACGAGGCGCACCGTCCTATAACCTTCCGTTCAACCCGGATCCGTCTGATCCATAAGCAACCAGAGCCTACAGGCACACGAGAAGGTTGACCGACATGGCACCCCAATTCGCAATATTCCCTAACACAACTTTTCTTTGCAAAAACAATAAACCATCTAATTAGGTAGTTCTCTGGAACTTCGCATTTCAAGTAATTGCTATTGGAATTGGAAATATAAAACAAACAAAACTTCTGTATTTTTATTATAAGTTGCTCTGAACTTGTTTAGTTCCAACAGTTGGAATTTGCGAATATATAGGTATTTGAGTTATTTCGCACTGTTCTAGTTTTGATTATAACGCCAATATCTAAATCGAAAGTACATGTACCAAAATATTGATATTCGCACTAGTACCTACCAACACAATAAAATAAAATAAAAAGAGCTTTATTTTCTTATTTGATAAAACTAATTTACTCTACTTTACAAAATATGAACTAAGCAAGCTAAATTAACAGAAATTAACACAAAAAAATAAAATTATAAATGAGATTATGTTGGTTATAGTGATGTATATCTGTTTGGCGCTAATCTAGTATCAACACAATGAAATCTTAACAAAATATCAAACTAAATATCTAAAGTTATAGTGGAATAATGTGCAACTGAATGAAAATACTTTATGGTAACCAAAAACAAATATCAAAATATAAAATCTTATTTTTTCTATGGTCTGAGTGTTTTTTTTGTAAAAAGAATATGTATTTACAAAATATATATACAAATACATATATATAAGTAGTATATTAGTCATTTAGTTCCCATAACACATGACCCATAACACAAGCTCTGCTTACTTTGGCACTAGATGATGCTGTGTGAAAATACCCAATATTGTTATTCTTATTAAAGTAAAAGTGATTGTCTAAGGTGACAAGGAATTGAACGAGTATTGATAAAACTAGGTCCTATAGGGTTGCGAGTAAGTGTTTAAGCTAACTAGGGTTACATTTATTTTTGTTTAATTAATATAATATATATATGTTATTTACTTGTGAAAACTTTGTCATATTAATATTTAAATAACACAGTGTTTATAAGAATCTTCAGTAATTGCAAAAATCAATGCATCAATCTGTCATTTATCTATGACATATCATAATTGCTCACTGACTTCTGCGTGATAAATAAGTAGCCTGTCTTTGTGCTGATTTAGATCACCTAAATTTATTTCAAATCGGTTCAGCCTGCTATTTATTAATACTCTCTCATAGAGTTATTTAGGATTATTTGTGAATCACGTAAAAGCTCTCGCACTATAAAGTCAAAATTCCAAAAGTTAATCGGTTTAGTGGTATGTGCCGAGAGCTTTTCACGTTTACCAAATAGACGTGATGGATAAATATCTGTACCAAAGTTTAGGCAGGAATCAAAATGTCGCCTGTATGTAGAAAGTATGCGTTTCTTGTACAAGATAGAAACCCCATCTGCAGAGTGCCCCAGAATACGTATACTATACCCGAATGGGGGTATTCGAACTATAAAATGAGTATTTCACTGAATTTTTAGATTTGCATACAAAAACAATTTAAAAAAATATACAACCATAATTTTGTTAACACTGTCCTACCTACGTTGATAGGTCTAGATAGATAACATTTTATTGTACATATTACATATTATGTTGCTTAGAAATTTCTGTATTTTTTTTAATTATTTATTATTATTTATTTATTAGGTACGATGTATTTTAATATATTTTATAATGTGTATGTAATGTTATACAGCTGAAAACCTAGTTCGGAGGGTAGGGTATTTTAAATTTGATTCTTCACTCTCAACCCTTTAGGCTTTTATTTTTTATTCGATCTGAATTCTATCTTCTATCTTTAACAGTGCCTCCACATCAACTGCTGCTGTATGACGAGGCAGGGCGCGACGTCGCTGGTGTGGTTGGGCCTTTAGAAGAGGGGGGCAACTTTACATTACTCTGTGAGCTAAGAGGAGGTATGTATCTATTAGTCACGTAGATAAATACTATTCGAATGCAAATAATAACGTAATATGATGGAAATAAGCTCTAATTACAAATGACTATGGTATTACGTTTGTATGGGCAATTCATCCAACGCAGGCTTCTTAAATGAAGATATACAAATCATATGCGGATATCGTTTTTTACACGCAAAACGTTGCGTGTAAAAAATACTTCTACATTCTCATCATCTTACAAAACATTTTAAAACCCTGAAGCGAGGGATGAATCGTCATCGGTTATGTACGAAATATCTTCTTGGACAACTTAAATCACCAACTCCCAAGGCAATTGCATTACTCCTTTAAGTATCTCCTATCTATTGCCCGCGGCCAAATTCTCTCGTTTGCGGTTTCCATGAAAAATAGTTCCTCCCTGTCGCGGAAGACGCGTCGTTTGTAACACTAATAGTTGTTTTCCGATTTCACTCTGTAAGGGGATGTTTGGGGAATAGCGACCGCAAAGTGTTGTTGACTTAACAACACTTAGGAAGACTTACTTTGCTATGCATATTCAATATTTTGACACTTATTTGGTAGGCCGTCACAAATTCCCGTAGGTACTAAGGTCAAAAAAGCTTAAGGACAGACTTAGGCACATCTAAGTGTCGGTTACTGAAACTTATTATTTTTATTTATATAAATAAATTATGCATCCACTTAGAAGTTGTTAAAGTTTAGTTACAATCGGGCATGCGTCTCATAAATCTTGTCTGTGCCACAGATTAGATAATCCTGTACTATTACCTAGCTAAGTTTTTGCGTCTAAAGCAAAAATGCTCCAATTTTTTTTATCTGTAACCCATGCAAATTATTCTGCTTCCATAAGCTACAGAAAACTCTATACTATAAATTGAAAGAAATTTCTATATTTTATATAAGTAAAACAAAAGCAAATGACTGTATTTTCCATGATGAACATTCTCAAATTCGTAATCAGTACCTACCTAGATACGAATCTAGGTAGGTATCTACGGATTAAGCAAAAAAATTACTAGACTGACATGACTTTGCTCACTTAAATAAAATGGAAAACAAAACGATACAGGAGATTTCTGTATTTTTACATTAGGGTTCAGTTTTCCCCCTTGAGTTAATTCTCTCAGGGAAGAAATGTGGAATACGAAAAAATAGAAGGAGGATTTCTGTACATTTTCAACATTAGTCAGTTTTCCCCCTAAAAGGGATTTGTGGAATAACCCAATATAAGTTAGAGATATTTTTGTATGTCGCGCTTCGCATTTTTCCTTCTGGTCGCTTCAAACCAACCCTTAACCACCCCTTCCTACAATTTGCTCCACCATTACCGCCCCGTACGTTCTTTGTACGGCTGTCGGTATGACTAATATCATAACCGTTAGTTTTTCATAGTTTTCGTAGTTTTTCTGGTGCGTGTGGTTAAATTGTATGTATGTGTTTTTGTTGTGGTAATATTGTTGATATCCGTACGAGTCTTTGCTTTGTTATATTATTTTTCAATTTAGCACGAGGACAAAATATTAGTCACATTTACTTAACGGGCTTTTAAACATGAAGTTTAGGTCTGCCCCATATGTTAACTGAGATAAAAACAAAATTAAATAAATTTGTTCTTAACAAAACATGTACACATTATAAAATTAAATAATAAAATAAATACCACCTCGCTTTCACTGAGACACTGTGTAAACTTAGTCAAGGATGCAAAGAGACTCGCAGAATTTTTTAATAAAAAAATAACTTTTCTTTGTAAAAGTGATTGAACGATGGCTCTGAAAAATATAATAAAAATAACCGACTAGAAATGAGCTTAAATATTTTAACAAGTATTATATCTAACAAGTTCGAGGAAAAATATCTGAAAATGAAGCTTAAAAATGTTGTGAAAAAGATAAACGTTAGGTATTTATTGAATAGTTCTAGGAAAGATTAACAGCAGAATAGTAGGTTTATATTGTGGGTGCTTGGGTACCTATGTACAGAAAATTGGTTTAGCCGATTTTTAGAAAAAACATCTAAACTTTCGCGTTAAATATAATTAATTTAACCGTTGTTCCTATACAATAACTTAAAGCACAGTTTGTGGCATAAATTCTCGTTCAAAAAAACAACTCTCAGAACCAAGTCCTTATCATAATGAGATAACATAACGAAGTCCAAGTTACTCTCACACCTTTCAATTTACTTTGTGCCAAGTTAGGAATAAATCATAATAATTTTATATAGTTAACAGCCCAAGACATGTCGAGACTCGGACAATGTCAGGATCCTAATAACCTGAAATTGCCTCAAATATCTTAAAGTTATCATCATAGAACCTATTTTGTATACCAAAAGTTTAAAAATAATTATTACTAAAAAACGGGATATTTACCATGATTTGTGAGTTTAAATGTTTCCCGATATTTCGGCACAGTTGCATTTTCGCAATAAAAAAGAGTGAGAAAGGGAGTAGATCGATTTGTCTGCCACTAACATTCATAACCCGCAAAGACTTCAGTTCCTCCCGTGATCATGGTACATGCAACTGTGCCGAAATATCGGGAAACATTCAAACTAACAAATCATGGTAAATATCCCGTTTTTTAGTAATAATTATGTTCAAAACCATGATAGTTTCAAAGTTAAAAAAAAGGTACTCTAAAATATTATTTACTGGTCATTCAGATCTCTGATCAAAAATGGCTAAAACTGTGCCTACTAAATGTTACTTTTTCATTTATTTTCTTTTATTTGCCATATTATTGAGCTACGTTACATCACATGCAACAAACTACTAATAAACGAATCATGGCACATGCTACCACATAAATCCCACAGATGGCGCTTGAATATTTAAAATAGCAGTGTCTTAGATTATCTTAGATTACACTAAGTCAAAGTCAAAGTCAAAATTCATTTATTCATTAAAATCACAAGGACCATTTTGAAACGTCGGTTTTTATGTACTGCCTGTTCCTCCGCGACCAAGCCAGGAAAGAAAGGCAAGAAAACAAGCCTGGTTATTCTTTTTAATGATCCTTTTACAAAACAATAGGTTCAAGTTGGAGCATTTTCAATCCCAAGAGTTTTTGTCATCTAAATAATCAGATATTTTATAGTATGCCTTTTTATAAAGTTTTGTTTAATTACGTTTTTAAATTTGTTAATTGATAAGTTTTGTATATATCTATTGGGAGTTTGTTATAAAATCGTACACCATGCCCTTTAAACGATTTACTAACTTTATGGAGTCTACAAGTGGCAACAGCGAGTTTATCTTTATTTCTAGTATTAACATTGTGATTATCGCTTTTTTTTTAAACAAATTAATATGTTTGTGACTTACCTATACGACATTTTCCAGGATCTCTTGATAACTGTCACGAGGACACACTACCAATAGTGTTCATAGGTTTTGTGTTGTTCTAAAACTACCGACTAAAGACTTGCTTAGACAGTGTTGTGGACGTATTCATCTATTGGTCAAAGTGGATACCTAAATACGACTACTTACTGCTGTTTTTCGTCTTTGCTGCACTCGTTATATCCAATCTTTATAAGGGTTATTTTTTTGCCGTTTAGGTTCGTAAGAAAAATGAAACTGAATCTTTAATTTCCGCACGCCTGATGAAACTAAATCAATTATGTAGGTTCATATCTAATTAGTGCTATGAAAATATTTGCAGGCGTACTTTGTTAATTTCTTCTATAAACTTACTTTAGAAACTATTTAATGTACACTTTTTAAGTGTCAAGAAATTACTAACGGAACAAGCTTCTACTGTCTCACATAGGTACGACTCTGTGGCGCATAGTGGGCCAATGCAGAAGGTTGCGGGTTCGATTCCCGCCGCGGGAAAAATGTTTGTATGATCTGCAAATATCTGTCTCGGCTCTGTTTGTTTTCTTTATCGAATACTAGCCTTTGCCCACGGCTTCGCCCGCGTGGTACTCGGTTAAAAAGTAGCCTATGTGTTTATGCTATATCACTCTTAAGTTTCATCAAAATCCATTCAGTAGTTTTTGTGTGAAAGAGCAACAAACATCCACCCTCACAAACTTTCGGGTTTCTAATAGTAGTGGAATGGCATGTATTTACAAAAAAATATCTTAGTAGTTATCAGTTATGTACCTATAGTTCCCATAATACAAGCTCTGCTTAGTTTTGTAGTAGGTAGGTACTGCTATGCACCCCACAAACCGAGCGACAAAAATTGTTTGACTATAACTGTTTGGTCGAGGTACATGTTCAATAATAGACTTCTACAAAAGACTAATGATGATGAGGTCTAGTTTTAGAACCTTTAATCAAAATCAAAGTAACGAGTGGTAAAGCACCGAAATCACAGCAACATAATATAAACAATCGTTGCAAAGATTATATAGTTTTATTCTCCATAGCCATTTTGATAGAGTATCCAAATATCTACTCTGATGTCTATATTCTTAAATCTCTGTCCATACCACACGTGCTGGCGTGCCCTTTTTGTCCCACATCAGCCACTATGGATGACCTAATACTACCGTACCGACTAAACACTTGCTTAAATAGTGTTGTGGACGTAGCCATCTATTGGTCAAAGTGGCTACTTATAACAAAAAAAAACGACTACTTACCGCTGTTTTTCGTCTTTGCTGACGTTTTGTGATGCAGGAGAGCCGCTGCACACAGTATGCTAGTAGTCTGTGGCCAGCCCACGTTTGGACGCGGTCTAGGGATATTGGAATAGGCTATGAAACGTCAGCAAAATCGACAGCGGTAATTTGCCTTGTTATCAAATCTTTTTTAGGGTTCCGCAATTAGACACTCTTAGTTAAATAAAAATAATGAAAAAAAAATACCTATAGTGTAAAGACTATTTCTATATATCTAAGACTATTACTCGTTACATACATATTTTCATATAAATTACATTGAAAATTACTTATATAAAGTTGTTACTTGTGTAAAACAGGTAGTAAATATAAGTTTATGGGCAACTACGGAACCCTACACTAAGCATGGCCTGATACGCACTTGGCCTGGTTTTTTTATAATTGGTTGTACCAACGACATAGTAGAAAAATATTTCTAGATTATCACGTTTCACACAAAAGATATCGTAGAAAGAAGCCTACGGTGAAACGTAATGTAACATTTGAGGACACGGTCACCCCGTCCTGATTTAACGGTCTGCTGGACTATATGCGTTTAATATCCCTTGTATTTGTATATATGTACCTACTGGTCGACGCTGTCAACTGGATCTCCATATTAGCTTTATTGTGTATACCCAATAGTCCTGTCGAAAAGATTCAATATTACGCTTCTCGGGAAAAATATGTGTAAAAAAAATTTAATTTAAACGTTGCTGGCTGGCTGTTCAGATTTTTAGTAAGTGATAACACTCAGATAAGTAAGCACATATATTATAGGCATTGCACAAGTTTACGACTAAGGCCCGAGTTAACCAACAAAATAACGGGTGGTTAGGTCCTAATCAAAACTTTTTGAAAGATGTTTTCATAGGAATCTGTCATCATAATAAATAGTTACACTAAAAATGAGTATAATAAAAATAAATGAAAACTAAGTAAGCAATAGTAAGCACAGATAGGTAATACACAATTTTTACGGAAGTGGAATTTGTAAGTATCTCCGTCTCGTTCCTCTAGAAGTTTGCTAGTGTTCGATATTAGAGTAATCAATGTAATTAGTGTGTCCGTACCTCTGCATTCTATATCTTATTTGTCAATCCCAATTGCATCCTCTCAGTGACCCAGTTAGCCACAAACACCGGAAAACTCCATTGTGAAAATAAGCATTCGAAATAAAAGTAAACTAGTCGTAATAGTCACCGGAAAAGTTAAGCTTCAACTTTCGTTATACCACAAAAATATTTTTTATGGGAGTAGCCAAGGGATTTTCCGAGTTAGTGAGGTCATCCTTTCTAGGCCCTGTCTGAAAATTAGCCATGTGGTTGCACATTAGCACAAAAAAAACTGTCCTTTGTTTAGTACTTACCTACTGTATATGTTATGTACACTTTATTATTCATTTTGTACGTAAGTCTTCTATGTTTTTTATTATGTGTGTCAAATAAACTACTTTCTATTCAATTCTAAACTTTGTGTCGGTGTACAAAACTTTGTCGATACAAAGTTCGTTCGAAATTATATATTTGATCGTCAAAAACTTCTGTCTTCTGAGTGCCGGTAAATCATTTAAGTTTTCAACAGTAAAGACGAAGGCTTTGTGAAAGAGTTCGGGCGGGTAAGTAGGTACCTACTACCAAGGTATTTGATTCTGCCGCCATGTAATTCTCGCATTGTTGCTTCGTTTTGAAACCCTTGAAACAAGACTGTACATTGTTTTATTTTGAGTTTTATTCTTTTATTTTGAGGCGAATAGTGATACGGTCCACCTGATGGATAGCGTTTACCGTCTTACAGCAACTTATTTGCTGGAAAATTACAAGCACATGATACTTATCATCTTAGAAACATACTAATATAAGAAAGTATGGATATGTACAGATATGTATAAGGTAACAATTTCAAACGGCGGCTGAACGGGGAATATATAGCTTTGTAAACAGATTTTTATATCCTACTAATATTTTAAACGTGAAAGTTTGTGAGGATGTTTGTTACTCTTTCACGCAAAAACTACTGAACGGATTTTAATGAAACTTTACAGTAATATAGCTCATACATCAGAATAACACATAGGCTACATTTTATCCGGGTACCACGCGGGCGAAGCTGTGGGCAGAAGCTAGTATAGTATATTTGTAAAAAGTAGATTGACAAAACAATGCTTCGTCTTTTTCTGATAATATGATTCATTTCAAATTCAACGGTAGAAAACAAATACTGCTTAGTGTAATAAGGTTAAAGGTCTTTATTGAGTTTTGTTTTGCATAATATTTTATTTTGTGCGTATACATCAATCTTGTGAAGGTATTTTTACCTTCACAAGATTGACGTATATAGGCTTCAAAACCCTATCATAAGTAGTTTTCCCTTTACCAGTTGCAATGTAGTGCGCATATTATGTCCAAGTTACGTTTCAAACCTGACGGCCCCGGGGGAAATCCCCACTCTCTAGAATATTGCTTTCGTAGCATGACTTATGTGCTCTATGGATGGGTAAACGTTTTCATATCCTAACATTGAAAAATGAGGTGTGTGTGTTTGCCATGTCTGGGGCACGAACATTTTGTTCTGCGACAACCTAACACGATATTCAATCAATCAAAGGAAACAAAAGTTTTTATTTCAGACAATTAATACTATCCATTGTATTAAAAGATACTTAATACGACTATTTGTTAGTAAATTCTGCAAAATAAAGAGATATGTTGATAGAGATAATTGCAGAGTAGGTAAGGCCTTTCGTACACGAGTCTACGGAAACTCCGATATTCGCGATACAAGTTTACGGAGGTTTATACAAAGACACGCATCGACATGTTGTTCATTGAATAGCTGGCTGTGACGCAAGAGGTGCGGTTTCGATTCCTACTGCGGGACAATTGTTTGCATGTCCTGCAGATATTTGTAGTTGATAGGTCTGGATGTTGTAGTAACACGGTGCAGATATTTGTAGATACTTGATAGGTCTGGGTGTTAATAAAAACTAGCTATAAACCTTTCTTAAATCATAGATGATTTCAAAAAACACTAATTACGATGAGACAAAAATACCAACAGACAAACTAACCAACGAACAACGTTTACCTTTTTTATTATTTTCCCGACACAGTTTCAGTTTCGACAGTTTCGACCGTGTTGCAACGTGATAAGGACCCGTTAAACTAATAATTTATCTTATCTTATCGTGAAAGTTTGAAAATACAACGAACAACCAAAGCACAATGTCAAAATAATATCTCATAAAGTACTCAGTCAAAGCTAGACGTAGTTCTAGGATCTTTTGATCGCTTGGAAAGTTTCGAAACGGGTTGAGAAAATACGGCGTGAATTAAAATACTCGTAGGTTTTTATCTCATATTTACAACGAGATTTTATGGAGTGCTACTTTATAATTTGTGACGTTAGACGGTTATATTATTTATTCAGTTTAAGTTTCGTTTTTCAAAACGAATAAAATTATAAATGTTGCTTTTTAAACTTAAATAAACCTAAAATTTCAAACTCAAATTTGTGTGAAGTGAAACAGTGGTCAAGTTTCTAGAATTTCCTTCACAACTTACCCGAATGAACTATTTGCCCAGGCAATCTAACGATGTCGGGGAAAGTTGATAAAACTCGGAGCATTCGCCAGGTGATTTAGCGTTGTTCCGTGGAACACCTTAATTTTACATTCTTATACATAATTCATTTATTTTGTGCGGAACTTCGAGCTCTTGATGTATGCTTAATGATGGAAGGGAGTTTTATTTTCTGTGTAAAATGCAAATGTTATTGTTATGTTGGCATTTTTATGTATTTACAAAAAAAATGTTAATTAATTAGTATATCAGTCATGTAGTTCCCATAACACAAGCTCTGCTTACTTTGGGGCTAGATGATGCTGTGTGAAAATGTCCAGCATTATTTATTCATTTATTTATTTATTTTTAGTTCTTGTTCATGATTTTTTAAGGATATTTCACTCGAAATAACGATTATAGATTATTAATAATTCTAATTTCCTTTTATTAGGTTGAGGTAGATAATACAGAACTAAACAATAATATAAGAATTATTCTTGTTTTCTCTTAATAGAATTATAGATTACCAAGAATTCTTACTTATGTCCTTGATAATTGAGTGATCGATAAAATAAAGTAGGCTACATAGAGATAGGTGTATACTAGATTACTTCAACGATAATTTAAAGAAAGAAAGAAAATATTTTTATTTGGCAAAACGGAATGAAGACATCAACTTTGCACTAAAACAGACACCCAGGTAAAATAAAAAAAAATCAAGTCAGTCATTATTTATTGGAATCACATAGATTATTTAGAATCGTCAGCCTATCAACTAAGTGAATTTAAAGTTTTATAATATTAGTGAATGAACACCGATTCCTTGAGACTCAGATTCAAAGTATCCGACAGGAAACTTGGCTTAGTTTATATGAAGATCCTTTATACAGCTTAACTGTGCCAATCGAACAAGGTGAACTCAGTCATTGAGAAAGGGACTAGTCCAAGAGAAAATAAAGTAGGTACCTATTTGCACATATTTTCCATTTATGAGCGAGTGATAACCTCTGGTGTTGCACGAATCCATAGGTTACGGTAACCACTTCCCAACAGGTGGGCCCTATGTTTGTTCGCCACATTGGTGATCTAAAAATGTGACGATGGTAAGCGACCTGACGGCATGACCCTTGTCCCTTGGGAGAGGGGAAGGCCTTTGGTATGGGACACCACATGCGTAGATACCCTAGCACCATCTCATCTGTAGAGGACATCAGTTAGATCCGGTGCAGCGGCTTATTCGGTCGAGGATCTCAAGAGGCGCAAATATAGAAGTCTCGACAGAGCTTACTTGTATGAGCCTTTTGTGGTTGAGACTCTGGGTCCGTGGGGAACCGGGGCCCTTCGCGTTTTCAAAATTCTTTCAGGGTGACTGGTCGAAGCGACGCGTGACCAAAGAGCTGGCTCTTATCTGGGTCAACGCATTAGCATTGCCATTCAGCGTGGCAATGCGGCCAGTATTTTGGGAACGCTTCCGTCTAGTAGCGATCTGGATCATTTGAGCTATCTATAGATCGTTTGCAACGGTCTTTAGATGGCTAGCTGCTTCATCTGTATTTTTTGTATATACCTACTTGTAAATAGTTGTATGAATAAATGTCTTTTCCATAAAGCATTTAATTTATAAATGGTAATCTCTTTATCACTCAAATTGATAAAATTATTTTAAATGTACTGAGACTTTCAAATCTATGTAGAACACGTCGTTAGGTTTTAGGTAAATAAGTTTTAGGTTTACCTACGAGTTAACGCAATGTTATCACTAATGAAAATGGGCTATCAATAAAAATAAAGAGCTGAATCCTATGAATTCCTACATATTACGTCTAATACCTCGTGTGTTCATAAGTCTTGAGACACAGTAAAACTAAAATATTTTTGGAGCTAAGTTGAGTATTCATTTATTGGATATTAAAATTAAAACTACTGACATCTAGATCTGTATTTAAAAATAAATCATTCAAAATGGCCGCCTTTGCATTCAATGCAGGCCTTCAAACGCGTGCGCCATTCATCTATGGCGGCACGAATCTTTTCAATGGGAATCCGTTTCGATTCTTTAATAAGGGCTCGCTTGAGAGAATCCAGGTTTGGGTGAGACTTTCTGCATGCCCTCAGCTCCAATTCCGTCCATAAAGAATAATCCAAAGGATTCAAGTCAGGGCTTGACGAGGGCCAATCTTAGCTCCGAATGAAGCCTGGCAAATTGGCCTCCAGCCAACGTTGGGTAGTCTTAGCTTTATGGGAGGGAGCAGAGTCCTGTTGGAAAACCCAGTATTTTCCAGCGAATAGCGTATCATTTTATGGTTTAACCACCGCTTCCAATATGTCGGTTTGGTAATTTTGTGCCTTCACCTTGACGCCTTGCTGGCAAAAATGAAGCGAAGTGACCCCCTCGTAGGAAACACCCCACCAAACCATCACACTTGCTGGATGATGAGTGCGCTGGACATTGCGTACAGATGGCTGGACGTCCTTTGAACTGCTGGCGTAAACCTTATTGTTCTGCCGGTTAAACTTTTCTTCCACCGTGAAGATCTTTTCATCGGTAAACAGGATATTTTTGGATCGTGTCTCTTCAATAGGTTCCGACATCGTTCCAGTCGCAATTTACGAAGACGCTCGTTTAAATAATGCACTTTCCTTCGACTGTAGGCCTTTAGTTTAAGATCATATTTTAGTATCCTGTTCACCGATATTCGCGAAATGTTGGTCTGCAGAGCTAATTTCTTTTGAGTCCGGCAAGGGTTGCGACGAATTCGCTCTCTGATTACTTTGATGTTGGCGGGCGTCCTTACAGACCGCGGGCGGCCACATCTTCCACGGTCTTCTAAAGAGCCGGTCTCCTTGTACCTCTTTATGGTATAATACACAAAGTTCCGACTACATCCCAAACTTTGGATTTCACTAAAAACTTGCATTGGTTTTTTTCCTGCTTGAAACAGTGAAATTACAGTCGCACGCAAATCTTTTGTTGGCGCCATTTTCACGGAGAATGAAACAAATATTCAAATGTATATTTTTTCTAATTCAAAACATTCGAAATTTCAAATTTTAAAAGTTTAAAAAAGGTTGCATGAATTACTTTCTTTTTAAATTAATTAAATAAGTTCGTCTCAAAACTTATGAACACACGAGGTATGTATGAATTCATACGATATCAATATTCACGACCTCATATTTGGCTTCAAACATCCACTTTCCAATGTGATTTTACCACTCAAATCGTTCGATGATTTATTTAAATCGTATTTTATTAAGCGTGAACAGAATCAGAAAAAGTTGAATGAATGAAAGTACTTATTGTACACCATGAGAAAATATGTACAACTTAACAAAGCTTGATGTCTACAAAGAAACAAATATCTACACCCGGCACCATCAATGTATTGAAACATTCAAGTTTGTTTCTTGTATGTAAATTTATTTTTACTGTAAATGGTAATAAGGTCATAGAATACATAATTATGTCTTGAATTGTACACCACAAGATAATTATAAAACAAAAACTTTACAAAACTAAGAGTTCTTTTTGATTTATTAAACTAACCTAGCACGGAGGACTGGAAGTGACTAATATCGTCGTATCCAGATTTATCAGCATGGGTGCAAGAATAATATTAATTCATAAAATATTTATTTGGTTCCGAACATTACCAATTATCTTGCTATTTCAGACGCGACGACGCAGCGACGATAACTTTATTTTACTGTTCTATTGATTGTTTTTCGTTATCAATATCGCTCATTAACAATTTAAAAAAAGTTAATTATTCTCTTAGTAAATGTAAGTTTCTATGTATAATATGTAAATGTCTGTTTATTTTCAAGATCTTCTCCGTATATTCTCACTTTTCATGCTGTGCACCATAAGGATTTCCGAATCGAAATACGTTAAACCACCACCAGATAAAGTCCACCAATCTAATCCTGTCCCTTTGGACCGCAAACCCTTCTTAGTTGGCCTTTCTTGCATACAACCGAATCTTTACAATCTGAAAATTTTTGCAGGCCGCCCCCAACCGACCCTCACTTGGCTGATCAATGACAAGCACATCGAAGAGCACACCATTCTCAAAAACGACGGCAAGGTCATCGTCAGCAAGATCAGCATAGGAGGTGCTGAGCGGAGTTGGCTCAATACCAGCATACGGTGTCAAGCTACAAACACAAATTTGCTTAGTCCTCATGAAAGGACAGCCAGGGTTGAAATGCGGTGTAAGTAATCATCAATCATACTCAATCATCTGCAATCACCTTCAATCATCTTCAGATTCAGATTCAGATTCAGATTCAGATTCGGATTCGGATTCGGATTCGGATTCAGATTCAGATTCAGATTCAGATAATTTGTTTGTACAGAACACAGGTAAAATTCCAGATAAAATGTATAGGTTTGTAAACGTATCACCATATTCTACTAAGTTGTTAGTATACAAATATTCATCAGATAAATTAACAATAAAATCAAAATTACAAGGCAACAAAAATCATCTAAAACATGTCAACAAAGGGATAACTATTCATTTCATATTCGTAAAGGTATTCATTTATGGAGTAGTAAGCTTTAATAATCCTTCGCCATGAAACAATCAGCCACCACCAGTGCCCTAAATGATTGTTTTTTTATGAAACAATCTATCTTTAACTACAGTGGTTAAGCATCGGTTACAATTTCATAAGCCTACCTTACATTAAAATAACCAAAAAAATACGAATGACAACAGGAACGTCAGGAAAAAGTGATTTAAAATTTACATTTGTCTGCAGTGCGCCCTACATCAGTAGCCATCACTAACAAGCCAGGGCAGATGTCTGCTGACGTGGAGATGACGATAGTCTGCGTCTCTCATGGCAGTAGACCACCAGCTCAAATCACCTGGTTCAGGGAGAACAGGAAATTCACACGAGGAAAGGTAACGATTATTTTTGCAAATCACAATTTTATAATGCCTTGACGTTACGGAATTCGTTTTTTTTAATACCACTAAAATGGCAAACAATCAAACGGCCATAACCTATAATACAAGAGGTTTCGCCTCATGTGCTTGTAATTTTACCAGCATATCCCTTCACATCGGAACACAGCAATGCAAATAGTTTTTTCAAATGACGACCACGATCGAAAATTTAGATGCTCAAAATTGTTAGTTATGGCAATCTATGAACGAGGCCTATGTCTAGCAGTGGACTTTTAAAGACTGATAGTTCCTCAGGAATTATTGGTAGCGTCTAGCATCCAAGAACCTTCTCTGTGATAACAGACGGACTTGCCCACAGCACAGTGAATTCACGAACGAGACGACAACAGTGTCGCGGCTCCATATGCTCCCTCAACCAGAAGACGATGGTGCTGTCATCAGGTGCCGCGCTGACAACCCCGTGCTTAGGATAGCGCTGGAAGACTCATTTAGGATGAGTGTCGTTTGTAAGTAAAGTATCAAAACAAATGAACATCACTTATTGAAACGTTGGTCGCTCAGCTTACCAATTATTCACTGGTATTTCTATGCTCTGCTCAGAGTAGCTCGCTTCGCATTTTGTTAGCATAAAATTACGTGAAAAATTACAAGCCCATTGCAGCTTTATTGTAACACTTATCGATGGCACATGCCTTCAAACTTTTGTTTCTTGGACATGCCGTTTGAGCATGTTTTATCGTGCACATAAACACTAGCAATCCTTTTCTACTAATGTTATAAAGATATAGTATGGATGTTTAGAAGTTTGTTGCTAATAATCTGTATAAAGACTGAACAATAACACATAGGCTTTTTATCCGGATATCACATGGACAAAGCCGTAGGCTAAAGCTAGTCCTTTATAAATATGTATTACAGGATGATTGTTGATATCAATAAAAGAAGCAACATATTTCTTCATCTCCTCTGAAATGGCTTGAGATTAGGGATCGTCGCAAAGTCCATGTGTTGTGTCTATTGTACAACAATCTTAATAATCCCCAATCCCCCAACTACCTCAAAGAACGGTTTAACTTGTTGCACGCGGGGGTTCCTCCTGTACCTGTATTCCTCAAAACATCTCCAGCTGCTAATGACACATCATAATACTACCTCCTACACGGACTCCTCACAATCCCTTCTATCCGACTCTAGAACAGTATTCCACATTCATATCGCGAGGTGTCTCCTGTTGAAGTTTTCAGGTACAAGTTCACAATCAAGTTTACAATCACTTTTAAGTTCTCATGCACGAGTCATACAAAATTAAGGTATCCGTCTCTCAGCTAGATGTATTGTGAGTTTATTAATAATATATTATATAGAATATTTAGTAGTCTATGAAATATTATCTGTAAGGTTAGGTTATGTAGGTAGGTTCGATGGAATTGTGTTTTTGTGTTTCATTTATTTATTCAAAATAAAAGAAGGTAAGAAAGTTCCTCCCTATAGTATAGCTCTAGAATAACATTTATAACTTTCTTGCTAGCCACCTAAAGACCGTTACAAACGATCTATAGATAGCTCAACTGATCCAGATCACTACCAGACGAAAGCGTTCCCAAAATACTGGCTGCATTGCCACGCTGAATGGCAATGTTAATGTGTTGACCCAGATATTTATGCACTACCTTAAGATTGTTTACCATATTACACAAAGGTTAGCTGGAAGATAATGCTATCTAGCATTAAGTTTGCCTTTGTTCGGTACTTTTTAGTTGTGCAATAAATAATTTTATTTATCTATCTAATTCCTTACCATTAATAATAATAAGTACTCAAGCAGATAAAATTATAGTTAGCCATAATTTAAATATTCCTCACAGTATTTTTATAACATTTTTAAAATTTTGTAAATTAAAAAAAAATCAAAATTTGCAAAAAAGCTACCGCCCACCTGTTGGTAAGCGGTTACCGTAACGGTTACAGAGGTATCCCTCGTGGGTTGTCGACCCTGAGAGTGAAAATTCTTGTGTATTTCACCGGCTCCCATACCCTTCAAACCGCAAGTCTAATACAAGCTTTCTCCCACAGACAGACCAGTCCTAACAATGGCGCTGGGCAGCACACTCAACGCCAACGATATAAAGGAAGGTGATGACGTGTATTTCGAGTGCAACATCAAAGCTAATCCTCGGGAGAATAGGATTTCCTGGTATCATAACGTGAGTGAGTCAATGGACATGATTTATATCAAATTCCTATACCAAATACCAAAGTTATGTGTCTTTAAAAGGAAAAAAATTTTTGTTTCTTATCCCTGAGTTCAGGGAAGGGGAAACATCCTTTCTTCCTGGTTATTTTTTTTTTAATAGATGTGAATTTTGTGACATGAACTATTTATTACTAGTTGTTGCCCGCGGCTTCGCCCGCGTGGTATGTTAATAAAAGTAGCATATGGTAGATAGTTTCGGGATATAATAAAAATCTTGAGATAAGTATAGTTAAAACCAAATACTTAACCAGAAAAGTCTTCAAGATAACGTTAAACGTACCGACCTGTTCTGTCACGTAGTATGGATAACGAAGTTAAAAACACCCTGTTTCCAGGAACTCCAAGTAAACCAGAACATCTCATCTGGGGTCTTCATCAGCACCAAGTCACTGGTCCTGCAGCGAGTGACGAGACAAGATGGCGGGCTGTACACCTGCAGAGCTGCCAACGACCTGGGCGAGTCAATCAGCCAAGCAGCGTACCTTAGAGTTCAGTGTGAGTGTCGCCAGGGTTAGCCAGGTTCTAGCAGGCTCTCTGCATATTTAAGGATCAGCTAAACTGCTGCAGAAGACAAAGTTTCTACCAATTCTAGGTTTTTAAATTCGGTGGATGGAGGTAGCTTAAGACGGTTCGTCATGGCACCATTTCGGAGAGGCCCAGCGGTGGATTTTCACACGGACGATCTGATGAAGAAGATGCAGAATGTAGGCTTGAGCAAAATACCTATAATAGACTACTGCGAAAGTTGCCATTCATAAAGTCAGTAGGCAGTTTCACGGACTTTTACTCGGATACATCTTTTGTTTCATTTAATCTCATCGCATTCACAACTGTAAAATTTTACATAATATTACTTAATTATCAACTTTGCGATAATAAAACCTAATAATAAAGAAACCTTTGCTTAGCTCCCGGACAAATAAATAGACTGAGTCAAAGAAAAATTGCTATGTTCGTTGCAAATAAATGATTATGATTCTTCATACCTGCGAAAGTTATAAACTTGAATCTTCGTGACCGACATCCTCGGTGAATGATCGAATATATGTAGATTGGATCAACGGCGGTGGTACCAATAAAGAGTACAAATTTCAATACTCAATACTCAATACATTTATTGCTTTCACATGGTGGGTACATAGATGGTGTTTAAAGGTAGGTATCTCACATGAACCCTGTCTAAGGGTATAGCAACAGATAGGTAGGCAAGCCGAGGTTTTGCGTAAACAAACTAGTTATTAATATCTATAATTTGGTAGTGGTTACCTAAAATTTTCTTCTCATCTAACAGACGCTCCAGTCTGTGCGTGGGCGCAGCCTTTGCTCCTCGGCGCAAGACTGGACGAGCATCTGCGCGTGCGCTGCACTGTGTCCGCCGATCCTGCTGACGTCACCTTCAGTTGGCAGTTCAACAACAGCGGAGAAAGCTTCCAAGTCTCACCAGCACGATATAGTATAAACCTGTTCATCTACGTAGTAGTTAGAAATTGTATCTTCCTACTAATACATACATGCAAAAGTTTTGATGTTTAGAACGGTATAAACATTTATTTGGCACATGGGGATGACAACTTAAATTAGAGGTCGGTACTTTAATCAAAACAATAGCAACAAAATTATTCGCTCATAAGTCTGAAAAGAAATAGCTGTACCAAAATGGTGTGCAATATTTTGTGTAAAAGATCTCTGTAACAGCTGGGTGATGCAATTTTAAACTGGTATTTTGGTGGTGGTTGTGACCTAGATTAACACAATCTGCTATTTATTCGGGTACCACGCGAGAGAAGCCGTGGGCAGAGGCTAGTTGGAAATAAATCCTTTCAATGAACGGGTGTACTTTGACGTTTTATTTATTTATTTATTTATTTATTTACTTTAATTAACACGGCCGAGGGCCAATTACATTAACTAAAGACTAAAATTATAACTACTTTAAATATAAATAAGTCAGACTATTAACAATACACATACAATTTAAATAATTAATATTAGGAAGATCAATAATATAAAATATAGAATGTCAATAGTAAAAATTAAAAATAAAATATACAACATAAATTAATGACGCTCACAAAAACACATGCATTCTTTTAAAATTTTTGTCCATGTATCTGCAAACATGTCAACATCGGGGTTAGCAGAAAGAAGAGCGTTGAGTGCCGTGAGGGAGCGCGGGATAGGTGAGCAGGCTCGTGCTGCGGTACGTGATGCAGGCACGGCAAACAGCTGATGCCTCCGACTGCGGCAATAATTGTTCGGGACGTAGAGTCGGCACAGCTCGTTGCTTAAATCTAAGGCGTCACTTTTGTTGTGAAGGATTTTACAGACTGTGGCTATTTGATCGTAAGATCGCCGTGCCTCCAGAGAATTATATCCTAGGCATCCTAACAGAAACTTAGTGGGGTAGAGGAAGGGGTAGTAACCATAGCAGCGCTTGTAGAGGAATCGCAGGAATGCCTTCTGGACTTTTTCCAGCATAAGAATGTACGTGACCTCGTGCGGGTTCCACACACAAGCGCTGCTCTCCAACTTACTCCTAACAAGTGCCGAAAAGATAAGGCGAATGACATAAACGTTCTCAAAATCACGGGCATTTCTAAGTACAAAACCGAGACGTCTGTACGATTCCTTAGCCAACATTTGTACGTGGTCATGAAAAGTGAGCCTTCGATCCAATGTGACACCCAAATCCTTCATTAAGTAGGTTCTGTGTATGGATTCGCCGTTAATTTTGTAATTGAAACAAACTGGGTGCAACATTCGACCGAAAGTCATCACATGGCATTTGCATGTATTGAATTCCATTTTGTTGACAATGCTCCACTGATAAATGGCATCAACATCGTATTGCAGCGCCTGACAGTCAGCTTCAGACTTAATCTCTATAAAGAGTTTTAAGTCGTCCGCGTACAGCAAGCTTTTTGCATGCGATGCCACAGCTGGGAGATCGTTGACCATTATCAAAAACAGCAGAGGCCCGAGTATGGATCCTTGACTGACTCCAGAACGCGTGTGATAGGGTCGAGATTCGTACAAGCCGAGTCTAACAAACTGTTTTGTTGCGCTGTGAGTAAATAAGCTAAATCACTCGGGCTTAGTTGGCATTCTACTTATACATGTCAGAACTGACAGCATACCGGCACAGACTAAGCTATACTAATATTATAAAGAGGAAATATTTTTTTGTTTGTTTGTTTGTTTGTACCGAGTAGGTTCCGAAAGTACTGGACCGATTTTAACCATTTTTTTCACTAATATAAAGCTAAATTATCAGGCAGTAACATAGGCTATAATTTATTTTCAAAAAATTAGAGATCCCTAAGTAAAACGATTGAAGATACATAAAAATTATGTACTACATGATTAAAGTACTCATTATTACCTACAAAAAAGTCCTCGGAGAAATATATCTTACTATCATAGTTAAGTCACAATAGCAGCTTTTGTTTTCTAAAATTTAATTAGATCGCGGGTAGAAACAAAAGTTGGTTACATTCGTATCGTAGTATTAATTCTTATTCAAATAAATAGTTTTATCATCAAGGATATTTATGAAACAGTAAAATACTTTTTGATCCATTCGAATCGGATATTTAATTTTGAAGTTATCACGAGTATAAAATCGAAACTTACGCTAGTGAAACCGCAAGGCGCAGCTAGTGAATAATACAAACACATAAGAAGTTATCTGTCGCATTTAACTCTATCTGTGTGTGCTTTAGTACCTACCAACGAAGAGTGTCTCCAGGCGGACACCATACACCTCTTCGTCAGTAGATTCAGCTTATAAAAGTTGTCAATCGCTTAAAAGTTTATTCGCTATTCATATTGTAAAAACGGGAATTTTCACGTACTGCACTATAGGTGAAGGCACCGACTAAGTTTCGACTCATTCCGTGAGTCTTCTTCAGGGTGAGCGGTTGCGACTTTCTCCTTCCGCGTCGTGTAGTGTAGTGCACGGCACTCTCGGAATGAGTCGAAACTTAGTCGGTGCCTTCACCGATAGTGCAGTACGTGAAAATTCCCGTTTTTACAATATTAATGTCCATACAAACTAAAAAATGATTTGATTTATCAGAAAGAAAGTGGCGCCCTCAACTATTTATTAACCAACCTTAGTAGTTATTCCAACCTTAGTGTAACTTAACTTAAGACCAATATTGTATGTCCGAAACGGGCAAGCTGTTGAAACTAAAAAAACAATACCACCTTTATACACAGTTGTTGCAATAAAGATTTACTTTACTTTAACTGATTTTTGACAAGCATTTTTACCAAGTACAATATCGGGAGTCGGGGCCTACACGGTTCTGCCTCGAAACAACATAAAAAAAAAATATTTTTCGTCCCAGCATCAAAAGGTGGTACGACAAGCGAGCTGCGGTATCGAGCGGCCAGTGAACGAGACTATGGAGCCTTGCTCTGTCGCGCGACCAACTCCGTTGGACAGCAGACGAGGCCGTGTGTCTTCCAAATAGTACCAGCAGGTAACTGAATAAATTATTATTATTATTCCTCATTATTAATTAAAAATCTCAGGCTTATTCCTGGAGCCTTTATAGGCCTTTTAGTGGAGCCGAAGCTAACACTAAAAGGCCTTTTTGTACAATACAATATATAAAAAACGTTATTTTGTGGATGGCAACTGATGAAACTATTGTATATATTGGCTGATAAACTGGACTATTGCAGGAGCATATGCATAAGGAATGGTTGCTGGGCTATGTAGGATGAAACGGCACCTGCCAATTATTATTATTATTTATAAAATATATAAAAAAGGTAAACGCGATAAAGATCGCTGAAAAAACTTATAATTATTTACAAGATTACTCCTGAAATACCTTCAAAGCAATTCCTGACTAGGAAATTCTCGATATAGCAGCGTAAAGCATAAAATTCAATTAATCCCGAATATAAATTTACGGTAACCGCGTTTTGCCATCACGGCCCATGACCAAAATTCATTACAATACGTCATTCTTTCGAATAAAGCTTGGCTTATAAGGGCGGGTCTTGTTACTCCATGAAAAACAAACAAAGCTTAGAATTTTTATCAAGGAAAAACTAGATTATGTGACATAACATCTTTTTCGCTTTGACTTTTCAAAATGATGTTATTTTTATTTAAGACATGTTATTTTTTTGAACTTTAAATGCCCGACATGCTTTCTTCTGTGGTGCAGAGGGGGAAGGTCCGTCTGAGACGCAGAAGGTTGCGGGTTCGATTCCCGCCGCGGGACAAATGTTTGTATGATCTACAAATACATGTCTCGGGTCTGGGTGTTTTCTATGAATAATATAATATGTATTTACAATAAAAAAATCTATATAAGTAGTATATAGTGTTTCAATAGATGCTGCGTATCGCAGTTGCTGCCCCGCACGCACACCGGCGTCACGGAAGACCAGCGTTTTAGTGGCACAAAGTGCTTCTATAACTGAAAGAAACTGTGCTGTGCACACACACTCACTCACACACACCCCTACATTATACAATCATAAACAATCACAACACATAAACAAACAAACAATTACAATATAAACACAATTATGTACCTACACATTCAAATGTTGGCTTGTATGTGTTTATATCGCTTGAGGGTGGGCGCTAATGCCTATCACACAGGATACTTACTATCCTAGCTTAGGTTATTAGTTGTATCACTTAAACTTGTTTCTAAAACTACCTTAAGCCTACTTTTAAACAGTTTTCTTTTATTGTAAAATGTTTTCTTTTTTTAAGGTGCAAATAAATAATTTTCAATTTTCAATAACATAGTGCTGAGTGGCGGCCGTTTTTGTTGTCAATCTCATTTACTTAATAACTCGTATGTTCATCTTTATGTGACACAAAATAAAATATTTTTATCTTTATATCACTTTTGAAACTAATTTTTGAACATAATTTTTACTAAAAAACAGGATATTTGTGCCGAAATATCGGGAAACATCCAAACTCACAAATCATTGTAAATATCCCGTTTTTTAGTAAAAATTAGTACAACAGTCATGTAGTTCCCATAACACAGGATCTGCTTACTTTGGGGCTAGATGATGATGTGTGAAAAATGTCCAGCATTATTTATTTATTTATTTATCTATTATTGTAGCGCCCTCTGTGTGTGATAACCCGTGACAGTAAATCAAGCTTCACGTGAAATGATAAGACGCAAATCATGCCCAAACGTTGTAAGGAGTTCTTTTGACCCTTCTTGGTATTCGCGGATCTCCGTACTGAGTAGATCTGAGGATATCCATCGTGGGGACAAGACACGATGATGGTTAACATTACCATCATCAACCGCCTGTAGAATTCCATTGCTGGCCATAGGCCTCCCCCATATACTGCCATGACGAACAAAAGCTCCTTGAGAAGAGCTCGTCCTACATACTTCTCCAGACAAGGTGGGTAGTACAAAAGATATACAAAAATTATCAATGAACAAATTTTAAAAAGTAATTAAACAAATACTTTATAAAATGACATACTATAAAATATCTGATTTTTTAGATGACAAAAACTCTTCGGATTGAATATACTCCAACTCGAACCTATTGTTTTGTAAAAGGATCATTAAAAAGAATAACCAGCCTTGTTTTCTTGCCTTTCTTTCCTGGCTTGGTCGCAGAGGAACAGGCAGTAGATAAAACCGACGTTTCAAAGTGTGATTTTATTGAATAAATGAATTTTGACTTTGACTTTGACTTTGACCATATCTGTTTCTACCGCGAAGCAGTAACGCTCATATTGCTGTGTTCCGGATTGAATGGTATAGGCGCAGGTGAAATTACAGGTATATGGGACTGTTCACCCGTTCTATCTCAGGGTTGACAAAGCGCGAATTTATACCTCTGGCGCTGCAAGTGTCCTTTAAAAACCTTACCTAACAACTTCCCTCGACCTTTACGATGTCGTCGTATGGGCGGGCCTTTCCACACTGCGTTGTCTGATTCGTGGTCGCCATTCGAGAACCTTCCCCAGCCATGAAGCAACCATGCCATCCACATTACGATACTCGCCCACCCCCACTGATCGAACTCCATCAACAAGATAAACGTAAATTAATGATTTGGCAAGTTAATTAAAACCTTCCCCCGATCTATCGTAGTGATTGGTAAACCGGGAACATTCCCGGGATCGGGAATATTCGCATTTAAAATACGGTCGAAGTTGGAGCATTCCGAATCACGATCCAGCCAATACGTAACGAGCAAACTTATGTTACAACTTCCACCATTCGCTTCGAGTAGGTTCCCCGTTTTTTATGTGCTGACTTGGGATAGGCAGGAAAGGTCCAGGTTGGGGCGAACCTTGGCGCAAAGCATGCCCTATGTATTCTAAACTACCTTCTGCCCAGGCATTGCTCATGGTACGGAGCTGTGTCGCTGATTTTTTATCAGGCAGCCTATATTATTCTTGTTAAGAAATTAATTCAAATATATCTGCAGAACCTGCAAACTTTTGTCGAATCTTGTCAATCTTGGAATCTCGAATCTTGCAACTTAGGTCGTCAGACAAACATTGTTTAAATACTTTTACGATCTTTATATCGATGAATGAGTTCTGACACTAAGGCTGGAAATAAAGCAGAGTTGCCTGATTTTTCTAGGCTTGGTCGCGAGGAATGAATTATTACTGTCTGTCCCTACTAAAGTCCCCCACGCGATGGCAGACAGTCATATGGCTATCTGCTCCCACAGGGGTAGTGATCCAGAATTTAATACCGTCTAAAGATTTGAAACAGTTATTTATACAGTTTTTGTTTTCTTCAATTCAATTTAAAATGACAGGTCAGAATGAAATATAGCCGTGTTTATAAATAATAATATAACAATTAAGTTCATTATTTTATTAGTTGACGTTTCTAAAATGGTCCTTGTGATTTCTATGAATAAAAATAAAAGAAAGAAAGAAATACTCGTATAATCTGTTTATCTGTAGTTAAAAACACAAACAGATGGTTAAATACTACCGACTAAGGCTTGCCAACAAAATAAACGGTCGATCAAATTTAACCATTGATTACGATGGAATATAATATAATAAATGTTTATTTCGCACAAACAATGGTAAAGGCAAAAGTTATACATACGAGTAGATATATATATGTATATAGATAACTCTTTATTGTACACCATACATAACATGTTGCTTACAACTAATCAGAGCAAATTAAAAACTAATCGCGGGAGTACAATGGGCATATGTATATAATATATGTCCGTCAAGTAGAGGTATGACCTAAATCTAAAGCTCATGTGTCTAATAAGGCTATTGGATGTAGTCTGTAGTAAAAAGGAGTTTAGCTCAGCATGTGTTGTTGTGTTTACAATTACCCAAAGCTGATTTTCCGCTATAACAAAAAATACGATGACAGATTACATGAACGCATGTTTCAAAAGCTTTGATTAGGACCAGTTAGGTCCTTATCAAAGCTTTTTTTACTGTGTTGGTAAACTTGGGCCTCAGCTAAAAAAACAACATCCTGGTTACGTGCCTGTACTCAATTTAAGAACGCCTTTTCTGGGCAACTTTTAAAGAGAGAAGTTTGTACTGAATCGCACTAATTGAGATGTGACGCGATCGAAGATGCTGGAGTTAGCAATTCTGTAGTTTCCGCTGAAGTTGAACTTCGAGATTTTTAGACATAGCTGATTGTCGCACAGTCTCGTCAATAAAGTTTTGATCGGGGAAGTGGCGGAAAAAACTGTGTTGTTTTAGCAATATTTCCGATTACATTTGTGCCTGACCACCGAACGCGGGTTATGTTTTTATTAGCTATTCTTTATAACGAAACCAAATAGATTTCAACCAACTTCAAAAAAGAGGAAACACAACATTATAATCTTTTTCAAAATGATTTATTTTTAAAGTGCATTGTAATAAAAATACACGTTTTAAGTTTCTATAAGAGACGTCTGATACCATTTATGCACGGAACGGCTTATTCGATTGGCGTGCAGTGTTTTTTAATCGATTAATATGACTTTAGGATAATCTTTATATCTATCGTTAAACCTATTTTCTCACCACAAGTCACAAGAGGGCAAAATACTTTTTTTTTAAATAAGTTTTTTTCCACTGCATCTTTGCTTTTTTGTGTCCGTTGTTAAAACAACATCAAAAGTTTAACTTTAGCCTATAAATTTATCTAAAAATCTAACCTAAACCATCTCAACATACCTTTCTCAACTCTCGTTACTACATCTTCATTCACTCCACACTGCTCTCTTACCACGCTGTTCCTCACTCTATCACTCAAAGTTACACCACACATACTTCTCAAAGCTCTCATCTCCACTGCATTTACTCGACTTTGATGTTTCTTCTGCCATACCCAACTTTCACTTCCATTTATTAGTGTTCCATGCATACATGCATACACAAGTATAACTTTAAAAATATATATCGTTTGTTTCGTCCCAGGTTACGTGTTTATTTCACGGATCAAAAACGAACTGAATAATGTCCAAAATAACAATAAAAAAACACCAATCCGGAACAAGGCATTTGTCGCAATAAAAATAAGGAAGTTTACTCATTCCCGGTATTTAATCCGTCCTGCCACGATATTTTAAGCCATTTACCCGCTGCTTTCTATATTTTTAGTATTTTTGAGAAATTCTCCAGGTTCCCTGCCCCGGGCTATAAACTCGATTAAATCCTGCTTTTTACGACAGCGACTCTACGTGAAAGTACTCGTTGTTCGTGCACCACCTTTTTTTCTATGAGCAATTTTAGATGAGAATTTTTGAATTTTATTTCAAATAGCTCGTAGATTGCTCGCGTTTACTGTTTGAATTTTTCATTTAAGTTGTACCTTTCAGGGGATGTTTTACAATCTTTTTAAAAGGTTCTCATCAGACTGCTAGACAGGGATGATATATGGTTTCATAATGGTTTCAAAGAAAACGTGTTGGTGCATGTAAATAAATAAAAGTAAATAAATAAATGCCCAATGGTGTGTCCGTCACACACATAGTCATTACATACATAGTCCTGACCCCACACAGTAACTTCCCTATGTAATATATATGTATCCGAAAATACACCCAGACTCGGAACAATTGTGTGTACCTACTTTTTCATTTTTGTGTCATGTCAACTTTTATGTTTAATGTCATGTTTACATAATAAGCTACTGATTTTTATCATCTGTGCGATTATGAGAAATCAGTAAGCCCGCTCGGTCTATCAAATAAATAAATAAACAAATATCTGCAGAACATGAAAATATTTGTCCCGTTGCGGGAATCAAACCCGCATCTCCTGAGTCACAGCCGGCTACTCAACCGCCACACTATTGAGAGTCGTTATTTACCAACACTTTTAGAATTGTTTCACCTATCTGAGAATACACCTAAATTTTTATAGATATATGTGCATGAGCTCATTACTTCAACATCCTGTAGATGTAAAAGTCAACTACCTACTTATAAGCTTTTTTTTGTTATGTTTGTCCTTTAAATGACTAATAATCCTGCGCCAGCTCTAACGACCAACTTCCCGCAACTAATAGGATGTCATCGATTTATCGGAACGGTCTTCCTATACACTGCGTCTTTCGGTTCCAGTCGTCATTCCAGAACCTTTCTCCCCCAGCGGTTGTCAGTTCTGCAAGCTAAATGCCCATTCCAATAAGTTAATTCTAAGAGCATAATCCTATCCTATTCTATCCTACTAATATTATAAACGTGAAAGTTTGTGAGGATGTTTGTTACCCTTTCACGCTAAAACTACTGAATGGATTTTGATAAGACTTTACAGTAATATAGCTTATACATCAGAATAACACGTAGGCTACTTTTTATCCGGGTACCATGCGGGCGAAGCCGTGGGCAGAAACTAGTTATACAATATAATGCTGGACATTTTCACACACCATCATCTAGCCCCAAAGTAAGCAGAGCTCGTGTTATGGGAACTAAATGACTGATATGCTCCTTATTTACCTTTTTTATGTAAATACATACAAATTATACATAACAAACAACCAGACCCGAGAAGAATATTTACAGTTCATACAAACATTTGCCCCGCGGCGGCGGGAATCGAGCCCGCAACCTGCCTATCAGGCCGTCGGTGACTTTAGGTTTCCTTCGGATCTCGTTCCGGATTGTACCACGTAGCTTTATTAATAAATCCTCATTAATTTTCTAAGAGGAAAGTTTATTTTAATTAATTTCGAGCCAACGGCGCTGCATTGAACACGCTAGTACATATTAATTATCACCAACTCGGTCGGCATTAGACAAAGGCGCTGGCCAAAGGTTCTGCCGCTGAGCTGAGACAAAAGCGTGCTTTGAAAACTTACGTACCCACACATTTAGTTTAGTGCAGTCCACGGTTCCTCATGTGGCACATCCGCTACCTAAAAGCAAGTCTTCTGACTGCAATTTTTCACCTAGCGTGTATGGCTGTTTAATTTAATGGTTTGTTAGCCCTGCCCGCATGACCTGATATAAAGTAGTTTATGTGTTATTCTTGGTCATGAATTAAGTATACATGTTTCAATTTTCATCTTAATCAGTCCAGCCGTTACGGAGATTATTAGCAATAAATATACAAACATTTAAACTATCACAATTTTGACATTATAATATCAGGAGGATATAACGTGTAAAAGAACTACTCCTGAAAACTATGGACATAGGTAGGTACCTTGACGCAGGCCAATCCATGATACCTATAATTTTATTTTCATCAACTTCAGTAACATGTAAACTAATCTAAAAAAAAATAGAAAGAAAGAAAATATTTATTTATAACGACATAAATATATATATATGTATATATATACGACAAGTTTTGGAAGTTAGGATGGTGGGATAATTTGTGAGAATACCTAATACTAATAATTTATAAGTTTGAACAGCCTACTTATAAGTACCTACCTATAACTGAAAAATAGGATAAAGTTAGAGTTTAAAATTAACTAATTAATACATTTTGTTCATGCGGCAAGATACCAAGAATACTGGTGGTATTCCCACGCAGGATAGCCGAAGAAATCGTCGAGCAAATACAAAAGAAATTACAAAAAGAGCATTTTCGAAAAAAAAATATTAAAGAAGAAAAGATAATAAATTTATTTGACTCGCACAATAAAAGAAAAGGTACCCTATGTACGTACATATTACGTCCCTACCGTGATAGAGTAACTGTTATAGTTGCTGCACAGGATTTCTCAGTCCTCTCCGTGTCGTGCGGTCTAAACAAGTCTTATTCTTATTCTTTATTGTACACACAGATAATGCAGACAAAAGACTTACATATAAGACATGTACAAAGGCGAGCTTAACCCTAACAAGAGTTTTCTTCCAGCAAACCTTTGAGGATAGGGACAGCTGATAAATAGCGGTAGGTACGTGTACACAAATGGGAAAAAAATATACAATAATAGCATACATTTTCATATAATATAATACATAAATAGGTACATAGTATAAATATATACAAATACATAAATATTTATATATATATATATATATATATATAAATAACTCAAATTATACATACATACACTATATACATATTAAATATTCACAAGGAGAGGTAGTACTCTTTAACTCAAGTCCTATCTCATCATTAAAAAAGGGTCTTTATTTTCGGTTATTTCAGAGCGAGTTGATCGAAAATCACGGTATGAAAATCTCGTTCAAGTTTTCGGGAGAAGTCTTTTTACATCCTGTATACCATTCTTACAATCTCATAGAATCATATTCATCTGCAGATTATCTGAAACATATCGCTTCTAAACAATGAGATAAACTTCTGTCTGTACTAATAATCATGATAGTTTTATATTTAATTATATTATGGTCTACACAACAGTATTTTTATTCATTTATTCTTTGAGTTGAAATGCGTGACCAACATTTGTAACTTTGTTACCAGCCCGCCCATCATCGCCTAGGAACTGCTCATCCAACCGAATCCTGAAGAACAAAGAAGCAGTCCTCTCCATACGCTGCGTGGCTGGCTACGACGGAGGACTCGCCCAGCACTTCACGCTGGACGCTGTGGGGGAGAACAGCAGGACCCTGGCCAACGTGACTGCTCATACTGGTATGTTATTGCATCAGAAGTCTGAGCGTGAAAATCAATCCAACTGTTCTGTCTACGGAAGATAGGACCGAAATAGTTTCTGCTTTTATTCCACAGGCTTCTCTTGGCTGTCAGACAAAAACGAACAGAATAGAATAGAAATTGATTTCTCATATTGTATAAACGGGAATTTTCACGTACTGCACTATCGGTGAAGGCACCGACTAAGTTTCGACTTATTCCGAGAGTTTTCATCAGAGTGAGTGATCGCGACTTTTTCCCTCCGCGTCGCGTGGTGCACTAATATGAATAGTTCACGATAGTTTTTGGAATAAAAAAGAAATTGATTTATTTGACACAACAAAAAAGCACACATGAGACAGGTACAAAATAAATAAAATAAAACACTTATAAATAGGTAAGAATATTAAAATATCTGTGGAATAGGTAATATTTTTACAGACACACAGAAACAAAGATGATTTTTTGTGCTAATTTGTTCCATCTGCACCGTAAGAGATATATATAAAGAGTTAAGAGTTGTCTTGTTTTGGGTGTTCATGCTAGTGGTGGAACAAGCATTAAGGAAGACCTAGCTGAAAATACTCTGATGAAATTGGAGATCTTTTAAAGAAAGACCAGGTCAAGAGTGTATTCAGGTCGGTCAAAGACACCGTAGCAATGACATGATTATGTATGAATATGTCTTTCCGTGTCCAGATCTAGTGGTATGGCTGAACGTCAGCTGGTCAGCAATAGAAACGCTGACAGAGGATGAAGACTTAGCTGTAACAGCTAGGAATAGCAAAGGTGCTTCCGACCCTGTGTTGCTACGAGATTTAAGCTTCAGGGACTCCGCTAAACGAGCTGGTAAGCTTTTTAAAACGTTGTATTCTACACTAACATTATAAAGAGGTGAAGTTTTTTAGTTTGTAAGTTTAGATGGAGCGTCATAGGTTATCCTTCACTATTCATCGGATTTCAACTTCCTGTCATGAAGGAAGATTTTTTTGTATTTTATACACGGCATTACGAAATATACATCATTACATAGTCGCTCAGCGAGCTATGGAAAGAGCTATGCTCGGAGTCTCTCTGAAGGATAGGATTCGTAACGAATACATCCGTCAGAGAACCAAAGTTATCGACATAGCTCAACGAATTAGGAAGCTAAAGTGGCAGTGGCCAGTCATATCTCGCGAAGAACCGATAACCGCTGGGGTAAACGTGTTCTTGAGTGGAGACCGCGACTCGGCAAACGTAGTGTAGGACGCCCTCCGGCCAGGTGGGATGACGATCTGCGAAAGACTGCAGGCAGATGCTGGATGCGGCAAGCTGAAGACAGGGCGCTATGGCGCTCATTAGGGGAGGCCTATGTCCAGCAGTGGACTTATATAGGCTGATGATGATGATGATGATGATTACGAAATATGGTCAAACTAAGTATTATAAGTAATAAATGTCAAGCATGTTTTTACAAACTATGTTATAAATTTTACCTACTTATTAACATACGACGGAAAAAAGTCTGAATAAAATTAAGTTTAAACTTTACGGAAAATATATATTTAGAAAAACTTAAGGCCCGGCCATACTGACGCGGTGGCTGTGGACATCCACGAAAGTCAAGCCTTGTGCTGAAAATCAGCGATGAGAATTCCTTTCGCAGCAGAGCTATACCTGTTTGGGTATTTTTGTTATGTACCTTGGCCCTTAACTGAAAATTAGCTATAGTCAACTAGTGATTTTCTGGTTTGGCGTTAATTAATTAGGACGTTGTATACTTGCAAAGTATGTACAGATGAAATCAGCCATCTAAAGACCGATGCAAACGATCTATAGATAGCTCAACTGATCACTAACAGAATGAAGCCTTAAAATGCTGGCTGCATTGTCACGCTGAACGGCAATACTAATGCGTTTACCCAGGCACCGACTCAAACAGATCAGTAGGTAGCGTTTATAATAATAGTCTCTCATTTAATATTTTTTTTCTTTTTAGTGCCTTTTCGGTTGTCGTTGATGACGTTTTTCATTTATTTTGAAAAGTTTTCGACCTTAGTTTTTGTAGTAAATTTAGTTGACATTTCTTTATTATCCTTGCACTCTGCCCCACTCTACACTACAAAAAGGTTAGCTGGAAGAAAATGCTACTAAAAATTAAGTTTGCCTAAGAATTAAGTGTTATATCTTGTGCAATAAAGTATTTTCTATCTGTCCTTGTGATTTCATCGAATAAAAACTTTACTTGTCTTTGACTTATATATTTTTTGTCCAGAGAGCACATCTCGAGCGGAGAGCAAGTTCCCAGCAGCAGCAGCATTGGCTGCGTTAGCTGCAATTCTGACTGCAGCTGCAGCCATCGTCGCTTTGGTACTGCGGAGGTAAACCTCCAATTCTAAGTGTGGAGTCTCAGGACTATGTTTGCGACTGTTGGGTGTTAATTTAGTTTAATTATATATTTACTATCCTCTGCCCACGGCTTCGCCTGCGAGGTACTCGGATAAAAAGTAGCCTATGTATTAGTTTGTGGTTTTAAATAACACACAGGTTACTTTGTTTTTGGGTACCACTCGGGCTAAGCTTGGTCAGAGGCTAGTTTAATTTATAATATTAGTAGGATAGAGGATCATAAGTGGTTTGATATGTTTCACATTCCTTTTTTTATTGTCCAAATTACATTATTATACTTAAAATAAATTAATGTATCCTAGTAATATTACAATAAAGCCTTTGTTAGGCTAATTAGTAATTTAACATAAACCTTGTTTTATAAAATAAAGTATAGCTAAGAACGTGCCCATTAATACGTTTCTTACTGTCTCTATTTAAGGGCAGATACTTTGTTCATATTGTTACGAGCTAGGGTTTGGCATAAAATAATTAAGTCCAACAAAACGCCAAAATTAACACTGTATAAAAATGTCAACAAAACAAATAACATAACGAAACTAAGAAATTAAAACAAAAATACTATATCACTAGGTACAACACTAGCACAACTGTCACTTCATTAGTCACTCGGTATCACGCCTTTATCACTTCAAGAAATTCACTTTCAAATCTTGAAAGAAAACTGTCTCTACCGGTCGCTTTCCGCGCTTATATATCTCGTAAGGCTTCCGGAACATTCTCGAAAGTGGGCGTGGCCTTGCACACTGCCTCGCTCCGCCCCGCCCGGTCTCGTACCGCCTCAAACACTCTAAGAAACTACCGGCTTTTACTATTGCCAATCGATGGCCGTAACAAGTAGTGCGTCCATTTGATAAGAGATGGCGCTAGGGTACCGTAGTTAGCTAGGCCGTGCTCGTCACAATATGTTCTTTATAGGTAGTACTGACACGAATTTTACTACATTACACTATTCACGTTCCTTGAAGTGACGTCTTTATTTGCGCAGGCGTAGCGACAGCAGTTCTTCAAGCAAACGTCCATCCCAGAGCGTGGTACAGGTGGATGCTCAGGGTCGCCGGTACCTCATAGCGTACCCTGCAGACAAGCAAGAAACCAAACCGGATATCCTCAACCCTAAACCTGGTGAGACTTCTTTTTAACCCCCGATTAAAACGACATCGGTGGCGCTGCGAGCGATTAGCCAGCTGTTCATTCTCGCTGCGGGACCAATGTCTTCATCGCCTGCAGGTTGTTCTGGATCTGGGTGTTGTGGTACTTATGGTACTAAATTTTCTGATACCCACGTCACAGGGAATTCTAGTGTGGGGACTATGTATGCGACTATTGGATGTCAAAGTATGTTGTTATAAACTTTTAAACATGTAGTTTACTTTTTTTAATGTTATGTTACACAGGCATTTGGCCAACTAGGACAAAATTTGGCGTCGCCTTTTGATATCTGGGGCATTGTTGATGAGTTACATGCTCTGAAGGACATGCATTGAGCCGAAAAGAATATAAAAGAGAAAATATAGAAGAATGTTTATTGAGAAGTAGTAGAGCTTCTTGTGAAAAGCTGGTCCGGGGAAGTATACTATACCTAAACAGGTATGGCTGAAATCAGCCGCCAAGTAGGAATACTTCCATTGCTTTGTTCCGGATTAAGTATGGGTGCCGGTGAAATTACAGGCATATGAGACTTTTCACCCGTTATGTCTCAGGGTCGGCAACGTGCGAGCGATATCTCTGTTGTTGCAAGCGTAATAATAATAGCCTCCGTAGAAAAATAATAAATAATAAATAATGCTAGACATTTTCACACAGCATCATCTAGTCCCAAACTAAGCAGAACTTGTATGGGCTTGTATGGCTTTATGGGAACTACATGACTGATATTAGTACTTATGTACTTTTTTTTTGCAAATACATACATATTATACATAGAAAACACCCAGACCCGAGACAAATATTTGCAGATACAAACATTTGTCGTGTGGCGGGAATTGAACCCGCAACCTGCGTCTCAGGCGGGCTTTCGCAACTGCGCCACAGAGGTCGTCATGTAATTATAATAAATAATAATTTAGAATTTAATAATCGTAAGTAATGATTTATATTATTAATAATAATTATTAATTTCCTACTAGTAGGAATAAACGCGAAAGTTTGTGAAGATATTTGTTTGTTACTCTTTCATACAAAAACTATTGAACGGATTTTGATGAAACTTTACAGTAATATAGTTTATACATCAGAATAACACATAGGCTACTTTTTATCTGGGTACCACGCGGGTGAAGCCGTGGCAAAAGCTAGTAATTATATAAGAATGCAATTTATATTTTCGAGTTTTATATTCTAACACAAAAAACTGTATCTTTTCACAGAGAGTGAACCACCCCGAGTTGTTCTGGAGTCCAGCGATAGTAAAAGCTACACAATAAGAGAAGCAGTCGACGAGCGCAAGTCTCATTACAACCATCCCGGACTTGACGATGAAATGGTGAGTACGATGAAGTGGCGCGGTGGCCTGAGGCGCGAGAGGTTCGAGCAATGGTGAGTACGATGAAGTGGCGCGGTGGCCTGAGGCGCGAGAGGTTCGAGCAATGGTGAGTACGATGAAGTGGCACGGTGGCCTGAGGCTCGAGAGGTTCGAGCAATGGTGAGTACGATGAAGTGGCGCGGTGGCCTGAGACGCGAGAGGTTCGAGCAATGGTGAGTACGATGAAGTGGCGCGGTGGCCTGAGGCGCAAGAGGTTCGAGCAATGGTGAGTACGATGAAGTGGCACGGTGGCCTGAGGCTCGACAGGTTCGAGCAATGGTGAGTACGATGAAGTGGCGCGGTGGCCTGAGGCGCGAGAGGTTCGAGCAATGGTGAGTACGATGAAGTGGCACGGTGGCCTGAGGCTCGAGAGGTTCGAGCAATGGTGAGTACGATGAAGTGGCGCGGTGGCCTGAGACGCGAGAGGTTCGAGCAATGGTGAGTACGATGAAGTGGCGCGGTGGCCTGAGGCGCAAGAGGTTCGAGCAATGGTGAGTACGATGAAGTGGCACGGTGGCCTGAGGCTCGACAGGTTCGAGCAATGGTGAGTACGATGAAGTGGCGCGGTGGCCTGAGGCGCGAGAGGTTCGAGCAATGGTGAGTACGATGAAGTGGCACGGTGGCCTGAGGTTCGAGCAATGGGTAACTGCGGGACAATTGTTTGCATGCGCTGCAAATATTTGTTCCGTATCCGGATGATGTGATACCATGGTACTCGTAGTTCCTGATACCCAGGATACAGGGATGTCTATGTCAACTCGTCTTTCAATTGACCACACTATGTATTAATATTGTAAAAACGGGAATTTTCACGTACTGCACTATCGGTGAAGGCACTGACTAAGTTTCGACTCATTCCGAGAGTCTTCATCAGGGTGAGTGATCGCGACTTTCTCGTGCACTACATATGAACAATACAATAAATATGAATATTCTACAATATTAATAGTAAAGTTCACGATAGTTTTTGGAATAAAACACACTATGGGTGTTTTTATTTTTCAATGCGGAAGAGATCTCTGAAGCTAAAGCATCGCATTTTATTCCAAGTACCCACATCCTGTTAAATTTAATTTTAAAAGCATTAAGGCGCTGCGGGAACAAATACTGTGGAATAATATTGGGAGGTTGCCAATCCAGTCGGGTAATTCCACCGCTCTTGGTAGATTATGGGGTGATATTACTGTAGATACTTGTTGTTATTTTGTGGCCAAATATGAAGCCATCGTCATCATTATTATCAACCTGAAGAAGTCTATTTTTAAACATAGGCATCGCAGGGATGCTGCGATGTTTTCCTTCACCGTTACGCAGTAATGCGCAATTTGATTTTTCAATCAAACCAATGAAGTTATCACGTTAGCAAGTGTACGATGTATGTGTATGATGGTTTTTTTTTATATTTGTTGAGATTCGATTTTCGCAATTTCGTTTCGAAATTTTACAAATCAAAACTTAATCGTTCAATTCTATTTTTGGCAGACAGAGCCTTATTCTTGTACATCTCCATTGAAATCCGCTTCATTACTACTTAAGGGCCCCATACATAAATAACGTGACACGAATTCCATGATTCTTGAAGCCATATCATCACAACAGGGGAGGCCTCCCCGTCACATATGTGTGGGGGCCCCCACTAAAGTTTTTAGCTACACAAAATCGCCACAAATCAGTACAAAGCAATCGTCGTTTATGCGCATATAACGCTTATGTGAACGCAATATAACGGGAATACGTTTTTGTTAAATAAATATAATGACATTCCATTGTCAATACATTTATGAAAATCTGATGTATGTTCACAAAAATATTAATTTGTTTAAGAAAAAAAGCGATAATCACAATGTTAATACTAGAAATAAAGATAAACTCGCTGTTGCCACTTGTAGACTCCATAAAGTTGGTAAATCGTTTAAAGGGCACGGTGTACGCTTTTATAACAAACTCCCAAGAGATATACAAAAATTATCAATTAACAAATTTAAAAACGTAATTAAACAAAAGCTTTATAAAAAGGCATACTATAAAATATCTGATTATTTAGATGACAAAAACTCTTGGGATTGAAAATGCTCCAACTCGAACCTATTGTTTTGTAAAAGGATCATTAAAAAGAATAACCAGCCTTGTTTTCTTGCCTTTCTTTCCTGGCTTGGTCGCGGAGGAACAGGCACCTAGATAAAAACCGACGTTTCAAAGTGGTCCTTGTGATTTTATTGAATAAATGAATTTTGACTTTGACTTTGACTTTGACTTTGTTAAAATATCTATTTTTGGCGGTGGAGAGAAATCAAGACTAAACTCCTTATCAAACTTTTGTTCATGCTCTATCGACTGTAAAAATGGTCTGCCCCAACTTGAAACTTTACCTAAACTAACTTTTGGACACTAAAAGACTTGGTTTTCTAAGCAGATATTCATATTTTTTACAATAAGAATATGATTATCAATAGTACAATTTATCACTAAGGTTTCGTTTTTAATTCCTAGTTTCCTAGGTATTTAAGAATGTATGTACCATGTAAAACTTTTGTCAACAGTAAACGTTGTCTTATTTTAATTTATATAGGTAGAAAAAAATAGGTTATTATTTACGAGTATATGATATTTTTTATCAGCATCTTTGAAACGCCGATTCCTCGCAATGAAACTAGAAGCGGCGAAATGAATCGATTTTTTCTGTGAAACTGGTTAGCTTTTTCTATAGACTGTTAAACGACGGTCATAAATGAATATATAGTATATAATATAATATACTTTCATCTATTATACTCTATTATAGTCATAATTTCATTCATTAAAGCTTTCCAACAGCTTATTAAACTTAAATAGAGCTTAAATCCCAGATTTTATTTACATTCAACACAAAAGTTTTAACCAGTACTTTCAACATTTGCCTTGCATTACCAATTTCGCCATAGTTCAAGATATATGCAAAATCTAAATCAAACTAGCATATAGCTCATTTTCAGATTTTTCTGTCGATACTTTTAACCCGTTATTTATCTAAACAGTGTCTTGTTTTCTATTTGAAATTACACCTATCAGAAAGAGACATAAAACTGTTCAAAACGTTTTTTATGTAAGGCTCTGAGATTTAATAAGATTCCGGCAAACGCTACTTACGGACGAATAAATGACAGCTTTATACATTTTTCTAACCCTTAAATATCGTTTCAGGTTTTCACTGATAGTCCTTTTTTTAATTTTTATATGTACATGTACTTGTTTTTTTTTTCAGATGCCCCAAAGATAACAGAAGGAACCCCTAGAATGACTAGTGTAAATAATATTTGTAAATTCCATCAAATGCCAACAACTAAATAACTAACTATAGTCTTAAGTTAAAAACTTTATGATTAAAACTTCTTCCATATCATTTTTCAATGAGAAATATATCAAATTATTTTATGTTACAAAAAATGTTGGAATTCGCTGCTTGTAGACAAATTTATTTAAAAGTAATGTTAGGTTTTGAAAAATAATGTAAGTTATACTAAGAAACGTATTATTAAAATTGTTTTTTGTGTTTAATTAAAAAAAATCTTGATGATTTTAAATCACGATCTAATTATAGTTATAGACATTGAATTTATGTAAAATATGTAATTATTGTTGAATCATTTAAATAAAGCTTATTGTTTTTTATTAATTGTTTCATTTACAATAATTAATTTATACTTTAGGGATTCATGTACAAATATAAATATAAAAAAGTTTTTATTCACAGAAATAAGTAATCCATTTTCTTACAATGAAAAAATAAATACGACTTATTTATTTCTATAAAAATATACAAATAAATAAGTCGAACCATCTAAACACCATTAGGTACAAATTGGCCTCGATTCTGTATTTCACTAACTAAACTAAATTTAAACTGTCGCTCTCTCTTCTGATAGTGCAAGCAAGAAAGAGATAGCTACAATTTTAGTTCTGTCAAATTAGTCAGATTTAAGTTTTCCATACAAATTTAGTCGTAATTTCAAAACATGCTGACTATAAACACAAAGAAAAGCGGCACGTAAACTGATTTCACAGCAGCACACAGCACTAAAACTCTTGCCATCTCTTTCTTGCGTGCACTATCAGTAAAAGAGAGCGACAGTATAAATTTAGTTTAGTTAGTGTACTACAGAATCGAGGCCAGTGTCGGAGTAATATTTTTCATATGAAATAATCAATCAATAAACGCTTTCAGCGATAAGACCGCCCATTGTGCATTTCTTTTGTTTATTTTTTTGATTCTTGTATTATGTTTCTGTGTTTGTACTATAAATTGGTGTTATACACAATAAAGAGTAAATCTAACTATCTATCTGTCTAATCAGAAAAATATGAGAGCAGTTGTTCCTCTTCTTCCATCACTTCTCTTATTATTATTTTTTTCTTTCTGTAGCTTCTATTATTGAGAGAGTCTGTCGGTGAGTCCCGTGACCCGCTATACAGGCTTTTATAGAGCTAGTGCGGGGAACAGAGCTCACCTATAGTACGATTTTAATACTTTAGCTCGGCCCGCTTGCCGACTATTGATGCAAGCCAGCCCGTGCGTAAACAGGTTCTGCTTTGGTTCGTAAATCGTATGACATGCAATTATCAGCTGTTTTTTTTTCTCACTACCCACAATGTTTTTCTTAACTTGCATGTAAATTGTATGTTAGATTTGTTTCTGTGTTTTTTGAGATATTTTTTTTTCTGTTTGTGTAGGTAGGTCCCTTACCTACCTGCTTACCATTCCATGCATGTTACTCTCACTGCATCTAAAATGCATCTTAGTACCTACTTGTTAAGTAGTATAAGAATATTAATTGCCACGTGTCACGTGATTTCTCAGTAAGCGATTTATATTGTAAATCTTTTTGAGAAATAAATGATCTTAAACCGTAAACCGTTATGTAGAACCTAATTTTTAAGTTATCTAAAAGTACCAAATGTACACTATAAGGTAATAAAGCATTATTATTATTATTATTACATTATTATTAGTAACTAGGTACTAAAATTGTAAGTACATAGCTAGCCTTTTCCATACACTTCAGACCGGAACCCAACAATGAAAACGTTACCTCTTGGCGGCAAAAATAGGTAGTACTGCCCAAGACGTGCTCTTTCTCACTCTACATTTGATCTTCATAGGTAGAGTACACGTTGATAGGTATTTCAGCATCCGTCCCTTACAAGCTACCCCACTGAATATTTACATCCAACATCGGCAATTGAATCGAGAGGTTCCAATTCATCGAGATTTCGAATAATTGATTTGTATCGTGCGACTGGGATGAATAAATCAGGATTCCAATGAAGCATCCATTCCAAGGTCTAGCTTGCCTGCGAATTAAACTACACACGTCAGCAACTAGGTAGCCAATGGCCTCGATACTCATTTACATCAACTTAATTTAAACTATAGCAAGTAACAAAGTAGTTATATACTAGGTTGATACCGCAATGCTTGAAAACGAAAGTTTTCAATCAGTGCGTTCTACCCGTCATGACCTACGGAGCTGAGACGTGGACACTTACGATAGAGCTGGTCCACCAGTTCAAAGTCGCTCAGCGAGCTATGGAAAGAGCTATGCTCGGAGTCTCTCTGAAGGATAAGATTCGTAACGAATACATCCGTCAGAGAACCAAAGTTATCGATATAGCTCAACGAATTAGCAAGCTGAAGTGGCAGTGGGCCGGTCATATCTCGCGAAAAACCGATAACCGCTGGGGTAAACGTGTTCTTGAGTGGAGACCGCGACTCGGCAAACGTAGTGTAGGACGCCCTCCGGCCAGGTGGGATGACGATCTGCGAAAGACTGCAGGCAGATGCTGGATGCGGCAAGCTAAAGACAGGGCGCTATGGCGCTCATTAGGGGAGGCCTATGTCCAGCAGTGGACTAATATAGGCTGATGATGATGATGAATTTAAACTATCGCTTTCTTTTACTGAAAGTGCTCACAAGAAAGAGATGGCAAGCATTTTACGCCTGTCATTTTTTTTAATAATGCAGGACTTTTCACACAGCATCATCTAGCCCCAAACTAAGCAGAGCTTGTATTGTGGGAACTAGTGACTGATATACTACTTGTATAGGTTTTTTCGTAAATACATACATATTATACATAGAAAAAATCCAGACCCGAGATAAATACTTGCAGAACATACAAACATTTGTCCCGCGGCGGGAATCGAACCCGCAACCTTCTGCGTATCAGGTGAGCCTTCGCCCACTGCGCCACAGATGTTAATTTTTTACTTAGTAAAATATTTAAAACGACTACTTGTTAATATGTGGTAAGCACACCAATGAAACGCCTTTTCAACTTTCTTACAGTCCGTTCCATCTAAAGGTTTTCTGATAGAGATCGCTATCTAACAATAAGACCGCCCATTGTACAACATTGTCAAAGTTTGTAGTACTTAACTAAGCTGATGTGTTATTTGGTGTGTAATAAAGTATTTTCTATCTATGTATCTTGTTCTTTGAGAGTTTTTTCAGCCAACAGAGATCGAGTGTCAAGCCGATGTAAAACGACTTTCCGACGAGCGTTTGTGAACAAGGACGCTGAATATCAGGGACAATATAAAATCCACATTCTTTCCCCATCGGCTTTTTAGTGTACTTTGGTGTTTTGGTATGGGACAGAACGGGGATAAAACATATCGGGAAATATATGGAAAATGGGGGATTGCACGTAATTTCCGTAAACAGGCTAAATTGTATCGTTTTAGCGAATACATTTTCGAGGAGAGTCTTACTTACATCATGATATTTCAGAGTAGCGTACGGGGCCTACCACGCCGCTTGGATTAATCTTTTTTTGAAATGATCCTTGTGATTTCAGCAAAGACATAGGTAAATATATAGGTATTATATCAAAATAATGTTTAATTTGTATTTTTTATGTTAATTTTTCACACTTCTAGTAAGGCAATAACACCGTCATTCTTTTAAATAGTTCTCTCCATCCTAAGTTGTCTGGAAGAAATCGCTTTCAGACCGGCCGTTGTGCATTTTTTTTTTTTTTTTTTTATTTATTATGTTTCTATGTTTGTACTGTAAATTGGTGTTATGCACAATAAAGAGTTTATCTATCTATCTAAGATGAAGTATTTTTATTTTTTTATCATATGCAGTGTTGCCAACCGGGTCATGACAAAAGTAACCTAAAATAGATAAAAAAGTAACCTCTAGGTGTGAAAAGTAACCAGTTTTTAGTTTTTAACCGATAATAAGGTGTCTCAAGTTGCATTTAACGATTTATTTTTTTCTAACCCATTATTTATTTTCTATATTTTGCCAACATTGCAAAAAGTATGCAACAAAGAGCGCTACTACCTTTCTGTTTAAACTTATATTCATGTAAGAAATTAAACATCTACCTATGAATTCTACGAATTCCAAAATATCACCTTAAAGTATCCTTTTTAGTTGTTTAACCTAAGAGTTACCTGATTAGTTAAAAATCACATAAAAGGTTACAAAACGTCGGCTAGCTAACAACACCGCTCAAGTCGAAATTTTGCGGTTTTGACTTTTTTATGCCATTGGATGGATCTTTTCACTGCGCTTCTGTTCACCAATACAAACATTTCAACCAATCACAGTTTCAATTTCAGCGTTAGCGATTTCAATTCTGTGAACTTGTGCGGAGTTGATAAAACAGTTTTTTGGTTCTCCTGAAAAGTTAGGATAATCGATTTACGCGGTGTTGTTAGCTAGCTGACGAAAAGTTACCTTCTGGCAACGCTGATCATATGGTTATCAGCTATTGGTAAGGGTAAACTGTAACCTGTGGACGCTGACAGCATCAGAGGAATCACTCGCACGTTATCGACCTTGACACATAACGGGTGAAAAGTCTCATGTGTAATTTCACCGGCACCCTTGAACTCAGCAATATGAGAATTATTGATTGGTTGACTATCCTTCTCTGCGTTGTCTGGTTTGGCCCCTCACGAGACCGATGGCATTACATTAGTCTGTCGATGGAAGTGGCCCAAGATCATTCGTCATGGCACTCTTTGGGAAGACCTATATCCAGCAACTAGCTGCGCCTCGCGGTTTCACCCGCGTAAGTTTCGATTTTATACTCTTGATGACTTCGAAATTAAATGTCCGATTCGAATGAATTAAATGTTTTATTTAATAAATTGTTCTCTTATTTTGGTAATCAGCCAAATACACTACCGCTCCACTCTTCATAACACAAAGGTCAGCTGGAAGAAAATGCTTATTAGCATTAAGTTCGCCTATGTACTTGTTTTATCTTGTGCAATAAAGCATTTTTTATCTACCTATATATCTAATTAAAAAGTATTTTACTGCTACATAGATACCCCTGATGATAAAACTATTTATTTTAATAAGAATAACCTAATACTACGATACGAAGGTAACCACCGGTGATCTAATTAAAGTTTAGAACACAAAAGCTGCTATTGTGACTTAACTATGACAGTTAGATATATTCACTCGATGACTTTTTTGTAGGTAATAATGAGTACTTTCATTATTAGTACATAATTTTTATGTTTCATCAATAGTTTTCTCAGCGCACGCCAAATAATGAATTTTATAGGCAAAATTTTGCTACTTTGGGTTACATTATTGCAATTTCCTTAAGGATCTTTATTTTTTTTGAAAATAAGTTACTTCCTGATAATTTAGCTTTCATTTGGTGGAAAAATGTTTAAAATCAGTTCTGTAGTTTCGGAACCTATTCGGTTCCGAAACTACAGGAAAGTTTTATTTTTGTTTGTTAACAAACAAACAAAAATAAAACTTTCTTCTTTAATATTTGTATAGATGTGCTTCTACAAGCAGTTGTTTTGATGATGATGATGGCATACTTAAAGTACAGCAACATAGATTTCGTCTTGAACTAGGCTAAATTATTTACTATCAATTTTGCTGGCAAGTAAATACACTGTATAATTTACTCTTATACAATTTTACTTTTCAACGAAACCAGGTCACCGCTCGAATCAGAAAAGACGCGGTACAGTCAGCTACGTAAGTCATGTTTCAAGAACTTGTATAATATTTTTAAAACTCTGAAGTGTACTTATTTTATTATGTGTTACAGCGCCGGCAAGTTAAATATTTTAAGGATTTTTTCCTGATATCATACAAAGTGATCGCATAAAACAACTTTAAAGTCGTTTAATCGTATCGAGGACAAATGTTAGTAAAAAAACACAAACATTCAAATAACCTTTTACCCCAATCGCATATGAACTCCTTACAACGCGGGTAAAATCATTCCTATATTTAAAAAAACTTTAGGAAAAAAACATAACATTTAAAAATATATTTTTAAAGTACAAGTTGAAAACAAGAACCAGATCATTATTAGACGGAAGCGTCCCCAAAATGCTGGCTGCATTGCCACGCTGAATGACAATGCTAATGCGTTGATCCAGATATGAGATAGCACTCGGGTCATGAGTCGCTTCGGCCGACTCATAGAGCCATGGACTCAAGAGTGATATTGGGTTAGATTTGACATTTGGTATCGTATTGTAAATAAGGGATTCGTGAATCACCTTCGGCTAATGATGTATATTGCTAACTGTAAAATACATACAGTATATACAGTTACCAATATTTATCATTCATAGATTATTAATGCTAAACATTTTTTCACACAGCATCATCTAGCCCCAAAGTAAGCAGAGCTTGTATTATGGGAACTACATTACTGATATAAAATATACTCTTTTTTTTTGTAAAAACATATATATTGACCCAAGACCAATATTTGCAGATCAAACATTTGTCCCGCAACCTCCTGCGTCTCAGGAGGGCCTTCGCCCACTGCGCCACAGTAGTCGTCAAACTGATAGATACATAAACTCACGGTTGTTTTCTGGAGGGGAAGGCTACGAATATCCACTTGCTACGATCCTGACATACTTCTTTTGCTCTGTTAAGGGTATTCTTGACCTGACCTTTCCCCTTTTTCATGACCTGGTAATTGTACATAGCATCCTTAAATAATCATCTGCGTTTTTTCATTCCTAATTCACTCACAAAATTTATTAATTTCGTTAGGGTGTGGCCGCACTGTATGCGTCTACGCAGCTTAGCGACGAGGCAGCTAGATGGCTTTCTATGAAATATGAATCCACTGGCGGCTTGGCAGCTAGGCATCTTGGCGAGTCGCTAGGCACGCTAGGTAACTGTATTTTTTGTATTTATTTATTCCAATATTAACAAAAAATATTTTTTATGCGGAATGTTACATAAAGGATTACATATTACATATACACAAATCACTTAGAACTACACAATAAAACAGATTGAACCAATAACGAAATAAACAATAGGTAATAATATATAAGGTACTTGGTGTTTTTCGAGAAAAAACGAGAAAACAGGCAAAGCAAAGCGACACCTCTCGTCAATTGTACTAAGTAAATGTAATTATAGTCATTGAACAGGCTTTTATAACAGCAAAGTTTCTTCTATAAGTGAAGGCTCAGCGCTCCGAGCCGAAATATCGCAAGATTTCGTCCAAGCCCCGTGTTCATTTCATCCAGGCTCGTAACAAACAAGGGAACAACGGGTTGCGAGTTCGAGTTAACGAATTTTTCGGATATTATAAAATTCTAGTATAATATGCTACCATTATGCTACATTTAGTCACGTCGCTACACGGACGGCGAGTTGCCGTCCTGGAAGTCTTCAGGTAAGTGATAGATAGATAAAAGACTTTAGTTGCGACTTCAGACACAAACATACAAATTACAACAATTATACAGTACACCAGAAAAAAACAAACAATAATAATATAATTAAAATCTAGGTAAAATGTCTATGTGTGCTGCCGTACGTGAAAAAGGCCTTGGCTCAGCTTGATATTTTGCTTAAAAAGCAAAAACACTGATTTTCAGCCATGACCTATTGAGAGCAAGCAGAACGAGTTTCAACTCAATGTGTTATGTGTACCTAGCTACTAAATGTTTCTGTTTTTGAATTTAATGAATTCCATATAATGTGGCGTTTCCTACCTCAAACTTACGATAAGTACGTGATGTTATGCGTGATGTTCTCAAAGTAAAGCGGTAAGACGCGAGATGCGAAGCCGCTTGTAGTCCGGCCGCGTTTTGATTCTACACCTTAATTAATTCTTAACAAATGTATAAAGTTTCTGAAGGTAAATTTGAGATAAATCTTACTATAAAGTTATCGTATATTATTGTACAAGTTAACCGTAAATAAGGGTAAGCATTGAGTTTTATTGCTCAATAAGATTTACCTCGCATATTTCAAACTTTTACCAGCTCCTCTTTTTTTGGAGACGAGGTAAAAATTAAAGAGTCAATTTAGGCAGATTTATCTTATAACAACGTTTTCGGTCAAATACGATTGCCTGAACAAAATTTATTTATTTACTTGAAGTAATTAATACTACTCAAGTAAGTTCTCGATCTACCGTAAACTACGAGTTTAGAAACTACGTATGTCGTTAAAAAAAAAATTGTACCTAAAAGTGCAATTATTTTTAGTTTAATGCATATTAAAGTCATAGAAAGAAATATAAGGCTTTCGCTGTAAAGTTGTTCCTTAACCCTCAAAGGATAACCCAGAATAAAATTTTATTGGACACATTCATTTAGAAAAAATCCACAGCGCACGATAGTTACTTACCAACTAAGACGCCTTTAGGGGCCAGTGATATAAGGCTTTTCTAAACGGCTGCCTTTGGCCCATAAATTGTAATAGGCCTATCGATTTATGTAGACAAATATTAAATGTCGGGACATAATGGATTCTACCTTCCTGGGGGAATGGACCAAAACATGACTGTGACATCATTAAATCCCATTTGAACCGTGTGGGATAAGGACCGGAAACTCCATAGGTAATCTAGGAGAAATCTTTTCTAAGCAATAAAACCGCCTATAGTAGTTTAATTATGATAAGTTTTTGTTAATTTGTGTTAATTTTTGTTTTGTTATACAATAAAGTACTGTAGTATGTATAAAAAGTACGTTTATTCAACCGACACCATCGTGTACAGAAATCAACTGCCGGCCGAAAAAGGAGCTAGAACGAGGACCGGAGTCATTCTAATGTCGTTCCTTTTCCGGTCATAGATAATATATATACAAAACCTTAAACTAGTGCGGGCGTACTCCCTACATACTCCCCCTTTTGATCTACTGGTGGACCCCACGTTAGATCAAACTACTCAGTACTTGGTTACATACAAACTAAGGTAGACTAAAAATTCTTACGAGGTCGCCCACGTTTACGTTTTGGGGCTACTGGCTGACACACCTCAGATTGTTCATCATCCCTAGCATGATACCGCTTAAGCTGAGAGACATGGTATTTCCCGACTATGTCGTCCTGTTTTCGGTGATGAGCCAAGATGTAATTTGTAGGGCTCACTCTATTGACGATCACGTAGGGCCCGTCTTGCTTGGGCATCAGCTTCGCGCTCAGTCCCTTGCTGGCATTGCTCAACGCGTGCGTTCGTAGGAGTACCAAGTCGCCCACAACAAAGGTTTCTCCTTCTTGGCGCATGTCATCTTTGACTGTCTTTCTAAGATCCTGTTGCCGCTCCATGGTCTCTTTGCTTTCTGCAATAGAGTCCGCAAGTTTGAGTAAGTACGGCGTGATCTGTGGCACGTAGTTGACGGCGCTTACCACCTCCCGAATATCAGCTTGAGCGTCCAGCGGGGATCGGAGCTCGCGTGCGAACGTGAGGTAGGCCGGCGTCCTCTCAGTCGACTTGCAGACCGCCGTATTCATGGCAAAACGGATAGCGGGCAATGCTTCTGGCCACTCCTTATGATGCCCCTCAACCAGAATGGCGAGTTGGGTCTTAATGTCGCGGTTCTTCCTCTCGACCGGGTTCGCCTCTGGGTGGTAGAGCGGGATCAGATTCTGCGCGTACTCCCTACAGTACTTATTTTTTGTTAAAACTTACAAACATTAATTGTAATTGGGTGGATTGATTAAAATACATTTTCTAAGTATATTTAAGGGTAGGCAGGCTGGTACGTACCTTCTTCGGTCTTCAAGGCTATAATAAATAAATAATAAATAAATAAATAATGCTGGACATTATCACACAGCATCATCTAGCCCCAAACTAAGCAGAACTTGTATTATGGGAACTAAATGACTGATATACTACTTATATACTTTTTTTTGTAAATACATACATATTATACATGTAAAACACCCAGACCCGAGACAAATATCTGTAGATCTTACAAACATTTCTCCCGCGGCGGGAATCGAACCCGCAACCTTCTGCGTCTCAGGCAGGCCTTCGCCTACTGCGCCACAGAGGTCGCTATGAAAGGAAACTGCACTCGCCTTGTTTTCTGTAACACTATAATTCTTGGCAGTAGGTAGGAATCACACACTAATTATTGTCCAGGTAAATTTAATTATTGTTCAGGTAAATTTAATTATTGTTCAGGTAAATTTAATTATTGTCCAGGTAAATTTAATTATTGTCCAGGTAAATACTCAATACTTAATACTCAATACATTTATTGCTTTCACATGGTAGGTACATAGATGGTGTTTATAGGTAGGTATCTCACATGAACCCTGTCTAAGGGTATAGCAACAGATAGGTAGGCAGGCCGAGGTTTTGCGTAAACAAACTAGTTATTAAGATCTACAGTAAATAAAGTTAAGTCTCTCAAATGAACTTTGTATTAGGGTATGGCGGCAGACCGAGGTTTTATTTAAATTTAATTATTGTTCAGGTAAATTTAATTATTGTCCAGGTAAATTTAATTATTGTCCAGGTAAATTTAAGATGATCAATTAGCGGTGTAAATATAATAAAATCGCGATCGATTTTAGAGTCGCGATCGCCTTTCTCGGTACAGTTACGATTAGATTGGGGGAAAAAGTAAGTAAATTATCTAATAAATTATTGGTAGGTTATATAAACAGTGGCGTAGGAACAAAGTTAGGAGTTAAATTTTTCCTGTTCATGTACGGAATCCTGTTTACGTTTTTTGTGCCAACCTTAAACGGTTCCAATTTTGTATTATTGATAGCTAAGCAAATAAATAAGCAAACCTTACTTGTTATCGTTTAACTGAAACGTGAAGCAAAATATTGATGTTACTTGGTGCTTCAATAAATATTTGTTCGCCTGAGAAATTTCCACTATGATCCAACCGTTGTACGACGAACAATAAACAAATGCTTAGTTTATGTTAGCAAACGTTTTATCTCAGGAAAATAAATATAACGTCCTACAGACATTCCTATTTTAATTTTATGTATTTTAAATTTTGTATAAAGGTAAAGTTAAGTAAGTTTTGATGTAGGCAGTAATTTTTGAAACTACTCATCCGATTTCAAAAATTCTTTCATTATGTATTAAGTTATGTTTTAATGGGCATTCAGGGTATATTGTCCCGTTAATATAAAAGAGCTTTTCGAGGAGATCAATTTGCAAATCGACTAAAAAACAGTCGAGCGATTCTTATGAACGCTGCCACTTTAAGGTTTAAAGATATTTATTCTCAAAAAGACACAGTCACTTACATGAGAATAGCTATTTACTTTTCAAAAAAGGAGGTTCTCAATTCATCAGTATGTTTTATTTGTGTATAATGTTACGCGATATCTTCAGCTAATGATTCTATTTTTAATGGGTAGGATATACTTCAAAGGTGGTCCCATTTAAACTTTACAAAAAAATCCCATCCCTAAGGATGAAAAATGGGGGACGAAATTTCATATTAGACTTTTTATCAATTTCCCTTTATTAGAAGTCAAATTCTATTATTCCTGAAAAAAAAATACGTGTCATCGGCTACTTTTTAACCGAGTACCATGCGAGCGAAGCCGTGGGCAGTCGCTAGTTGTAAGTAATTTCAAACACAATTGACACAATTGGGAATTAATAAATCAGATGAAATGTAAACTTACAACTATATATGAGTAGTATTAAAATATTCATTCTGACCATTTTTGGTTTTTAAGTTTCGGCAGATATTATATTTTGAGCCTTTTGGGGTTGAGACTCGGGATCCTTAGGGAACTGGGGCCCTTCGCGCATCCAAAATTCCTTCAGGTTGACGCGACGCGTGACCAGAGAGCTGGCATTTATCTGGGTCAACGCATTAGCATTCAGCGTGGCAATGCAGCCAGCATCTTGGGACACTTCTTACACTTCCATCTAAAAGTGTTCTGGGTCAGTTGAGCTATCTAGAGATCGTTTGCAATTGTCTTTAGTAGTCTGTTTCATCTGTATTTTTATATATACTTTACCTGATAAGGCCTATGTACAGCCGCTAAAGAATGTATGTACCAAGTAACAAAATCAAGTGTTCCTGTGTTACGAAGGTGAATCCTAATCCTACTAATATTATAAACGTGAAAGTTTGTGAAGATGGATGTATGTTACTCTTTCACCCAAAAACTACAAAACGGATTTTTATGAAATTTTACAGTAATCTAAGTTATACATCAGAGTAATACATAGGCTACTTTTTATCCGGGTACCACGCAGGCGAAGCCGTGGGCAGAAGCTAATAAATTATATGGCTATGACAAAGACAATAGGAATATTTTTTGACATAGATTTTGGATACATAGATAACATATCCGTTTCCCGGGTTAAGTGGATGACTGAGGGCCCGCGCGTAGGTACATTGATGTGACCTTTGACACTATTTCACTTTGATTGCCACCGCCACCGCATGAGCCTGACGTTTAAGAGAAGCGGTGGCAGAAATTGTATAAGAAAAGCTGAACACCGGGCTCAGTGAAGCGGATTGGAAGAAACCTATACCCAGCAGTAGACTAATGTGTTGACAAACGCAATTCGTCACGTAGGAGAATGTTTTAGTTCGTCTTTGAGTTCCTCAAATCTTAACTTGCCCTCCGGAAGCGCTCTTGTGTCTAAGAGCCACTACCGGTTACCCATCCAAAAATGGTGACATTGCAGAATCATCGATATTTAGGCTATGTTATAATCGATATTTTTTTTGGCTCTATAAAAACAAGGATTTATTAAAAATCAGTCCGAACAACTTTACATCTACTTGAATGAAAAAACCTTAATTGTTAAAAGAAATATACAATTATAATATATAATAATAATATAATAATGCTGGATAATCCATACATAGCATCATCTAGCCCCAAGCTAAGCAGAGCTTGTGTTATGGGTACTAGATGACTGATATACTTAATACAATACATTACATAGATAGATATTTTTTTATTATACATAGAAAATACCCAGAACACCCGGAACAAATATTTGCAGATCGTACAAACATTTGTCCCAGGGCGGGAATCGAACCCGCAACCTCCTATTTCGCAGGCGGACCTTCGCCCACCGCGCCACATCGGTCGTCAACTTACAAAAACTTTACAAAAAAAGTACAATGGGCAGTGTTATTGCTTAAAAGTGACTTCCACGCAACCTTGGGCTGGATGGAGAGGACTCTATATGATTGTATGAAAAGCTATTTATTATTTTGTTTATTTGTTTATTGGTAATCAACAGCGTTTACTTATAATCTAGACAAAAACATTTGTATCAAGCATAAGGCCAATAACAGATTACCCCAATTTTATAAATGATGTAGTGGGTTGTTGAGGTAATAGTGAGCTACAATTAAGTAAGTATTTACTTGATAATAATAATAATATATTAATTAGCATTTGTTTTCATAAACGCTGCGGCGTCCTGTAATTATTGGAACACAATATACCTACTAGACTCAGTAGGATATCCTAAAAAAAATGGTAGGCTAACTGATCTCTATTTACCATCTAAGATCTGACTACAGCTCGCACCCGACACACACTCTAATATACCCTCCCTCTGGGCCTACCCAATGAATAATTTATAACTTTCCAATGGGTGAAATTTCAATGAGCGAAATTCGAAACAAACAAAATACATACAAGGGCGTTAGCTGTTTAGAACTTCTTTAATTACCCACCTTCTTCTAGTGAATGTCAGTTAAAGGGATGAAATCTATTTATGCGTATTATTTCCATGGATGTTGGTACCTCGATTCTCGTAGCTGCTGATATCCACGACACAAGTAATCCTAGTGTGGGATCAAGGCTATGTATGTATTAGTTGGATGTTTGTTTAATTCAGAATTTTAGGGTATCCTTTTCTAAGTAACTTTTATTCAAGTCGTTTAATGATAGCCTTATCGTTAATGAATAAGGTAGTATCGATTTACAGAGTAAGTGAAATATAAAAACTTGGAATTAATTGTTATTTTGTGGTTCCTAATGATAGAGAAGGATAATGGTGGCCACATACGACGACCTTGAGGCTGAAAACCTGACCACCTGGCCGACGGTCAGACGTTATTGTGAGGGCAGGACATGAGCAGTGCATTCGGCTGGCAAAAGATCGCCAAGAGTGGTGTCATAGAGAAGAGGTATTAACTCAGCAATGGGTGCTACCGGCTGATTACATATAATATATAGAACATATAGATACTACTTGGTATCATCACAGATCTGCGTACTGAATCGTCGGGGAGTGTGATTAATTTTATTTCTCCATTGCCATTTTGTAGTATACCTATAAGATCTTTCTTCTAATGTGTTCTAATAAAAGAAAACATGAACCGCTGAAAAACAAACGTAAAGATCAGACACCATCAGTGCAGACAACGCATCAGCTAAGTCCCTGGACCCTGGTGTTTCAGATGCCAAAGGGCGACGGACGCTTTCGTCATGGTGGGATGTATGCCATTTTACCTCGGAATATAGGTAATTTAAAGAAAAGGCGAGACTGAAACAGAAAGTCCACTGTTCAGAGAAAACAGGAATCGATATCAAAATAAATCGTCCGATTAGATTAGATCGTCACTCGCTCGGAATCGGCATTGAATCGAATCGGAGACGCCGTGTGGTAATCAATGGTAAGACGTGATAAACTCGGGAATTCCCCACAACTACCTGTTCTCGAATAATACGAGAATCGATCTCTCTGCTTCAATAGCAAAGGTACACGTCCATGCCTGTAATTTCACCGGAACTCTTACCCCTCAAACTGGAATACAGAAATAGCAGAAATACTTAGCGGCAGAAATAAACACAGTGGCAGTAATTCCCCGGACGAACTCTGTTAGAGCCAGGGCTTAGCCACAGATATGTGTGGGCTTAAATAAGTGAAGACAACTACTTCCAAACAAGTAAAGCTTACTTAGCTGTGATAATGTTCATTGTTATTTCATACGTGCTATTTATTTGAAGACTAGCCTCTTCACACGGCTCGCGTGGTACCCGATTAAAAAGTAGCCTGTGTTATTCTGATGTATAAGCTATATTACTGTAAAGTTTCATCAAAATCTATTCAGTAGTTTTCGCGTGCAAGAGTAACAAACATATATCCTCATAAACTTTCGCGTTTATAACATTAGTAGGATTTGAAGATTTTTCATGTACTCTCATGTGTAGGCGGTTAAACCGGTAGGGTGAAACACTAGACTGGAAACTGCATAATTATATTCAACTATTGTATACAATCCCGCGAACTTCGAAAGCCACTTGACAATAATTTCCTTTTGATCGCGTCAGTTTGTCCGGGCCCTCTGCATCTGTAATATTTTCATCTATAATGCTATATAAGTTATACTTAGCTGTCAAAATAAACGTTTACTTTATATATCAACTAGCTGCGCCCGCGGTTTCACCCGCGTAAGTTTCGATTCCGTGGGAATATCGGCAATCTAATTAAATTTTAAAACACAAAAGCTGCTATTGTGACTTAACTACGAGTATGACCAAATATTTGTAGGTAATAATGAGTACTTTAATCATGTAGTACATCATTTTTATGTACCGTCAATAGTTTTCTCAGCGCACGGTAAATAATGAATTTTATAGGCAATATTTTGCTACTTTGGGTTACATTATTGCAATTTTCGTAAGGATCTCTATTTTTTTTTAAATAAATTATAGCCTTTGTTACTTCCTGATAATTTAGCTTTTATTTGGTGAAAAAATGATTAAAATCGGTTCAGTAGTTTCGGAGCCTATTCGATACAAACAAATAAATAAAAACATCTTCCCTCTTTATAATATTAGTAACTTAGAAGAAACCTTGTTATGTTAGTAGACCTCAAGCAACCCCCCCCCCCCCCCACCCCCCCCCCCCCCCACACGACGGAGTAGGTAAAAAAAAAGACAATTTTCACATATTTTCAACATTTTTGGTAAATAAGCTAGGTCACGTCTAAGTATATTTATTTTATTACCGTGCAAAATTTAGTATGTTAGAAGTAACGACTTACCTAGTACCTTGTTCCTGTAGACTGCGGGACCCTAAACAACCTAAACATAATCTGTAGCGCACTCATATCTCCCTAGATTATAATAAACCATTGAAGTTGACCCGAGCAGTAGCTAAATCACACCATAATCTTGTTTTTACGTGAGCCCGCTGTAAATCGGTTGATATGTTTTAGTGTTGACACTATAACTCTTGAAATATCGCCATCATTACGGCAGCCGGACCATTTCCGGCTGTTGGAGGCTTGAAATCTCATACGAACTACTTACTTGGCGGCTAAATAAAACTATTTTTTATGTTCCTTTATTCAGCTAAAGTGCAGTGCCAATCGAAGAATGTGAATTCATTCATTGAGAAAGAATGAATGAATGAATGACTGAATCAATGAATGAAAATTCTTTATTGTACACCTTAAGATATAAACAAAATATACAGTAACACAATATTTTAAAGGGTACAATGGGCGGTCTTATCGTTTCAATGTTTGTATGATTTGAATATATTTTTTTTGGTCTAGGTGTTTTTTTATGTACAATATGTAAGTATTTACAAAAAAATATATATAAAAGTAGTACATTAGTCATGTAGTCATGGGCTAGATAGGCTATGTGAAAAATGACCAGCATTTTTTATTTTAATTATTTATATTAACTTTTTATAGCAATTCGTGCCCGACCAGTTTTGTGTTCTTGTCATGTAGCTGTGGCGTAATTGTGTATTTAAAGACACTAAGACTGAAATTGTGAGATAATTCTTGAAGATCAAATCATTGTAAATACACACGTTTTCAAACTTATTTTTCCCACCGCCCACATTGAGAATTAAAAAATCCTAGCGCCCCTCAAAGCTTTCAAACATTATAACCAATGCTTTCCCCTCTAGACCGCCTTAGCGCCCCCAATATCTTCTAGAGTCTTCTACCGCCCCCCTGAAGGCCTCCAGCGCCCACACCCCCGTTATCGCCCACTTTGAGAATCAGTGGTAGAAGATGTCCAGAAAATAGAATTTATTTTCTCTCACAAAAGGTTTTCTCTTGTCCTCAAATTATGTACCTATGTATAGATACCCTGTTTTGTGAGGGACTGGTGCCTGAAGTTTGTTTGAAAAACCTACGTTTTCAAACCTACTTCAGGTTGTTGTGTTATAAGAACCTGAAGTAGAATTCGTGGGTTGTTGTGTTGTATCGAGAACTAAGGTTAGTGTCCAACAACAGAGGATGCGTTTTCAACCGTGAATCCCAATGTACGTGACTCCGGTACTCGATCGTTTTCCCAGGCGCAGCATTCCTGTAGTACACATGAATGTTTACGGTGAAATAAATATTAACCAGCTCGAACACAAAACGCCAATAGAGTTTTGTATTGGACCTGGACTCTGTCGGTAACTGCTTTTGTTCGTTTTTATACAAACACACACTGGCAACTGTACCTATACTTCATGATTGGCATCCTCAGATACATACGCAGTGCGTAGATCATTGAGGATATTAAGTAAGGAGTAATCAGAGGCACGTCTAAACATTACATTTGGCACATGTCCGTGTTTTATGCAAGTAAGTAGCATTCCACGTGACAGGTTGCGAGCCCATCGCTGTTAAATTGTTCAGTTTTTGTACAGGTATTTAGTGTTACCTTATTTATTATTATCCCGAAGTTTCAGCTGTGTTGTAACAGCCGTGGTCACGCGTTGACTGGAGTATATGGAACTACCGTCGCGAAATACCCTCAACTAACCTCATTTCAACATCACATTCAGAACAATCCAAGCCCACATTACGACACACTACACTTATGGCTAGTGTTTTACCGCACTGAATTATTTTGTTAACACATGACGGTTACATCCTTGGTTCTTAACCACGATAGAAATCGCAGTATCCTGAGTAAAAGTAACGTGAGTTTGCCTGTTACCTCACGTTATGCGGATTCTTCCATTCGATTTGTATGACTTCAAGAATCGTTCTCAGATAAGATTTATCACTAAAGAGTGAGGTCACCAGAGGTCGTTGCAATCGATGGTGGAAATACACGTCAGGGGTTACCAAATTTGGTAACAAATAATTTTATCGTTCGGTGGCGGGGGGGTATTTTGCCTCTCGTATCTTATTCGTGTACGATCTCTAAGCATTTTTCGCTAGCGTTTTGTAGATACATAAAATTGCATAAAGTAAAAAGAGCACAACAGTCGCTTCAGGAAACCAAGATTAGTTAAACCAAAAGTAAATAGACACGATGATAATTACCAGCACTCCGTATAATAACATAATGGCAAAAACAATAACAGGGAAGGAACGAACAAATCTAATTACCCGCAAGTGGGGTAATGCAACTAACGCGAAATTGATATTTATACGGTAAAAGGATTGCTGGCAACATCCTACTTATCTATAAAGTTTTAGGTTATGCATAGGTAGTTTTGTTCTATAACTTTTCTATCATCAAAATAATAACGCTTTCTTGATTTTAGATCGATTAAAACTTCAATTTTACATAATTTTCCATTGTTATTTTCTCTTGTACCATCTTGAAAAAATTCCCGCCCTTCAAAGCTATTTCACAGATAAAATATGACCACAGATCCCATGAGTTTATAACCACATGTCAATGTCATTCTGTCAAACTCCAAGTAGGTTGGATACTAGTGATCTTGGACTACCTGCCGCCTGGTTAATTGATACTCGCTGCTCCAATTAGTTTTCAAGCTGTACGTGCATCACTAAATGTATAAAATCATTGCGTAAAGCACTGATTAGCCGAGAACACAAAGCATGCACCGTAAAACCCTATCACAACGATGCGATGCGGTGGCGATTGCGGTGGCGGCGGTGGCGATCAAAGGGAAACGACCCGAAATCGCATCTAAATATTTACGGAGAGTCCGAAAGAGATAACACTATAAATGCAAAGTATAAACATGACCGAATAGTTTTATAAAAAAAAAAATAGTTATTGACAGTTTATATTTACTTAGTAATCTTAGCTTTAGACGACCAGGAGTCATTACTAGTAGAAAGAAAAAAATTTTGAGCCTCCCATGGTTCGTACCAATTATGCCCAACACATTCTTATACCGTTCCATGAACACAAACAATGATATTTTCAATAAATTAGATATGTTAATTCGCCGTCTGCGAGGAACTTCGTAACTTACCCGATTCTTAGTTTATTTAATTTTGTTTTTGTTTGTATTCACGTGATCGTAATAAGTCGTGTGGGCTGCCTACACTCTGCTTTTCACTTCTGTTTACGGAAACAATCAGTAAACTATCAGGACTACGCTTAAAAATGTTTAAAGATCATAATACTTTTCCGCCTTAAGTCGGACAATGAAAATAACCGGGACTGATGGGACAGCGTACCCTCCAGAAAACAGAATCGTACACGTGTTAAAACGGTTAAAATGGAGACTCATCCATGCTGGTATTGCTTAAAAACAAGCAACCCTCGCTCTCTTTTAAAAGGATATCACAAAACATTACACGCCTTTTCTAAATACCCTTTATCGTTCAATAATCCCTGTGTCTCCCGTAATATCTCCAAAAACAATAAAAACCTTTGAAATCTATAACCGTTTGCCAAAGGGCTTAATTAAGTATAATCCACTAAGTGGTTATAAGCCTTATTCTCGTTTAGCAGCACAAAATTGCTAATGAGAATCTCTATGTGCTATTATTGTGGGGCTAAAATGTCGCTTCCTAACTTACACTCAATCCAGTGTTAAAAGAAAAACTATGGAACTAGCAATTCTTCCTATATCATAAAGTAAAAATCTTACTTTAATATCTAATTTTACTTTTTCAACCTAAAAAACGTGTAGAGTATAGATATAGATTGAAACTTTATATCCTACTAAATATGTACATACTTCTTCCCACGGCTTCCCCCTCGTGGTACCCCGCGGATAAACAGTTGCCTATGTGTTATTTTGATGTATAAGCTATATTACTGTAAAGTTTCATCAAAATCCGTTCAGTAGTGTTTGCGTTAAAGATTAACAAACATCCGTCCAGGCAGAGATATTTTTATGAATATATTTTTTAAGAACCTCGGTGGCGCGGCTGACAAGCAGGTAGCTGCGGCGGCGCAAGAGGTGCGGGACAAATGTTTGCATGTTCTGGAGATATTTGTGTTATGGTACCACAGTACTCGTAGTTTCTGCTACCCACGACACAGGAATCCTAGTGTGGGGTTAGGACTATGTATGTGTTTATTGGGTGTTTTTTTTTATATTATATTTTTTATTCGAAATATTACGAGAATATTGGGCCTCTTTATCGTTCATGGGAAAACGCAGCATTTTAGCCCGCCATTCCGTCTTGCAACCCCCACATTGGACAAGGTAGCCTCATTGTGTGGTTCAAACGAGATCTTATTATAGATCCTTCGTAATCGATCTCAGATAATACCTGCCTTAAACTCAGCTTTTGTGCTTCCTCGCCATTATTCGCAGATGCCGGTTTGTTGGCAGTTTCTTACGAATATTGAAATAGGAATATCTAATAGAAAAGAGCATATCTAAGAATTGCACGTCTTAGTTTCTTAAGACTAGGTGCCTTTCAACATTGTGTTGTTTGGTTTGTAGTCACCATTTAAAAAAAATATTTCTAGCGATTGTCTGCTCTGCGACCTATATTTGTACATAGGCTCTCCCAGGATTACTTTCAGGGAGGTGCACCTGCATCTACACATCATACTATTAGCTAAGATAAAATATAGACTTATACGTGTTTATTATGTAGATAAATGTAATATAAATGTGTAATGTAATGAACGACCGATGTGGCGCGGTGGGCGAAGGTCCGCCTGCTACACAGGAGGTTGCGGGTTCGATTCCCGCCCTGGGACAAATATTTGTACGATCTGCAAATATTTGTTCCGGGTGTTCTGGGTATTTTCTATGTATAATAAAAATATCTATCTATGTAATGTATTGTATTAAGTATATCAGTCATCTAGTACCCATAACACAAGCTCTGCTTAGCTTGGGGCTAGATGATGCTGTGTGGATTGTCCAGCATTTTTTTTTTTTAATGAACAGTTAGCCAGTTACGATGCGTCAAGACGTGGAATCGCTCAAGGATGAGAGACGCGAGGCTAAGCGGCCTGTGCATGCTCAGTGTTTACAGGAAGAGTAGAGGATACTTAATTTTTTGACAAGGCGTTGAACAAAGGAAAGCAATCCGTTTCTATTCAAACAGTAGGTAACCTAACAAAAAAAATGTTATTTCTTCTATGTTTTTTCTTCCTGACAGGGGGGTGTAATTGCCCTTGTACCCTGCTGCCGGCGTCCATGTATATGTAGATATACAAAAGATCTCTACTTTAGATCCATATAACGACAAAATGAGAGTGATCCCTGTGTTGGTGATTTCTTGTAGTTTCCTAATTCCAGATGTTACCGCATAGTGAAACCACGAGCATAGCTGTCTCCTTAGCCTCAGAATTTTTTGCAACGCGACTTTAACTTGAAAGTGGTGAAATTTAACGCAACCGTAGCATGAGTGTGACGAAAAGTGATATAGTATCAAACACAATATTAGAATTAATATTTATGGTCAAAAATTAGCAAGCATGGATTCTATTATTTAGACGAAAGTGGTACTATGGTACACTAACTTCTGCCCACGGCTTCCCCCGCGTGGTACCCGGATAAAAAGTAGCTGTGTTATTCTGATGTAAAAGCTATATTACTTTAAAGTTTCGTCAAAATCCGTTCAGTAGTTTTTGCGTGAAAGAGTAACAAACATCCACCCTCACAAATTTTCATGTTTAGGTACTAATAGTAGTAGGATATTATGAAAAAATATCCTTAAAATAGTACATTTTATTCACTGGCAATACGTACTGATTTGAGAGCACGGCAATAGAGGTGATTCACTATGAGGCAAACCACATGCAAAACAACCACTGTTTACGAGGGATGATGCATTTAATCTGAAGGCCACATGGACCCGAACTCATGAAAAATACAAACTTCAAGAATTGATGAGATTGTCTCTGTTTGAGCCACTTACCTAAAGCAAACAAAGTAATTTTAAAGTGGTCCCCACTCAACGAACCCACATGCTTTCCTTTTGCATCTACCTCCTCTAGACTTGAAACTTTACCAATTCCGTCAAGTACAGGGTGATTTTGTTTGTAAACTGTTTTAGTAAACCCAAGTTTCTAATACGGAAATCCGACGTACAACGAAGGTAGTAGATATTGGGAACAAGTGGAGCCGAGCAGGACACTTGTCAAGTTTTGGTGATGATGGCAGGCGGAGTAGCCTTAACAGCTCGGCATCGGATCGCCGAGAATAAGTTGTATGAATAGAGTGAGTGAATCTAAGATATCTCAACAGACGAGTGGAAAGAGTTGAGTTTTGAGTTTGGAAAAAACAAGTACCTAACGCCGAGACGATTGATCAAGATTGAAAAACATTGTAATTTACAAGGAAAAAATAATAACACTTACGAAAAGGAAAACAGAATTTAACTTTGCTCCCGCATATCAACATTTTAATGGCACTTTATTTTTATCTTATCTCGCTAAATGAAGCCTTCTAATGCTAGTTATGAAAATGCTAAGAGTTGTGGAGGATGTCAAAGTCAAAGTCAAAGTCAAAATTCATTTATTCAATAAAATCACAAGGACCACTTTGAAACGTCGGTTTTTGCTATGTCAACTTCAATTTTTCCCAAGATTATAGGAAGTATCCTAGCTTCTGCTTTCGGCTTTGCACGAGTGGTACGCGGATAAAGAGTAGCCCCCTCAAGTAGTACAATATTTTATTCAAGATTTTTATTCACATTGGTGACCTATAACTACAGGTTTTTTTTCAAAACCTATCTCAGGCACTAGTCTCTCACAAAATAGGTTTATTTTTCATTAGTATTCACCCCAAATAGTTAAGAACCTATACCTAATCTACACACACCTACCTAACCATTTTTTAGGATAATTTTAGTTAACTTAGAGTTTAGTTAGTATTAGTTATTATAAGTACTTAAGTTTAGTTATATTTTGTGTATAGTGTTAAGGAAATAAAGCTCTTTTTATTTTATTTTTATTTTATACCTAATCTAAGAAACATTTGTGAGAGAAAATAAATGTTTTATAATTAAACCAAATAAAAAATTCTTCCAAATCGTTTCAAGAATCATCCCGTTTATGTTTACGGTAGAGTAGTCTCACAGAGTTAGTCTTGTTTTTGTTCATATGACTATAATAGTGTAATATTTAATTAGTATAAAATACTCATTTACGACCTCTGTGGCGCAGTGGGCGAAGGTCCGTCTAAGACACAGAAGGTTGCGTGTTCGCTTCCTGTCACGGAAGAAATGTTTGTAAGATCTGCTAATATTTGTCTCGGGTCTGGGTGTTTTTCTATGTATAATATGTATGTATTTACAAAAAAACGTATATAAGTAGTATATCAAAAAAGTCCAGCATTATTCTTATTGTTTCCTTTGCTAAAAACATCCTATGTATGTAGGAGTTTGGGAAAGCGGGGTGTGACGGATAAAAAACTGGCGTAAACTATAGTGGCTGGAGTATGAAGTTCAAAATGTCGAAATATTATATTATTTATCAAGGAAAGCTTCTGGAAAGCTCTAAGAGTACAGGGCTGGCACTTAGCAAAAGTTAAGTCATCAGTTTATAAGGTAACATCGGTACAGGCTATTTTTTAGTATTTTATTTCTCGGAACACTTCGACTAACGTAGTTTGTTATCTCCAAGATATTACGAGCGGTTCTCGTCTCACCACCGTCGAGACGTGGTCGCGGACGGTGCTCTTGAAGAAGGACCTCTAAACGGTCAATGAAACAAGACATGAGAACAGGCACTTGTGACTTTTTAACTTTCACAGGGACGGCAACGTGCGATTGATACCTCTGGTGTTACAAGTGTCTCTAGGTTACGGTAACTGTTTAACAACAGATACGCTTATAGGCCACATTAGTTGTGCAAAAAAAGTAGGATAGGATGGTCCTTTATCTACTCGATAACCTGGTAGGAGTCACCATTCAATCTGTAGGTACATAAATCTATCCATTTAAGAATTGAATAGGAAGTAATTTAATACACAGAAAAGTCGAAGGTACAAAATAAATAGAATAGATACTTTATAGATAATAGTTACGTAAGTAAAGATGAAGGTTTCACTAATTTATTTACTAAAGATTGTTTTTATTTACTCTCTTGCGTGGCTCAACCCTAAAACTTGTAGACAATTTTGCCGTAAGCCATTCGAAAGCAAACCCATCATGACATTTTTTAGTAAAACATCTTTGCTGATATCATAACCCTTATCAGGCCAAATGTAATATCTTTATACAAAGAGAAAATAAAAAAATGAAAATATGTATCATATTCGACATCTATACTAATATTATAAAGAGGAAAGATTTTGTTTGTTAGTTTGTTTGTATCGAATAGGCTCCGAAACTACTGGACCGATTTTAACCATTTTTTCATCAAATGAAAGCTAAATTATCAGGAAGAAACATAGGCTATAATTTATTGTCAAAAAAATAGAGATTCTTAAAAAAATTGCAATAATGTAACCCAAAGTAGCAAAATTTTGCCTATAAAATTTATTATTTGGTGTGCGCTGAGAAAACTATTGATGATACATAAAAATGATGTACTATATAAGTAAGTACTCATTATTATCTACAAAAAAGTCCACGAGGGAATATCTTACTATCATAGTTAAGTCACAATAGCAGCTTTTGTGTTCTAAAATTTAACTAGATCGCCGATATTCCCACGGAATCGAAACTTACGCGGGTGAAACCACGGGGCGCAGCTAGTATAAGTATATTTTTATACACAAAAAAATATAGATGAACCTATAGAAAGAGAGATATTTCTAAAATTGCATTGCCACGATGAATGGCAATATTTATGCGTAAGGAGGTAAGTTAGAAACAGCACGAGAAATTGGGCTGAAAATCGTCACGCATTAAATACAGAGAACTAATAAAGCAATGTTGAGTAGTGAGCGGTGGCTGATCGATCGTGACTTGTGAACTGAAAGTCATGGGTTCGAACCCTACGTGCAGTAATGTATAATCTTTTCAAAAATGTACGAGTCGTGTTCATAACGGTTAAGGAGAATCGTGTAGAAACCAACATGCCCCAGCACCAAAATATCTTGGATGGTTTGAGCCATCCGTTAGTGTTCCAATAAGCGGCGGTGGGATTGCAACTGCTGACGTGAAAGCTGACTACGATGCAAAACATGGGCATATATTTGCCATATATTAAGTTTAAACTTGCCTTTGACCTTGCTACATAGCATTCTCAGATCTATACTCAATTCAAATATAGATCTGAGGGCTGAGGGTGAACATCATGAGGATTTCAATCCAATTTTTATTTAGTTTTTTTTTCTATTTAAAGCAGTCCCTAATATAAAATATGTCGATCTATATCAATTCCTTCAAAATTAGCTCACAATGAGAGAATCTAATTAAAAATATTGCTAACACCCGTACGAAATATCATTCGTACGAAAATCCATTATCCTACCAACAAAAGTGGAAAATTAAATTGGAAAATATAATTGGGAATAGGAATTAGTTATGTCGGGCATAACTCAATTATTCGAACGGTGTTAGGTGTATGAATTTAATGTTGCGAGCGAAGCGAAAACTGTATTATTTATAAGCATTTCTCGTAGCTCCAACCGCTTTGTATCCAAAAAAATAAATAATAAGTTTATTTTTATTCAGAATCTAATGTGAAAATACACTTAAACTGTCCCATAAAATGTCTTAAGAACTTTGGTTGATACTTTTTAGACTTTATTTAATTCTTTGAGTAGTACTTTTTTTCTATAAATGAGTTTACCTCGTTCGATTGGCACCACACTAAAGCTAAATGAAGGATCAGCAAAAAAATAACCAAGCAGAGTTTGTTGCCTGATTCTTCTAGGCTTGGTCGCGTGCGAGGAATTGCTTACGGCATTTCCTCGCACATTCAAATTTTAAATTCACGTAGTTTTTGTAGTTGACGTTTCTATATGATCCTTGTGATTTCAATGAATAAAAACCTATTGACTTTGACTTTGACCATAAGCCCATAGATCTTTCACAGACAACCTTTTTTTTTGTGATCACGCTTCTATGTAATGTACTCTTATTTTATTCCCTATAGGGAATCCCCTGTCCTTAATTCGGTGGTTTCACCAGCTTTAGCCTGAAAACAACTTAGTAACTGAAACTAGTGAAAGAATAATATTTAACATACTTTCGCGATTAGATAACATAAATATAAGTTTAACAGGTATTTATCGCGTTTACCTTTTTTATAATTTGCCCGACGTTTCGATTGTATTGCATCCGTGGTCAAAATAAGATAATGTGGTGAATAATACAAACATACATATGAGTACATATAGTCACGCCTGTTACCTGGAGGGGTAGGCAGAGACCAAGGATTTCCACTTGCTACGATCCTGGCATACGTCTTTCGCTTCATTCATCCTCATCAAATTCTTCATACAAGCTCGGCGGTTTAGTGTATGTCGCCAAGGCCTTCCTCTTCCAACTATCTCATTCACGCTAACGGTCAATAATAAAACCATAAAAAAGTTTAACACAATAAAGATCCGTTAAACTTATAACTAGTGAAAGAAACCAATGGCGATCTGAATCACCATCTCCTTCAGACAGGGGCCACAGACAGTGGACTCTGTTGAGGTTGTCTCCAGGTCGAAGAGCATGTGGTAATACACTGAACCGCCACAAACGAAGTCAGCTCGAAGACGGGACTGCAAGAGCTCATCAACTCATGCTCTCCGTCACCGTTAACTGACAAGAGGTCAGGGATACTGGAACACTGCTGTCATCAACCCAGAGTCCTTCTCCGCTACTTCAAGAAGTTGGGCTGGTTGGGGTCAGGTTAGAAGGGGGATAATGCACAATACACCCCAATGCGGAACGTCAGTGCAGACCTTAGTTCCCCCTCTTAGAATTAGAATTAGAAGAACCTAATATGGTGAATGGATTCAATGCGCCTCGTAGAGCTCTTAACTAAGGGGTTAAATATCGGGCGGTAGATATATTGATTGCGAGCGCAAAGGTTGCAAACCACCCATCTCTCTTTAGGGTAAATTGGCTAGCAGGATATTATCCATAAACAATAGATCAGGAGCTGGCGATCTATTGTTTATGAATAATAGTAAAGTCAAGGAGGCACTCCTCCTTGACTTTGATTATTTGCTGAAGTTGGGACCAATGTATGCTGATTAAGGGTCCGGCTCAACATCGCCACCGCGTTAAAATTTGAAAACTTTGACAACCATTCCCCTTTGATCGGATTCTTAAATACCAAATCATGTACATTCCAAACAACTGTGAGACCTAAATAAATGATTATTTATTTATTTTTAAAGACATTGGTGGCGCGGCGGGGGTGTATCCGGCACACAAGTGGTACGGGTTTGATTTCCGCTTCGGGAGAAATGTTAAAATGTTCTGCACATATTAGTTACTAGCTGTACCCGCGACTTCGTTCGCGATTGCGATCCTTACAGAATAATTATTCGCATCTGACCTCAGTTTGTCTCATATTAAGCAACGCTGTAGTCTGCGGTGAAGCACTCATATCAAGAAAGGAGCTTTTTACTTAGGATTTGAAAACTTCCAGGTTGTATTTCTCAAAGACACGAGATAAAAAAAAAAGAATATCGGAATAAAATCGGTTAACATTGGCGAAGATATCATGTAACATACCTACACACCTGTAACCTACACACAAATAACATACAGACAAATTGAGAAACTCCTTTTTTGAAGTCGGTTGATAATAATTAAATTGTGATATTAGCGATAGTTACCTATCCTAGTTACCTAGTTTACGGTTTCTATCCTGCAGGCACTCTAATAGCATCAGATCCTCACGTGCCCCCGTTATTTTGCCTATTCTTTCGAAGAAAAAAACAAAATAAAATTAGCCCAAAAAAAATGTTTCGGCTAGTCGTGATTCCATGAGATGATGATGATGTTTTTTTATGTTTTACGTCCCAGTCCCGGTCTAAGTCCTGGTCCCAGTCCCGGTCTAAGTCCCGGTCCCAGTCCCAGCCCCTGCAGTCCCAGTCCCGGTGGTACCAGTCCCAGTAGTCCAGTCCCGGTAGTCCCAGTCCCGGTAGTCCCAGTCCCTGTAGTCCCAGTCCCGGTGGTACCAGTCCCGGTGGTACCAGTCCCGGTAGTCCCAGTAGTCACAGTCCCAGTAGTACCAGTAGTACCAGTAGTCCCAGTGGACCCAATAATCCCAGAAGTCCCAGTAGTTCCAGTCCCCGTCCCAGCTACCTACTCAGCGTACACTACAAAGTGCGCTATAAATCTTACGCCAGCTTAAGCTGAGACGTGAACTCGAAGGTTCCTATATATTTAGGCTGTGTTTCATGAATGATCGTTTAGAAAAATCTGATTCCTTTGGAGTGGTCTGACTTGCCATATGCCTTATCCATTATGGCTATACGATAAAATGCACACACCAGCTTAAGATGAGCCGTACGTTCAAAGGTTCCTGTACATACCGGGTTTCAAGTTATTTTGACCATTTACTAAGGCTTGTTATGTCTGTAATTTCTGAACTACAAACCCGATGACCTTGAAATATTTACGGGACAATCTTGAAAGTACTTCCTTTCTAACAAAAAAAGAATGAATGAAGTTGGACTACGCGTTAATGAATTACAACTAAGTACACATTTTGAATTTCATCCCCTCTCCCAAAGGAACCATGCTGAATTTCGGGATAAAAAGTATCCTAAGTCCTACCCCGTACTATGAACTCAAATCATGCCAAGTTTCATTTGAATTCATTCAGTAGTTTCGGCGCCATGCGTGATTAAGGTTCAGATAGACAGACAGACAGACAAAAATGAAAAAAAAATCATTTTTGGCTTCAGTAACGATTATAGAGAGCCATCCAAAAAAAAAATTCAAAATAACTTCAATGTACAGAATTTGACCTGTTACATTCTTATTATAGTATAAATAGATTTTATTTAACCGTGTGAGTTTGCTTCCGTTAGCAATTTAGTTATAATGTAGGGTGAGTACTAGATGGCTCTTTCACTATTGTGGTACTAAGAATTATTTTGGTGGTTTTTGATCGGTAACAACCAGTAGTCTGTGCGATCTCTCATGTAGTACGCGAGACCGGTTTGTTTTAGGATTCCGTTGTCAAGCGGGCCGCGCGCAAAAGCCTTTTTGCAAAGGATATTAATACTGCGGTTCCGTATTCGTTTAAATATGTTTTTAAATTGTTTTAAAATTTATTTATTAAATTAAGTAACGGCACTAGACGCAACGTTACAACATTACTTTCAAGGACATATTGTTATGACTTTTGAAAAGTAGATAATTTAAAAATTGGAAGTTAAACATTTTCAAAAACTTTTTCAAAGAGAGCAATTTTAACCACTTTTTTTTTTATTTAACAGAGCCTGATGTTATGACAAGTTTCCGGTGGATAGTTCGTAAGCTCAACCCCGGTTATGTACCGATGGATTTTTCCACTCAAAACTATGATAAAACTGCGAAGGAAATCAACAATCATCACTCTTCAGGGTAGTCCTATGTCTAGCAGTGGACTTCTACAGCCAGATGATGATGATTATAGCCAGAATACTCGTAAAGCTCCAATGGCTACAGACGAAAATCAACGGCACAAAAGTCCGAAATCGCTAGAGCATATAGTCACAATAAAATGCATAGCGCTTAGCGCAAATTCTGCTTAAATGCCGGCGTTACGTCGCAGTGGTAGGCGTTTACGGTTACTGGCCGGCATTGTAGAGCTCTCTATAAAAACATACGGGATTGTAAAAAATGCGGTACTGCAGCGATTCAAATTAGTCAGCCATCAAAAACTCCGCATGGTTATCTCATCCCAGTCTGGATAGTAATATTTATTTCAAAACTATAAATAGAATAGTTTAAATATAAATAGTTTTTAGACATTTTCACACAGCATCATCTAGCCCCAAACTAAGCTGAGCTTGTATTATGGGAACTACATGACTGATATACTACTTATATACAGTTTTTTTTGTAAATAAATACATATTATACATAAAAAACACCCAGACCCGAGACAAATATTTGCAGATACAAACATTTGTCCCGTGGCGGGAATTGAACCCGCAACCTTCTGCGCCTCAGGCGGGCCTTCGCCCACTGCGCCACAGAGGTCGTCAAAACCTAATCAAAAAATAAAGTTTTTGATTAAGTTTAGTTTCGTTTGTAAGTTATTTAAGTTTAAACGTACTTTTGTATACACCGATATTTTTTGGTCAGTTTAAAGCCGGCGCCCACGTTTTTATTACTTAAAAGTGTTTGTATCGTTGGTTTAGTTTTCGAATTTAATTAGTATTTCATACGGAACTGAATATCAAAAATAATTATCAAAAGTGAGCTGAACACTTGGTAGGGCCGCAGAGCGCAACGACCTTGTAGACTGACGGCGCGGCGGAGCGGGCGGACAGTGACCCCGCGACCAAACAGCTGAGCGCAGAGCGCGACTGCGAGTGATCATTTATTCTGCCTACCTAGTTTCTACTTAGTGTACCTATTTTTCGAAATCAGGGAATCCAATTTTTCCTTCATACGAGTACTTACCGTCAGAAAGTACTTACCTACGTATGCTACTTTTGTTAGATTTAAAAATCAAAAGCTACTTAAAATAATTAAAATTAACATGATTATGAATTTACTTACATATTGTGTCCCTGTGCACATTCTAGTTCACCTGTACTTTAATAATTGTTCAAAATGACGACCACCTCTTTCAATGCACAACTGATTTTAGATAACGTGTCTCTTATCACATTTCAGTTCCTCAAAAGCTTGTTCAATTTTTTTTTGTTTACGAGTACATACTTCCTCCTTATAAACATGTCGTTTCACTACCGACTCCTGGCGGGCCAAGATATTGCTTCACTCAAATTATCACCAGCTGAAGCGTAGAGGCGCACCATGTGCAAGAGCCCCAAGTTGCTGTAGGAATACCGGGCACTCATGTCGATAAAGTTTTTTAACTGTAAATAAGCAGCGCGCGCGACAACTCGATGTTATTAATTACAAAAAATGGATTTTTGATTGCCTATTATTTTTGAGTAAGGTTACAGATATATATTAAGTGGGCGCCGGATTTAAACTGACCAAAAAATATCGGTGTATTGTTGTCACCCTGTTACTTTACCCTTCTATAGGGTTCATATGAGAGACTACCTACTTGTTATTGTAACTTTATAACCATGTGAAAGCAATAAATGTAGTATTATGGTAAAAGATGCACATAACATAATGTTCACATAATGTTTTGCAAAGATGTTTATATGCGTATTGGTATATAATATCGAGTTATTCTCGTCATCCATCGATCTCCGCACAACGAGAGGTTTTTCAATATTATTTACCTAAAGTATTGTCTAACTTCAATCAATCTACAGCTCTATGTCAAACAACATTGCAAGTTGCAAGGAAGCAAAGGATGGCCTGGCCCTGGCGAGATATACTCGATACGCTCTTTAATAAGAGTAAAAATCAACACAAACAATAGTTTGCTAACTAATCTAAATAATCACAAATTCATGTAAACTTTTTATTTTTTCAATCGACTTTAAAAAAGGAGCAGGTTTTCAATTCGTCTGGATATTTATTTTTGTGTCTATGTTCCGCGTTAGTCAATTATGAACCGATTTTAATGATTCTTTTTTAAATGGGTAGGATATAATCTGGAGTGTTTCAAATTAATTTTATGAAAGAATCCCAACCCTAAGGACGAAATAATGGGAGATAAAATTACGTTAATGGATTTCCCGTTATTTGAAGTCGGTTTTATTTCAACCTGACAAAAATATGCTTGTCGTTCAACCTTAGTATTAAGAGTGACACATCAGCCTAAATAAAACGCAATGTTCTTTTCAAAAAGCTTTTACGTGTGTTTTCACAAAATAACCGGTTAAGAAGATTTCGTTGACGCTATAACTAGGTGTCTGTACAAGGCGCCCAAATTGTATGGAAGCTTTAAACTTGTTGGAAATTACATCGGAACAAGTTGACTCGGAGCACAACGTTGCTAAGATTCCTGGATCATATTTTATTTTATTATTTATTGTACACACAAATAAACACTTACAAAAGGCAGAACGAAATGACATGTACCAAGGCGAGCTTATGTTTTATAATATCAACAAACAGCATAGCAATATCATAGCCGACAGCGTTATCCACATCTAAATTCGCATATTGGCAAAAAATATATAAAAAGGCTTGAAATAATATAAACTAATCCTACTAATATTATAAACGCGAAAGTTTATGAGGATGAATGTTTGTTACTCTTTCAAGCAAAAACTACTGAACAGATTTTGGTGAAACTTTACAGTAATATAGCTCATACATCAAAATAACACATAGGCAACTTTTTATCCGGGTACCACGTGGGCGAAGCCGTGGGCAGAAGCTAGTAAACTATAAACTTAAACTAATCCTACTATTATTATAAACGCGAAAGTTTGTAATCATGGAAGTTTGTTACTCTTTCACGCAAAAACTACTGAATGGATTTTGATAAAACTTTACAGTAATATAGCTTATACATAAGAATAACACATAAGATACTTTTTATACGGGTAACACGCAGGTGAAGCCGTGGGCAGAAGCTAGTATAACAATAAAGTAGTAGAGACGACCTCGGCGGTGCAACGGGCGAGTAGTCGTCTGAGACGCAAAAGGTACAGGTTCGATTACGACAATTGTTTGCATGTTCTGCAGTTTGTTCCAGTTCTGGGTGCAGTACAATGACTGACAATAGACATATACAATGATAGTAGCTAAATAAAATGATCTATTAGTCCATAGATGCTACAAAGTATAAATATAATTGTAGGTACCACTTTTGAATATTTTTGGCCTCCGCCTCCGCCTCCGCCTCCGCCTCCGCCTCCGCCTCCGCCTCCGCCTCCGCCTCCGCCTCCGCCTCCGCCTCCGCCTCCGCCTCCGCCTCCGCCTCCGCCTCCGCCTCCGCCTCCGCCTCCGCCTCCGCCTCCGCCTCCACCTCCGCCTCCGCCTCCGCATCATTTTGATCGGCCCTAAACCATGCTCCTACCAAAGCTTTTGGCCTACAATAACACAAATAGACTGTTATATTCCCCGTGCTAATAGGCATACATTACGATAATAAATTGGAAGGAGATAGGCTTCGGCTGCGATTCTATTACGATTTGCTCCGAAAATGTGAGTTGACTTGTTCAATCGCGTCGCTCTTGAAAACGAGAGGCTTTCAAGCTAAAAAGCTTTGAAACTAATACGATGTTATTTTTAGCTGGGCAGTTGTAAGCACCTTTTTTACACGCAAAGTAAGGAGCCCGTATATGCGTTTTCCGTAGGTGGTTGTTGGTTTGTTTGTGTATGTTTGTTACCATTTATCTCCGAAAGGTTTTAATTGTCACAAGCCATTTTAGAGTGCAATAAAATATAGAAAACACGAAAACAGAAAATACAATACAATACAATACAATACAATGCAATGATTGTGCAATGTAATTTAATGCAATGCAATGCAACGAAGACGATGGCCACCTCAATACAATACAATACAATGCAAAGCAATCCCCAGTGATGGAACCATCTCGTCGCGCTATACTACCCAAAAGGAAAGAATTAGCTCTACGCTACAAACACGATAAATTGAGTAGAATCAAACCATTAGTACAGTCAGCGCGGGTTACACTCTCTCCATTATCAAGGATTTAGTATTCACACGTGGGTTCAGAAAAGGTATTTAAATAAATACTTAATAGACCCGTCTGTCCCTTAAATAGGGGATGGGCTTGAAATCTTGGAGATTATAGTCGTGCGTGTTTGTTTTTGTTTGTTCCTCATATAACTTTTACAATAGTCCTGACCTTATACGTGTTGTGGGTATCAGTAACTATGAGTACCACAGACCCGAGATAAATATTTGCAGAAAACTCGAACATATGCTAGAAATTCCCCGGACAAGCTTAACAAAGACCTACTTTTAGTACTACTTCGATTTGGATGAAATTTTTAATAGGTTCGTATTTGTTCGTAACCTACAATAGCACATAAGCTTTTTATCTGGGTACCACGCGAACGAAGCCGTGGGTAAGCTAGTAAATAACGTAGATTTTGTATTACTTACCTACATAAATAATAAAAATATACTATACAAATATAAGCCCGAGCTTATTAATAAACTATAAGATCCCAAATATTCGTCCCCCATTATAAAAAGTATCCTGAACACACTCAGGCTTGGACTTGTCAAATGAGCGAGCGAGTCTAACGAGAAAAGTTTTTTGATCAGCCTCTGATAGTCTAATCATAACTTTGATCCCAGATTGAGTTATGTGTGGGAGATATCAACTTTTAAAACTCGGCCACCCTTTTTCCAGCTTCATGATTGAAGCTAGGAAGTGGTATAAACATAGAGTTGTATAGCGCGTGTAACAGCTCTTAGACCAATGAGATCTACCAGGGTACCTCAACGTTATCTTCAATAGATGGATAATCTGTGGATTGATGAATAGTCTGTGGATACAGTAGGAGAAGAGTTTGTTTGATTTTGGGTGATTGACGGGTTTCAGTAGTTTTACCGGATCTTATAAAAAACGTTTGTGAGTTAGATTTACTATTCTCAAAATTACCAACATTAAAGAATCTTTGAAGCAAGAACCTTTCTTATTTTTCGCCCAACTGAGCTGCCAGCTGCGAAAGTTGTTAAACCTGAAAACGATGCTGAAGATATCGTTTATGTCGCCGTCTGTGGTAACGGTATTGCTGCGTTGAGGTCGACAACACGTGTGGTTCGTCTGAATAGATCTTCATAAAAATAAATACAATTTTAAACCATTTTATAAATTGCTTCCGAATTTCATCAACACATATGTGGAGACCACATAACCTAGATTTTGAATTGACAGCAATAAAATTTTATTCCGCATTTGATACGACTGATTTTAGTGATTCAAACGCGTGCCGAATCTGAAATACAGATTTACGTTTGGCGCGTTTGTATTATTATGTTGAATATTTTATAACAACTGTGCGAAGCTTAGAATTTATATTAACCAGAAAGCGCTTGCCACCAAAAGGAATTCTTCTGGGACTCCTTGACAGTAGCCAGTCTCTGTATAAATCGCAATACACAATCTAACATTAGTCTAGCTACTATGAAGAGTTTACAAATGTAGTTTTACCCTAATCCGGTGTTAAATTTGGTCTAGGTGCTGTCAGTCAAAACTCGTATTCCTTACATTCAATAAAACTGTATGGTACACCTGATACAAGTGAAATTTCTCCAACATTTAATAACCACTAAGCTGATGATGGCGACATGGTAAAAGAGCGTCGGATGTTGTGTGTCTGAGCTAATATGATATCCCACAGATTTGCTCGTTACTCAACTCCTACCAATCCTACTAATATAATAAATGCGAAAGTCTGTGTGGGTGTGTGTGAATGTTTGTTACCACGTATCTCCGTAACTACTAAATGTAAATGTAGGTGGTTTAGGATCTGGAACAATACATAGGCTAATCTAATTTTCGAAAATCGATCCCTAAGGGGGTTCGATAGGACAGTAAAGTTTCTATGAAAAAAAAATTGTTTGATACGCTAAAACTCTGTACAAATAAACTTTAAAGTAAATAATGAAACACGTATTTTTTTTTTTTTCAAAACTACCCTTTGGGAGTGTGCAATTGAGTTCTAAACTTTGTATAAATTGTAATCCTTGGTTCGATTCATTCAAAAGTTGGTGGACATAATTATGTAGTTTGAAGCCTGCGGAGACGGTCATATGCTACTTTTATTAACATACCACGCGGGCGAAGCCGCGGGCAACAACTAGTAATAAATAATTATTATGTAACGAGGGAAGTGTAGATTCTTTTAGATTATTAGATGCCTAGTTCAAAGTCATAATTAGCAGCTATGACTTATCATCAACAGAAAAAAAGCAATTATTAATTCGATGTATTGTCCTTTAAGAAAACAAAATGTTTTTTTTCCTAGTGAATTTAATAAATCGAAAAAAAGTGTATTTTTGCCGGTGTAATAATGGCTTAACATATAGCGTAGTGAGTTCAAGATCTTTGTGCTTAAGCCCAGCTGCGCGATTTGCGGTCTCCCTCGAAGAAACGTGTAGATTGCAAATGACAAAAAATCTTTATTTTTTTATTGTCTGGTTGATTGAAAAATATGTGAAAAAGGAATATTCCACTAATATTTATATGAGCAGACTATAAGTGTAAAAATCCTTTGGCCAAATATCTTTCAAGATTCATTTTCAAAATCAGTAAGTGGCGGTAAGTAAGTATTGTCAAAGCAGTGTGGAGTGTTTTTATTCGTAACTTTCGTTTTCATATATTTCAATTGCTTTCAGAGATTTGAAGTTAAAATACTTACACCTTTTATATACTAGACACGATTTTTGGTGTATGAATAGTTTATAAAATAAGAAGACGTTTTCAGACAGCAATTGTACGAGTCTCTTTTAGGTTAAGTTCTTAGATTGGGAAATATTCATACTCTTACCTCTTGAGTATTCTAGATTTTTGTAGCTTTTGCACCTTATATTAAAGCATAATTATATATTTATACTTTAGCTGCAACATTGTTTAATGTAATGTAGTGTTAGTGCCGCAGCTCGTACAGGAAGACATTGTCACGTCCTGCCCGTCCTCAAGCGCGACTCCAATGTCACATACGATACGAGAAACTGACGGCGCACGAAAAAGATACATATAATTGCTTAAAATGCTTAATGATAATTAGTCGTAGCCAAGTCGACTTTTGACAATCGATGAAACTAATAGAAAATAAAAAGTTTTGACATGATACAAACGAAATGTATTGTAATGTTGGTGATAAGACCGCCCATTGTACAACAATGGCCTCGATTCTGTAGTACACTAGCTAAACTAAATTTAAACTGTCGCTCTCTTTTACTGATAGTATACGCAAGAAAGAGATGGCAAGAATTTTACTGCTATGTGCTGCTGTCAAATCAATTAACGTGCCGCTTTTCTTCGTGTTTATAGTCAGCATGTTTTGAAATCACGACTAAATTTGTATAGAAAACTTAACGTAAAAGAGTCGCCCTCTTTTACTGATAGTGCAAGCAAGAAAAAGATAGCTACAATTTTAGTGCTGTGAAATTAGTCAGACTTAAGTTTTCTATACAAATTTAGTCGTGATTTCAAAACATGCTGACTATAAACACGAAGAAAAGCGGCACGTTAATTGATTTGACAGCAGCACATAGCAGTAAAATTCTTGCCATCTCTTTCTTGCGTATACTATCAGTAAAAGAGAGCGACAGTTTAAATTTAGTTTAGCTAGTGTACTACAGAATCGAGGCCACTGTTCGCCTGAAATTACTGACACTAAATTACTTAAACTAACATAGTATAAAGTGGCTCAGTTGTAGAAGTCACTAACACCCCCAGAGACCCCTCGCTAATATATGATAATGGAAACGCACCGCCTTTGAATAGTAAACACGATATCGGATGTAACAGTGCGACAGTGGATGTATATCGCGATTACTGCGGATGCTACACAACTCAGCCAAATCACTCCGATTCGTACACTCATGTATTATACATATTATGCATTTATGTGTTTAGTTATACTTGTGTTATTGTATACTACACGCGATACAGCATTTATGTATACTTAGTTATTTGTGGTATTATTATATATTCTTATTTCACACGCGATACAGAAATAAAAGAAAACAATTTGATTTCAAGAAGCGCTCGTTTCTAAGGTTGTTTGGAATAAATATCTTTCAGTGAAAAGATTATGTTTTTGTATGTAGTAACGTAAAATGGATACTATCTATACTAATATTATAAAAAGGTAAAGTTCATATGTATATTTTGTTGTAAAATCTCCGAAACTCAAAATCAAAAGATCAAAATATATTTATTTAGGTCAAAAAAAAAACAAAATACAAAAACTTCAAAGAAAGAAAGAAATAATCGTACGATTTCAAAAAATATTTTACCAATATTTCAATGGGCTTCCAGTGTGGGCATAAGCTATTTATTATTCCGTTAAAATAAAAGGGATTTTCGTGAAGACCAATTTAGCAACGTTGGCAATAGTCGACGAAAAAACGGTCGAGCGAATACGTTTCTTACGAACGCATCGGCTACATTTTATCCGGGTACCACGCGAGCGAAGCAGTGGGTAGCCTAATGCATAATAAAGAGTTTATGTATCTATCTATTTATCTATCTTGCGAAGTCAAAGTCAAAGTCAAAATTCATTTCAAAGTGATCCTTGTGATTTTAATGAATTTAAAAACGCAAGGATCACTTTGAAACGTCGGTTTTTATCTGCTGCCTGTTTTTTCACGGCAAAGCAAGTACTTAACATATTAACGAATCTTAGCAATTCCCTAGTCCTGTTATTATACATATATAGTTATTTCGATAACTGATTTTATCAGTAGAACCTTCTGCTGTCTTCACAACGCGGTCTGTAGGCTGTCATGTAAAAAGTATCTTTATCAATAAAATACTTACTCAATTGTTTTGCCAGTTGGTTGAATTTGTAGAAGCATTGCTCGTAAAATAATAAAAATCATCGATTTCGATCAACTTTATTATGTATTTTGTTTAAGGTGAGGAAAGTCGTAAATAAAGCATCCTAAATACCTCGAAATCCGGGAAAATGTCTCCGCCGAAAATGAATACATACTTGATTTATAACGGTTATAAGAAAAGTACGCATCAGTTATTGAGGTGTGTTCAAAATTAATATGTGAAGATATTCTTGCCATTGGTCGATATGAAAAAGGTATCTTAAATTTTCGGGTTCTAAAACAGTCCTTCACTACAAAAGAAGAAAGGTTTCGTGACATACCTACTAATCCTAAAAAAAACACCCACGTCTCTATATCTAATTATGGACATCCTCAGATATATATTCAGTGAATTGATCTTTGAGGGTACGTATACCAAGTCAATACTCAATACATTTATTGCTTTCACATGGTAGGTACATAGATGGTGTTTATAGGTAGGTATCTCGCATGAACCCTGTCTAAGGGTATAGCAACAGATAGGTAGGCAGGCCGAGGTTTTGCGTAAACAAACTAGTTATTAATATCTACAGTAAGTTAAGCCTCTCAAATGAACTTTGTATTAGGGTGCGGCGGCAGACCGAGGTTTTATTTTCATTGTAGGTAGTCAAAGTAGGTACTTTAGAAGATGGGTTAAGTGCATTATTTTGTTAGTAATATTATTTCATGTCAATTTAGATTTAATGTCAGTTTTAAATTTTATTTTATTATTTACAATGTTAAATTAATTTACTGCTAAGCTTGTTCTAGATAATCGTCAATATTATAATAGCATCTGTCAATTAGAAAAGATTTAAGTTTTTTTATAAATAGTCTATGTTTTGTAAGTAGTAGGTAGATAATGTGTGTAATATTTTTAGTACACACATCAAAAGTATCTAGGGATCAAGTGCATTTTTAAGTATAAAAAAATATATTTTCCGAATCTAGTCTTCCAGACTGGCTTCTTACTTTAATTCCTGTGTTTAAGTTAACAACTTATCCCTTTATTTTGTAAAAAATAATAAATATTGCAATTTTTGAAAATTGTGGGAAATTAATCTGAGTTAATTGAGTGTCGTCAATTATTTAATCGCAAAAAAAGCAAAAACGAGATTTTTTTTTATTGTGAAGATAAAAAAATATCTATGTTATACCGTTGCTTGACTTATAACCTTCATACTAATAAGCTTTTTTATTTAGAATATTTAAGAACAAACTATGCATGCAATTCATTTATCCCACGAGCCTGTAAGTTACACAATGAACAGTTTTCTGAGTGTGACATTTTTTCATTATCTGCTAATGTGTTTAAAAAACAAGTCACTCTTATTTAACAAGTTGTTGAATAGCAGAGCATGTTACTCAATATGTACCAATTTATATTAATTTATTTACCTAGTGTAAGAAGTACCGTCTTGTTTTAAAATTATTTATATAGGGTTACTATTAGCGGCAGCTTAATTGGTGTAAGAATCATTAGTTTTTACCATTTATCTTGATATTGTAAACCGTTTGTGCCTTAATAAAAATAAAATAAAAAAATAAGTCAAAAAGTTGTATGGGGTATACACGGCATCCCTACTCGGCAGAGCTCTTCTCTAGAGCATATCCCATGCGTACTTATACATTTCTTTTCAGTCTCGATTCTGAAATTGTAATGGTTTTGTACCTTATAACACTTTTATAGGAATCTTGATTGACAGTTGATTTTTTAATTTTAATCAAAAAAAAAAATTTTTTTTTGCAAATAATAAAATTCACTAAAAATAATCAAAAATTAAAATAATAACCCTTGATTGCGGCGATGCTCTAAAACGTACTTGATCCCTAGACACTTTTGATGTGTATAGTTAGGCATGCCTTTGATGGCACATGTCTTTGATGGCACATGCCTTTGATGGCACATGCCTTTGATGGCACATGTCTTTGATGGCACATGCCTTTGATGGCACATGTCTTTGATGGCACATGCCTTTGATGGCACATGTCTTTGATGACACATGCCTTTGGTGGCACATGCCTAACTATGGTTCTAGGGCGTGCCGGTCTCCTTACAATTTTTTCCTACACCGTTTTGAGCAGGTGGCAATTGAGTGGAAAATTTTGGGTCGGAGTTGAGGTACTGCCTACTACGCGAACACGGCTAAAAGTACCTAGGTACAAGGTCATGTACCAGATTTACAGGTCGTAAAATGTCAGTCGATTAATTTCACCCTGCTCACCAACTAAATTAAATACGAATTTACTAAAACCAACTAAATTTTTATTTGGGCGTTACCAACTAAATTAAATACGAATTTACTTCGTTTTGTGGCATGTAGGTGGTATAGTTTGACAAAAAACGTCTAGAAACGGAACTCATTTGATTTATCGGAAAGAAAGGGGCGCGCTCAATTCTACTCTTTATTTCCTAGCTGTACTTTATAGAAACTACCCAATTGTCACATAATTAGGGTTATGCAGCCAAATAACAAAAAAAAATCCTTGAACATTTGCTGGAAATTTTCACACAGCATCATCTAGCCCCAAACTAAGTAGAGCTTGTATTATGGGAACTACATAACTACTGCAACTGCATTCCGTAGAAACTGCCAGCAAAAAAATATGGCGGATTTTGAATAATATCTTTGAGATATTATCGGGCATATGAGCTAACTTCAGTATCAACATAGTACATAAAATATGTCACAGGTCTTGGTCTGTTAATTTTTCACTTCCTACTCCATAATAATCCATTATCTTAACAATAAAGATCCACACAACATATTTCATTTCCTCTTAATTCTTTTGTCGCGAACAATACTAAGGAACTCATTAAGTGACCAATCCCATCTCTAGCTAATACCTGCCACAGAATTTTCAACCCTATCTACTTCTATTTCAATACGAAAATCACTTAACACTAGTATTTTAACATGCTAAATTTTTGCTACAGGACATACAACCTAACTGTAATCAGTTGTATGTATATTTTCGATTGACGCTTACATTACTAACGATTTTTTTTATTAACGAAGGAATATACAGAACCATCGAACCTAAAAAACCAACTTCAAATCTATCACAACAGTTTTAATGTATATTTTCGCATGTAGCTAATGTTTAGATGAGCATAGGTGGTTATTCATACCGCAAGGCAACCTTGCTCCGTGTCTTGAATACAAACAGACATACACAAAGACTCATGCGCAAACGCAGGTATAGAGATATAGCGCAGGGCAAGCACCTTGTGACACGGTACAAAGATGGTTGAATTCTTTAGTAACATAAGTCACTGCTCCAGCCCTAAAAAGTCACCCATAATATAATAAAACTAGCTACTGCCCCCGACTTGCCCGCTTGGTACTAGGATAACTTACGTTGCAAAATTGGTCTCCAAGAAAAGCTCTTTTTAACAGGATCAGGATATTTGTTATTCTTTCACGCAAAAACTACTGAATGGATTATGATGAAACTTTACAGTAATGTAGCTTATACATCAGAATAACACATAGGATACTTTATTCGGATACTACGCGGGCGAAGCCGTGGACAGAAGCTAGTATAGCCTATATCTAGTCCACTCTGAAAGTCCATTCTAAATATTGCTGAAATATTTTTTTGAATCGTATGAGTATTTTCGGACATTACCTCTTACATAAAAACTTATTAACTGGACCTATTCATAATAAATTCCTTTTAGTTAATTGTCTTCATCACCACGAGCCTGTAGAAGTCCTACTGGACTTAGGACCTAAAGGGGCATAGGCCCTGACAAACGATCTTGCACCAAATGCACCTATTACGCAAAACTTAAACGCCAGAACAAGGAAATCCGTAGAAGAACTAAAGTCAGCGACATAAATTTGGCCAATTTGGCGCATGCCTGTCTTTTGCAAGTAAGTTAGCATTCCACGTGACAGATTGCAAGCCCATCGCTCCTTATTGGAACACTAACTAATGGCAAATGCCTACGATTTGTTGTTTTCAGGGTGTCTAGATTATGTATATGGAAATGACATTAGCTGTGGAAATTTCGCGTGACTGCTGCCAAGTTCTACCTTGACAAATTTGGGTTAGTGTGAAAGGAAAACTAATCGTGAGGTATTTATCTCTAGACCCTAGGGCATGTCGGTTTCCTCACGATATTACCTTCACTGTTTCAAGCACGTGCTAGTCAACGAGATAGCTCTCAGTTGGTGGAAAGTAGAAATGGACAGGCTATATAGCTCGCAGAACCGACAACCGCTGGGGTAGAAAGGTTCTTGAATGGTAACCACAAAACGGGAAACCCAATGCATCGAGTTTCCCGTATTGGTGATGCTTGCATCAGTTGATCGGGTTGTGTAACTAGTTAATTCACGTATAGTTTTTAGGGTGACGTTTCTATATGATTCTTGTGACTTTAATGAATAAAAACCTACAAAATACTTACAAAATATGACGTACCTACTGTAAAATATACCAAAACCCAACCTTTGTCATTGATTATTGAGCGTATTCTTATATTAACAATAAAATTATTACAATTCTTGACATATTTATTCTCATAATTTTTGACATTTTGTATAATTATTGACATTTAATTTTATTTTGCATACATACCTACCTACCTATATGTTATTATTTAAATTGTATGTGTGTAATTGTAAAATAATACCTACCTGCAACGCCCTGACAGGACCGATGTACCTACCAACCTACTTGGAGCTACACTAGACCTAAGCTTAACCATTGTATGTAGGACATTAAGCATAAATAAATGAAATTATGAAATTAATTTAAATTGAACCAGCTAAGTACTTGCGTCTCCGCCACACCACACACCATGCCACCGAGATCGCCATACTTTGTAAATGTTTCAAACCAAATTGAATTACCTAATTGTATTGTTATACAATGCAATAATTGAACTGCATTTATTCGTTTTAGTTCAGTGCGTGCATGCAACAAGGTGTGTTCTTTGTTCATATTTGTTCGTGTGGGCGTTGTGGTACCACGGTACTCGTAGTTACTGATACACACGACACAGGTAATTTAGTGTGGGGTAATATTATAGGTAATATAGCCACAATTAGGTTCTAAGTGTGGGGTAATCTACGTGTCTTTTGAGCCACAATTAGGTTTTAAGTGTGGGGTCAGGACTACGTGTCTTTTGAGCCACAATTAGGTTCTAAGTGTGGGGTCAGGACTACGTGTCTTTTGGGCTACAATTAGGTTCTAAGTGTGGGGTCAGGACTACGTGTCTTTTGGCCTACAATTAGGTTCTAAGTGTGGGGTCAGGACTACGTGTCTTTTGGGCCACAATTAGGTTCTAAGTGTGGGGTCAGGACTACGTGTCTTTTGGGCCACAATTAGGTTCTAAGTGTGGGGTCAGGACTACGTGTCTTTTGGGCCACAATTAGGTTCTAAGTGTGGGGTCAGGACTACGTGTTCTTTGGGCTACAATTCGGTTCTTAGTGTGGGGTCAGGACTACGTGTTTTTCGGGCCACAATTAGGTTCTAAGTGTGGGGTCAGGACTACGTGTCTTTTGGGCCATAATTAGGTTCTAAGTGTGGGATCAAGACTACGTGACAATTGGGTACAATTGGGTTGTGTGTTTTGGGTGTGTTCATTGACTTTATTGATTTTGTGGTAAAATATCGAACCTAGAGGAACATAGGTTTTTATATCAAACGAAATGTTTTCAGGCAGAATACCAACTGGCGTGTCAATAAAAATGCCTTCCAGGTTCCGGAGCAGTACAACCTGAACAAATTATAGGTGAGTTATTAATCATAGACATATCATTTATTTACCACCTACACACAATATAAATTAACAATTTTTGAAATGAAAATTAAATAAGTACATAATCATCAGTTACACAATAAAAACATACGTTGAGAAAGGAATTAACATTATGTAAAAAATAAATAAGTAGGTGAGCAATGTGTGCTGCAGTAGCAAATTGGCTCAGCATAATGCCGACTGTTGTGAACAGAAGGCGCTGTCAATCTAGTATATAACATAAACCTCGTCTTAAATAGTCCTTTAATGATTAAACTATCGTTCTGCGATCAACTACTCTCTATGAACCAGCGCAGCTTAACATCGTAGTGGTGTTAAGCTGCAAAATATGCTGAGACAGGACCTGTTTTGCTCGCACCAAATAGGTCCAGATCACGAAGAGTATTAAGGTATTCAGCAAAGTACCTACAGCCAGCTTCCTCATCACGGTAGGGACACTATATATATGTAGGTACATACCTGGGGTACTAGACAAATACTAACGCAAATTTGTTAAGGTGGGGGCTGGGGTTCGTAACATTTCCACAGCTTATGTCATATCCTTACAAGTTAATCTTTCCGCAGGCGTTAACGCCAACAGAAAATGGTATTTGCCTAGACCTTTCTATTAATGTTTCTGGGTACACACCCAGTCACACCCATGTGTCAAATAAATGTATTTTCTTTTCTTTTTCTTCTTTCTTACTCAGGTCCTTGTAAACTTTCGTACAGTCCATTCCATCCAAAGATTATCTGGTAGAGATCGCTATTTAGCGATAAGGCCGCCCATTGTACAACATTGTCAAAGCTTGTAATACTTAACTAAGCTGATCTGTTATTAAGTGTGCAATAAAGTATTTTCTATCTATCTATCCTGTTGAGGAAATATTTAAATCCTACTTCCTACTAATATTATAAATGCAAAAGTAACTGAGAATGGATGTTTGTTACTCTTTCACACAAAAACTACTGAACGGATTTTGATGAAACTTTACAGTAATATAGCTTTTACATCAGAATAACACATAGGCTACTTTTTATCCGGGTACCACGCGGGCGAAGCCATGGGCAGAAGCTAGTACTTAATAGGTAGGAATTCTCCATTAATGGATATTATAGGATTATTGTTAGATACTGCAGTGGAGCTAACATCAACGGTGAATAATAAAGCGGTCTCTTCACTAAACGCAACGAATCACTACAGGGACGCAAATGCAATACTAATGTTATCCTCACCGTTTTCCTGGGTAGCACTAAAATAATACTTACTGCCACACTATGTGCGGCTAGTGTTAGTGTCGGGAGGGCCTGCGCACGCGTCGGAGCCGCGCCGATACCGCCCATTGGAACTAGGACGATTTTAATACGATTTCTCCCTATTTTTGGATCCAAAAGTGCTGTTCAATGTAAGATATTTTTGTGTTACGTCGTACTAATATTATAAATATGAAAGTTTGTGAGGATAAATGTTTGTTACTCTTTCACGCAAAAACTACTGAACGGATTTTGATGATACTTTACATAATATGTGTTATTTTGATGCTTAAGCTACCCGTGTGGTACCCGGATAAAAAGTATTTTATACGGGTACCACGCGGGCGAAACTGTGGACAGAAGCTAGTATTCTATACAGTGCAAAATATATCACCGCGACGTTTAGAGGTCCGTTAGCAGTTTGGAGTAAAAGTTTGTTTGTTTCAGTTTTTTTCTGGCACAGCTTTTTGATAGTGGTTTTATCGGTAATTTGGTAGTTTCTTTTTGCAACCATTTTGTATGACTTCAAAAAAGGTTTTAAATACATTTTAACATGACTGGTAGATTTCGATTTGGTGTGTACCTACTTACCTAACTATCTTAGAACCTACTTATTAATTACAGTTATAAAGTAAAAAAAAAAATTGTCGAACTAAATCCACAGATCTCAACAAAAAAATGTTGTTTCTGAAATTGACCACTCTTATCTGTAGGAACTTCGGAAAGCCAGACTTCGCCTTCTGAATTCAAAAAGAATAAAACTAAATGTTGCCATCGTTTCCAGAATCGATTCGGAGCGAGTGCGCGATGCAAGTTAAGTCGAGATTTGAAATTGGAACTACATTTTATTGTTTTACCGCTACACTGTTATTAGTTTTTTTTATTTCGATCCTTTTCAAACTATTGTATCTCAAATAAACTAGGAATGAAGTCATGAAGTTTGACTCTTTTCATTCATTATTAAGCTCTTTCCTAAGGGAAAACGGCTGATAAAAAATGTTGACCTCAGAACCGTTTTAAATTTTATGCTGTAATAATTATTAAGATTTTACTTTGGCTTTTTAGATGGTACACATTTTTTTAAATTTACCTTTTTCGATTACCATTTTTCTTCTTGATTAGCGAGAGACGTGTTTGGAAAACTAATGGATAAAAATCGATTCGGTTCGTTTCATGTTTTAACTTCATTCAGGGTTGGTCTTGATTGTAAAATTTCAATAAAATATCCTGATTTTTAAGATACCTTTATTTAGAAATGTTAGATAACATAAATAAGTACACTCTAACGTAGTTTCTTCTAGGATATTAGTAAACTATCCTAGCAGAATGTCCTTTATGTACCTTCCTGCTATTGTATTTTTTTAATGCGAGCATGACTACTTGGCTGCGGGTGGTAATAGATACCTACTTGGCCGGACGAGTTTTTCTACTTCTAAATACCAATAATTGGACGTTTTTTGAAAATAATCAACTGAATCGATTTTTGTAAAATTATCCTACTATTACATAGTTATGTTCGTGTTCTAAAATAACACATAGGCTATTTCTTACCATAGCCAAAGCCGTGGATGGAAGCTAGTATTTACATAACAAAACCTTCTTCAAAGCCCTACACGGCTGGTCAATAACCTCTAGCTCAGTGCTTGCAACCTTGTCCATTACATTAAATACACTGAGTTACTAAATAATTCTGATTAAATCTGCTCGAAAATAACAAAGTATATGAAGATTGAATAAGTATTTGGTTTTCAAATAATTTCTTCTTTCACTTTGGTAATTCAGTTTTTAATTTGCTAACCCACATGGGAAATGTCTGGATGACTGGACTTCGTGGCTGAACAGCATCCAGGTCACGAATAAAATTATAAGCCAGTTCAGCAGTTACAAAGATTCTTAAGAAACCAAGATATACCAACACCTGTAACCTGTATTCCAACTTTAGCAATGCGCCGACATTAAGGGCGATAATTTTACTTATGCACACTCGAGTTCCAGCGTGTCGACATTTTTTATGACAGATATTTAATTTGTTAAGATTATATTTAAGTTTTAATCAAATATAGTTAGCATTTTGGTGACAAACACTTACTTTAAAAAAAATATCTAAATTCTAAATTAGCTTTTGAATTAGTAGGAGAGTATAAAGAGGTATTCTACATTGGGCACCCGCTTAAACGGCACCTGAGGTATTCCACATACGGCACCTACAGATCAGTAGGTCCTAGTGTTGGAACGTTTAATTTTTTAGGACGTCGAAACCACTCAATCCTTCGTAAAGAAGTTATATTTTTATCATCTTATTAAACTCTCTTATCATCATTAACAGCCCATTAGTGTCCACTGACGGACTTGTGACGCATAATCTATGTTTAAGTATTTTTTTTATTTTTAAATGTGTTTATTACATAAGAAATAACTCAAGACTGATTTAACAATAGAAGTAACAATTATTGATTGTCCACTATCTTATGAGTGGCAATGAGAAACTTCATTGCATTTTTTATACCACCAAAGTAGAAAACAGACATCCTACGGTCCACCTGTTGGTAAGCGTTTACTTTCGAGCAGTTAACCCCGAGAGAGGCGTCTTATTGAACCACACTGTTCTGTCAACACATCAGTCTTTTAGGACTGATGTTGGCAAACGCGGACATTGTTATTGTCATTGCGTCATGTGCTTTGATCGGTCGAAACTGTAGTTTCAACCAATCAGAGCACTGCACGCGTGGCGGGACTCGCACGACAGTTGACAGAATTGTTTCCTAGCAAATGATCAAACATTGCGTCTCTTGAGGCTGTCTATTCTATGCTCATAGACCATAGACGCTTCCAACACTAGAGGGTTGCCATCGTTTTCGCTCCTTTAAAAATGACAAAACGCCCTTTATTATTGTATGAATGAATGAAAATACTTTATTGTACATCTTAAGATATAAACAAAATAAACAGCAACACAATTTGATAAAGGTACAATGGGTGGTCTTATCGCTTAAAAGCGATCTCTTCCAGACAACCTTTGGATGGAGAGGATTATATATTGTAGTTACTTTGGAAAACCATAGCTTACCTTACGGTCTTAACAGATTACCTCCCGCTAGGTCACCGTTCATGGATGACCGGTGGCATTCGCTCTCATGCTTCGGAGCGTTCATATGTGGGTTTTTTATAAGATACTCGGAAGACCTCGGTGGCGTGCCGGTCGAGTAGCTGGCTAAGATGCCGTAGGTGCAGGCTCGTGCCCCGCTGCGAGACAAATGTTTGCTTAATCTGTAGATATTTGTTCCGGATGTTATGGTATCAAACGCTGGAAAGGTTCTCAATTGTGAACATGAACTGGATGACGATCAGGTTGTAGGAAGATCAGTCTCCCAATGGACCAAAGGTAGTGGAAAGTTGTTTGTATTTGGCCGAGAATCGTTCGTTATGACGCTCCTTAGGGGAGATCCATATACAGCTGGAGACTTCTACGGACTATTGATGATGATGATGACATAAAAACAAAATAAACAGTTTACGGTACACCAGGCAATGTTATGTAATAAAATATACGATAATTTCTAAATTATATTTAAACCCACCTGCCGTTTTGCAATGAAAAATTTACATATTCGCACGATAATCTCAAAGTGCATAACGGGAAGTAATATTTATGAAACATGAAGGTAATGTTTTTTTTTCAATCTGTTCCCAATCTGACTTGTTCGCCTCAAATTTGACTAATCAAGGACTTTACGGGTGTGTCTGCGAAATCTTAAACTCTCCAACATCGATTTACAGGTCGATGCTCTCCAATAAATTTTTCCACTAGAAAAATGTATATGAGCAATAAAACATGCTTAAAACGGTGAAGAAAAACGTTGTGAGGATACCAGCATGCTCTAGAACCAAAGTTCGAAGGCATATGCCATCGATTCATCCTACTAATATTACAAACGTGAAAGTTTGTGAGGATGGATGTTTGTTACTCTTTCACGCAAAAAATACTGAACGAATTGATGAAACTTTACAGTAATATAACTTATACATCAGAATAACACATAGGCTATTTTTTATCCAGGTACCACGCGGACGAAGCCGTGGGCAGAAGCTAGTGTTTCAATAAGTGATGATGGGCTTGTCACGTGGAATGCTAACTAGTGCAAAACGTGATCATGTGCCAAATATAATTTTTGTATTCATGTCTCTCACGATCCCTACTTAGTAAACTCATGATTTGTACCTACTGAGTAAAGATCTGGGGATGTCTACCATGGAGGTTACAGTCGTGAGCGTGTTTGATATATTTTCAAATATGAAAAAAAATACGGCGTTCCCTTTATTGTCTAATAAAATTTGTAAATTTGCCTGTTTTTTTTAAACTAATTACATCCTAATGTTTCACAAAGTAACGGATCTTGTCCAGACTAAATGAATTATACAAGAAAGACAATTATTAAAAGCTCGGCTTCACTTAAAAAAGAAAAAAATAAAACACAATTAAAGACGCTCACTTTTGGAGAAAAATACAAACACGCCAACTACAATCACCATACCAGTGGTCAGTGTCGCGGTAAAATCCGTGAGTAAAGTCGAGTTATGTCGCTATTCCACAAGGATCCTAGTTCCTGAGTTGAAAAGGTCTCTCCGATCTTGACTGCTTGCCATTTGCTGCTAAATTTATTAGATGGCGTATCGTGGACATCATTCTAGGATTGTAAGCGAATTCAATTAAATTTCAATCGAATAGAATTCATATTCGATTGATTGAATGAAATTTCGTAGACCTACCGATGCTATTCTGGGTGGTACAGAAAATTTATCTTATATATATGTATATAAGACGTGCTAGACAAAATAAAGAATGAGTATATCAGGGAAGTTTGAAAGTAGCACCCATGACGGAAAAGTTGAGGAGTAATAGGTTAGCATGGTATGGGCAATTGGGCATGTCATGAGGACGGAAGAATGTCATATTACGAGAAGAGTGTTAAATATGAATGTGGATGGAAATAAAAGCAGAGGTAGGCCAAAAAAAGATGGATGGATTGTGTGAAGGATGACATGGTAAAGAAAGGAGTACTGAGATGACGGCTGATAGAGAAGAGTGGAAGAAGAAAACATGTAAGGCCGACCCCACGTAATTTGGGATAAGGAAAAGAAGATGATGATATATAAGACGCGCTACATCATGGTGTATAATCCGAAAAGATGTGATTTTGCCTCTGAAAGTGAAGAAAATGACTGTATTTTCAATTTTTTGACTTTATATTTTGGAATTGCTTGGAACATCGTTTAACTAGCTGTTGTTCTGACTTTTTACTTGTCATTAGACTAATATCAAAGATAATTATGTTTGCCATCGGGTACCGTGTGCATGTGCACCAATAACCATTTTTCAAGGTAGTTTACATACTCTGGAACACCTGTATTATATTAGCTCCTGCTAATGGCTTTGCTCGCGCGACAACTGAATTAAAAGTAGCATTTTTTTATTCAGGTCGAGATCTTTACTTATTTCAAATTTACAGTAAAATATATAAGTATGTAAAAATATATGTGTAGTGATTATCTATTTCCTATATAATAATTAATTTCATTCAAACCGGTTCAGCCGTTACTTAATCTATATATTAGTAGGACTAAACAAAGTTCAAACCTCTTAGATTATTCCTAGATTTTTATTCCCAATTTCAAATACCAATATATTTACGGGACATAATTACATGTGAAATTGACAGGTTTCTTTAAAAAATGACATATTTGACATGCAATATGTGTCATAAGTGTAAAGAGGTACTCTATGCGTAATTTTATGATATTTATTTTCGGTTATTCTACATCATCAACAGCCGGTTGAAGCTGTCCATAGACGTCCCTTAAGGAGTGTTATGACGAACTATCTTGGGCATCCCTCCACCGATTTTCTCGGTCCATAGGATGAGGTATTTCTTTATACGCAATTCTTATTGACAACAACTGATATAATTAAATAATAATAAATAAATAAATAATGTTGGACTGTTTTCACACAGCATCATCTAGCCCCAAAGTAAGCAGAGCTTGTGTTATGGGAACTACATCACTGATAAACTACTTATATACATTTTTTTTGTAAATACATACATATTATACATAGAAAACACCCAGACCCGAGACAAATGAATGCAGATCCTACAAAAATTTGTCCCGCAGCGGGAATTCAACCCGCAACCTTCTGCGTGTCAGACGGACCTTCGCCCACTGCACCACAGAGGTTGTCCAATAATAATCTCAAGGTAACTAAATTAAAAAAGGGAATTAAAAACAAAAGAAGCAATAGTTATGATTTCAAATGCATTTAACTAAATTTTAACATAAAATATTTTATTTTTTTAAATGAAATAGGTAGGTAATATTTTTTTATCTAATCAAGCATGCTGATTGCAAAAAATCTAAGTATTAATTATTGGCTTTTTAATATATAAACATGCTGCAGGCATTGTGATAGTGGTGTCTTATTTAAAAACACATATATAATAATGATGACCATTCATGGTGTCTATTTTTCTGCAAAAATACTCTTATTTACCTAGTAGATAATTTATCTGAATATAATTGCAGCTTTCATAAAAACTTGTAACACTGTATAATTACAGACAGAACAGGTATCAATAATTAATGTACATTTTAATTTATTCGTCATTAAACACCTTAGTCCATAACACGTGGATAATTAGACGTATAATTATATAATCTAAAATTGTTTTTTTTTATATATATAGTAATAGTAGAGCTCTTTGCGAAGGGCTAGTCTGGGGAAGATCTACCGCCATACCTACATGACAGTTTGCTAACGACGTTTTCCTTTACCGTTAGTACAATATCATTAGGTGTATTTTTTTTAAACAACTAAGGTTGCAAACAAGCATACGGCCATCTGTTAGTAAGCGGTTACGGTAACCTATGGACGCTTGGGAGACCAGAGGTATCGCTATTGCATAAATATGCAATAGCATTGCTGTTTTCCAGTTTGAAGGGTATAGATGCCGATGAAATTACAAGCTGGTATCTGGGGACTTTGTTTACTAGAGATGGGAAGCATGAGAAAGATATTGAAAGGAGAGTGAATGCTGGAAATCAAGTGAATGGGGCACTTCACTCCTTCATGAGCAGCCGGCAATTGTCTGAGACGGCACGACTAGCCGTGCATAAAGGAGTGTTAGTGCCGACATTAATGTATGGAAGTGAAAGTTGGGTATGGCAGAAGAAACATCAAAGTCGAGTGAATACAGTGGAGATGAGAGCTTTGAGAAGTATGTGTGGTGTAACTTTGAGTGATAGAGTGAGGAACAGCGTGCTAAGAGAGCAGTGTGGAGTGAATGAAGATGTAGTAACGAGAGTTGAGAAAGGTATGTTGAGATGGTTTGGGCATATAGAAAGGATGGACGAAAGTAGATTAACAAAACAAGTATACAAGGCGAGCGCGAATGGGATAGTTGGTAGAGGAAGGCCTCGGCGAACGTACTCTGACCAAATTGGAGACATTTTAGAGAAAGGCCAGGTCAGAAGTACACTAAACCGCCGAGCCTGTATGAATAATGTGATGAGGATGAATGAAGCGAAAGAGGTATGCCAGGATCGTAGCAAGTGGAAATCCTTGGTCTCTGCCTACCCCTCCGGGAAACAGGCGTGAATATATGTATGTATGTATGTATGAAATTACAAGCACATGAGACGATTCACCTGTGTTAAATCTCAGATTCAGCAACGTGCGAGCGATACATCTGGTGTCCCTAGCGTCCATAGGTTACCGTAACCGCTTACTAACAGATGGCCGTATGCTTGTTTGCAAACTAAGTTGTATAAAAAAAATACGCGCACACCTAATGATATTGTACTAACTAACGATAAAGGAAAACGTCGATAGAAACTGGCATGTTTTAGAACCAGATGGCTAGAATCCTACTAATATTATAAACGTGAAAATTTGTGAGAATGTTCGTTCCTCTTTCACGCAAAAACTACTGAACGGATACTACGGATTTTAATGAAACTTTACGGTAATATAGCTTATACATCAGAATAACACTTAGGCTATTTTTTATCAGGGCACCACGCGGTTGAAGACGTGGGCAGAAATTAGTAGAATCATACATTTGAAGACTGCGTGAAAGGAGCCTCCCTTGCCTAATCCTTGAACCACACTGGTTTTTTTCAACGTCTCTAAGTCTCTCTAGGATTGTAAAGTGATTGCAAGAATTGAACTCCAGGCCGCTGACCTAACGTAGATTGACCAACAGATCAGTAAAACGACGAACATCCAAACAAAATAAAATGTTCTTGACTTTGACTTTGGTTCGCATATCCCCGTTCTGTTGGGTCGTCGACCAATCACTGACGTCCATTGTATGCAAAATTATAACCTCAATCCATACCAATGTCGTTAATCTCACAGCCCGTAAAGGGTCCAGCTGGTTAACTCCATAATAATACTTTTCCGTGAATGATACTTTTAACACTGTGAGCGCAGTGGGCGATGGCCCCCTTGAGACCCAAATAATTGTATGATCTGCAAATATTTCTCTTTGGTCTGGGTGTTTTCTATGTATAATATGTAAGTATTTACAGAGTGTTTTCTAAAAGTATATAAGTAGTACTTATATCAGTAATGTAGTTCTCACAACACAAGCTATGCTTACTTTGGGGCTAAATGATGAAATATCCAGCATTATTTTTATTAACATGGTGATATTTTTTTCTAAACACGGTTTATTTACCATAATTGAATGTATCCAGTTATCCTGTTAGAGTAGTATTGATCGTTATTAAAGAATGAGAGAGAGGGTATGAAGATTCGTCTACCAAATACATCCATCGTTCCTTCTGTGACATGTAACTTGCCGAAAAATCGGGAAACATTTAAACTCACAAATCATGGTAAATATTCCGTATTTAGTAAAAAAAATATTTGCGTGGATAAAAATTCATCCACTAAAAATAAGGTTCAAACAGAATTCAACTCGTTATTCTTTATTGTCACAGATAATACTGTCAAAACTTACATATACAAAGACGAGCTTAACCCTAACAAGAGATCCAGCAAAACTTTGAGGATAGGGACAGCTAATTTCAATAGCAGATAAATTCAAGAGGATAATTTGTATAAAAGTGTCATTCAAGATGAGAACATTAAACTTAATGTCCATTATAAATTTTGAAATTTTACCAATTTATACAGTGACTAGCCTCTACCCACGGCTTCGCCCGCGTGGTACCCGGATAAAAAGTAACCTATGTATTGTATTCTGATGTATAAGCTATATTACTGTAAAGTTTTATCAAAATCCGTTTAGTAGTTTTTGCGTAAAAGAGTAACAAATATCCTTCGTCACAAACTTTCGCTTTTATAATATTAGAAGGATTGCCTTAAATGAAGTTCTGCCGAAACTATAGGAGTGATCCAGCCACTACTTTTACAAGCTGTGATTATCATTGATGACGCATTCTATCTTCGTTATACGTCGCTGTGTGGTCACGTGTCATTTTCCCTTGTGCCTGGCATTTGGCATTATGTGTCATTTGGATGATTCAGAAAGGAAGTGGTTTAGACTCGACGTGAAAAGTGAAAAGGAAAGTTGTGTAAATAACACAAACACTTCCCTTGAAGTATCGATCTCATTGGTATCAACAAAAAAATACTAAAGAGATGAAACAATAAAGAAATCTTTGAGAGAAACAATTGACGATCTCGATGGCGTGGCGACCGAATAGCTAGCTGTGATGCAGTTTTGATTCCCGCATCGAGACAAATATTTGCATGTTCTGCGGTTTTTTGCTTGGTGTTGTGGTACCACGGTACTCGTAGTCCTGATACCCAGGACACAGGGAATTCTAGTGTAGGTCAGGACTGTGTATGCGTCAGGGTATTTTATTTTATTAATTTATCAATACACACGTTGGTTTGTGTTGGTTTAATAGATTTGGACTCATAGTACCTTTATTATAATCGACTAGATCCTCAAACAGGCCAGACACTTAACTGCGTCATAAACAAGTATAACATGTCATAGGTAACCGACCGAAGTCTCTTTCCAACTATTCTTAAGATTTACAAGACACAATGTATACCTAATTCATAGCATAGATGACAGCATTTGATGAAATTTGTGCGTAAAAATAGGTAATACTTCTAAATTTTTTTAAAATAAATATACAGTGCACAAACGTAAAATCTACCTAGATTTTTTTTATATCAGGTATTTATTAATCTAAATTTTCTTTATTTTCAGTTGCGGTAATAGCAGTTTGAAATTGTATCTTAAAGTCAATCAAGAGAGGCTTACGATCAGACTTCTATCGTAGGATATCGGCATCTATTTGTAAGTAATTGGGATCTATCTACAACTTATCGTTGAAAAAAATATCTATTGTAATAATCATATTTATTCACTTATACCGAGTATATCTTGAAGGTCTCCGCTTTGAAGTTTCAAGTGGATATTTCATAGATTAATTCCAAAGACAAGTTGTATATACAGGTTTTCAAGAATAATGAAAGTTAAAAATTATTAAGTATTTTTTTAATATAAGCTATTCAAAATACAGACAATTTTGGATTCTGTGCACAGAATCCCAAGTCTGATGTTGCTCAAACAAGATGTTTGATATCGGATTATGTAAATTATTAAATAAAACAGCTGATTTATTACATTTGTATTTAAAACAGCTCCATCATTTTGTTTAATAATAAAATAGTCTATTTCCATAAAGTCGTAGAATAAATAGAAGTTGCTTTTAGGGCCTAACTTCATCCTTTGAACTAGCAACGAGACAAACAAACAGATATGAGTATGACAGATTGATGTAGATAATTATAGGATTCGAGTTTATGTACCTCTTCTAGCTAGTACTAGGCTATGACAATAACTGTTTTTATCTATTCATTGAATCATAATTATCTTATCATGGGAATTCTTCCAATCAGTCTGTCACATATTGTCAAACCTCGCACAATAACACAATTTTATGGTTTTTATGCGGGTAAAAATGTGAAATAATAAGATTTTTCTAGTGTTTTTTTAGACATTTTTGTGGCATTGTTTATGTAAAGTTCATGTTTGGAATTGTGGGTGTGTCTATTTGCATGTGGAGTAGTAAGGATGGAAAATTTTCTGATTTCATTGATATTGTTTAGAACCTTTTTTTATTTTCGATTTGGTTTTTATTTATTTATTCATGTGCGTTTTCTTTGAATGGAGTGAGTACTAAAATAACGGCTCATAGAGGGCTGTGGAGGAAGAAAATATGGTTATGCCGACCCCACGTAATGTAGGACAAGACCAAGAAGAAGTTTTCTTCGAATGGACTCTCCGTTTTTTGGGGTGATTCTATTTCCTAGAGTCATTTTCAGTCAGAGAAAATTTTTAAAAACAATCATTTTACTAAGAATTTGCTACTAATAATATCTTTAAAACCCAAATAATACCGACATTTCTGAACACGTTTTAACATAATAAAAAATACTACAACCTAAGTAAGTATATACATGATCGAATCATAGTTAAATTATTTATGAAGTATAAATAATAATGAGTTTTTAATTCTACTAAAAAGTGCTCATAGCCCCAAAAAATATATTTAAAGGGCAGTTTTCCTTAAAAATCAATGCCTCATGGCTTTTTAGTAAGTCATTTTCCATTTCCGCTAATAATCATAGATAAGAAACCACTTAAGCCATCACCCATCCCTTAGTCACCGACCACGCCTCCAGTAAACAACAGAGCAATTAACAACATCACCTTGACCGACCTACTAACCGGGATCGAAACTGTGCTAACGATTATTATTACCTATCTACCTATCTCAAAATCATTCCAGTGTATGCGGGCTCCTCTTAGCGGTTGCCCTACAATGCCAAACGTATATAAAGATACCAGAAAGGCGGTTCTGCAGTCTCGATTCGGCACTCATGAGAGACGAGTCACTAAACTTTCGCATTTCTTTTTAGAACCGGTTACGATGCTGTTGTTCATCGCCGCTTGCGTCCTGGCGGCAGCAAACGCCGGCCCGCCCGGGAAACCGAACCTTGGTTGGGGAGAGCGCGTCTTTGCAATCGTCGAGGTGAACCAAGCAGCCACGGCGTACAACCAACTGGTAACCAAGAAGGACGCGGCCGATGTCTCTGTAACATGGAACACATGGTCTGGAGACCCAGCAGACAAGGCCAGAGTGCTGTTAAACGGTAATGAATTCTGGTCTGGAGCCGGCAGTGCTACTTCCGCAGCATTCAAGATAAAGAAGGGAGGCAGATACCAGATGGTGGTAGAGCTCTGCAATAAGGACGGTTGTACGTCCAGTGAGGCAACTGAGATCATCGTGGCTGATACCGACGGAAGCCACTTACCACCTCTGGAATGGTCTATAGGTGAGAAGAACAAACCCTTCAAACAGACCTCTGGAAAAGTAGTAGGGGCCTACTTTGTCGAATGGGGCGTATATCCTAGGAAGTTTCCAGTAGATCGTATCCCGGTTCCGAATTTGACGCATCTGTTGTATGGTTTTATCCCGATCTGTGGAGGTGATGGCATCAACGACAGTTTGAAGGAAATTGAAGGCAGTTTTCAAGCCCTGCAGCGTTCCTGCAGTGGCCGTGAGGACTTCAAAGTATCCATTCATGACCCGTGGGCAGCGCTGCAAAAACCACAGAAAGGTTTGTCATCCTGGAACGAGCCTTACAAAGGCAACTTCGGCCAGCTCATGATGTTGAAACAAGCGAAGCCTGACCTTAAAATCCTTCCATCTATCGGTGGATGGACTTTAGCTGATCCATTCTTTTTCTTCACTGATAAGACCAAGAGAGACCGTTTCGTTGGGTCAGTGAAAGACTTCCTGCAAACTTGGAAGTTCTTCGACGGTGTTGACATCGATTGGGAGTTCCCTGGAGGCAAAGGTGCTAACCCTGACCTTGGAGGACCTGAGGATGGCCATATCTACGTCGAGCTCATGAAGGAACTGCGCGAGATGCTCAACGAACTATCAGCTGAAACTGGCAAGAAGTACGAGCTGACCTCTGCCATCAGTGCCGGTTGGGACAAGATCCAAGTTGTCGACTATAGTGTTGCCCAGAAATACATGGACCATATCTTCCTCATGAGCTACGACTTTAAGGGAGCCTGGTCAAATGACACTCTTGGTCACCAGACGCCTCTATACGCGCCAGCGTGGAATCCTAAGGAGACTTACACGACAGACTTCGGAGTGAAATTCCTGCTCGCTCAAGGTGTCAGTCCGAAAAAGATTGTTATTGGTGTAGCTATGTACGGGCGAGGCTGGACGGGTGTGAAAAACTACGAAGGCAAGAATCCATTCACTGGAAACGCGACAGGACCTGTCAAAGGCACTTGGCAAGACGGTGTCGTCGATTATAGAGAAATAGCCACCGAAATTACACAAGGCAAATGGGAGTACCGATACGACAGCGTAGCAGAAGCTCCCTACGTATTCAGGGGGGCTACTGGAGACCTGATCACGTACGACGACGCGAGGTCAACGATCGCCAAAGGGAAGTATGTTAGAAATAATAAACTTGGGGGTCTGTTCGCTTGGGAAATAGACGCGGACAACGGCGACTTATTGAATGCTATGAACCTCGGGTTAGGGAACAGTGCGTGATCGAGAAACGGACCATTGAAATCTGAAGTGATTAATCGTAAGTTCTCTTAGTTATGTGTGCGACTGATTGTTTTGATAAGTATTAAAATTTTAAAACGTTTCTATGTGTTTTTTTGTATTTACTTGAAACGCACTCAAGCGACACGGAATCGATCAACTACTAGTAGAAATGTACTAGTCACATAATATTTACGTTTTTCTAATAATAATATAAAATAAATAATGCTGAACATCATATGTGTCTAGAATAGAGAGATGTTCGTACAAGATTTTGTGCCTTTGCCATAAGCAATAACTGTCTATTTCGAACAATCTGATGTTATGAAGAACAAGGATGCTCCATTGTTCTAAAGTTGTAGAGCAAAACAATCTATTCTCTGTGAACGATTAGAAAAGGCTGGTAGGTATGTAAATCAAAACAACCTAATTATAATAAATTATCTGTTTTATTAAAATAAAACTCACCTAATATTTATTAGAGAAAGAAGGCAAGTGAAAGTGAATACAGAAAATAAAATAATCTACATAATCGAAAGGAGTTCTTCTGAATAACATTAAGTCCATTCAGTTGTAGAATATTTTATTGTAATGGATTTGGTACAGTTCACTAGAAAAGAGCTAACTTTCAATAACAAAGGACGACCTACGAAGGAGTAGCCGGGTGAAACGCAAGAGTTGTGGGTTCGATTCCCGATGCGGGACAAACGTTTGCATGTTCTAGAGATATGTGTGTTTTTGTATTTTTTTAGTTTCTAATACTCACCAGGATACATGGAATCCTAGTGACAGGATTATATTTAATATGACTATAGAGTAAGTTCACGAAATAGCTATGTGCTTACTTTAGAGTTTTTTGACCTATATAGTGGGATTATCTATCACCGTTGCTCAGTATGTAACCTAACGCAATGTACCTAGAAAAAACTAGTGACAAGACAAACGAACCAGATACATTACCTGAGGGTAGTGAGAGCCCCTTTTACCCAGATATATTTATACATATTTTTTTTCTTATATCCAGAGTGCATTAATAATCTTATAATAATTGAATGAATTCTAGTTATGTAACATTCTAGCCTATGCTAGGCCAATTAGTTCATATGACCTAGTTTTGTAAATTCTTTATTTTAGCTAACAGCTAAGAAAGTGTCCAGAAAGTGTTAATACGTTTCTTACTATCTCTGTTTTTACACTAACTCAAAAGGTTTGGTCCCTTGGAGTCTTCTCACTTTAAGAGCGATAAGACCGCCCTTTGTGCTTTCTTAAGAATAAGATTTTGTTTATTCTCTTATTTATTTAAGATATACAATAATTTATTTTCATTCATTCTTTCATTCAGTATGCTCATTTGGACATAAATGTGACGTGCAGCGCCATCTAGTGAGCTTTAGCTCGACCTGCCAAGATAAAAGAGAAAACCTCTCTTCATTAATTAGAAGAAACGTCTCGAAACGACGAAACTGAGGAACAAATTAAAACTCCATGAAGCTTTTCAAAATTGTTTTCGGAGAAACTCCATCCAACCACTAATTGCTCACCTTTGTCGTTGACTGTACTTGATGTCGCACAAAATTTAGACTTTATTGTCCTTTACACTCTGAAACAGGTTTGTATGTCAAATGCTAACTAGAACTAAAACTCGAACGTGCGTAGATCCTTCTATTCCGATAAATGTTTAGTTTTTAGGAAGTAGCTAGCTGTCTGGAAGAAATCGCTGATTGTGACAAGATCTTCCATTGTTTTTTTTAAAAGTGCATATCATGTTAATTAAAGCCCTCAATAAAGCTTTTTATTCATATAACTATGTGCAAGTAGGTATATAAAATACAAATGAAAAAGCTAACTATCTATAGATCGTTACAAACGATCTAGAACATTTTCTTTATCTTTATTTATCCTATCCTATCCTACATTATAAACGCGAAACTTTGTGAGGATGGATGTTTGTTACTCTTTCACGCAAAAACTACTGAACGGATTTTGATGAAACTTTACAGTCATATAGTTTATACATCAGAATAACACATAGGCTACCGGGTACCACGAGGACGAAGCCGTGGGCAGAGGCTAGTGCAAAAATAATTATTCAAATCCACTTAGTAGTTACAGAGATTAGCGCGTTAAAAAAAATAGTATATTACTGTAAAGTTTCATCAAAATCCGATCAGTAGTTTTTGCGTGAAAGAGTAACAAATATCCATCCTCACAAACTTTCGCGTTTATAAAACTAGCTTCTGCCCACGGCTTTACCCGCGTGGTATCCGAATAAAAAGTAGCTTATTTGTTATTCTGATGTAAAAGCTATATTACTGTAAAGTTTCATCAAAATCCGTTCAGTAGTTTTTGCGTGAAAGAGTAACAAACATCCACCCTCACAAACTTTCGCGATAACTAAGATTAGTAGGATTTGACAGCCCAATTCTTGAGGAAGTTTAACATCACGCTACGACTAGGAGCCGACCAAAAAGAACAGTCAGAAAGAACGCTAAGCAAAAACCAACAGCGCGGGCGGGCGATGAGACATGGTGGGTCTGGAGCCGAGGGCGTGGCCGTGGCATTACTAGTAAATATAAATAAGATCTGAGGATGCACATCATGGGGATTGCAGTCATGTTTGTATTGTATTTTGAGGTTTTTAACCTTCTGTATCCTTAATGACATAAAGTGACACATTTGTGCCGAAACACAATGAACAAAATGCAGGTTTTGATTTATTCTTTGAATCTGTGTCATCAGGCATTTAAATCACAATAAACAATCACATTTGTGGTCATGCAATAGGCGATTTATGAATCAGTTACGAGCCTTCAGTATTCATCCGAGTAAAAGATACACACTAACAACTGTAACTTCAATGATGGAGATCCTCAGATCCATAATCAGTATGCAGATCTGTGAGGATACAAGAAGGGTCAGTCCCTTCAGAGTCAGAGACAGGTCCAAACATTATGTTTGGTACAGTTCGCATTTTGCGGCATTAGCATTCCACATGGCAGGTTGTTAGTTATTCCATCGCCACTTATAGGAACACTACTTCATGCCTTCATGGCATATGCCTTCATATTTTTGGTTCTTTGGCATGCCTGTTCCTCACGATGGAACAACACACACGTGCTAAAAACGGTCTTCACTGTTTTGAGTACGTGTATGTGTGTGTTTGTGGCGGATCCAGTATTTTGGTTTGGTATAGTTTATACCTCAGAATAACACATAGGCTCCTTTTTAATCCGAGTAACACGCGGGCAAAGCCGTGGGCTGAAGCTAGTAAATAATAATAATGGTGGATATTTTCACAGCATCATCTAGCCCCAAAGTAAGCAGAGCTTGTGTTATGAACTACATGACTGATATACTACTTTATTTGTAAATACATACATAATTATGCATAGTTTTTTTTTATAATTAAATGTATTTTAGTTTTTAGATATTAATGCTATGGGCACTGTATTTGTATGTGAACTTAAGTGTTGCCTGAAATTAATTAATTAAACATATTGTAAAAACGGGAATTTTCACGTACTGCACTATCGGTGAAGGCACCGACTTAGTTTCGACTCATTCCGAGAGTCTTCATCAGGGTGAGTGGTTGCGACTTTCTCTTTCCGCGTCGCGCCGTGCACTACTACACGCACGTAGTGCACGTAGTAGTGCACGTAGTAGTGTGTAATGAGTCGAAACTTAGTCGGTGCCTTCACCGATAGTGCAGTACGTGAAAATTCCCGTTTTTACAATATGAATAGTCAAGTTCACGATAGTTTTTGGAATAATTAATTATAATTCTAACAATTAACCGATTTTGTTTTTATTCGCTAGCTTCGTAGCCCCACTGCAAGTTATCGACACCGTTCGATGTCAAGCAACGAGATCGAGATAACGGTATTCTTGTAAGTACCTCTCGTGTTATGTGCATGTTGTATTTACTTGTGGCCTAATTACTTGCTATCAACGGAGACAAAAGATACAGAAGAGTGTTTAGGAGACAAAAAAGTTGTTTGATTCTATTCTATCCTATCTTACTAATATTTAAAGCCGTGGGCAGAAGCTAAAACTAGCTTCTGCCCACGGCTTTGCCCGCCTGATACCCGGATAAAAAGTATGTGTTATTCTGATGTATGAGCTATATTACTGTAAAGTTTCATCAAAATCCATCCAATAACATCGTATAAAACCTACAACTGAATATGCGAAGACACCACTGAATCCTTTCACCACCCCCATTCTTTTACCAGCGGTAACTTGGTTATTTCCGTAACTTGATGGTGAAAAAATATTTTGTCTCATAAAAAAGCAAACTGTTTTATGAAACTAAGGTTTTATGAATACCTACAGACGATTCGTAAGTACCTACCCGGTACTTGATTTATAGGGTAGGCAATTGTCGCCACCTGATGAACAAGAATATCGCCAGTTTCTTAATAAAATTGCAACTGCATATTTTTATGAGGATAATATATTATTCTGAAAACGAAATTGCAAAACATTTTTTTAATCTTAAAAAAATACTCTTTTTATATTCTAGTTAAGCTTAACAATAAATTAACGGGGTGCACGGGGGGGGGGGGGGGGGGGGGGATTTCCGGAGTATGTTCAACTAAAACGACAAAAAACCATAAACAAGATGCCTAAATGTTGCCAACTCAAAAATAACGCTTTTACAATTTACGGAATTTACCCGATGCACCTTACCTAAATATCTTAAAGCTACTCTTTCCCTTATTTCTCTTTCTTCTCTTCCTTCTTCTCGTTCTCTTCCTTCTTAGGACACTCCTCCAGCTTAACACACTTTTTAGACACGGAGTCTCTCACAGTAGGAGAGTCGCAGTAGCAATTTGAGTAGTCACATATAGCATGTTGCTCCTTCACCGGGTTCGGTTCGTCACAGGTTGGTTCTGGTGTCTTGGGGCTACAACCGGTGGTATAGGCGTGGGTTCCTTCCGGACACTCTGTAGAACCTGTTAATAGTAAAATAATAATTCAACAATTTTTACCACTTTAGTTGAATATAAAAAAAAAACATTTTTGCAAAATTTTAATACTTTTGATGTCTTTTTCATCGTTTATTACCGCACCTCCTAACGACGTGTCGTGATAAAACATTGCAAAATAAAAATCGGATAAGCCGCTTCCGAGATCAATACTAACAGACAAACAAACGAACTTTTATAGCAAACCATATAGAGGTTCCAAATAAAATCAATAGAGGTAGTAAAGACTTATTGATCCAAACCTGTTAGGTTAATTGCACATTTTAATCACTTCCATTTAACCAAATGAATGGATGAAAACAATGCGTCATCTTTAATATATTTCTATAGATAGTTCAAGGTTGATCAAGATAGTACTACATATTGTCCTGTCTCTGTTTGAACTTTTTGTTGATTATAGGTACATATAAACTGAGAGGCCACAGTCGGCAGCTCTGCCTATCGAGGGGAAATCATACTTGAGGAGAAAAAAAATACAAAATATCACAAGAAGCATAAGATTCAAGACGCTGTTTAGTAGGAAATTTTAACACTTATTTTTCTTGACCGAGTTTCCAATCTAACAACCCTGCTTAAAATCTGCTGAAAGGCAGGTGCCCTGCCTGTGCCCATCCAAATAAGAGTTGTTTTTTCCTTCTTTCAATATCCACCAATTGTGTATTCCATCACGTAAACATGCCACCTAACCCGTGGCGTTAAAATCTAAAAACCAACCTTGAAATCACACCAAACGCTTTGAAAAGCCCGAATTACAATCGGTTAAGCCGAGTACAGTGTACCCCCTCCCCCATATTACTTGCAATCTCATAGAATCCACGCCAACCAAATGTTGTCTAGAAGAGATCGCTGCTAGCAATGTACTTAAAGCTTTGTAGTTTTTTTTAAGTTGTATTTACTTTTCTTACGGTGTACAATAAAGTATTTTAATTCATTCATTCGTGGCGCGGACATTTGTTATGTACTCAATAAGTACATCTATAGCTATAGATAAGGTCATAGATGAACATAGATATCGTTTATAAGTAGGTATCTCATAAGCATAGTAAGATAAGTAGACAGGCCGAGGTTTTGCGTAAACACTATACACACACACTTGTAGGTATTATAAAATAATGTTAGAGATAGGCAAAATATCTTACCTGTGCAGTAGGTCATTAAAGTTCGTCAGTAGGTAGGTGTTAAGTATTAAACGAAACTCAATGTAGTTAGATAGGTACTTACATCTTCCCAAAATATAGATACACCCTCTTGAATGTGGTGTCGGTGAAGCGACTACCATAGACAGCGCCACTAGGCCGATAAGGCAAAACACAACCAAATTCATTTTTTCTTTAATCTTCACAAAGACACAATATTCATCAACGGCCAAGCTATGACTGACCTATCGAGATGTAGGTCGCGATTTATATGGATTGATATTACACCTATAATACTGGGTGCTATAGTAATGTTTATTTTGCTGCTATACGATGTAAAATTATATTTGTTTTAACCAGTTTTCCTGTATGGTTGTCAAGAACAATTTCATTGGTGGATTGTTTTTAGTTTTTCTTGCTTTTTAACATCTATTATTCACATAAGTGCACTCTCCTAGTGTTGCTAAGTTTTAGGGAAACGAGTCCATAATAACTCAGACTTCTTCTTTTCTTCTTCTTCTTCTTTGTCGCATTCTTCATTACTGAAGGTCGTGCCCGTCCTGGAATTTTTTTGTTGACAAGAAGACGAGCTGTTTCCATACCGCTCTAGCTTCAGCTTGTCTCAAGGCCACGGTCACAGGGAGGCCAGTGAGGGCCTTGATTTGATCAGACCAGTGGCTAGGTGAACGGCCACGAGGTCTCTTACCATCCACTTTTCCCACTACCACTAGTCTCTCAAGGCAGTCTGGCTGTCTTCGGGCTATGTGTCCAAAATAGCCGAGCACTCGCTGGTAGCAGAGAATACCTCAGACAGAAACACATATTTGCTAACATTTTGCCTCGGTGGTTATTTACAATCTAAAGAAATGAACAATTTTGAAAATGTATTTTATCTAAAAACTCGAAAGTTGTTTATTTTCATTTTACTGTAACTGTAAAAAGGTACCAACCTTAAGCATATTTAAGGCGTTCATGAAATGTGAAGTGTTCCTGTGGATGAAGTGAGAATTACCTCATTGTACTCAAGCCTCATGGCATCCAGATTTTTGCGTAGTTTTGAGGTCTACAGACCTTAGGGGTTAGGTTCAAAATATAATATAGTTTACTAGCTTCTGTCTACGGCTTCTCCCGTGTGGTACTCGGATAAAAAGTAGCCTATGTGTTATTATGTTGTGTAAGCTATATTACTGTAAAGTTTCATCAAAATCCGTTCAGTAGTTTTTGGGTGAAAGAGTAACAAACATCCATCCGCACAAACTTTCGCGTTTATAATATTAGTAGGATTTTGAAACAGTGTTACGCACGATACATAATTAGTTACGACCGATTTTAATACACCACATATTTTTTAATAAAAATAAACCATACAAACTTATAAAATCGTTTACTGATTGACTGACTAATCAGTCAAAGATCAGTCCCCCCTGTTTCGGGGCGTGAATATTTGTATAGGAGCATCGGTTTCTTTACTCCATGCGTGCAAAGCCGGAGGCAACAACTAGTTTGATTAAATAAATAAATAATGCAGGACATTTTCACACAGCATCATCAAGCAGAGCTTGTATTATGGGAACTACATGACTGATATACTACTTATATACATGTACTACTTATATAAATGTATTCAATTCATTTAAATTAATTCCTTTATAAAATTTAATTTCTTAATTATTAATCTCAATTTTTTTTCGATATGTGTGTAGGTAAGTATAGGAAAGAAGAAGAAGCAAAGAAGGTCCTAACTCAGCATAATACTGGTACCAGCGCTGACCTTCTGTTAGATCAGATAGAGAAAGAACCAATGTGGTAATACAATTCAGTACATAATATTGTGTTGTCTTTTTCTTTTTTTTTGTACCATCCTTACTTGCGGGAGTTGTGAGAAACAGTCATCATATCAAAAATCCTTCAAAGGCTGTTCTTGATAATCGTATTGACCCTAGGAACTGGTTTTGTACCATAACTCTGGAAGTTTCATGCTTATTTAAGTTATTGACGTCATGTGACTTCACGGTCAACTTTAACTTACGATGATCGAGCTTAGCCCGAAGGCACGAAGTAGGATTTAATACTTTAGATTTCTTGGCAAAAACTTCAGGCCAACTTCCATTATTGTAAGTGAATGCCTGATCTCAGCTCGATTCAAATTTTGGGGATAAATTTGAATCTCGATGTACAAAACGGTTGGTGATGTTGCCAGCTCAGCTTGGACTTTTGTCTCAAATATTATCAGGTTTAAACAAATGTTTTATTTTTATAAAAAATATGCATTTTAACTGGTAAGCAGTTGTCGCCGCCTTAGGACGCTTGCAAAACAAGGAGGTATAAACTCACGCATTGCCGACCCTGAGACATAGGCGATGGTGAAAAATCTCATGTGCTTGTAATTATTTATATATTAAAAATATGTAAGAAACTTGCTACTTTTGATGCACACAAAAATATATTATTATTTTGTGGGTCCACCAGAAAAATAAGCGGTTAGCGCCTATTGTCATCAGCGTTAATGATGTGTTGCCTACCCCAAAAACTATTCAAATATTATCATGTACCTGTGAAACTAATCTTACATTCATAATTCGCCTTAGTATTTGGTAGGGTAGCCTCTATTCTCAATAACTGACTTAGCATTGAGTCTATTTATTTTCCACACGTTTCCACTTAATTAATGATTAATGATGATCTTATCCGACGTTATTTTTAATATGCAATGACGTTAAATACTTTGTTTACAGAACACTCTAAATGTTTTGCGATCTCTCTGTAAGTCCATTTTTGTTTAATATTTTTTCTTGTTGCTGCATCACAGCTCTTCTTTTTACCCTGAAAACTGATAAAAGGTGACCTAATCAAATTATTAAGAAAAGGCGGCAAAATTCATAAGGTAATGACATTAAAAAGGTGTATTTTTATTTTAAAATCCAATTTTAGAACCATACTTTGTTTCTAATTAGTTGTCCGACTGCCAATACGAAGGATATGTCAACTTTTTATTTAATTTGATATTTTTTAATTAAATTATTGCATTAGTTGTCTTTAAGTTATTGCTCATTATAATACTAGAGATATGAGTGTACATAGTGATTTACTTAAAAATATGTAATTCCTAAAACCTTCAATTAACTGCATAAAATGTTGGTTACTTAAAAAACTATTAAGTGTTTCTTCACTTATGATCACTTTTACCACACACGAAGAGATCGCTTTTAAGCGAAAAGACCGCCCATTGTACTTTTAGCTTTATTAAGTTTTTGTTTATTTTGTTATCTTGTGGTGTACAATAAAGTATTTTCATTCATTCATTCATTCAATTATTTTATTTTGAATGTAGTTACCCTTAGTCATTTTATACGGTCGGTACAGAGTACCTACTCAAAATAACGTTTAAGCTGCTACACAGTTTGAGCTATTCGCCAGTAAAACCATAACTTTATTTCCCGAATTTTCATTGCACCAAACAAAAATAAAAATATCCAAGTTACGTTAAGTTGATTTTAAATAAATAAATGAAATATATATCATGTCATATGTGAGTAAACTCAAATCTCTGCCCGCGGGCTTAATTTTCTTTACTCTCAACATTCTTCGCTTTCTTGGGACACTTGTTCAGCGTCACACACTTGTTGGACACCGTGTCCCGAACGGTGGGAGGGATGCAGTAACAGCTGGAAAAGTCACAGGTAACATAATCGTCTTCTAACGGGTTCGGTTCGTCACAGGTCGCTTCTGGTGTCTTGCGGTTGCAACCCGTCGTGTAGGATCGGGTTCCTACGGGACAGTCTTCCACACCTGTGTAAGAAGCAATCTTTAGGAACGCGTAAGTTGTTACATCAGCCACAGCGCAACCACATGACAGAGACAGAAAATGATCGCAGATAAACTTGTATGAAAACAGAAGAAAAAAAAACACTCTTATTACGGTATTTTTTTATGTGTATTTATTGCGTTTACCTTTTAAGTTAACTGGTCGCGAAACTTTAAAAAAACTAACACGCTCACGACCATATTATATTCCCGATAATGGACATCCTCAGATACTTACTCAGTGCATAGATCTATGAGGATACCAGTAGTAGTCAGAGTCATGGCCAAAAATTACTTTTGGCAAAGACACGCATTTTTGCAAAAAAATGCATTTATTATTAAAATTTTGGTTTGAGGGTATACCGGTTTCCTTACGATGTTTGATAACGTGTTAATGTGAGTGGAAAATCCATTGGTGCACGAACGGATTCGAACCAACGACCTCCGGATCGAAAGTCGGGGGGCCACTAGGTCATCACGGCTATATAAAACAGTAATATAAAAACTACAATAAAGATTAATTACACAAATTTCAAATGGGCTAAGGACGAACTTTATTTGCAACAAACTCAAGATTACACGGCGAAACCGTGGGCAGAGGCTAGTCCAAACTGAATAATCTGACAGATTAGGTCATATTTTCTTATTATTGATAGCCTTCATTTAATTTTATAAATAGAATACTTACCGATTACTGACCGATAAACTATTAACCTAAATGTTAACTAGAATTCAGATTGAAAAAAACTCCAATTTAACATAATTTTCCACTGTAATTCCTTTTTTTACAATCTTGAAAAGATTCCCACCTTCCAAAGCTATATCACAGATAATATAACACCACAGATCCTGCAAGCATTATCACCACATACCAATGTCATTCTTACAAACTCCAAGTAGGTGGGATACTAAAAGATCTTGGACTGCCTGCCACCTAGTTGAGACCCGCTGCTCCAGAGAGGTTTCAAGCTGCACGCACGTCACAATACAAGTATATTTAAATCAGATGTTAATTTAGTCGTTTCTGATTACAAAAGATAAATTACTCAAACAAATTAACCGCTAGTAAATCGCTCACTAACAGGGTTGTATTCTTGTACGCGTTAAAACGTGCTTGAAACAATAAAAGGTCACAATTTCCGATCCCAAGACCATGGATTTTTACACTTGAAAAATGTGCGCGTTAACACGTCCTAGAAACGGTGAAAGAAAACATCGTTAGGAAACCGGCATGCCCTAGAACATAAGGCATTTGCCATCGGTTAGTGTTCCAATAACAGGCGATGGGCTTGCAACCTGCCACGTGGAGTACTATGTTGCAAATCGCGGGCATGTGTCAATTATAATGTTTGCACGGGCCTCTGACTATCCCTACTTGATGTCCTTAAAAATATATACACTAAGTATGTATCTGAGGATGTCGATCATGGCGAATGCAGTCATGAAAGAGTTTTTTTTATTATAGTAAAAATTTGCAAGGCTGAATGAATATACTCACATTTTCCTTCAATATAGATACACTCCCTAGTATAAGGTACCTTCCCTGCTATAGACAAGGCGACAAAACTAACAAGGAAAAATACCAACAACTTCATTTTAAATTTTCTGACTTTAGTTAGGGTGGTCAAGCGCGAACTATTTGACTTTTCGGAGAGACAGGTCACAATTTATCTGTAGCTGATGATATAAACAGTAACCGTCTCTGTCTGTGGCACTTCGTGTAAAAGAGAATAATGGTCAAGTACTTACATTCTCCCGCAGTATTGTAGATACATCCTCTGGAATGTATTATCGTTCCTGTCATGGACAAAGTGACTGTACCAAGTAGACACAAAACTATCAATTTCATTTTAAATATTTTTTGTTGAAGCATATATTTTTTGAATTTCCGTCCTTGACAGACGAGTTTTAACTGCGTTCTCGATGTCAATTTGTACCGATCTATATTTTATTTGAATATAAATAATATGAGATTTTACTAGCAGAGAGGTGCTAGCTTCTGCCCACGGTTTCGCTCGCATGGTACCTACCTGAAAAGTAACTGATTTAAGTTATTTATATAATAACTAGCTTCTGCCAACTGCTTTGCTTGCTTGTACCTACCCGGACAAGAGCACGAATTGTTCCAAATTTGAACTTCATCCCAATCGATTCAGCTTTTACAAAAGTGGTGAAACACTAGTGGTGGGACCCTAAATTCTGGGACTTTTGATCCTAGGGTCGTGGGTTCGAATCCCGTTGTGCACAAAGCATTTTTCCACGCGAAAATATTATTTCCGCAGTGCTCTCAAAGAAATCAACATACTCATATAAAACCATTATATCAAACAAAACTTCGAAGGCGGTTGTTTGACACATGCTTCAAAAGAGCGTCTGCGTGGCGCATTGAATACTTTCATCACACTAGTTTTTGGAGCATAGTATTGTACAAAAAAACCCTTTTCAAACCACTTAAATTTTGTCAGATAACGGACAAAACTTTATTGTGAAATCTCGTACAAAACTACGTATAGAACGTTTCTGATAATTATGAAAATGATTTTATTGTGTTATGGGAACTACATGATTGATATACTACTTATATACATATTTTTTTTTGTAAATACATGCATATTATACATAGAAAAACAACCAGACCCGAGACAAATATTTGCAGATACAAACATTTGTCCCGCGGCGGGAATCGAACCCGCAACCTTCTGCGTCTCATATCTAATAACATATCTAATACAGAATGCTATATGCATTATGTAAGGGAAAAGTAAAAAAATCGCAGCGCAATACAATTTTTTTTTTTTTTTTTTTTTTTATTGGTAATCAACAGCGTTTACTTATAATCTAGGCAAAAACATTTGTATCAAGCATAACTTTCTGACATAGTAATTTTGACATTCCATTCCAATTCAATCAGTTTGTTTCTAAAAAAAAATTGACATTTACTGTTCCAATTATTAATTTGTTTACTTGTTGTTTTGTAGCCAAATAGTTCAAGGAATGTAACTAACTTAGAATAAGAAATTTATAACTAACATTTATTATGATGATCCAATGTTGATTTTAATAAATAAATATGAATGAATAAGGCCAATAACAGATTACCCCAATTTTATAAATGATGTAGTGGGTTGTTGAGGTAACAGTGAGCTGCAATTACTAGAGGTAATTTATCTTTTATTTTTTAGTTCTATGACGTCTTCTCGGCTTTCTCACGATGATTTCCTTCACTATTTGAGAATATTACACACATACATTTCTGCATGGAGAAATTACGACGAGATCTGACCCATAAAATTCTACAAAAATCAGACACTCTAATCACAGGGCTCTCCAATCAAGATTCATTAAGACTATCGATCGCCTTGACAGCGTAGCGAGTAGTTGGCTGCGACGCAAGAGGTGCGAATCGATTCCCGCTGTGAGACAACATTAAATGTTTGGATGTTCTGCAGATATTTGTTTCGGGCCTGAGTGTTGGTGGTACCACGGTGCACGTAATTCCGGATACCCACGACACGGAATCCTAGTATGGTATCAAGACTATGTATGTAAGTATGTTGGATGTTTATTTATTTTTTATTTATTTATGAAAATATTAGCTTCTGGTACGCGGATAAAAAGTAGCCTATGTGTTATTCCGATGTATAAGCTATATTACTGTAAAGTTTCATCAAAATCCGTTTAGAAGCTTTTGCGTGAAAGATTAACAAACATCCATCCTCACAAACTTTCGCGTTTATTTTAGTAGGATTCATTTCGGGAAAAAGCATGCGCTAATCACACTGTAGGCTGTCGTAATATCTTTTATTTTTTGTAAACTTAAACCATGTCTTTTTTCCCTTGTGGCACAAAAAATATATTTTTTTATCTTATCATTAGTAATTAGTAGTTAATTAGTTACATAAACAGGCACCTCGTAATAATTTGTAGGATTCTGGAGACAAAAAACTAAAATGGAACCATTGTCTCCAAAATCCGATCTCTCCCTCCTCGTTAAAAGCAATTGTGTCGATATAAAATTTTGTGTACAGACTTGTTTTTTTATCCTTCAGAGAAACCAAGCATAGTCCATTTCATGGCTCGCTGTGCAACCTTGAATTAGCTCTACTGTGAGTGTCCACGTCTCGGCCGGCACCGTAAGTCATCACGGGTAGGACGCACAGATTGAACATTATAGTCTTCAGGCATTGTGGTATGGGCAACGAGAAGATTCGACGTAATTTTCCGAACGCCGCCCAGACCAACTGAATCCTAGGATTATCTGAGAGAACGAATGTCATCGACATAACTCAGAGGAATAGCAAGCTGAAGTAGCAGTGGGCTGGCCATATATGCCGAAGAACCGACGAACATGCAGATGAAAATTAAGACAGATTTTCATCTTCATTTTCTGTAATAGTTAATGCTTCATCATCATTATCATCACCCACTCCACTGCTGGACAGAGTTGCCTTCCCGAAAAAGTTCCACGACAGACGATCTTGAGCTATTTTCATCAATTGACTTCCTGCAACTTTTGAGATGTCATTAGTCCTTATCCTTCCTACACTGCGTTGTCCGGTTCGTGGTCGACATTCGAGAACCTTTCTCCCCCAGTGGTTGTCAGTTCTGTGAGCTATATGGCCTGCCTATTTCCACTTGAGCTTGTTAATTCTAAGAGCTATGTCAGTATAACGTCAATCCCGCATGTCAATTTATATTGCATAATTATTATTTCAAACACATTTTTTTATTTCCATTATCGTAAACAATTGCAGAAAAATCAACTTGGCTATCCCAATGTAAGTCTTAAATAAGTTTATTTATATAGACTCGCTAGCGGATTCTTACGTCACGGACGGAAACAAACTCTTTATTTGCCCGTTTGATTGGCACAATTTAATAAACCGCGTCTCCATCAAAATATAATAAAGCAGACAAAGTGAGTTACCTTTATTATTCAGTTGACAGGATCAACTCGTATTTTAATATAAAAAGAGTTACCGCGATGACATGGCTTCGTTCACACGACTCGCTCTGAAATCGAAGGACATTATATTGTATTTTTATTCGTAATGTAAATAAATATTCGATATTCTTTTTTGTACACACATAAAACAGAACCTTAATTTACTGCAATTCAAAAAGACGGAACAGCGTCAAAGTCAAAGTCAAAGTCAAAGTCAAAGTCAAAGTCAAAGTCAAAGTCAAAGTCAAAGTCAAAGTCAAAGTCAAAGTCAAAGTCAAAGGCAAAGGCAAAGTCAAAGTTAAAGTCAAAGTCAAAGTCAAAATTGATTTATTCAATAAAATCACATAGACCACTTTGAAACGTCGGTTTTTATCTAGGTGCCTGTTCCTCCGCGACCAAGCCAGGAAAGAAAGGCAAGAATAGCCTTTCTTAAAGCGACAGTGTAGACAGTAGACTCGGAATAACGTTTTCGTTCCTTTTTATTATTCAAGAGAGAAGACGAAGCTATGCTAATTCGATCAAAATAAGTATCTATATAATTATGTAAATTGTACCTGAGCTCTTCTAGATCTCTAAGAGCGTCATTAGACACGTCGTTTAGGATCGGTCCGTTCCGGCTTAGTAAGAATAGACTGGAAAACGGACACATCGTGACATATATGTTGCTATCCTATGTTCCTGTTTAATAATGTTACTTACCTATTACATTGCACTGCGGTAGTAGTTTCCTTACCGACCCGCTCAACGGTTCAGACTATAATGGAGTATGTTTGTCACGTTGCAATAATATAGAACTCCTTCCGTTTTCATTATTTTCTCATGGAAACGGGTGAAATCTGCCTGTCTGTCGGCACCTTAAATCACAGCTTGACTGTTTCGACTCATTCTGAGAGTACTCCATTTAAAATGAGTTAATTTCCCAAGTATAAACAGTACAAAGTATGTTAAAGTCCATGGGTTAAAGTCCACAGCGCCGCAACACTGAGTTGCATGGAAGTGACAGTTTTCGGTGTGACTGTTGCCGGAAGAATATTTCTTTTTAAGGTTTTTATTTCATCGTTTCCCCCCAAACTCCCATATTTGGATAATGTTTAGGCCTGCCACGAGGTTTTGCAATATTTCATCATTCATTAAGCTAAATATAGCACTCACTTTTATAATTCTGGGGTTGGATAATGACATTTCAATTGTTTATGTTCGCAGCCTTTCTAAAGAGGTTAGTTATTTGTTTGTTCATCTGTTACCAATTTATCTCGGAAACGGCTCATCGTATTATAATGCAGTTATTGCGATTTGTATATCGTCAAAGATGGTTCTTAGATAGGTTTTTCGCTAGAAGAGGAGCTAGCTGCAATGGGTACTGAAAAACACGACGGAGTTATCAAATTAAAAAAATAACTTGTTTATGCTGTGAAGTGCAAAAGTGTTTCATAATACTTTTATACAAACAAAGTCACCGAAATTGTCTTGATAAGTGTTTATTGTCTTACTAGCTTTTGCCATGGCTTTGCCTGGATAAAAAATAGCATATCTAAGTAGATCACGAATTAAAGTTTATTCAAATCCCACGTTCTATTCGAATGCCAAATGTCGAATGAAGAACATGAAAATGATCATCGCTCATTGATAAACTATTTGAATGATATGTAAGGAAGCGTTCATGTTATTAGGAATTAATTAGGAACTTATAGTTTTAGAACCTTCTAGTGGAAAGATTTTTATTCGTCTTCTACATGATATGAAAGATGCGCCGAGGTTACGCAAAACTAACTATCCATTATGATGACCCAATGGCACGGGACGGCCTAAAAATACAATAGTGATTCAATGGATTGGCGGGTGTGTAGCCTGCTGATGCCGAAAAAGTATGGTTTCGAATCTCAAAGCAGGACAAAATTGTTGTTTTCTAATTATTGGTTTCTGATCTGGGTATTGTGGTACCATGGTAACACAGTTCCTGACGACACAGGGAATATATTAGTTGTTCTTTTTTTTATTTTTAGGCTGTTTCAGAATATTTATAAGTATAGTAATGCCGAAAGATTATGCACATCGATTTGGCAAAAAAAAATGTTTATATTTAAAAAAAAAGACGATTTTTATTACAGGAAATTATGATTGTTTCGGTAATAATCCAATAAGGCACACTTGGGGCCACAATAAAGCAGCTGATTCATGGATTTTACAAATAATTCCAGTATTAGACTTTCCCAAGGGTTTAACTTCAAGAAGTTAAATGAACCCATTGCAGAAAATCGCATTACTATCGTATAAAGCCGTTTTTGAGAAAAACTGTAACAGAAAAAAAACAGTATCTTACCACAAAAGCATGGTATACAAAAAACAGGTAAAAGGAATTCTAGTGTGAACAAGATCTACGTATGAATATGAATTCGTTTCACTAGCGCTAAACTAATGTATCCATCGGGGCATTATTGATGAGGCTATGGATCATCCATCACTTAGGGCATTATGCAGTTACAGAACTAATATCCTGAATAGAAGCTTTGTTTCATGATTTTTCAGGCTAGCTCTCGTGCGGGGAAACCACCAGAATGTCAAAATTGTAACCGACATAGTTGGTAAGTAAATATATTTTGTATTATTTGTATTCTCGGTAAGTACTTGTTCTTTCTTGGTCACCGTGTCTGAGGCTTCAAACAATCTCATATAATCTGGAGAAGGTTGTCTGAAAGAGATCGCATCTATGCGATAAGAACGCCCATTGTTCTTTAAGTTTTGTTAATTTTTTTTTTTTTCTTATGATGTACAACAAAGTACTTTAATTAATTAGCTCATTCATTCCTTCACCATTTTAAGTACCAAAGTGTTAAATAAAACTCCTCCAATGAATTCCACCGCGGTAGACGCAGCATATCGGTAATATGTGTGACCTTAAAGAACTATAAAATACATTTTCACAAAACCTTGTTACGTACGAAAACGTGAATATGCAAAAACTTCTCTCGTTTTGTAACCCCGTTACATACAAGGACTAGAACATGAAGATCTAAGGTAGTTGGTTACAAAACTTGTGTACGCATAAAGAGTATCTTCCGACGGACGAACCCACAGCCAAACACTACAAGACAGCGATAAAAATGGTTGAAAAGTAATTTGTAAGAAAACACATAGCCCATAGGCTGCCGATAAACTTTTGTACAGTTTGGCAGAAACTTTAAAATGTAATGTACTTTTATTTGAAAATAAATAAAACACAAATACAAAAAAAAAACACATGAACCACGCGTGCGGCTATTTCAAGCTACTGTCACCAAACCGACCACAACGCAGCCACATCGCAACGCACGCGATCCACACTCCGCTTCTTCGTCAGTGGGTTCAGCTGTCTGCCGCTGAAAAAAACACACAACATCCCAATTAGTGGTCGCGACAGCACAACTTCAACGCGACCAATGGATATATGGACAAGTAGTAATAGTATTATGATAATTATGTATGTTAGTCTCTAAGGCACTGTTTCTCAAAGTGGGCGATAACCCCCCTTGTGGGCGCTGGAGGCCTTCAGGGAGCGGTGGAAGGCTTTATAGAAGATATTGGGGGCGCTAAGGCGGTCTAAGGCGGTGACGACCTCTGTGGCGCAGTGGGCGAAAGTCCGCCTGAGACGCAGAAGGTTGCGGGTTCGATTCCTGTCACGAGACAAATGTTTGTAAGATCTGCAAATATTTGTCTCAGGTCTGGGTGTTTTTCTATGTATAATATGTATGTATTTACAAAAAAAAGTATATATGCAGTATATCAGTCATGTAGTTCCCATAATACAAGCTCTGCTTAGTTTGGGGCTAGATGATGCTGTGTAAAAAATGTCAAATTATTATTATTATTATTATTATTATTATTTTTTAAAGAGGAAAGCATAGGTTGTTATGTTTAAATACTATGGGGGCACCAGGATTTTTTTTCTCAAAGTGGGCGGTGGGAAAATTAGGTTTGAGAATCTGTGATCTAAGGTATTTAAGCCGGGAGTAGCGTTTAGTGAAACTGCAGCACACCTCTCGACACCCTTTAGCCGTTCACACCAACGTTGCCTCTACGCTGCCTATCGTTGGCGGCACTTATGGGGCCTGTTTAGTGGACGGCAAGTCATCACCTGCCTATGATTTGATTTGAATTAGAGTCAGAATTGGCAGGTGCCGTTTCATCCTACATAGCCCAGCAACCATTCCTTAAGCATTTACTCCTGCAATAGTCCAGATTATCACCCAATATATCCAATAGTTTCATCATTCACCATCCACGAAAAACTGTTTTTTATATTGTACAAAAAGACCTCTTAGTGTTAGCTTCGGCTCCACTAATGCCTATAACGGCTCCAGGTATAAGCCTGAGATTAAATATAAATAAAGAGGAATAATAATAATTAATATTTATTTCAGACCAATAATTATTTTGTTAGTATACAAACTTTTAAAACTATGTACCTAAGTCAACACGGGCAAATACTAATAATGTTAAATACACATTAACCTTTTTTGACAGTAGGCGAGACATCGGCCTGAGCACTACCAGCCAGTCTCACGAAGCTGGAGTACATATTCCCTGCAACAACGGCCAAGTAGGCTGTTAATGCTGCGCGCATGCTGTCTCATCAGGGATGCGGTTTGTCGCATGTTTCGATGAAGTCACCAATCAGTGCTTGTGTCTGCGAACATCCCTGAAACGCTACGGTATCTGGGAAGCCTCAAAAAGCATCCTGAATGCCCGCATCATTTTTGTAGATTAAAGATTGATTGATAGAAGATACTGTAGGTTACAGTTGTAGGTCTTAAATATATTAAATATTTCAATTATTTCTACCTTAAAATTAGGCATGCAAATATTTAAAATTATATTTTGAAGTAAATTATTCATGTGGAGTATAATAAAGTGTTATTATTATTCATAAAATTAAATGGTCAACGTTTCAAATCGTCAACTAAAAAATAATTAATTTGTAATAATACTATGATGATTGTAATATGGTCCGTCTGAAGACACCTAAAGGATCTCAAACTTTGCATTAACCATTTCTCGTTGGATCGCTAGTTCGTCAGGCGCTTTTACTCGCAAAAGGAATATAATCTTAATAGAGACGAATCTAGTCTAGTCCCACAAACAATCGACTGTTTTGCTTTCCCTGGATTATAACCGGCTTGAGCCTTTGAGACAAACCTACACGATACAAATATTATCCAGAAGCCCAATAAAGGTATAAATACGAAATATTCCTCACCTAAACGTCTTTACGTTACTTTGTGAGGACACAAAAATAAGTTAACTAAAAGGAAACACTCCTTCCAAGACAAGATGTAAAATAAATAAATTATGCTGGACATTTTTTCACACAGCATCATCTAGCCCCAAAGCAGAGCTTGTATTATGGGAACTAAATTACTGATATAGTACTTATATATACTTATTTTTTGTAAATACATACAAATTATGCATAGAAAACACTCAGACCCAAGACAAATATTTGTATTTCATACAAACATCTGTCCCGCGGCGGGAATCCGCAACCTTTTGCGTCTCAGGCGGGCCTTCGCCCACTGCGCCACAGAGGTCGTCAGGATGTGCTTAGGATGCCTACATATTTTTGCCTATATATTTTTTACGAAACTCAGTTAATTGCCATAACGACTCTTTCATTAAACTCCTGATTTCCATTTCTTTTTTCCGTTTTTTTTTTGCAGAAAATGAAATATATAACTGTATTGTAAATTCATGGAATCATTTTTTATTTCACTAAAACTTTACAACATAGCCGTGCTTTTGACAAAATACCTGAGCGCTCCGGTATGGCAACTAAAAAAACAAATATCCGAAATAGGTGAGATTTTTAAATGGAAAAATTATTTTTTATTTTTTATTTTCGGAGAATCATGACGAAGCATCATCATAATGTTTTTGGGTCTAGTCTTATTACATTTTTACAAAACAAACGACTCATTTCATAACTTTTAAAATATGAAAAGGCGACGCTTCTTTATTGCCAGCATCCTTACTGATTGCCACCATATTGTGCCTTTAGGCAGATTTCTCACATAATGGACCATAATAGGGCGGACAAAAAGTGCTTGTTTGTAGACTCAAGTTATTATAGCGTTGAAATTATGCATGATTTTTTGATAACGTCGCCTTTTGTATTCTCATCGCCTATTTACTAACTTTATTAAATCCAAAGACATCGGCTTAAGCTTAAAGGAAACTAAGTATTTTTTATCTAACCTAATATTGAGACAAACATTTTATCAAATGATTTAACGATTTTTTTCGAAACAATATAAATCCGTTATTCTAAACCTATGGAATGAATCTAGGTATTCATAAAAATAATAGATTGTACACCATAAACAAATTATAAAAACATTTATTCATACAACTATTTACAAGTAGGTATATACAAAAATATAGATGAAACAGCTAGCCATCTAAAGACCGTTGCAAACGATCTATAGATAGCTCAACTGATCCAGATCACTACCAGACGGAAGCGTTCCCTAAATACTGGCCGCATTGCCACGCTGAATGGCAATGTCATTCAGCATTCAGCATTCATTTCAGTGCGTTGACCCAGATAAGAGCCAGCTCTCTGGTCACGCGTCGCTTCGACCAGTCGCCCTGAAAGAATTTTGAAAACGCGAAGGGCCCCGGTTCCCCACGGACCCAGAGCCTCAACCCCAAAAGGCTCAAATAAGTAACTCTGTCGAGACTTCTATATTTGCGCCTCTTGAGATCTTCGGCCGAATAATAAAATAAACATAATCTTATTCTTACGTTGTGTTGTCGCTTAGAAGCAACCTCCTTCAGACTACCTTCGTATGGAAGATGGAAATATTTCGATTCTCATTTCATCCTCCTACTTTTATTAACGCGAAAGTTTGTGAGGCTGGATGTTTGTTACTCTTTCACGCAAAAACTACTGAACGGATTTTAATGAAACTTTACAATAATATAGCTTATACATCAGAATAAGACATAGGCTACTTTTTATACGAGTACCACGCGGGCGAAGCCGTGGGCAGAACCTAGTTAATCATAAAACTGTATACTGTTGGGTATAATCGACGTGTCCCAGCCGCGCCTACGTCGCATTCAGATAAATAAGTGTATGTTAGTTTTATATAATAATAGGTATTTTAGTTTTAAGGTATTTATACTATCGGCCATGTATGAGGTTACGATGAACAAGGTACTTTCTTACATCCTACTAGTGAGACAGTTTCTGTGGCAGTTAGGTTCAAATCTTATGACCTTTAGCTCGATAAGTAGCAGTTATATCGTTAATCTATAACTGCTCGTTATGTTAAGATTATAGTAGGTACCAAAAACATTATTCTTTATATGGGCAAAGCACGTGTGTTTTACGAGATATTTTATTCATGACCATTCATACTTTATTTCCTAACATAACCGATTCCATTCGAATACCGATGTTAAAGGCTTTTTGGAAAATGTGAGCAAGTTTTAAATGTATTTGTATTTCGATCGGTTAGTGTTCCAATTAGCGGCGATATGCTTGCAGTCTGTCACGCGGGATACGTATGCAAAAACGCGGGCATGTAGGTACCAAATATAATGATTGGACGTGCCTCTGACCTGCACTGGGTATCCTTAAAGATCTAGGCACTGTGAGCGTGTTTGTTTTTACGAATTCGTCGATACAAAGTATCACCTATTAAAATGACTCATTTAATACCAGGTTTACGATAGACGCGAAAAACGCTAACGTGTATAGAATACCTACCCACTTCACGTATGTATATTCCGCTACGTTGTCGTTGGGGTGGGTACCGTCAGTAACCCTACTTAATCGAGAACCAGCATGAGATAATTATATATATGAAATTAAAATGTGTCCACGAAATATACTGTATATATGGTCAAAAGAATATGTCAAGAGATAATTTAGCCTTAAGTTTGCTAACAAAATAAACGCACGCTCAAGACCAACCATTTATTTTGATGACAGATCCCTGTGAAAACATATGTCAAATAGCTTTGATAAGGGCCTAACCACCCGTTATTACTCCCAGTCAGGTTCGGTGTCAAACACAGGTACCCTACTCGTCACGCACACAAGCTGAAAGCTGTCCCGCGACGTCTCACGAAATCGTCGAAGCTGGTGCGTGTAGTGTGGCCAGCTGTCTATAACCGTCTCCCACCTGCGATCATCAGCGCTTCCTCAACGCAATCCTTCAAAAGCACACTTAAGTTAGGTATGGCTTATTGAGCAATGTCACTATAAATTCAATGAACTGTTTGACATTTTATATTTTTTTCTTATTTAATTTAATTATAAATCAATCAATATCTGCGATGGTGGTCTGCTAATCAAGAAAGATGCTAGTAACCTGGTACTGATTGGGGTAGGGTAACCTACAGTGCCCGCCCGGTCTATCACTACTTTATTCCACTAGGTTACAAGCGAGTGGAATATATTACTGCGGCGTCTCATATCCTGATAGAAATATGAGTACAACCCTCATACCGTTTAAGGTGAGAAAAATTGTGCAGGGCAGCGCAGCTCATGCAAAATAGATGTCGCAGGCAAACCGTAAATTCATGATATGATGCAAGTTACTGGTATCAGACTAGAGGGGGACCTTTTTATTCACCCAAAATATAGCGGTTCCTGTTTCATCATCATTAACATCCTGTAGAAGTTCACTGCCGGGCATATTCGCCGTTGAACGAATAGCGCTCAGATATGCATCAACTCCGGAGGTCACAGTTTAAGAGACATCATCTTCAGATCCTAATGGGACGTAATTTTAATGTCCGAAAAATATGGTCATTACTGATACGAGCTAGGGTTCGGGATAAAATAATGAGTGTTAGTTTGGTGGACAAAATCAAAATCATACTATGAAATCCAAAATAAAATCACACAAGTGTAATGCACGCACAATAGTCACTTCATTAATCACTTTATATCGCTCCCGAATCACTCCGATTAATTAGCATTCATAACTTGAACTGATTTTTTTTTTTTTTAATGGACTTTAATGCTGCAGGGCCGCATATGGCCTTGATCGGCGTCACTGGACTACGACTGAACTCAAGGGGGCTAGACAAATACCTCACGCTTACTTTTCCTTTCACGCTAACGCAAATTTGTCAAGGTAAAACTTGGCAGCTGTCACGTGACATTTCCACAGCGAATGTCATTTCCATACAAATTAATCTTTCCGCAGGCGTTAACGACAACAGAAAAGTGGTATTTGTCTAGACCCCAGGCCACGTGGCGTGTTTGTTATGCCGCCAAAACACGGCCTTGTTCCTTCTGTAAATAACTCGTACGAGCAAGGCGTCCCGCACGCTCTGGCTCGAATAGTCCAGACAGCGTGCTATCTCTTTCTACACATTACTGTTTCCTACTAGATGGCGGTAGAACAGGTTTAAATTAGCTAACCGCTTATTACATTACTTTTGCCGTTGGGCCATTTACATATATGTCTGGAAAACAAAATTAAGCCACAAGGATGACAGTATATTTCACATATTTTAAAATCTAACCTTTTGATACGTATAAAGCCACAAGCGGAAGATAGATAAAAAATAGCCTATGTGTTATTCTAAACTATGAACAGTACTGATTTCAAATTTCGTCTAAATTGGTTCAGCCGTTACGGAAAGTATTAGGAACAAATATCCAAACTTTTGCCTGTGTGATTTAAGTTTATTAGGATAGGATATTAGTAGGGTATGATAGGATGTTATTGGTAGGATAGGAACTCTAATTTTGCACTAATGCTCTAAGAAACTCGAGACAAAAATCCACTATCTCTAAAATACCTACGCCCGAACTGATACCAAGTTGGCGTTTATCTAAAGTTAGCCTTTGAACCAACTTCAATTTTATCAGCTCGAGTTTAGCCTGAAATCCGACTATTGAAATGTACGGGGCACTCGATAGATAAAACGGCTGGTGGGGTTGCCAGCTGAGCCTCAACTAGTAGCCCAAGAAAGTAGTACTGATTTTCTTGTATTATTTGGAAGCAAATAGTCCCAGTTCGCTGAAGAAAGTAGTCAATCTGTAAGATTTTTTGTTGTTTACAATGTAAGCTCTCTCATCTTTTCATCTTCTCAAAGATGAAGTTAGGCTATTATCATCATTATAGCAATATCATCAAAATGTATTATCTGAGCATTTATCTCTGGTTATACATACCTAAACAATAACTGAAATTAAATATAAATTATTTAAGGAGTTTTTGACTGACATTCTAAACGGTTTAGGATTTGACGCTTTGACGTAAATATTACAGTTCAAAAATATAATAGTTACATATTTTTTTACATACCTACATTTTATACATAGAAAACACGCAGATCCGAGATAATATTAGCAGATCTTACAAAAATTTATCCCGTGACAGGAATCGAACCCGCAACCTTCTGCGTCTCATGCGGGCCTTCGCCCATTGCGCCAATAAAGAGATTATATCACTATACGCGCCACAGAGGTCGTCAAATCTATCAGAATATTAGGCAAGTTGGCAACACAGCAGCATATAAATGATAAAAAGTTTTCAATGGGGGTCGTTTGACGACTCAGCCGTAATTGATATGGCATTTGAAGTTGGTAAAGGGTATGCTGTAAAAGTTGAAGTCCACAAGTAGAGCCTATTATAACTTAATGGTACTTGCACGACACAGGATTAGCAAATTAACTCAGTGTTAATTTACTATATACAGGCTGTAAAAAGACTACTCCCGAAAACTTCGGGAGGTGAAAGTGCCCATCGATACGAACAACTTTTACTATGGAACCAAAACTGTGAACGCGAAACAAAAATCAGCTGTTCCATACATTTCAGCCAAGTATGTATTGAACTTTAGTATGGAAGGGAGTAGTCTTATTACACCCGGTATAATATATGTTTATTTCAATTATTTCACAACTAGCACGTCTAATAAATAATACTTGTAGCGACATCTCTTGCTTCTTGATTGAACTACGATACAAAGATAAGAGAAATTAACTACTGATACATACGGTAAGGTATAAACTGTTTTTTGTAAATACATACATATTATACATAGAAAACACCCAGACAAATATTTGCATATCATACAAACATTTGTCCCACGGCGTGAATAAGTGAAAAGGCATTCATAAGTCAAAAGCAGGAAACTTAGGTAAACGACCTAGTTACATAGTTTGTTTGATAATTTAATCAGAAGTTTCTGGAAACTATTGAATTCATAGTCCAGTTGGAACTAGAGAGTCTCACAAAGACTGAGTTCTCTCTCTGTCAATGAATTAATTTGTTGCTAGTTAATTTTCTTCCTGCTTGGAGGAGAGACTTTCGAAATATTATGGATGTGTTTGTTTAAAAAATATATAACGACGCACTTACCTACATTCGTTTTGTTAAATAAGTAAATAAACACCCAACTGACACATTAATAGATCTGATCTGTAATCCGTGTCGGTACCACAACAGACAAATCTTAAATAAAACATAGAAACAATTCCCCGCAGTGGGAATCGAAGCCGCATCTCTTGTGTCGCAACCCGCTAGGTACTCTATATGATCCTTGACGAATATGTTATTTCGCCGAACGCATAAAAACTGGAAAAGAACACGAGATTCGGACAGCAAATAAAACAGTGTTTCAGTACGCATAAGATTTCGCCAGAAAAAAAGGCGCGATGCGGGCCAAAAATTGTACGTAGTTTCTGCATTTTTGGACACAACTAAAGAGGTATACAAGCATAACTGCCGACCCAGTAACATAACGGATGGAAAGTCTCATGTGTCTGTAATACACTGACACCCCTTGAAACCGGAACATAGCAATGTAACTACTGTATAGCATTGCTATGGCGGCAAATAAGGCATGGTGGTAGAACTTCCCCGGACTAGCTCTTCACAAGGAGCTCTCAAGTTAACTCCATGTAGAGTTAAAAAAATATGCCCTTATGCGCTAGGCTATTTTCAGGTACCGCATCTGGAAATTATTAGGTTATGGGCCCAGTTCATAAAGTCGAAAGTGCTTGTAATTAGAGTCTTGTCGTTCACTCGCTACACTCGCTTGGTTACTTCTTTTTATTTATTTAATTAGTCCTTAACTTTATTGGCTTACTCTTTTTAATTTAGAGTTTTATTACGACATTACACAACATGACATGACACGTACATTACTATTCTCTTGCTGAAGTTTCTATGCTTTTAATTCTATGTATACAGCCTTACTTTATAATAAGGTTAAAAAGAGAGAGAAGACACTTGAGATACTTTAAGCTTTAGTGTTCACTAGCTTCTACCCACCGCTTCGCCCGCGTGGTTCGGAAAAAAGTAGCCTATGTGTTATTCTGATGTATAAACTTTATTACTGTAAAGTTTAATTAAAATCCGTTCAGTACTTAGTTTTTGCGTGAAAGAGTAACAAACATCCATCCTTACAAACTTTTGCGTTTATAATATTAGTAGGATTTATACGCACTGAGTTAAGTTTATCACGTGAAACACACTTGTGAACGTGGTTGTTTGTTTGTTAATGTTTCAAGACGTAAAACTGACTTCAAATTATGCCATAAAAAAAGTCAATATATACACTCGCCCGCAAAAATGAAGAAACTGGACAACATCTGAGACGACCGGCAACGGCCGTCCAAGATATACAACAGCCAGAGAAGATCGCTTTATTGTCACGACAACGCTTCGGAATCGACATTTATCAGCAGTTGCGATCCATCACCATCTTCTACACACCAGGATAGATTACATTAGTGATGATACAGTAAGAAGACGCCTTGCAGAAGCTAACCTGAAACCATACAGACCAGTCCAGGGCCTAAAACTCGAACGTCATCATAGAATTTCAAGATTGCGTTTTGCGACGGAACACGCTGCTTGGGGTGAAGAAGATTGGGCACGTGTATTGTTTTCGGACGAGTTTATATTGCATTATAATGTCAACGATAGAACAGACAGGGTGTATCGACGACCTGGAGAACGTTTTACTCAGGCATGTTTTAAAGGAACTTTTACTTATTACTTATTACTTTTACTTATGGCGGCGGGTCCCTCCACGTGTGGGCCGGCATTTGTTCAGAAGGACGAACAGACCTGGTTTTCATTGAAAATGGGAACCTGAATGCAGAAAGGTACATAATGGAAATCCTTAATGAACATACAGGTCCTTTCCTATTAAACATGGGCGATGGTTCAATACTTATGCACGATAATGCTCGCCCTCACACTGCAGTATCTGCAAGACGATACATTGAAGAAGTCGGTATCGATCTCATGGTCTGGCCAGAGAGGACATGAACCCTATCGAGCATGCATGGGAGGAGCTTGGAAGGCTAGTCAGGAAACGAATTCCACCACCCTTGACACTTCCTGCCTTAAAACAGGCCCTTATTGAAGAATGGGAGAATTTACCTCAACACCGCTTGGGGAACTTAGTTTTTAGTATGCCTGATCCCTTACAAACCTTGAGAAGAACCCATGGAGGTAACACAAGGTACTAAAGTATGAGGTGGCCACATCTTTTCATACGAAACTGACAAGAAGTTAATTATTTTATTTTGACGATGTTTGTTAATTTAAGTTTTCTTTTTATTTTCAAATTAATAAATGGTTATTTTGAATCAAACTGTAGTTTATTTTATGCGTAATTAAATTTTCTTTTAGATACTTTTTAATTTTAAGAGCTAGCTTGTGTGGTTTCAGAGTTATTTGGAGTTAAGTTTAGTTCCTTATATTCACAGCACAGGGAATCCTAGTGGGGTCAGGTCTATGTATGTTTCTGTTAGTTTTTTATAATATTTTTATTATTGGTTTTCTTATCATCAACCATCAGAATTGGTAATCAAACTATGACACGAATCAAAATAAATCTCAATTAATGTTAGGTATTTACTATGTGTTTATAATCTGTAATAGTTAGGTAAAGCATAAAATATTTACCCGCCAAAATGTAGCATTTCCAGAGTCCTAATCCACAGATAACATTAAGGAAACCACGCGGCAACACTACCCTTCAAGACGTTTCGGCGATAGCAAAAAGGTTCCACTTATCTCACTTATCAAGCCAAATCCTCTGGAAACCGAACAAAATGCCTCCTAGTGTTGCCTACAAGATTACGAAGTCCATCATGAAAATGCTGACTTACCCCGTGGAATGCGGACTTACCCACTGTTTGTGGGTAAACAAGTAACAACTGGTGATATTACTTCAATTTCTTCGAAGGCTCTTATCTACGAATAGAGAACATACAGACCGACAGAATGACGAACCTTAATATATTTTTCTGGTTTCTACTCACACAAAAGTTGAGATGCAGGCCGATTTCAAAACAGGGAGTCGATTTTTGGATATGATCATCTTAAAATCATTCAATTATCTACCACAGGTATCTTTACTATTAAAAGGAGCTCTCGAACCCATGTATGTATATACGTAGATTGAATTACTGAAATAAACATGTTGTATGCATGATATGGGTTTATCAATGACTCAGTAATCAGGATTTACCACAAGTCGCATTTTTTAAGAATCATACTTTGTCATTTTTAAAATAAACTAAATACCGGTTTTCGTTTCGTTTTTGTAAAACGTAACGTATTTTTCAATATCAGTGGACTATAGTTAGACTTAAACGTCAATGTCAAGTTTTTATTGATATTTTTTTTTTCTTAAACAGTAAATCGATAGCAGTCGGTCATTTTGCTGGAATATCAGATCTCCATTAGGTACCTACTAAATATAGTCATTTAGAGAAATTCAAAACTGGATATGGATATGTTTATATATATCCATCTCCAATTTAGAGTTTCAATAGATGACTCCTAAATGGATCCCTCTTTTTTTATGTAGTAAGTAAATATTAATTTCAAATATTTATGTATATACTTACTTGGAAATAGCTGTATGAATAAATGTATTTCAAATACCAATATAAATACACGCAATATTCACAAATGCTGCTACTTGCGTTTGCATAACGTGATCATGTGCCAAATATTCATGTTTTGCTGACTACCCACTACTTGGTGTGAGGATCTGCATATTGAGTATAGATCTGAGGATGTCCATCATAGGGCTTACAGTTGTAAGCGTGCTTTTCCTCGCATGGTGGGAGGGTAAAGGTGCCAGTGAAATAAGCATCAAGGTTTTCATATTGTTTTTCTATATCCCTGGTTACAGACGATGGCAACGACTTCAATCAAGAATTATGTATCCACTAATTGTTGCCCGCGGCTTCGCCCACGTGGTAGGTTAATAAAAGTAACATATGACCGTCTCCAGGCTTCAAACTATGTCCACCAACTTTTGAATGAATCGAACCAAGGATTACAATTTATACGAAGTTTAGAACTCAATTGCAAAACCCCAAAGGGTAGTTTTGAAAAAATAAAAAATACGTGTTTCATTATTTACTTTAAAGTTTATTTGTACAGAGTTTTGAGCGAATCAAACAATTTTTTTTTTCATAGAAACTTTACCGCCCTATTCAACCCCCTTAGGGGACGATTTTCGAAAATTAGAGTAGCTGATGTGTTATTCCAGATTCTAAACTATCTACATTTCAAATTTCATCAATATCGGTTAAGTAGTTACGGAGATACGTGGTAACAAACATTCACACACACCCACAGACTTTCGCATTTATTATATTAGTAGGATTTACCTTCAAAAAACTTATAAAAGTATGTTAGAATCAATTCGATTTATCATAGACAACAGATCTCCTCACATAATCACGTGACTTGCATTCTGACTCATTTTAACCAACTAGGCACTTATACATATTGTTTAAAAAAATATATCTTCAAGTTTTTATTTTCTATAAGGCTTCTCGATCATAAATATTTCGTTATAGGTTTTAAAACTGAAACTACAGCACTACGATAAAAGTTATCTCTTCGGAAATCTTCGTCTATCTTCGGAAATTAGAAAATATGGGCCTTTAAAACTCTATGCATTTCAAAATTATACTCAAACGTGATATCACCATAGGTGCAGTTGTTTTGATCTGAAAGAAATTTCTAAGATACATCCAAGTTGTTCTCGCCTTCAAAATCCCGTGATTTTATCAGAAAGGGCAATCTCAAAGAAGGGATGCGATACGGCCCGGCCCAAGGGATCTATGGCCCGGCGATATATAGGCCCGCCCGAAAATATTAACATGGCTTGCGGCTTTCCTCGCCCGCAGCGTATACCTAAATACAGCACCACAGTTTGGAAAAAAAAAGCAAATGATCTAGATAGCTCAACTGATCCAGATTACTTCCAGACAGAAGCATCCTCAAAATGCTGACTACACTGCCACATTAAAATTCGTTGACCTCTTATATAAGAACTTGGTCTAATATCTTGCGTGGCAGCCTGCACTCTTGACACTCGATACAATCTCAATTCAATTCAGATCCTATCCAGTTTCATTCTTTTTTTTTAATTCTAGCCTGTGACATATCAATCGCAAACTATACTACAATCTCGAATATCAGCGTCAAAATCGCGTTATTCCTACTACTATCATAAACGCGAAAGTTTGTGAGAATGGATGTTTGTTACTCTTTCACGCAAAAACTATTGAACAGATTTTGATGAAACTTAACAATAATATAGCTTATACATCAGAATAACATATAGGCTACTTTTTATACGAGTATCACGCAAAGCCGTGGGCGGAAGCTAATGTACCAATAAATACGAATTCCAACCGTGCACTGGTATTGCATTCAAAAATACCAAATTACACGAATTCGATCCTAACTCCAAATTGCGTTTCACACGGACCCAGAATCTCAACCCCAAAAGGCTCAAATAAGTTAAGCAGAGTCTGGAGCACCGTCGTAAAGTTGCATGCCTATCGATATTCTACAGACTAAATTTCGTGAAATTTTCCCAAGATCTGTCCCATCATCTCCGTTCCACCTGAGGAAAAATAGACGCACGGCTCAGTACCATCCGTATCTTGTGAATATACCACTCATTCGCACTAAAAGTTTCAGTTCAACCTTTATAATGAGAACGGGGAAAGAATAGAACACACTATCATCATCTGTCAAAATATTATTTCAGATCACAAAGATCCATGTTTGTAAGTAGGTACCTGTCCGCTATAGTTTTCAGGATACTTTCATGTATCCAATTGTCGAACTCTTGTACATATCAGAATCAGAGATTGAGATCACATACTCTGATTTGTTGAAGTTAGATCGCCAAACACCAACAAATCAGAATCTGCACATTGCAAGAGCTGAGAGATGAGTTACTGGAAACTTTTATACTGTATGTACTACAATTCAGAATTAGGATTCAGAGGCGTTATCACGACGTATATGAGGTCAAATCAAATAAATGTGCTGTGTTACAAGCCGGCGAATGGCTATTTTTTAATATTGATATTGTTGATCTAACACAATATCTGATTCCGGTCATCTAAGTTTAAGCAGTCTCTTCCCGTGAGCTTCAAATGTCGAAGAAAATTGTTATCTAAGCTTTAATTTTTCACCATAAAAATGAATAAATATGGGTAGGAAAATTAAGAAGCGCCAATATAAGTGGTGCGAACATCAGACATCATGTTTTTGTTTGTTTGAGTGGCAATTTTTAACACCAATGAATATATTATGTTCTTTATAATCAGTTCTAATATAATAATATATTTCAGACCCAGTCCTCGGTACCTGGATTCATAACATTTTAAGTGTTAGATTTGTGACGTTGCCTTTCAGAGTCCAAGACACTGACGATTCTAAACGAAGATATTGATCAAAGAATTTGCGTTTAACGTTAGGAGTGGTTTTTTAACTTGTGAATGAGAACGCCTTTAATCCGTCTGGGGTTTTAGGTTAGATTGAGAGTTATTGGTAGGGCTAAGCGAGCCTCCACCCAATTCCTGCGACCGTACAATGCCATCTGGAGGAGATCAACACGTTGTTACTTAAATTATACAGGGTATCCTAGAACATGTATACCAACTCGAAAAAAGATGATTCTCCCAATGAAAGTGAACCTGAAAAACAAAAGTTTAAATTCCAAAATTTTATTTTTAGGCAAATAATTTGATATTGTTTGGAATATTCTATGATCAGCTGTTTTTGTACTTTTTGTTGTGTGGAAATTTAAATTTATTATATTCGACTATTTTCAGTAAAAAATTATAGCCGATTTAATCAATGAAAATAGCCAGTTTCTAAAAGTCTAGGTTCACATTATAGATTACCTATTAAATGTAGAAAACCCTCCTTTTTGTATATTATGCACATTCTGGGACACCCTGTATACAAGTTTGATTGATCACCTTACTTAGGTAGACTACAATGTATTGTCTAATTTTAACCGAGACACCATCAATCGGTAGCCGCGTTAACCGCTTAAGTTTAGCTATGCTAAGTTAACTTTAAGATTAATCGTCTCGGTGCAGAATGGAGATCATAATCATTTATCAGTCGGCTAAGCGATAATTTCTCAGCAATAGTTTAAATAATGTTAAAGTTAAAAGCAAGACATCAGCAAAATGCCATTTATGAATTTGATATGGGCCTTCTTGCATTTATTTTTTATTGCTATCCCATCGTTTCGGCTGTGTTGCAACACTTGAAACTTTTAATATTATGTTAACAGATGGCGGTAGTTTAAATCATTAAAAATTATAACTTATTTTGAAACTTATAAAAAAATATATATTAAGATTTGTTGAAAAAATCTACATTTTAAAGAGATCCTTGTGATTTTATTAAATAAAGTATTTTGCAAAAGCAAAAATTTTGTAAAATGACTCTTTAGTTATATAAAAAAAATCGCGTCCATAATATTTGTAAATTGTATTTGTAAATATATGGAAAAGTGAATTCTTAAAATCACACTTGCAATTTTTTTATATAAACTAAAGAGTAATTTTGCGTACCTAGGTAGCATATTTATTTATTTGAGACATCCCAGAAATTATAGAATATAAAAAATGGCGGTATTTACGTTAATACCGCCATTTTTGCAACAAAAATATTATTATGAAAAACTTAGTCTTATTTTACATGAAATTAAAAAACACACCAGAATATTATATTGAATGGTAGCAAAAATACAGAATTGTTTACTTCGAAGCACAAACACGGTTTTAAAATTATAAATAACTGTTTTTCTAACATAGAAAAACAGTTATTCAACTTTTCAGATCAACTTTTAACACGGTTCCTATTTTGATCACTCTTCTTTACCAGTTGTAAAATATTAAACATATTTTTAAAAACAAACTTTAAAAGTAAGTTACGCAGAATCCAAATTATATTTTTATAACTCTTGACAAAACCGAAATTTGAAACATAAAATCGCTTTATTTATAACATTATCATCACTGTTGTAATCATATAAAGATCTTAACTTCTTAGGTAATCTGCGGTTACCATTAATATATGAAATTCAAACAAAACAAACGTAATTTTGCAAGTTAAATGTTAAGGCGCGCTCACAAAACAGCTCCGACAAAAAATATACGTAAGTACAATAAAATTACTATTTTTTCTTTGTCTTAGTTGTATTATAAGTAAAGCTACCACTCTATCTAATGGCTCTAGAGACGATTTGTGACATTTATTTATTTCTGTATTTTGACAAAAGAACCGTCCTCTGACGTCCACCGCCTCTGATGATGATTATAGTGCGATCCAACGTGCTAAAGTTAGACCCGGTAAAGTTCGACTTCAGTTCAATAATAGACAAAGCACTGACTGTCATTCATAGTATTTAATTTATTATTATTTTCTGAAAGATATCTTAATTTCGATTAATTTATTGTACATTTAATTCATTAATATACATAATGTAGTAAATCATTAGTTATATTTGTTAGTTCTTTAGCTCATGATAAGTCAACCATGTTATTTATGCGTAATGATAAACTTCTATAAGCAGAGTTGCCTATTTTATGGTTTTATTTTAAGGTTATCATAAAAAAGGTTTATCTATCTGCACGAATAAATATAACAACCTTGGTAGTTGCAGAAATTTGTCTAGGGTGTGTTTTTAACAGAAAAATACCAGTGCATTCCGCTGAACAATTTGAAATTAGCCTATGACGATTTAGGATTGAGACATGAAAGTCTCTAGCGTAGTCTAATTCGCAAATTCAAAAAGAGTTATGGGTTGTTTTATAACGGATAAGATAAACATCGTGAGAGAACCGACATATCCTAGAACCAAACAATCAGAGAGTGATACGTTCAGTTTATAGATCTTCAAATTAACGCCTCGATTCGCGCACTGTCAATTATCTAACTTAAATTAGTTGAGTTATCAAGTTTATTTTTGAATATAAAACAGATACGATTCTCTACTTTAGTGAACCTATCTTAAATCCTTTCTTCTTATTGTGAAGTCCAAAGCTTGCATGGTTCTTGAACCAACCCGTGGGCAACCCAGCTCAAACCCTCTATCACTTCAAGTAGAGGTAACACAAAAAGTTAAGAAGTAAACAGAATTTTTACGTAGTCCGTTGTATTTTAAAATGTCTGTCAACTTATAAATATAGCGCTTTCGTGATGAAACCACTCAATAATTGATAGACTGTATATTCATGAGAGAATTCATACCTTGTTTTTATTTTAGAACACGGAGATTTTGTATTTACTTTCAGTCTACTTTAATTTTTTTGTCAGATTTTGACGTTGGTCGACTAGATCAGAACTCAATTTACTTCGATTTTCTACGAAACTTAGCCCCATATTATGGTTTACGATGATAACAATGTTTAATAGGTAATTACTTATACCTATTGATTAGTTGTAGGGGTAATTAATTACTTAAGGTATAAGTTGCCTACTTAAAGTCTAATGGCATAAGGACCTAATAATCAATTGCTACATTTTTATTGATGAAACCTTCAATGAAATTCACTAATAATTGTTTCCTCGTCGATGTTACTTGTCTGACTTTCATTTGTCATATTTTATTATTAACTTTACGATGGATTCGCCATCGTCAGAGCCTAGAATAAGCGTTCTTACCAAAGCAATTCAAAAATCAAAGTATTTTAAAGACATTTTACAAAATCCTACAAATGTTTTGTTTCTTGGATTTTGGATTTTTCGAATTCAAATCTAAAAAAAGACAGATTCAGTAGGTTTTTAAAATTTTTGGCTCTAAGGTCATCTTTTCTATCATCTATGGTGCTATTTTCAGAACAATTTCTTGGGTAGATTTTCTTAGTATTTGGTTAACGAAATGATTACAATTTGTGCTTGTTTCCTATTCGTTCGTTTTTTATGCCATAAACTGTCGACTAAAAGATCTATTATCAGTTTTGATTTGAATTAACAAATATTTTTTCACTGCAATTACAAAATGATATTGGACGTGATTGAGGTTCGTAAAACTGCGTTTGACCCTATTGTAAGTTTTGTATTTCATAACGATGCTGATGCTGTGTCAAAATAATAAAAAAACTATTTTATTCCAAACACACAAAAATAAAAAATAAAATATTGAACTGTTTCAGTTATTAGAATTTAAATTCTCTTTTCAATTTTTTTTCAAAACTTACTATTTAAGTACATTAACTTTGTTATTTCAGGATATTACAAAAATAATGTATGCTGAATATATAATGGCAGCACACTTTTTGGTGATTCTATTTGCTCCAGCTATTTGTGCCGGCATGCTTGCTACACAAGCGGATAAAATAATATATGCACTGCACGAAAAAATTGCTTCTCGTCCGTGGTGAGTATATCTTACACAGTTAACTACATAAAATACGTATTTTTATCAACAAGCTATAGTGGTCAACTGCAGGGCTGGCAGTTTACTTACATAGGCCTTACTCAAAGAGTGCCACGACGGATGATATTAGCTGGTGGCAAGTCAGTGGATGGAGATAGCTGAAGATCGTTCATCATGGAACTCTTGAGGAGAGGCCTTTATCCAGCAGCACACTTCTGTAGGCTGTTAATGATTATGGCAATAACTTGGAAACTTGAAACTACCAGGAAAACTTGTTCACTTCCATGGTGCTCAGCTTCTGTATAACCTATCTTATTGTCATCGAGCAGTTCATTAACAAATAAGTTCTTTTATTTTATATGTTATTTATCTTTTGGCTCAACCTCCACTGTCGTGCGCTTTTCCAAATAAAAGGTAATCGTATATTTATATATAATAATCATGCTATGTCTGGTCTTAAATTAAAGACATTTGGCTTTACAAAATTTTGCTTATATGTATATTGAATTGACTTGATCCTGTAAAATATACTTAAAAATATGGACCCTAAACACAATAATTTCTATAAATTATGGTTAGTAAAGTGAACTAGATGGATGGTTTAGACTAGCGCACGATTGTGGTGGATCGTACGAACTGAGGGAGGCCAATACCCAGCAGTGGTGACGTCGGGCTGTGGATGATGATGATTAGCATAGTAAAGTATTCAATAAACAATATAGTTTATTTCCAATATCTAGCCTAATATTATAATATCTGTGATGTACGAATATTCATGTGACACATACTCGAACCTACAAAAAAAAAAAAACTATTAGATAAAGATTTGGCGTTTATTTTATTAAAGTACTTCATTAATATTTTTATACTAGTGTGCTTTCGCCTTTACCCATTTCTAGAGTCAAAGTCCTGACATAATATGAACACAGGGTTATACACTCTATATATCAAACGTTAAACTTTTAATTAGATTTCGCGATACACACGGCGCGCCCACGTTTGCTGGGTTATAGGATTAAACTGCTCTTTTGGAAATATTGGTTGCTCTAATTGTGGTAAGACAATGTCGATATTGAGTTACTAAACCGTGAACTTGCATGCGGAGGAAGTTATGTGGGAGTTCAGACATATTTAAGGAGTTTTAAAGAAACTCATAGCGTATCTTGCTAGTCAACGAAGTATAACGGTTTCTTTTTTCTTTTTGAGGTACCTAAAAAGACTTATGTCAAAACTCTTGCACAAAACCAAAAAGGTCTAGCAATAAACTATAATGAATTCAGGTTGTTAATTAGAAAACGTAGGTCACCTGACCGGGATCAGAAAGAATGGGTATTCTGGGTTTTAACTAATTAATAATTTGCTGACTCAGGTACACGGGTGAAAATTTAATGAGTTCCAACAAGAGAGATGAAGGATTATTCTGGAAAAAACGGTATTGAACTGAGACGGTTTCGTAGGAAACGTAATTTCTCGCGAAAATAAGACTGTTTGGAAATAGGTATTGGAAAACCAGGGGAATAGCATTCAATCATTCCTCGTTTGTATAATACCTACCTACATACGAGGAAAAAACCGCAAACCGCCCTAATATGTTCCTTAATTTCTATATAACTTCACTTCTTGATTATGGCTTTTGTAACTATTTGTCACAATTCTGCCAAAATTTCTATATATATAAGTTATTAACTTTGAATAAATTTAAGTATCAAAAGTCCAATGTTTTCTTCTATGACTTTTTCATGCAAGGTATTATGAGGGTTTAACTTTTTAATCTGTGGCAGTCAAGTTTGACAGTATTCTGTGGTTAGTCACAATAAAGCCATTTTCTTAGTCTACTTTCTAGATTGTCAAACTAAGCTGCCAGATTAAAAAGAAAACCCAATGACAATCCCCCGAATATTTGTTTTTTTTTATGAAATGTCATGAAGTATTTTGCCTCTAATAGGAGTGAATTAATGATTAATTTAATATCGTTTTAATTGAAAGCTCTTTCAAGACGAACGTACAAGAAAAACGGGAAATTTTTAGGAACACTTTTTACAGGCAAAACAGCTCTCCAGAGCGTATTAAAGTAATAATGACCGAACTTTTTACAGAATAAGCAGAATCCGACGTACTGTGTTCGGAAATGAATTAGGCTGGATTTAAACTGTACTAGGTATTGAAAATCGGTTCCAAATAGATCTCGATTTTTTTTAATATCCCCTGAAATATCTCGGGCTCAGCTTCAATTTTAACAGGGCATTTATTTTATTGGCATTGAAACGCCCGCTATTATATCTGTGTGGATTTTTTATAAAAGTAGATAGGATACATCCGAATTTCAAGGGTTGTGTGTTTATTGTCAGTATGTCAGTGAGTCATGTAACAATATATTTGCATTGTGTTAGATCTTACTATTATAAACGTGAAAGTTTGTGAGGATGGATGTTTGTTACTCTTTCACGCGAAAACTACTGAACGTATTTTGATGAAACTTTACAGTAATATAGCTTATACATGAGAATAACACATAGGCTACTTTTTACTATTTAAACTAATTTTTACTTTTCCGGGTACTATGCGGGCAAAGCCATGGGCAGAAGCTAGAAATCTGTAGATCGGGAGTTCATAGTCGTCAACTCTTTTATTTGCAACCACGGCAGTCGTCACTTTTGTCAAAGTCCGTAAGTTGTTTAGAAAGATTTTAAAAAATCCCAGCCGCGCCTATGTCGGCGTCGCATATACTACGTGCTAGATAAGTTTATGTTTTTGATTATATAATAATATGTATTTTAGTTTTTAGGTATTTATACTATCGGCCATGTATATGTAGGTACTTACTGTGTTGCCTGAAATAAATGAATTATGTATTATTAATATCGCTTTCTTTAAAACATATTGACGAACTCAATTTCGCCGCGGGCGAGCACCCGGCTGAGGCGGTGCGGGTTCGATTCCCGCTGCGGGACATATGGTTGCATGTTCTGCAGATATTTGGCTGGGTGTTGTGGTACCACGGCACTTGTAGTTCCTGATACCCACGACACAGGGAATCTTAGTGTGGGGGCAGAAAATGCAGATGACAGTCGGAAGTTTTATTTAAAAAAAATATATTTCGCTAGCGAAGGCTCCATCCAAAGCACAGGGTGGCAAAGTCAACCATGGATTCTGTTTCTCGTAGTTACGGCAATAGAAAGATGTATTCCTCTCATGCCCTGAGCACGTGACCTATATAAATAACGACATTAGAACTTCGATCAAATTAGGGTTGAACCACAAGAATTCCGTTTTAAAGGATTTCTATAATTTCTGTGCACACGTTATTTATACACAATACAGTATATTATATTATAATATTATATATAATAATGCGTATTATTTTATTGGCATGATAATTTAATACTATCGTTTGGTTACGAAAATTGTTACTGACTAAATTATTCGAAAGTTTAATTCAAAAGTTTATTTTTCAGACAACACAATCCATTTTGTTAGTAGATACTTAAGACTATTTGTTAGTAAATTCTGCTATGATAAATGATGATATGTACTTAAAGACATTCTGTGACGGGAGATGATCAAATAATTAAATCATATTGATTTCACTGATTGACCACCCTCCGCACAAAATGTCTCCAAATAAGAGAGGTACATCTCTCCGCAACTGTTTTAGGATACTGTTGTGACTGCTACGAACTCTACTCATCAGAGATGCCGTCTTTTTACGGATGATGGCATGAAAACCATCCGTCCTAGTCTGTGTTAACATCTCTGGGGCACTACAAAAACGCAGCAGCCTAAAGCATAAACTATGAATTAAGTAGGTAATTAATTTTAAAGTTTTTTTTATATTTTTTTCAAATCTCTCCAAAGTTAGTTGGAATACATATTTTACATTATTTGGATGCAAACAGACGGTAAGCCACCATCAGATGGTAAGCGGTAACCGTCACTTATTTACACCACCTGGGGTATTTCAGATGCTGTGCCTACGATGGAGACAAATACCAAGCTGATCGTTTAGGAAAAAGTAAATAGGAAAAGGTTGCCACGGTAAAGTGGTAGCCCTCATCCCCTGGGGGACAGTAGTTTAACTAGTGTAAAAACAAAAGCTAATTAAACTGGGATCCTATCGGGCGAAGATTTGCAGTTTCGTCCGTTGCTGTTTGTCGCTGAACTGAGAGAAGGTAGAACTGCTTCTGTATACGGACCAAACGGTGTGTGAAAAAACTATTTTGAGATAGATAGATAGATAGATAAAACATTTATTCGTTGCTACAGACACACACCAATATACATTTTATTGTCAGTAAGTTTGTGTTTGTGTGTGTTGCAGCACAACAAAAGGCCATGGCTCAGTGAAAAATTTTTGCTTAAAAGCAAAAACACTGATTTACAGCCAAAAACCTGTTGAGAGCAAGCAGAACGAGTTGCAAGTGTACCTAGCTACGAACGATTGTAGTTGTGTTGCGAGTAGCGTTCATACATTTAAAAGAGAAGAATCAAATTGATAAAACAACTGACGGCAGCTTTATTTTAGGCATACGAAGTGCTTGGGAATACCTGCTATTTGCTTTTGTAATAAAAACTGTTTAAACTTTATTTTAAATTTCGAGCCGTTTACAAATAGAATAGAATAGAAAAATATATTTCTTATTTATTATTCTAATTAATTCAAATGAGTTTCTGTGTAAAGAAAAAATAAAGAAAGAAAGAAAAGAAAACTAGGAGCTGTTGTCAAAAATTGAGGATTTATTGAGATACAAGTAACTAGGGAAGTTAGTTGCTACCTGAAAAATTTCTAAGTTGCCTTAGCACAGAATAAGATAAGTTTATTTGCCAGAACTAGAGACACGTCTGCCTACGGCTCTGTCTGCATTGAGTGTTTTCCATACACGCTTTTGCGGTACTTATATATAGAGATTGTTTTCGAAAAATCTTTTTATAAAGCACAATAACAGGTAAATACAATCCACATTCCAGATCGGGTTCCACCTCAGAATTAATTAAAAACATTTTCTACTACCATACTATACTTAGTCCTTCTTCTACTATAAACGCGAAAGTTTATGAGGATAAATGTTTGTTACTCTTCACGCAAAAACTACTTAAACGGATTTTGATGAAACTTTACAGTATAACTTATACATCAAAATAACACATAGGCTACTTTTTATCCGGGTACCACGCGGGCGAAGCCGTGGGCAGAAGCTAGTATATTATAATACTTATAATATACTTGGTAGTATACTTAGTTACAGATCAGATATAGTGTTTGTAAAAAAAATTAACTGATAAGAAAATAAGAATTCTCTCTCGTATCTTATCTATTCCAAGCATCTTTATTACGAGTAGGTAGATGCGTGCTTTACTTAAGTAGATTTAGATTGGAGAAATGATACCCACCTAGGTACCCTACAACTGCATTCGAGGGGTTTTTTGTGATTCCAATAATACCTCGACGAACCATCCTACCAACTTCCCTTTCAGCTATAGGTGTGTACGGTTTCCAAGGAATCTTCTCAATATTTCGAAGTTTGTAACTAACAACAAAAACACTTTTTCTCAAGTCTGAATGAAAGGCCCTACCTTTTATCGAAATAGAAAATAGGGATACATTATTTTTCGTTTCTAAGTAAAGCTATCTTTACAAAGATAGCGGTGGACGTCATACAACGGCCGCTATTTATAGCAGAAATGAAGCTGAATTAAAAATCGCGATGCCACACCCCGGCCACTCTCGATAAAATGTATGGAACAATCGTGTACGTAATCACCACATGCAAGGTTTGTGTACGTGGACGGTGCCGTTGTATATATGGGTGAATTGGAAATGCTCAAAGTTGGCACCATTTAATTTGACTTACCGCCATAGCTTGGTGGTGCTACTGATGACGTCCATTTCAATTCAACTGTAAACAATCTTAAAATACAACGCTGACGTAAGTAGGTCCCTGTGCTTAGAGCAAATAGAGTTGGGTCGGTGCGTGGAGGGTGGGTGGCCGTTCTGTACCTAGTACTACTGATTTATGTTCTATGTGTCACTATGAAAGTTCGTTGGTTCGCCGTCACCGGTTCTTGCTTGGTCAGAGACCTTACCTAAAGATATGTAAATACTGAAAAGGGATAGTATGAGGACATGTGCTGAGAACGAAAGCTTCTTCCATGCACATGTCACAAATTTTCAAGTATTTGGTTCTAGGACATGTCGGTTCTCTCATGGTAAATATAATTTCATTTCATATAATAATTGCTATCATGCACATACATAGTTTGTATAGGTCTTAATAATACATTAAATAGGCAGGTACATAAGCCCTGTAAGGCCCCGCAGTCGAAATCACAAATTCGTGTTTAAAAAAATAATAATAATAATAATGCTGGACATTTTCACACAGCATCATCTAGCCCCAAACTAAGCAGAGCTTGTATTATGGGAACTACATGACTGATATACTGCTTATATACATTTTTTTTGTAAATACATACATATTATACATAGAAAACACCCAGACCCGAGACAAATATTTGCAGATACAAACATTTGTCCCTTGGCAGGAATTGAAACCGCAACCTTCTGCGTCTCAGGCGGGCCTTCGCCCACTGCGCTACAGAGGTCGTTTTTGTCGCGTCTTCAGACATTAATGGCGTAACTTTTTGTAGCTATTGTGGTTATGTGGGTACCTTGAAAAGCAATCGCCAAATAGCGGATACCGCTATCAAACGAAACCCCGTTTCAGTGAATGGTATCGTATATACCATACCCTATTATAAGATTGGCTCGTAAGAGGTTTCTGCGCAATAATCATTTAGCCCTGAGTAGCTCCGAGACGCGATAACACGAAGATTTGAGTGTATAGAGATTCACTATATTTAATGGAAGGGTTGTGTTTTATATGGAGTGTTTATACGGAAGATTGCTACTGGGTTTGAACTATAGAATAACGGATGCCACTTGTGTTGAAACGAGCAAGGATTTTTTATTTATTTAACTAATGGAGATACAAGCAGAACATTGGGTATATACAAACATTTGTCCCGCATATCAGGTAGACTTCCAACTTCCTACTTTATAAGCAAGGCCAAACATTATATTTCTAAAAAGCATGTTATACTAGCGTTTTAGTCAAGCTTATGTATCTGATATATAAATTTGTACACATTTGGTAAATAACATTAATAGATTTCCTACATGGAAAATTTGAATGTAGGTACCAAATATCATTTTAATTGACCTAACGGATTTTGATGAAACTTTACAGTAATATAGTTTATACATCAGAATAACACATAGGCTACTTTTTATACGGGTACCACGCGGGCAAAGCCGTGAGCAGAAGCTAGTATAAATTATGAAATTATTTTGCTTTGGTAGCGATGGATTTGCAATCTGCCACGTCAAATGCTCTTAGTTTTTCATGGCAGGCAGGTTGCTAATCCTTTCACCTATCATTGAAACACGAATTGATAGAACATGTCTTTGAATTTTAAAACGACTTCAAATAGGACAATGGCTATTTCTACGTGCTAGTTATTAGCAATCATGAAACTTCTATTTGACTTTCATTTCTCGTAAATCAGACGTCTATTATACACTAAAGTAATACTCAACAGTAAAAAAGTCAAAACGTTTTTTTTATTCTTTCTAAGCTTTTAGTTTGAAAATGATATTTAATGAAAAGTTTATATAAAACAATACAAGATTTTTGGGAGTCTCAGGTTTGTAGTCCAAAAGGAAACCTCAACTCAATATAGACTCTATATTAGGTAACGATTTATTTTTATTTTTTAATAATATAATGCCTACTAATTTATATAGATCTTAATGAAACATTAATTGAATAGTTCATTTTTGACTAATTTCCATTCAAAATTAAACACACTATACAGTAACGCTCTAATAAAGTGCACTTAACGCAACTTATCTGATCTCTTATTTGCACTGAGCTTAGAAAAAGATTAAGGTGTGTCTAAGTGATAGCTTATTGTGAATAAAAGGTTTCCTACGGATCCAGAGTCTCAACCCCATAATGCCCAAAGGAAAATCTGCCGAGACTTCCACAATGAGCCGCTTGACAACCGATTATTTGTTGTTGAACTGGACGATGACAATAAGATAGGTGACGCAGAAGCTGAGCACCATCCCGGGCAGATCGGCGTCCAGGGGGATCAGCTTCCACACGCGGAACCGGAGGCCACGCGCCTCCACGTAGCCGATAAATTTTTCAATCTCACGCACTCTGGATGCATCTGCGAAATATTGCCACTGGTCATTTTTTTGTAACTGGTCGTAATGTAGCTCTTTTTGTGATTTTTGGTAGAAATAATCTAAATAATATTGGTGTTAATGGAGACTTTGAACATCTTTGAATGTTTGCCTGAGTCTTCGCTATTGGCTTCATACATGAGGTTATGGTCGCGCAGCGGGCTATAGAATGAGCTATGCTCAGAGTATCACTACGTGATAATATCCGAAACTAGTAAAACAATATCAGAACAAAAATCAACGACATAGCCCATAGCAAGTTGAAATGGCAATAGACAGGCCTTATAGCTCGCAGCACCTACAACCGCGGGAAAAGAACAGTTTTCGAACAGTTTCGGTAGATCAATCCCAAGATTATTTCGCATGATACTCTTTGGGGGGAGACCTAGGTCCAGATGCAGAGCTCGGCAGTCTGTTGTTAGTGAAGATAATTATATTTGCCTTCTTTAATTGGAATATCAGGTTAATTATTTATCAGCTAACTATAAAAAGATTTCAAATATTAATCTCATACAATAGTAAATATTCGATTTTTATAGTGTTAAATAAAACTTAATGGAATTCACAAGATTTTATAATATCCCAAAAATTCAACCTCAGCGGGACTCGAACCAATGACCTTTCACTTGGTACGCGGGGGGTAAATAAGCCACGAGATTGTTACCAACCTGTTCGAAATTCTTGTGATGTCTCGGCTAGTACTGAACAGGCTTGGATAACTGCAAAGTTTCCCTTGTAGGTGAAACCTCGGCCCTTCGAGCCGCTCATATTTTTAACCAGACAAAAACTCAGTTGCTAGTCAACCATCGCTGTTTTTCTTACTAGCTCAGATAAGAAGGCGAAACGAAAGAATATCTGTCAAAAATGTGGCTTCATATTAGGTCCCAGACACACAGTTTCATATAGTTTGCTACAGGAAACTAACTCGGTCTTTTTATAAGTTTGTAAATTCATCATGGATAATCCATCACCCATTATGCTGGACTCCTACCGGCTAAAACCACCAGTGTGTTCCTTCGTGACACCTTGTCTGCCAAGACTACGGATACGCTTGCGCATTCTTCCGCGGTTAACCAACTCAGACTTTAATTTTTTTGACGAGAGGCAAATCTGCTTACAGATACTCTACCACATTGAGGGTATGATAGGGTTATGTGAGGTTCACGAACCCGTGGACTCACTAAAACTCCCCAGGTGGCCGGCCTCCATGCATGTCAGGGTACTCCGGGATCTCCAAAGGAACGCATCGGTGCCCCTCTCGCATAACGCCCTTCGCACGTCCCAGGGGCAGTTGAAAAACCACCCCCAACACCCTCGCGGTGCCAACGGTGCCACATGCCACGATGTACCGCCGCCCTCCCGAGGCCCGCTTGAGGATAGTCAGAGCCCTCACTCCGACCACCCACGGGCCTGAAAGGTCCCCTGTTCGGCAGGAGATACCGCTACGCCCCTTGCGGGGCAGGCGCTGCGGAGCGTTGCCTGCGCCCTGCCGCCGCCTCCTCCGAGTGGGATCGGCCCTCTCCCGATCTCGCTCAGCGGCCTCTTTCCAAACCATTATGATCTCACAGAAAGAGGCCACCGCCCTCCACGCCGTCTCGTCTGCCAGCATAGCCGCTACTACGCTTGGCAGAGAGAGGTCCTGCCCGATTCTGGATACCAGGATCCGCCGCTCCACGCACCACGCCGAGCATTCCTCCAGCGTGTGCTGTGCGGAATCCTGGTCCCACCCACAATGGTGGCATTGCGGTGTCGGTTCGCATCCTATCCTAATCAGGAACTCACCAAAGCATCCGTGCCCGGTAAGAACCTGAGTAAGACGATACGTGACGTCCTACCTCCCTCCCTAGCCAGCCTTCGAAGTTCGGCAGAATACCGCTAACGATGCGCTGGCGCAAACACCGCGGCTCGTGGAGCCGCTCGCGCCAATTCCGGAGCGAATGTCGGCGATCTTCCGACCGCACTTTAACAGGCGTGGCTCCGCCCCGTCATCATTGCGAAGACGAACATACATGCGTGCGTCCATCTCCGCTAAGATGTCGAGCGGCGGAAACCGCGCCAACAGAGTAGCCGCCTCTAGGGATATCGTCCGATACCCCCCGTGCGATACGAATGGCAAATTAATTATTTAAATTGTATGTGTATTGTTAATAGTCTGACTTATTTATATTTAAAGTAGTTATAATTTTAGTCTTTAGTTAATGTAATTGGCCCTCGGCCGTGTTAATTAAAGTAAATAAATAAATAAAAAATGAAAAATGGTACGCTACATTAAACATAGCCCTACAGCGACCAACACCCGTCAGTCTCCCTGACCAAACGGGTGCTCCGTAGAGTGCCATCGATCGCACCACCCCCGCGTAGAGGCGGCGAACTCCCTCTCTAGGTCCCTCGAGATAAGGCAGCAGACGATGCAACGCACCGACTACTTTCCGAATCCGGGGGACAGAGCGGCTGAAGTGCTCTTCGAAGCGCCAGCATTTGAGATACTGACCCATCTGGACGTTAACGTCACCTACGCGGACCAACATGCTGAGTGGTTCCCGTCCCCTCGGAAACCAACTCAGCCTACCACAGATACAATAACAAACCTCTCATTCATCAAGAGCATTTATTCGCTTGAAAAAATGACCATGTGCACTCACCACGAACTTGCAATAATTTATCGAACAGTATAATTTTCATCCTGTCCGCTTGCGTAGATAGCATGCTGGCACAAATAGCTGGGGCAAATAGAATCATCAAATACTGTGCAGCTAATGTAAATTCATATAACATTCCGATTTCCTGTCAACGACAATAAAAAAAATGTTTATTCCAATATAGTAAGTATATAACATTTTTGTGATAGTCCTGCTTACCATACTAAGTTGTGTCTTGGCAATTTGTGGTTTAAGTGTCACGGGAAAGTAAAATTTCCCTTCCCTCTACTAGTAGTGCCAAGCGGTAGTGTCTAAGAAAAAAAAGCAATTTATCCACAAATATTTAATAACACTCACAGCTATATTTTTATCGAAATATCTTTGCACCGCTACTAGCAAGGTTCCCATCACTTGAGGTATATTGGCCAAAAGTGCAAGTATAAACTGGAATCACAAAAAACCTCCTATTATATCAGTTATACAGCTCTGACACAAAATTACATTGTACCGATAGGTGACCTGTAACTTACTATTGGGTCAAACGCAGCTTTATGCACCACAGTCAGTTCCACAATCCTCTTGTATATTAATTGAAATAAAGAAAAATCTGACTCGACTGTTTTCAAAACCGACACTAATCCTTTTAATCGACAGTAAATAGAATAAAATATGAACGAATATGAGACAAGCACAAAATGCAAACATGTCATTATACAAAAATAAAAAAGCTCATAATAATATAGCATTCTTGATGCTCTATAAGCAAAATAAAAAGAAGAGAGAGCCTTGAAGCACAAATGCAAAAAACTTATGGTGCAAACCTTAAATCCTAAATTGTACGACGCATTATCGATTTTCAACTCATAATCAATTAATTCTAAATCGAAGAGGAGCTTACAGAAGGTCTTAGTAGGTTTAATCAGAACTAACAATAAAACATTGATGAAGTAGAATAATAAAAGAACAATGTGGTTAATAAATATGGTCGTTTGGTTTTGATAATCAATGTTGAGGATCACACCACAATAAATCATGACTTGAGTAATTGTGATAAACTTCCAGAATATTCTTTGTTTGTAAGATTTAAATTCGAAAAATCCAAAATCCAAAAGACAAATCATATGAAGAAATTTATAAAATATCTCCATGGGTTTGAAAAACATGGGTGTTTTCATCTGTTTGGAGAATACGTTTATTCTAAGAACTGGTGGTGACTCCATCGTGACTAAAAAATATCTAATCAAAAATTCACACGAATAACATCGACGAGGGAACTTGGACTAATGAAATTATATAATTTCTTGCCTTGAGAATTTAATGAGAAACTCATTACTGAATTACTTTGTTAATGTTATTGATGTCGACTCTGCTATTAAAAACTAACTATACAAACTAGTTTATAAAATCCTAATTTAAGGTATGAAATCTTTAAAGCGTATCCTGCTATTACATGGAAGTAAATCATCATCATTCATCATTCACATGAAAGTTCTAAACTTGATGCAGGCGTTTATAAATTGAATTAACAGATAACATAAATGGTTCATTTACTTCACTTATTTTGGCACTACTCGATGCTGGATGGGGCGCTATCTATGCTATTTTTACGATTTTTTAATCTCTGGTGTGTGTTGTTTGATGATTCCATAGATTTATTATATACTAGTAAATCTATAAATGATTCCGTATCTACATCAGTTCATCATAGGCGAGGCTGACAAACAGCGTGGCTGAGTCCACGCTGTTTTTTTACACAGCGTGCTTGCTGATTTGCTGGAGGCTTTTTACTTACATACAGATGTACTTTCTTAATCTATGGATGATTCCGTAGTATCTACATCAGTTCATCATTAGGCAAGGCTGAAAAACAGTGTGGCTGAGTCCACGCAGTTTTTTTAAACAGCGTGCTTGCTGATTTGCTGGAGGCTTCTTACTTACATACAGACGTACTTTCTTACTATACCTACTATTTTAATTACCTACTTATTATTATATTGTACTTAGGCTAGGTATGTTTGTTTTAAGTGTAAGTAAATAAATGCTCTTTTTTTATCTCTAATTAGTCTGTGGTTGTAGAAAGACTCTTCTTCGTGTCGGCGCTCAGCCTACGTTATTTACTTCTAGCGAGATCACTAGCGGTACTTACTCCTCAAATCGATGCAAAAATCAAGTAAATATATAGAAGTTGTATGACAGGATAATACTTTTAAAACCCAAAGGTATTTAAAGAAGTCACCGTAGATAAGACATGCTCGTAAGTGGTTTGTCCCCACAGTGGGTGTAAACAAACGGGTCAGTGATGACGACTTATACAGAAGTACAGTAAGTTACCGAGCCCTAAGATGGCCCACATTTTGACATATAGCTATAAACTGGTGAAAATAGATTCTTTACTGATATAATCGAAAGTAGGACGTAGGTTTTTTATATGCCAAAGCAATATTCTGAAAATTCACAATTTTTTCCTACATTTGTAAAAAAACATTTTTGAAAATCATCGACTGTGGGCCGGGCCACCTTATACACTTAGTGGTCTAAGATGCCCCGCTATATTAAATTCAAAAATAACGTGGATTTGAGGTAGGCTCGTGTTTTTCTAAATATAACATAAAATATTAAATTTTGCAACTTGCCACGTCACTTGCCACTCTCTGGTTACTATCGGTGTACCGCAGGGATCAATTCTTGGACCATTTTTGTTCCTAGTATACATTAATGATTTACCACACCTTGTAAGGGACGATCATGAGGTTGTATTGTTTGCAGATGACACGTCACTTTTATTTAAATTAAAGCGACGACAAACAAATTTTGACAATGTAAACAATGCAATCTCTAAGGTTGTAAAATGGTTCAACGTTAACAATCTCCTACTTAATGAAAATAAAACAAAGTGTATTAGATTTATACTACCCAATGTTACACAAGTTAAAGCAAATATCAAAATCAAAGATGAACAGTTGGCTCTTGTGGACACCACCGTATTCTTAGGTATTACCCTAGATAATAAGCTTCAATGGGGTCTTCATATTGATGGGTTATCGAAGAGACTTAGTTCTGCGGCATATGCAGTCAAAAAGATCCGTCTTTATACAGACGTTGACACAGCTAGACTAGTTTACTTCAGCTACTTCCACAGCATTATGTCGTACGGTATACTGCTGTGGGGGAGTGCTGCTGATATCAATACCATTTTTGTGCTGCAGAAGAGGGCTGTTCGAGCAATTTATAATATGGGCCCCAGAGAATCACTTCGCGAAAAGTTTAAAGAAATAAATATAATGACATTCCCTTGTCAATACATTTATGAAAATCTGATGTATGTTCACAAAAATATTAATTTGTTTAAGAAAAAAAGCGATAATCACAATGTTAATACTAGAAATAAAGATAAACTCGCTGTTGCCACTTGTAGACTCCATAAAGTTGGTAAATCGTTTAAAGGGCACGGTGTACGCTTTTATAACAAACTCCCAAAAGATATACAAAAATTATCAATTAACAAATTTAAAAACGTAATTAAACAAAAGCTTTATAAAAAGGCATACTATAAAATATCTGATTATTTAGATGACAAAAACTCTTGGGATTGAAAATGCTCCAACTCGAACCTATTGTTTTGTAAAAGGATCATTAAAAAGAATAACCAGCCTTGTTTTCTTGCCTTTCTTTCCTGGCTTGGTCGCGGAGGAACAGGCACCTAGATAAAAACCGACGTTTCAAAGTGGTCCTTGTGATTTTATTGAATAAATGAATTTTGACTTTGACTTTGACTGCAATAACGTCATTGCATACACCTCACAATTTTTTAAAAAAATTAATTAACTCGTTGCACTCTCTTCAAGCGTATAAAACTTTATTGACGCGATTGTTCGAAAGAGGCTAGCTACCCGCAACACAGGTTATTCTAGGGTGGGAGCTAGCGAACCCACTTACAAATAGATTAGATTAGAAACATCTGTATGTTTTATAAGTTATCTATAACATTTACTTGTTTTATAGACGAACCTACTAACTAACTGCAATTTGTAGTTGCATAATGTAAGTTGAATTCAGTGTTCTGTAGGAGATTTGCTTCAATAAACATTTAAATCAACAATCACTTTGTATAGGTTAATGGTGAGGTTTACGTATCTTGTTCTGAATATACTTTTTTTTTCATGGGCCATCTATTAAAACTAAAAATAGCCGTAAAAACAAAATCTTTGATTTTATTTTAAAAAACCATTACTCTTTTCTTAGTTATTAGTAAAGATAACGCATGCAAATTCGGGTTCAGACAGAAGCTAGTCTTTAAAACAAATACAAGAAGCTTTTATTTGTTGTTGAACTGAACGATTACAATAAGATAGGTGACGCAAAAACTAAGCACCATCCCGGGCAGGTCGGCATCCAGGGGGATCAGCTTCCACACGCGAAACCGGCAGTCGCGCGCCTCCACGTAGCCGATGAATCTTTCAATCTCTCGCACTCTGGATGCATCTGCGAAACATTTTCACTAGTCATTTCTTACCCATACTGTCAGAGATATGGGGCTCTTAGAAGAACCACATATCTCTCTATCTCTATAAGGGACCGTTCGTAGAAACAACTACAGTGAAAGTTGTTGTTTGTTTCGAGGCTTGATTGTGCGCATCTATGAATTTAAATTTCAGAATATTATGCCGGTTTTCTTTGCAATGTTTTCGTTATCATTTTATTATATTATGGAAGTCGCCTCTTCTGTATTTATGATTTATTATATTCTGTCTGTATTCGTATCCTACGAATTTGGAATACAGTGTGTGCAATATGATCAATTATTCATATTGCACACACTGTAATTATCGACAAATCCACCATAATAAGCCATTTTGCCCCGACTGTTTTAAAATGGCGCCCATTTTTTTACGTTTCCAGTATTTTTTAAAGGTTGTAATGAGAGTTTTTGATAAATCTTTTAGTGTCAACTTATTACCTACTTTTGTAGCTGTCGAACGAAACTTTTATGCCTGTAGGATCTCTACAACAGTAGATATTGCCAAACAAATGAACCCACCCGAACTAAGAAAAAAAATGGCCGCCCTTTTAAAACAGTAGGGGCAAAATGCCTTATGGTGGATTTGTCGCATATTGCTTCGCCTTAACGGGTCGGATACCGGTGACCAGACACTGCATAAACCTATAAATTTATTACTGACAAAAGCATATATAAAACCAACCATTTTACTTATTATTTCGTATAAAAAAACAACATCCTAAATGGATGAATTGAAACTTGACAATTACGCACCTAACCAACAAACTAACCCTAAAATACTCAGTGAGAGGCCTACGTCCAAACCTATTCAGATTGCTGAATCTATATAAAAACGAAGGAATTTTTAGTCGAATTGTTACCTGCGAAGATAAGTTGATCCTATACAATAACCATAAGCGTTTATAATTTTAACAAAAAAATATTAGTAAAAACCAGATTATAAGATCAATCACCAATCAGGTCTTACATCGTGTATTTTCCATACAAAACGGCAATGTGTGTGTACTCACCACGAGCTTTCAATAGTTTATCATGCAATATAATTCTGATTTTGTCCGCTTGTGTAGCAAGCATGCCGGCACAAATCGCTGGGGCAATCAGAATTATTAGGTCGTTTGCGGCTACCATATATATAAAAATCATTTTTATTGAAATTTCCTAAAAAAACATATTAAAATTAGAAATAAAATAGACAGAACAGTTTTTACTAAATTTGAGGGCACGCGACTAATATTTACATCATCCCTGGTCTTGAAAATTTCTGAACAGACTCCAGAGCCAGATGGGCCGCTGCAGGCACAAATTAGTCAAATGGGGATACCCCAATGACATACAATGTGACTGCGGTGCCATACTGCAAACGAGGTTTCATCTATAAAACTTTAGCGATTAGATAACATATTTATAAGTTTTACGGGTCTTAAAACAACCGGATGTTATTAGGCATCTCACGTTCCTGCTACAATTGAAGGGGGTGATAGATAAAAATGTAATCTTGAAGAGGTTCTCCATCGAGTCAGTTTTGATTCCGCTCTCAAAAGTGGTTAAGCAGATTCGAACGTCAAAGGACGACGTACAAATGCCAGATGTTTATGAAACAGACTGTAGCTGTGGCGTACTTACATCGGGCAAACGAAGTGCAAGAACAATCTTTGAAGTGATACAAAAAGACTACAATAAAACTGCATGACGGTTCTTTACACACCATTTCACATTCCACCATTTCTTGCATCGCTCCTTAGTGACCTGTGGCGATGAAACTCATCTAAAACCATCTTTTAAATCATATAAAATCGATTTCAATAAACCGCACGACAACTCCTTTAGCCGTTTCCAAAATAAATGGTAACAGACAAACAAAATAACAGAAACTCAAATAACTTCTTACAGCAAAGGAATAATATACGGGTTACCGTCATAGCGTTTAAAAAAGTATAAATAAATTTACCATTCGAATTTTCAATTAATACTCACAGTTACGTTTTTATCAAAAAAACTCTGCACCGCATGAAACAACGTAGTCACTATAAGAGGTATATTGAGCAAAAGTGCATTTATAAACTGAAACCACAAATAAATAATAAAATTTCAAGTTCTATGTAAGTAGTATCTTAATTCTTCATTATTTTACACAACCTATAAACTTACAATAAAATCAAATGCAGCTTTACGACCTTCAGTAAGTTCCACAATCATCTTGTATATTAATTGTAACGAAGATAAATCTGAACTAGCAGTTTTCAAAATCGAAACAAGTTCTTTTAATCTACAATGTATCGCATAAAAAGCAAAAGAGTATGTAACAACCACAAAATGCATAGCCGTCACTGACCAACCAATACCAACTTCTGTCATAAGAGGCGTTCTTAAATGTATGCAACATGCAGAGTAGATAAATATGTAAACTTTAATACCGAAAAACAAAAAACATATCATCAAAACTTTAATTTCCAGATTGAACAACGCGTTATCAATTTTTAACCTAAAGTCAATAGATTTTAAATCGAAGAAGAGCTTATAGAAGGTATTATTTGGATTAATAAGGACTAAGCTTAAAACATTTAAAAAGTACAAAAAGTAAATGAAATAAAATGTAAACTGGACATAATTATTCTGAAAATCGTCGTTAAGGATGCACACACAAAAGATTATGATAGCTTGAATAATCATGATAGACTTCCAGAAGATTCTTTGTTTGTAAGTTTTTAATTCGAAAAATCCAAAGTCTAATAGGCAAAATATGTGAAGGAATTTGTACAATAACACCATGGCCTTAAAATACTTAGGTTTTTTCATCTGTTTGGAAAACACGTTTATTCGCACTGGCGGCAGAGACTCCATCGTCAGTGAATAATTTAATATTCTGATAAAACAGAGTCACACGAAGATATAGACGAGGAAACTTTGACTAATGAAATGATTCAGGTACCTACTATGTAGTAAATTTGATGAGAAACTAATGAATGAATGAATAATAGGTAGTTATTTAACGTAGCCACGTAACTTTCCTTATCATCATCATCCAGAACCCGAGTTCACCCACTGCTTGAAATATACTCTTTATTGATTAAAGTTCTCTTAGTCCACTAGGATAATCTGATGTTTATATGTATGTCTGTTTGTCCAACGTTAATTGCCGAACCGTTTATGAAATCTTGATGAAACTCTGCAGGTAGATAGCTTATACTAGTACTAGCCAATGCCCGCGATCATTAAGATATAATGAGAAAAACAGACGCTAAATTGGGTAATAAATTGAAAGGTCGAACTTTTTTAATTACCTTTTCATCATCAATAGCCTGTAGAAGTCCACTGCTGGACACAGCCCAACTCTAGTGCCATGACGAACGATGTCGGGCCACCTTCATCCACCGACTTCCCGCAAGATGTCATCGAAACATCGAGGTCCTTTCTACTGCCATTAGAAAACCTTTTTGGTAGAAAACGAGCTAGGTCTTTATGTAGTTAAAAAACAAAATAATTTTGAATTTGTAATAAAACTTATCATAGGTTCTAGGCATAGTATATTGTAAGTAGACCACTTAAATGTGAAAAAAAGTCAAATTTTAACATAAATGTGTCAAAAGTAAAAAAAAAGTAATACCTAGCTAAAACTTTAATTTCAAAACTGTATTATGTATGTACATTGTACTTATAATCGTAACTTAATTGTAGATAGTTGCAAATCGAAGAAAAGTTTATAAAAGGTCTTATTTAGTTTGGTCAGAACTATTTAAATTTAAATTACAAAAGCCTTTATTAATAACTTATTCTAGTTTAATAATCTAGAGTACATAAGAAACTATAAGTTTAGACATCGGTAGGTATTATAAGTATTTTGCTTGCCAGCATAGGCCTCCCCCAGACTTTTCCAAAGTTCGGTACCTTTCGTTCAAGTTCGAACTTTCCTTCTCCATAGTACGCCTACTGTCTCTTTGAAGTCGTCTTCCCATCTTCGGGATGGTCTTACTCAAGACACAGGAAATAATATTGGATCATATACTATGTATGTGACTTCGACTTTTGGGTGTTTTTTATTATTATTGTGTGTACATTTTGTGTATTGTTGATGTATCTAGGACAAAACAAATTCACTCAAGTGATAACATCAAGTCTATATTTTCTAATGAAATACTTACTAATATTGTAAAAAGAATGTTATCCATTGATTGCTTTGTTAATCATGTCCGTATTCATTAGGTAAGTATTCATGAATGGAATTGAAATTGGGAGGTTCTCAATAATTCAGAGCGTGCTTTTTTTATGTCACTCTAGATACACTTCACGGCCTACGTTTTCCATTGAAACATATAATTGTGTGGCACGTGCGTTGTCCTCTCGTTGGTGTTTCTAGACACTCTTCCATATCTTCGCACACAGCATCGATCGATCAAAGTAGGTACGAACTAGCCCTTGGTTTTGGGGTTTGCGCCGCTAACTAATTGGGGGTCAGTCGTTTGAATACTATAGTAGTTAGTAGTAACTAATTACTAGGTGGTAACCTAGTAGACCATCAGATAATTATAGCTAGAAATCAAAATATATATTGAATCTAAACTTATGTATTCTCGAGAAATCTCTGTAGATCAATATCGATTGTAAATCGTTAGATATGCAACGAGTGGAACCGGACAATCGATAATGACATATATATTGAAATATCGAAAGTCAACCTGAAGTCAAGAATAACATCTTGTTATTTAGGTAAGCCAATTTATTAAAATGTCTGTTGACGAAATTGTTGGCGCTTCTAAGATATTCAAATATTGCACAACATACTCGTAGGTATTCAAAATGACCCATTTTTTTAGCTGATCTAATGATGGAGCCATGTGGTGGATAGTGGAACTCTGCAGTGGCTCGGGCTCATGTGATTTGTTTTGACGAGTCCAATAGATTGGGCTTGGTAAGGAGGGTCAGATGAAGGAGCCAGGAGGAATTCTTTCTTATAATTTTTAGTGCGTGATAAAAGCGTGTCTTTTAGTTTTTTTTAACTACCTACTTTATTTTATTGCAAAACTACATCAATATTTTTTTTGTTGTATTGTCTACTTCCCTAATCATGGTGTTATATCCTTCAAGACAATAGATGGTACGTACCTTCCTACCCATTTGCTAGGTTGTTTATTTATGATTCTTCATTCGGCTTCATCAGTATCGAACATGGCGAATTTGACATTTAACCAACCAAGAACCTTTTAAAATGTAACATACATACATGCATATGATTCACACCTGTTTTCCAAAGGTAGGCAGATACCACGGATTTCCACTTGATAGATATTTGCATAGGTATCTAGAATGTAATTAAATAGGTTAGGTACAGAGCTGCATGCATCCTAATTACATTCTGCATATAAACTATTCGGTTTTGCGGTACTCTTGGATTGGCCTTTCTCCAGAACACCTCCAATTTAGTCGGCGAGTACATTCGCCGAGGCCTTCCCCTTCCAACTATCCCATTCAAGCTCGCCTTGTATACTGGTTTTTTTATCTTCTTTCAATCCCACTATCCATCAAACTATCTCAAAATTACTTTTACATTTTTAAATATTGTTCCGGAAAAATATCGTTTAGTTCCATAGAGGTAACATAATTGAGATGAATCGAGGCGAGATAACAAAAGCGGGGTGACACTACCGCAGTCGCGGCGTCTGATTGGCTGGAATTTGCCGGAAAATGCAGGGATTTGCCGAAATTTGGCGGAAAACTGCTGCGAACGGCTCGCGGCTGACTCAGCGAAAGAAGGTGTACATTACAAGCGAAAGCGGGATGGAGAAAACGTGGTTAGTACGTTTAATAAGGTTGCTCCCACAGACTACTAAGATTGTTGCTTTACTCACTGAGATTAGAATTAGAATTATTTATTTCGGAAAAATAGTAAGCTACACCATAATGCTGTCTTGAACAAAAACTTAGATACAATCTTAATGAATTAAATATTGAAGATGGACATTTATGCTTTGCAAATTTTCAGGGAAATCTCAAAGAGGCTGATGGACCGATGACCAAAGGGCTGGCGCTTATCTCGGTAAGAAAATAAGCATTGCTTTTCTTAGCCTTTGCCTGGCTGCCTCGATAACTTGAACTATTTTTCCTACCTGTAGTCCTAGCGGGTAGAAAATAGTCTTATTTTCCTAGTTTAATATTACTTATGTAGATCGTTTTATTATTCTTTTCTGTTTATAAAGTAAACAAATCGCCACCACAATCGCCACTGTGTCAGTTTGATCGGGACTTGACTGAACTGTAATGTAATTTAAAAACGGTTTCGCTTATGTCTTGGCGATTGAAAACGAATTAGCGAACAATAGGGCGCTGTTTACTGAAAGTTCCTGTCTGAAATAATGTGGATTTTATAACGCTTACCGTATGAAAAGCACTGAAAGTAGGTAATTGATGTTCGACGAGTAGCTTAGTTCAGTAGAATGTGGAGCTTTAGAAGGGTAACCCTCCAAGGGTTATGTAAGCCAATATGTTGGCCTATACCTATATAACATTAGTAGTATAAAAAGGTAAAGTTTGGATTTAGGAGGTATCTACGAAACTATTATTGCGATTTCTAAAATTCTTTCACCAATATTTAGAATAGCCCTTAGGGTAGACATAGGCTGTATATTATTCTGTTAAATGAAAGGGTTTTTAGCGTTTCTTACGGACACTGCTTTTACAGTAAAAGTATGTAACTTTTCATCGACTACTTTTTATCCGGTAGGTACCACACGGACGAAGCCGTAGGTAGGTACTCAATTTCAAAGTTTCTCAACTGAACAACTTGTGAACAAGATTAGTTAACTTAATACATCTTAAAGCGAGACGGACGCTTTAGAAAGAGTCAGAGCAAACGTTTCGACATATGTAGATGGCAGATTAACGACAACTGATGTTCGTGGAGTTAATTTAAGTTGAACGTGAGTGTACAGATGGGTACATAAGACCTATAAAATATAGCGCGTGTTTTTTTTATTTGCGTGGGGTAGTCTTGCGTAAGTAGCTATCTGATGTTACTGTGGTAGGCGACTGATTATCGATGGGTTTTTAGTCGGTATGCCACCTTTCACTAGCACTCTGTTAGTGAATTGGTCGGTGAGTCCGACATTCCCCTTCGGCTCTCCTCAGGCCGGGGGCAGTGAGTAATAGCATTTTTCCAACCAAAAAAAAAGGCTACTGGACTAAAACAACAACTAGAACTTCTCTTCTGTTCTGTTCTATCGATAGTATCTGAGACGACACTTTATGACGTGCAACACCCAGTCACCCTGAAACTATGTTACTATGTTACCACTAGCTTCTGCCCACGGCTTCACCCGCGTGGTACCCGAATAAAAAGTAGCCTATGTGTTATTCTGATGTATAAGCTATATTACTGTAAAGTTTCATCAAAATCCGTTCAGTAGTTTTTGCGTGAAAGAGTAACAAACATCCATTCTCACAAACTTCCACGCTTATAACATTAGTAGGATACTTGTTGTCGTGGTTTAAAGATTAGAAGTCCTTTGATGAGCATAGGCCTCGCTTAAGGAGCCATGACGAACAATCTTGAACCACCTACAGTGTCTTCCACATTTAAATATCACCAGTCCATTGGAGGTCTTCTTGTCGGCTGTGTCGCCCGGATTGTGGAAAACCTTTATTTCCCAGCAATTGTAGTTTCTGTGTTAAACCATGGTCTGTCCATTGCAGTTTCAACTTCAAAATTCTGAGATTTATATCTGTGAAATTCGTTCATCTACAGACCGTTTTATTTTTGACTTTTAGCACCTATTTGATTAAAGTTTTCGCGTCACTATGAACTCCTGCTATTCTAAAGTATTCAAGCCTTTATTAATGTACATTTTTTTTTTTCGCTGTACCTATCATAGGACCTATCTCGACGACGGTGATGCGCCAATCGAAATGAAAATATCAAAATAGAGAACGTGGGTTGAACAATTCAAATGCAAACGGTAACAATTCTCTTCAAACTTAGAGTGCTTTTTTATATCCATAATCTTTAGACGTACTACTCAGTTTAAAAACGGCATTTCAATACATATTGAAATGTTGGTATAGTGGGTCGTCTTGCTGTGCAAATGAGGCACACTGGCAGTGTGCGGGGGGCGATAAGCGAAGCAGGTTTCCAACCGTCGTCGCGTCGTCCAAGGCACGCGTCGCTTAACCTCCACCGATCACATGTGTACACGTACCACTTTGTGCCGCAAAATAACTGTTATGGAGATTATCCTGCCGGAATCGTCTACTCCTCTAGAATTATTCTTGTTAATAAATACCTACTTCTCTATGTGTGTATAAGCCCCACGTTGGGCGCCATTTGTCACTTTTAATTAATTATACCTAATTACTGAAAATCTATAGATGTGAATAAAATCAATTTTACCACATCGAAATAGACGACTTCTGTGACGCAGTGGGTGAAGCCTGCCTGAGACACTGAAGGTTGCGGGTTCGATTCCCGCCGCGAGACAAATGTTTGTATGATCTGCAAATATTTGTCTCGGTCTGGGTGTTTTTTATGTATAATATGTATGAATTTACTAAAAAAGTATATAAGTAGTATATCGTCTTGTAGTTCCCATAATACAAGCTCTGCTTAGTTTGGGGCTAGGTAACGCCCAGTGCAATGCTGGGCGTTTGAAAAACGCCCAGCATTATTTATTTATCTATTTAATATAATTTTATCTACAGAAAATATTTGGGGAAACTTGTCCGTCCGCCTGTACTCTAACCTCAGAGGTGCCCAGGGACCCACAATAAGGCTTGAACAAGTTATTCTCCGACTTACCTCCATGCACGTTCTACTTAGATTTATTATAATTGTCTGACTACCCCCGAAGTTGGTTCCGTTGTATTAATTTAAACTAGTTTCACCGCAACTGTTATTAGAATAATACTTTACATTCCGAGTGGGTCATAGTAGGTAGTAGACCTACCCATAGGTCTAATAAGATGACTTCAGTGGCGCAGCAGGCAAACAGCCAGTTGCAAGAGGTTTGATTCTCGCTGCGGGATAAATATTTGTATAGACATATGTTTTTTTTAATTACGTTTTAACCTACGCCTAAATGGGTATATATGTTTGGCAGAGGATGTTGTTTGTTTATCTGTTACATACTTTATCACAGGCTTACCAGATTGTAATGCTGTTTTTTGCAATCGATTTGTAGTTTTTCAAGAATGGCTCTAAAAAGAGTTTATTGCCACATGTCACTAAAGGCGGTGCTATAGACCATATGAAACACATAGGGAGTTTTGAAAATTTTGCTAATATACTTGTTACTCAAGTAAGTAGGTAACTGAATTTACCTAATTAAGAAAATGTCTTCAATACGCTTGATAGTGGATTTGTCCTTTTCGCTGAATTGATTAATTACCATAGATGTTAAAGCAATATTGAATACGTGTCTTATCTCTCGCGTGACCCGGTGATCGACCTACGTCACCAGAAACACCGGATAAGTACGGATAATAGTCCGGATTAATAAAACTTGCTATTAAGTCAGCCTTCAGTGTTAAACGCGAAAGTTGTGAGGATGGATGTTTGTTACTCTTCACGCAAAAACTACTGTACGGGTTTTGATGAAACTTTTCAGTAATGTATGTAGCTTATACATCAGAATAACATAAAGGCTACTTTTTATCTGGGTACCACGCGGGCGAAGCCGTGGACAGAAGCTAGTAATATTATAAACGCGAAAGTTTGTGAGGATGGACGTTGGTTACTCTTTCACGCAAAAACTACTGAACGGATTTTGATGAAAATTTACAGTAATATAGCTCATACATCAGAATAACAGAGACACAAAAATCCAAGAGGTTTCCAGTACGACATTTTAAGGAATAGTGTTAGACGAACACTTAAATTGGAAAGCGCACGTCTGCTACCACGCGGGCGAAGCCGTGATCTAATACTAAATAATAATTACCTGTAAGGCATAGTTAAAGTTCTATAGTAATTTAGTAGCAGTAAAATAGGAAATTGTTTTCGTAGAAGTTTGATCCCGCGTCCAAGAGCCCTTGAAAAGCTAAAAATAAAATATGGTGGAACACGATGTGACCAAATTGCAATATTTTACAGCGGGCAATACCAAGGCGAGTTTTATCGCTTCAAAAATGTATTTTGTTTTTCTTATTCCGTTCGTTTGCTGGATAAAATTGTGTTTGTCTAGTTTACGGCGTTCTTTCAATATGGCTTTTTGTTTTGGAGAGTTACAATGTGACACTTTGTGAAAAACACTTACTTATATGTATGCCTAAGCGTTTAACTTGAACTTAACACTTTGCTTACTTATCCTGAAAGTAGTAAGCTCTATTAGGTATTCTATCTCACAAACGTCATAGCCACAAGAGTGTGGATGTTTGTGCTAAAAATCTTCGTAAAAAGTGATCCAATTTAACTTAAATTTCGAATAAATAAATAAAGTTCGTGACCTAGAATATAACGCATTGGCTACTTTTATCCGGGTACCACGCTAAGGCATACCTACGTATGTAGATATGAATCAATCTTAGTCTTCATACCGACAAAACCACATAGCCATTAGCACACCACGGGCACACGATACTGACGAAAAGTGGTGCCAAAACGGGTTTATCTTCGAAACGGTCGGCTCAAGCCATTTAAACTTAAAAATATGACATGACGAGCCTCCCCCTCAAATTTTGAATGAACGCTGTCTTACTACTGATGTATATTTAATGAAAATTCTGTACAGTTTGAGATGACTATCCTGCGATTTGAAGACGTGCCTTCACAGGTTGGTCAATGGGTTTCATGTGGGCATTACCTAAAACCTACATAGACATCACATGGATAGTACGGCTAATCAGAAATAGTGACATAATATTGTTTATTGCCAAAGATAAATCGCAACTCAAAAAGTGCCTCCTGGAAGAAATCTCGATGCCAGATTAAAGCCAGGAACCATTTCATGACGATAGATAATTCGGAAATGATGAAGATTTTAACCTAACACGGGCTTAGTTCAGTGAGTGACGAACCTAGTTGAACGTAGGGCTCGGTTTTCACAAATAGGTTACCAAAACCGGCTGAAAACTCTTCTGGTGACGGTGGAACTGAATACGAAAGATAGAAAATAGAGAACATATGAATTACAGCTCATGCTATAGGTACCTAGTATCATCATAAAATTTTGGTAATGTACTGGGCACTGCAGATAAAGGCACGCCGGAGGTAACAAATTTTAGCAAAAAAAAAAAATTATGACTAGACAGTTGTCGTCACTCGTAGGTAGTAAACGGATAATAAACGAACAGACATATAAGATGAAAATACGGAGAAATAAATTCTTAGCAAGATAGCGTAAATAACCCGTCGCTGTGTGAGGAATTGTGAATTTATACATTCATGCCGGTGCCATAGAATAAAAAATACTAGTATAGTAATAATCTAGAGTTTCACTTTGCTTATACTTTGATTTACATGAAGCAAGACAGACGGATAGCTGATAAGTGTTAGTCTGACTTTATATAAAACAGGCGTTACATATTTTATTTATACACAAATTATTGTCCTTGGTTCCTAGATTTTTTCTAGATTCTTTTATAATTGTAACAAAGTAGATCGTCGAAAAACCATCCTAGAAGGCCGAAATCAAAAGGAATTTCGAAAAATCACGATTTTATCATCATGCGTACAACAAACATATGTATATTTATTATTATTCTTATTCTTTATTGTACACACAGATAATACAGACAAAAGACTTACATATAGGACATGTACAAAGGCGAGCTTAACCCTAACAAGAGTTTTCTTCCAGCAAACCTTTGAGGATAGGGACAGCTGATAAATAGCGGATATATAATAGCGAATATTATCATTATAAATAATAATGATAATATTCTGTACATTTACATTTTAATTAACGCCTGGTTTACATGAAGCCAGACTTAAGGTAGTTAGAGAGAGGGACACTGGCCTCTGAACTCAAAGAACTCAAGGGGTTCAAATCCCAGTTGTAAAAGTTCTCAAGCCAAACAGAGAAAACAGAACACGATTTTGCCCTCAGTTTAAAACGTATCGAGATTTGTGTACAGATGGTATTACTTTGTGTTCTATCGTACAGACGTGATTTTTAATTTAACACAGAATTGAAGAAATTAAATATAATACATTGTGAACACATTGAGAATTTATGTTTGAAAATTAGTAGATTCTCCTATGCTTTGTATATGCTTTCGAGGACAGCTGATAAATCGACTCTATTAATGGCCTATCATTGGTATGTGGCATCCCTCTTGAGGTATGGCATCTTGTTCTGGGGTTATTCTACTGACAAAGGACACAAAAGAGATGCGTGAAAGCTATATAAAACAGACATTTATAATATACTACTTTTAAAAGCAAACGCCATAAGCACAGAATATGTTGCTGTCACAGTTAAACATCGTAACTTAGCAAGAGTATATTTTGTATGGTTCAAAGAATATATAACCTATTGATGTTCTGAAAACAGCTCAATCATTTCAAGAAGAAAGTTAAAAACTACTGCATGAAAAATTGTATTATAGTGTTAATGATTATTTAGATGATTCAATCAATGACGAATGACATAGATATTTTAATCTTGTTAAATCATTGTTTTAACAATAGTACATATTTTATTAAATATAATCAAGAAGGTTATTTTTGTTTACTTACTAATGGCTAGATTTAAGATTATATTTGCATGCTAGAAAGTTGTTTATGGTGAAACTATATTATAAATTTAAAATCTGATATACCCAAAGGCAATAAATAATTTTGATTTCATTTGATTTAATTCTAACACAAACATAAAAAGATTCTTATCTGTATGGTATGTTTTTGCACCTAACTTATTTGGGCTATTGATTGATCCTATCGTTTTTTTTTATAAATAAACATCTTAAAACTACTTATCAAAAAGTTAGAGCCTTAAAGTTTTAAAGTGATAGAGCCCAAGCATAATAATTTCACTTATTCTCCATGATTACCTGTAAGGATGAGGCGTATGATGAGTTATGGAAATTAGTTTCCACCTCTCAATTTCTGCAATGTTTTCTTCCATTGAGTCATTGAGAAAATGGAAGGGAATTATCGTTGTTTTTATTTCATCATCCTCAGTCAAAAACTCAAAGGCAGAAATGCAGCATAATACATGTGGTTAGTGATCATTCGGCCATTGGGTTTACGGTCGTTACGTCAGATTTGAAATTTTAACTGTCTCATATGCAAAACGTATATTTGGAAGTTCCTCTGGGTACAGGGGTACCTATACCAAGTAGAAGGACAGGGGTTTTCCCCAGGTATTTTACCAATACCAAGTAGGTTTACCCCTACTTGGTATTCTCACGAATCTACGTAAAGAAGAAGTTTATTTTGGGTGTTAAAGTAATGAGCGCGTTTGTTTTTTTATCATCTTGCTAAAAAAAAGTACAATCATGCTTCGGAGCATTCGGAGTCCGTATTAACGATTGTTTTTTTTTGACTTACAATACAATGTCTCCAAGCAACTTTCTTCTTCCTACCACCTCTATGCAGATGATTTACAAATCTACACTCAAGCTCCTGTTGACTGTCTAGACAAGGCCATCACCAGCACCAACAATGGTTGTATATTATGTTTGTTGTACGCCGCCGTCCTTGTTTGTTCTTCCAGTTTCTGTCCATCCAAAGGTTGCCTGGAAGAGATTGCTTTCAGCGATAAGGTCGCCCATTGTATAACTAGGTGTTATTATAATTTCTTTTTCGTGTTTCTTTTGTATTTACTGGTGTACAATAAAGATATATCAAATGCTATTTTTTTATAGGAGAGAAAGACATCTAATCCTATCTCATGACATTTTACTCAACTTTTGCTGTACACAGTTACTATATACTAACCGAAGGCGCATGTCTTTGATTTTTTGAAATAAATTGAAATTAAAAAATATATACATCACTAATTCCCCTTCATTTTCTCGATGACTCAACGGAAGACTGGGCAAGCTTCTTCTTACGATACACGATACATTGCACTCGGTCAAATGATGACTGAATGAGAAGCTCGTATGTGGTATTACTACATATTTTCTGTCACTCGACGCTACACATTACCAACACGTCTACCCTTTTGCCATTCGCTGATTAGAGCAAATATTTAAAATTATATATCTGCGTTGCATTGCATTATTTTTTGTGCTTTTTCGCCTATAAAAACTCCCCCACCTTTATAACTGTCCATAAAAACGCAATCAGTTTTTGCGATATCTGTTTTTAGTATATTATTATTTTGAAACGCATGTGATCTTCTACAAAACCTAACACAAAATCAAAACAAAACATTATCTATGCAAGTGCATTGCGTTTTGTAACATTGAATTCAATTCAGGTTTTAGTCGATTCAATTGGAAAGAATTCCGCTTGTGAGCATCATAAAGTACCTATAGCGACAGCGCCCCCTACCGACCGTTCAGGGCACTGAAAATGCTGTGAACCGAATAATTCACGTCAGTAGTATCCAATTTTATATTTACTACTACCCTGAACCTTCAACCAAAGACTTAAAATCTATTTTAGAACGAGATTCTTTTCTCAGTTGGTAGAATGCAGCTCTGACGCTCGGCTGCATAGAAAATCCTTTTAAAAAGAATCGGGTCCTGAGAGATAAGTTTATTTTGAAATTATGTTTCGTTAAAACTTTTGGCGGTTTCTTATTCTTGGCCATTCAGGTAGGTAGTAGATAAGTAACAAAACCCCATTACGATCTATTAAATGCGTATACCTTCCATAAAAATGCTAAAACACGTTGTAGGTATTTTTTAAATACTATAAAATTATTACCCGCGACGTAAGGTGACACATTTGCTTATCATAATATTTTTTTGTTTCAGAAACTACATAACCAATTGTAGAGCGGCTTTCTGCAATGGATTTATATTATTTTTTTAAATACTGTACTTATTTTCTCTTAAGTTTTTTAATCTGGATCTCTTTAAGGTTAGAATGAATAAGTATCTTCTAGCCCTGCTCTATCGTCGGCCATCCATATCATTACAATTGATCATATCATTATTGTACTTACCTACCATTTGGTGAGAATATGGCCAAATGAAGTTCTATTCATGATTACTTACCTAGGTACCTACTTACTCACTGATACTCACGACGCATCCTATTGGAATCAGGATTATGTATGTGTCTGTTGGGTGTTTATCAACAAAATAAAAAAGGTCCCTGAGATAATTTTCCTAAGTTAGATAGGTACATTTAAGCCTCAGAGACCCTCGAAGAAAAGTGCCCTTTCCGAAGATGACCAAAAACTCCTAGCCAGAGATTTTAGACCAAACTCTGGGCTAAATCCTAGTAGGAACTAGCAAGTTAGGTTACCTACATCTAGTAATTTTGATAACCTGTTACATAGGTAACTTTGTAACCTCCATTAAAACGAATGGAATTTTAGCCGCAGTTTGTACGTTCTTCAAAAACTAACCGGTGAATTTAGATTCTAGATTCTAAGAGCTAGCAAAAAATTTAATCCAATCTGATATAACTTAGAGAAGAAATATCCTAGTTCGTGCGTTGAATGTTAAAACTGTACCCAGCTTTAAATTCCAAAATTGTTGAAATAAAAAACAAGGATATTTTTAATGTGAAACATATAATTTTGTTTTGCTACACCCTTAATGACGTTTAATTGCCGCACTTTAGGTCCCAACTTTAAATTAAGATTTATGATTCAAATTAAGAATAACATTAAGTTCATCAAAATAAAAAAGTTAATTAAAATAATAAACTAAAGTGGGTGTAAACTGCAATGTCTTTAGACGTACATATGTGTGTGTTCGTGTATTATAGGTACCTAACGCTTCGTAGAGTCACGTAGCGCCTGTGATAGAATTTATGCCTACGGTTCATACTCATAAAAAATGTGTTCATGATATGGAACGCGATATTATATTTTTACGCTCACTCAAACTCAACCGATATTCATGAGATCTCAATCCACTTTTATGATATTTTTTCGGCTTATCTTTTTGAGACGCATTTTGATCTCGCAGCAAAAACTAAAGCACACACTAAGACGCAGACAGAGTTAAGGTTGTTTCGAATATTCTTATTTAATACTTGTTTATCTGATGAAACTGTAATGACATTGCATAAAACAATGTTACTAGGTATATCTCAAGTTTCGGTATCTGAGTACTTATAGATACTGTCACTTGAAATCTACTTAAAATAATGAGTAGGTACCGTCATGCTTTTAAATAGTTATCTCCACCCTAATGTTGTCTGGAAGGAATCGCTTTCAGCGATAAAACCCTCATAGTGCATTTCTTTTGTTTTTGGTTCTTTTATTATGTAGTTAGTTTTGTACTGCTTAATGGTTTTATGCACAATAAACAGTTTACCTATCTATCTATACATAAATTCGACCACGCGAGATACGTTATATCTCTAACTAGTAGTAATACTCTAGTCAAAGTCAAAAATCATTTATTCATTAAAACCACAAGGATCACTTTGAAACGTCGTGTCGGTTTTATCTACTGCCTGTTCTTCCGCGACCTAAAAGGTATACCATAGTACTGTACCTGGATATTTAAGTACTTATAACAAAAAGTTTTATACCTATTGTAACTGCGAATAAGGGCTATTTTTATTTTTTATTTTTTGTTCAAATAAACTTATACCTAGGTGTTGAAAATATTTAATTATTTTTCTGTTTCCAAAACGGCTTATCGTAATATAAAATGTTTTTTAAAATCGATTGATATGTTTTCCAGAATGGTTCTTTGAGGAGTTTTATTGCGAAAACTTTCGAAGAACCATCCGACTAAGAGGTTCTACAAACGACGATGGAAATACACGTGATTTCCATGATTTTTATATTAACTTGTGAAAAGTAGGTCAAGATTTACACACAAATTTTGACCTACTTTTTACAAGCTTTTATTTAACTTGCAATGTTTGTATGTTAGTTTGTTTGTTTAGGTCAAATCATGCAAACTGAATAAGAACCACTTCCTCTTATCCTACGGAGTTGAAGTTTTACATGTTGGTTCAGTTCCGATGACAATGCATTTTTATGGTAAGCATAACCTGAATTGACATCCAGGATTAGCTCCAAGTAAAGAAACTCTTCAACGGTCAACAGCGTAGACACGAAGTTTTGTGTACGCCTTTTATTATGATAGCAAGTTTTACCATGACATTGCTGCTGCACTCAGGGTTAAAAGCTTGTTTAAAAAAATGTTAAAAAATTTAAATTGGCCTCAATTTAATCCAAAATTTACTTTTTTTTTTTGTTTTAACATCTAATTATTTTATAAAAAGTTTAGACATTAATAATATAATCTATACGTAAGTGATATTGTGTGCGTTCCAAATCATCTTGACAAGTCATATTGCAATAAAAAATTGCTTTCAAGTTGAGATTGAACGTTTTGCATTTATTAACATCATAGCATTTCATCCTTTAATCCAGCATCAATCATGTTAGATCCAAGTCCTATAAGCTCTGAAATGTCTTCCCACGTCGAGGAGTCAATGGTCATCATCAAGTCCGACTCTAGATACGCTGTCTCCACTGAAAACACACACTTAGGTATAACTGAAACCACGAACAGGACGCCGCAGTAGGGCCCCCACTAGAGATGCAATATGATTCCCCAAATCAAAAAATCTAAAAAAATCAAAAATCGTTTATTTATCTTGACATGTTTGAAACATAAATTGCAAAAGAGCTGTTCCTACTTATACACAGCAGGTTCTTAAAAACTAGAATGAGTGCTATGATGAACTATCTTGGGCTACCTCCATCCACAGACTTTCTAAAACCTTTATTGTCATCATTCCATCGGCAGGGGACTTTCCCGCGTCGTCAATGTTGAAAAATCGGCTATTTTTGTTTATAAAAGTAAAGTGGCAAACAAGCACATACAGCCCTCCTGTTGGTAAGCGGTTACCGTAACATATGGACACTTGCAACACAATAGGTAAAACTCGCACGTTTGTTGACCCTGAGACATAACGGATGAAAAGTCGTATGTGCCTGTAATTACACCAGCAAGCATACCCTTTAATCTGGAACACGAGAATTGCTGTTTGCGGCAGAAATAGGTTAAGTACCTACATACTAAGTGCTTCTACTTATGAATGGATAAGAACTAAATATAACTAAAGTAGCTAGAGCTGTCTATCTCCACAAAAGTGATCATAGTCCCTCTTAACGTCCACTGCGGTTTCAGCACTCACATCAAATAGTTAGGTACAAACTGCCTACTATAATGTTAATTCTGTTCGAATATAATGTTTCTTTGGACAAATTAATTTTTAAACGAAGAAACTTGATGGTTTTAAAATGTTTTTCATCGTCTACTGCAGCGCCTTCTTCTACTAACACAAATTACTTACTAATCGTAATGATAAAACCTATCTAAGAACCACCCTTGAAGTCATACAAATCCATTGTTAAAAAAACCGTATTATTACGATCCGATAAGCTATTTCGGAGTTAAGTGGCAAACAATCATACAAACAACCTCCTATAAACATCATCATCTGCTTGAAGTAACCCAATGCTGGGCATAATCCTCGTCACGCATTCGCTACTCCGGTATTCGGTTTATGTCTTAATAAACAGGTACTTACATATTTTACCTGGGTACCTAGGTACTTTGGTGATACTATTTTTATTTCTTTATTTAGCTTACCTCTGAGCTGACTAATATTGTTGACTATTTTCTGTATGGTCGACAATTCTTTCTCAATTGTATTCTTTATATTATTAAAGAAATCTGGGTCCTCAAAATCTTCCAAATTACTTTTCCCTTCCATGTTGTTGATTTCGCGGATAATTAATCCAACTCTTCACCTTTTTTGATGTTATCGCATTATTATAACTCCGTTTAACTCCGTCAAAAACTCAAATTAAAAAAGTTTATTCGAAATTTCGAACTTCCAAAAGGCGGGAAATAAGTTTATAAAATTCGAAGCATGTCAAACATCGCAAGCAATCTGCTAACCATTCAGCCAGAACGAATAAAACAAAAGAGTTTAGCTAAAAAAAATGTGATGAAAAAAAAACAATAATCGAACGCTAATTAGCACAAACAGTCGAACAATGCCAATCATTGCGGCGAGCGGACTAAATCTGTTTTTGGATGAGTTTTGGTATGTCAGCCGCGTCACTGACTGAATGTCATTGGATTTATAAATACGATCAGCTCCAGAAATAGGTGGCTACAGGTTTTCCAGGCGTACCGACTAAAATAAAGTAGCCTGGATTCGTTAACAATATTATTGTCTTGCCGAGCGTGCGTGGATCCGATAGTGAGTCAATCGCTTTTGCTTGCTTTTGCCCTGTTTATTTGACTGTGCGGTTATGGATTACGATGATTTGCAACAGTTTTCGTTACGCTGGCATAACCATCAGGTAGGTGAGTAATTTGTACACGCCCACATCGGCACAGGTACACAGTTTTTCAACTAAGTATTTACACACATTTGTTAGTTTCTACGAATTGCTCGTCTATTTCGATTGGTACTAACGCAACGCTTAGCGCGCTACCTTATCAAGTTATCAGACGGCTTTGTTTATACAAAGCCAATCAGTTTGAATATATATTATTATGAAATGCAGGCACACGTTAAACAATTAATAAAAAATATTTTCCATGGACACTTTTTTGTTTTTATTTTTATTATAGTTCAGGGCAAAGAGTTTTTTTAAGAGACATTTTTTTACACACCAACAAAGACAAAAAAAAATTTTAGTTAGATCCTACCTACCAACTAGAATTTTAATCTACCCAACATTGTAGGTAGAGTGTGAATGAGAACAGATTGATTAGATTTATATGAAAAACATTGCATTTTACCGCCATTTTCACCATTTTGAAAATGGATGAATTTCATAAAGCCTTAGAACTAAATTTGTTACCAATTACAACTACGCATAGAATAACGCCCTTTCGAGATAGCAGACTCATAAATATTCTGAAACACCTGTACCTATTATTATAATGAAAGCTTTATAAATATTTTAAATATTTGTTCCGGGTGTTCTGAGTATTTTCTATGTCTAATAAAAAAAATATCTATCTATGTAATGTATTGTATTAAGTATATCAGTCATCTATAACCCATAACACAAGCTCTGCTTAGCTTGGGGCTAGATGATGCTGTGTGGATTGTCCAGCATTATTTATTTATTTATTTATTTATTTATTTATTTATTTATACTTATAATAATTTATGATACAACACACCATCTACAACATACACGTGTAGTGTGTTTTTTATACAATTATTAGTGGCAGAAAATCGTGCGTCCCACTTATTGCAAAGCGGTTACCGCAACCCGTGAATACTCCTTTCTTTATAAAATACTTACCTAAGTTCCTTACCTACGTACTTATTAGGTTTTGTTTATATCTCTAAAAAAACTACTATAATATTATATTAATAAAAAGTTGTCTAAATTAGACGTCACCGCGATGTATTCTTATCAACTTGAAAAATTTCATTCAACATTGAACATTCAAAAAGAATGTGAATTTGACATTTAGAGCAAGCATAAACTAACTGTTTGATTGATATACAAACGTCAGTATCATTCATAGTTTTTTACGACATACTTTCAGATTTTCAAAAACATTTTAGCTTTATGTTTTAATTTTATCTTTGACTGCAAGTACCTAACTATCTTTTGTTACCTACTATAAATTAGCATAAATCATAGCAATCGTTTTTGAATATGACACTGTGGTATGTACGCTACGCTATGCAACCTGAACCATTTCTTTACATAAATTAGAACTAAAGAAATGGTTCCCACTAGTCATAGTAAGTACAACCTACAGGTTTTCGCTCTCGTATGCCATTGCAAAAATAAATATTCCATAAGTAGGTACCTACATACCTACCTAGATATGTTAGGTATTTACGAGTACCTGCATACTTACAAACGCTAAAATCCCCCAAGTTTAGTAAACACGTAGGTATATACTAACAACAATATTGTTTTCACTGACAGAATATTGTTAAAAAAATAATTTCGTATTTTATGTACAAAAAAATATCAGAAAATACACGCGCTCTGTTACACGCCTTCACTTAATAATGTTATTTGAGTTTGTCCATCCTAAAATATAAAAATGCTGACAGAAATTTCACAAACACTAACTGCATACCCGCTACACTTCACTTTACTGAATTCATAATTTAATGGTTGCAGCTGTTGCCAGATACAAATATCTGGCTCGATAGAATACCCATTAAAATTAGAATAGAATAGAAGATATTTAATACTTTAAGAATGGCTGACACTGAACCACAGATATAATAATATTATACTATAGGTACCACACTAGTAGGTACCTAGTTTTTCAGACTTGCGCAGGTGTGAAAGAGTCATTCACTAGTTTAGAAGAGTCATAAGGCTCTTTATTAGGCAGAGAAATCCTAGAGGTTTATTTGTTCGAACCAATATCTTTTAATTTTTAATCAGTTCGACCCTTTATAGAAAATAAATCTTGACTCATAATTATATAAATTAGGTACAATTGCAAATACTACAACGTATAAACTGCTGGGTATTTGAAGCTGGATCTTTCTACAGCTAATTGGCCTTCTATGTATAGAATAGCGTGATCGGAGCACTAGGGCGTATGCTGAGCACGGGAGCCCTGACAGACGTCACACTCAGCGCTGGCGGGACTTCGGTGAAGGCGCACAAACTTGTGCTAGCGTCCTGCAGCCAGTACTTTGCGCAGCTGTTCAAGGTAAACGCTTTTTTTAATCCACTGGCTTATATAAAAAATCACACCCAATGTTTTTTTCTACGTCCCCTTGCTCGACTCATTCCGAGAGTCTTGCACTCTATCATAGTTTTGTCAGTGCACGACGCGACGAGGAGGGTAAGCGTCGCGATCACTCACCCTGATGAAAACACTCGGAATGAGTCGAAACTTAGTCGGTGCCTTTACCGATAGTGCGGTACGTGAAAATCCCCGTTTTTACAATATGAATTCTGTAACTCCTAAAATATCTTCCTTTTCACCTAATAGGAAGTGGAGGCTGAAAACAACACGTTGGTCGTGGTCCTCAGCTGTGATGTATCTGAGCTGCGTCTCCTGCTGACCTTCATGTACACGGGGGAGGTGACGGCGTCTAAGAAGGTGCTTCCTTCGCTCCTCAGGCTGGCGCAGACGCTACGGGTGTCGGGACTCACTGACGCTGAAACGGTATGTCGTTTTTACCTTCTAGCTCAAGTTAGGAGCGTGCATGTTCTGACTATGTAACTTATATTACTGAACACAGTACAGATGTGCTAGATGGACACAGTGAGAGGCTTTCGTGTATGAATGGATTTTAGTCCCGAATTAAACACCACGTTTCCTTCGTTTGTGAGAAATCGAAGTGAAGAGTAGAAAAGAATAACTCCTCTTGGTTATTTTATTTTTCTCGCAATAAAATAATAAGTAAAACTAAAATTATTTCTGTGCCTTTCTGCTCCGTTTCTGTACCTATTAGGAGTAAAATCTAAATTTTCACTTGATAACATTCTCAAATAAACCGTCACCTTTATGACGGCCTCTGCGGCGCAGTGGGTGAAGGCTCGCCTGAGATGCAGAAGGTGGCGGGTTGGATTTCCGCCGCGGGACAAATGTTTGTATGATCCGCAAATATTTGTATCGGGTCTGGGTGTTTTTTATGTATAATATGTAGGTGTAGGTACCTATATATTTACAGCAAAAAAGTAAATACATAGGTAGCGACTTAGCCAACAAGAACTAGGCCACTTTCAGAAAAAGTTTCAATGACAATGCGGCCGAACTCAAAGTTAATTTAAATGCTGATGTTGACACTATTGAGCCAGAGTTAAAGAAGCAATTCTGTCATCGCGGTTGGAGAGCCAAAATTTTAGGGTCAATGACCCAAGGAAGGCATGAATCACCGAAGAAACATAGAAGGCCATCAGAGAAAGAAAGGAAATACTCGTAGACAAAATTGAATCGAGACACGCACATCACAAAATGCTCTCAGCAAAAGTTCAACGCCTATGTCGAAGAGACTACAAAGAGCACATTAATTAAATCTGCAAGGATATAGAAGATCATGCAGGAACCATGCACACAGGAGATCTATTTCTGAAAGTAAAGAGTATCACCCGTGAGTTTACACCAAAAACTTGGGCCATCGAAGATGACACGGGTAATCTGTTGACAGAGATTGACCAAGTAACGGAACCACCACAAAAAAGAGACTCGTACGAACGCTGGTCTATTCCATATTTTTATATGGATCCTGGACGATCCATGAGGTGGATATAAAGAAGATAGACGCCTTTGAGATGTAGTGCTGGAGAAGAATGTTACGCATCCCGTGGACTGCCAAAAGAACCAACAAGTCAATACTCGATCAACTGACCATCCAGACTAGGTTGTCCACCATCTGCTACCAGCGAGTACTCGACTATTTTGGATACATAGCCCGAAGACAGCCAGATTGCCTTAAGAGACTGGTTGTAGTAGGAAAAGTGGATGGTAAAAGACCTCGTGGCCGTTCACCTAGCCGATGGTCTGATCAAATCAAGGCCCTCACTGGCCTCCATGTCACCGTCGCCTTGAGAGAAGCCGAAGATAGAGCGGTATGGAAACAGCTCGTCTTTTCGTCAACAAAAACTTTCCAGGACAAGCATGCCCTTCAGTAACGAAGAGATCTATCTAATTAGAACTGAGCGTTTCTGTACCTTGAGCTGGCCTAAAAGTCCCGATACTACGAGCTCATACAAAACTTTGGTTAGTCCAGCTGTCATGATTTTAATGTTAAGTACTGATATGTGCAGATTAACCTACCAGTTACCAGACATGTTAGTGTTCCTTAGCTAATTGTAAGAAGTCGAGATATTTTTTTTTGTTTATTTTCAGAACTCTACACTCACCCCAACTGAAACTGACTCTCAAGATGAACCAACCAACTCACCGATCAACTTAGACATTAAGAACGAACCTACGACCCCACTGATCGAAAACTCGGACAGCTCAAAACTCTACGACGAGATCCTATCGCCGAGTTCAGAAAAGGACAGCTATGATTTTACGGTGAAGAGTGAAAAGGACAGGCTGAGTAAGCTCGATCAGATTGTGCAGAATCTTTACAGCACACACAAGATTGGAAACCCGACGATTGATCCACCGCCATATGTTGGTAAGCAACTGATCTTTCACTTTCTTAAATTTAATGATTTATCTTTCCGCAACTTTGTTATACTTTCTCTCGTTCTAATTGCTCTTTTCAAGGATACCCCTACCTTAAGTTGGCTTTCTTATAGCAGGATAAGGTAAATAGGTCAGTACCTATAGGTTTTAGGACTATTATTTAACCACTATTTTTAAGACTATTTTAGTTCAGCAATTGCAAAATGTAATTTCATCCTGCTTGACCTCATAAATTATCTTTATCTTATTTTCGATATTAGACTAACGAGCTCCGCTCGAAATATAAGATTTTTATTGCTAAGATTAGGCATAGCTACATCGAAGTAGATAGTTAGCTGTTTCAAACAAACAAAGAAAAGTAGGTAGGTTCTACTTTGCACGTCCAACATAAAAACGCTACATAATTGTGGGATTAATGAGCAAACCAAAGCCTAAGCAAACTTAATTACTTAAGTACTTTTGGTGTTGCAGGCGATTATAGGCTGAGGCACAGAGGTAACCGCTTACCAAAAGGGGTATTAATTGTTTTTCAACTTTTTGGTATAAAAATCTAAGTGCGGCCTTAGGCTGCCGAAATATCTTTCTGTATTCAGAACCATCTGATAGATGGATAATTGAAAAATATCAGAATGTGTATAGCAAAGTTTCTTATTTGTATGAAACGAGCGTTCTAAATCCGGATCTGAATTCGGAAAGAAAACCGGCCATCTAAGAATATCTTTTTCTTGGGTCAAAACTAACTTAAGTTTAAAAATGTTGGTTCAAATAGAGTTATCTGCCACGACCGACCGCGGAAATAAACTCTTAAGCTCGAATGTACGTGTTTGGAACGCAAAATTAATCCTTTGTTTCGAAAGCCTGATTACTATAAGGTACCTATTTATAGAGAAATTCCTACTCAAGTAAATAAATCAAGTATTAAATCAAGTAAATTGTAGAATTAGGAAACCAATGTGTTATTGTATTGAAAGGTTAAACACAGGGGTAATGACCCTAGGGCTGGCTGACTATACGTAAATAAATAGCGCGGAATATAATCTTATCTTACTAATATTATAAACATGAAAGTTTGTGAGGATGGATGTTTGTTACTCTTTCACGCAAAAACTACTGAGCGAATTTTGATGAAACTTTACAGTAATATAACTTATACATCTGAATAAGACATAGGCTAATCTTATCCGGGTACCACGCTGTGCGAAGCTGTGGGCAGAAGCTAGTTCTATATATGTTCGAAAAGACGAAAAAACGGAGATACGATGTGCGCAATACGGAAAACATCGTGAGGAAATCGGCATGTCATTAAAATCACAAGGATCACTTGGAAACGCGAATTTTACCCTGCCTGTTCCTCCGCGACTGTAAGTTTTATGGTACTCATACTTCCTGATACCCACGACACTGGGGTGACAATCCTATTGTGGGTTAGGACTATGTAAGTGTCTGGTGTTTATTTATTTTACAAAGAATCGATGCTGTGACATGACGAAAGGATAAATCATCCATTTGTATTCCAGAACCACCGACCTACGACAAGAAATACCGACCGGCCAACTCAGTCTGCTCAATCTGCAACAAGGTTCTATCCAACCAGTACAATTTACGTGTGCACATGGAGACGCATGCAGGGCGGCGTCACGCGTGCCGCGCCTGCGGGCACGTGTCACGGTCACGCGACGCGTTGCGGAAACACGTCGCGTACAGACACGCGACGCGACGGGACGTGTGACAGATAGGTCGGCGTCTGACAGCCGGAATGCCACTCTGAATTCAGAACCGGAATTCATGATCTGAAAATTAAGAGCTTTTAATTTTATGAAAAGTTTAGAAAAAAATCACAATTCAATATAAGATAAAGGTGATGTATTTACAAAACTCAATTATCAATATATTTCATAAAGATTTGTAGGTTATTAAGCAGTTCCGTGCATTCTGAATCCAGGTTTTCTGACCAGCTAAGATCAGCCAAAGACTGCAAAATTTAGCTAATTTATCGCCACAACTTAATCTGTTCACTCTTTAAATAATTATATTCGGCAAGCTCAATTATCAATATTTTTTAAACAGTTGTTTAGCAAAAAGTTACTTGGTTTCTGATCTTATTTCATATCAGAAAGAAAAAAAAAGTATTAGTTACCTTATCAACTGATCAACTGGCCATACTTATAAAAAATTTAATAAGTGGCCAAAAGTTATGGTAATCTGGCAAATATGAACTAAGCTATACTTAAGATTGCCTTATCACTCTTAGACTGTCTAATAAAACAGTGTTTAGTTACTTATTCAACTGTTTAAATATCTTAATAAGTATCTATGGCCACGGTAATCTGGCAAATATGTACTCTAACTTAGAATTGCCGTATGGACATTTTTCATACAACTCTTTCACGTAGATTGCTGAATTCATTGTCTAAGTTTGCTGCAGGTGTATATAACTCTCTAATTCATCTAAAATAAATAAGAACCTACCTACCTACGCACGTAACAAAGAATTTGTCTATTTCAAAACATTATAACTAACCAGGAAATTAGATGATAAATTATTTTATCATCTAATTTCCTGTAAATATCTGATGAATTATTTATCTAACTTTAAGTACGTAAGTAGGTCTTACCTACTTTTACTAGTCTTCGAATAAGACCCACCGAGATATTTCACTTTATCTATGTAAAGTAAAATATCGTAGACGTATTTTTTTATAACTTTATAGCAATAACACATTTTCAAACAAGTCTGTTTTGATAAATCAATGTGTGGAATCTCTGTGATACCTACATCTGTACAGAGGCATACCTACCTAATATATTATAATATATAATACCATTATTAGTCAAATTAGGATTTAATCTAGATAAATTAAAACCAGATGGTTTACCGTCTCAATGTTTAAGAACGACGGCGACACGTAAGAACGATTTTTAAAAATGGCAACTTTATGTATTGCATAAAGCGCCATCTCTTGCGTGGCCGAGTAACGTTTTGTGTAATTTTTAACTTAATTAGATTTTTCCCAAACTAGTTCCACGATTGAACATTAAAAAATAAAGCCAGGTTATTTACTTCGTTATAAGTAAAATATATAAAAGACATTATGTTAATATAAACTAAAAGACAATAAAATTAAAGATGTTATGTCCTATGTGTTTCTTAATTTTGATAAATAAAAATCCGAAAGTACAAGTGTATACAATTTATTTTATATCTTACATACATTTAGTAGAAACAGCGTAAAACTAATCAGAAATTAGTATAAAAATACTGCTTACAAAATCTCAAGACTGTTTATTTGATAAGAAAACAAAGAGCTTTTTTTTATCTACAGATAAAAAACGCAGCAGGCCGGTCCAGTTCCCCTAAAGCTTACTAGATGGCTCTGCATGTGTAAGAAATTATATAAAGGAATATGCCACCTTTTTTTGTTTAGCTAGGCATAACCTTTTACTACATCTGTGCGCTTTTAAACAAATATAAAATTATATTTGCCACAGATATAAAATATAACCTTCAGTTAATTAATTTATTTGGGAAGGCTAATCTATCTGAAGCCTTATTTTGAACTCATACGATCGGAAAACTAATTAATATAATAAAATAATTTTCAAAATTTCACTATTTTCTTATCAAATAAAACAGACATATTTTTGGAAATATACAAATGCATTTTTTTATACAACTCAATATAGGTATATTATACAACTCAAATAGGTTCACAGTTCACAAAAAAATACATCTTTTACAAACGAATACTGATATGATACTATTAAGCATATTTTTGATTCAGTTCTTATTACTGCGTCTGACTACCCCTTCCTCTCGCAATAAAATAATAAGTAAAACTAAAATTATTTCTGTGCCTTTCTGCTCCGTTTCTGTACCTATTAGGAGTAAAATCTAAATTTTCACTTGATAACATTCTCAAATAAACCGTCACCTTTATGACGGCCTCTGCGGCGCAGTGGGTGAAGGCTCGCCTGAGATGCAGAAGGTGGCGGGTTCGATTTCCGCCGCGGGACAAATGTTTGTATGATCCGCAAATATTTGTATTGGGTCTGGGTGTTTTCTATGTATAATATGTAGGTGTAGGTACCTATATATTTACAGCAAAAAAGTAAATACATAGGTAGCGACTTAGCCAACAAGAACTAGGCCACTTTCAGAAAAAGTTTCAATGACAATGCGGCCGAACTCAAAGTTAATTTAAATGCTGATGTTGACACTATTGAGCCAGAGTTAAAGAAGCAATTCTGTCATCGCGGTTGGAGAGCCAAAATTTTAGGGTCAATGACCCAAGGAAGGCATGAATCACCGAAGAAACATAGAAGGCCATCAGAGAAAGAAAGGAAATACTCGTAGACAAAATTGAATCGAGACACGCACATCACAAAATGCTCTCAGCAAAAGTTCAACGCCTATGTCGAAGAGACTACAAAGAGCACATTAATTAAATCTGCAAGGATATAGAAGATCATGCAGGAACCATGCACACAGGAGATCTATTTCTGAAAGTAAAGAGTATCACCCGTGAGTTTACACCAAAAACTTGGGCCATCGAAGATGACACGGGTAATCTGTTGACAGAGATTGACCAAGTAACGGAACCACCACAAAAAAGAGACTCGTACGAACGCTGGTCTATTCCATATTTTTATATGGATCCTGGACGATCCATGAGGTGGATATAAAGAAGATAGACGCCTTTGAGATGTAGTGCTGGAGAAGAATGTTACGCATCCCGTGGACTGCCAAAAGAACCAACAAGTCAATACTCGATCAACTGACCATCCAGACTAGGTTGTCCACCATCTGCTACCAGCGAGTACTCGACTATTTTGGATACATAGCCCGAAGACAGCCAGATTGCCTTAAGAGACTGGTTGTAGTAGGAAAAGTGGATGGTAAAAGACCTCGTGGCCGTTCACCTAGCCGATGGTCTGATCAAATCAAGGCCCTCACTGGCCTCCATGTCACCGTCGCCTTGAGAGAAGCCGAAGATAGAGCGGTATGGAAACAGCTCGTCTTTTCGTCAACAAAAACTTTCCAGGACAAGCATGCCCTTCAGTAACGAAGAGATCTATCTAATTAGAACTGAGCGTTTCTGTACCTTGAGCTGGCCTAAAAGTCCCGATACTACGAGCTCATACAAAACTTTGGTTAGTCCAGCTGTCATGATTTTAATGTTAAGTACTGATATGTGCAGATTAACCTACCAGTTACCAGACATGTTAGTGTTCCTTAGCTAATTGTAAGAAGTCAAGATATTTTTTTTTTGTTTATTTTCAGAACTCTACACTCACCCCAACTGAAACTGACTCTCAAGATGAACCAACCAACTCACCGATCAACTTAGACATTAAGAACGAACCTACGACCCCACTGATCGAAAACTCGGACAGCTCAAAACTCTACGACGAGATCCTATCGCCGAGTTCAGAAAAGGACAGCTATGACTTTACGGTGAAGAGTGAAAAGGACAGGCTGAGTAAGCTCGATCAGATTGTGCAGAATCTTTACAGCACACACAAGATTGGAAACCCGACGATTGATCCACCGCCATATGTTGGTAAGCAACTGATCTTTCACTTTCTTAAATTTAATGATTTATCTTTCCGCAACTTTGTTATACTTTCTCTCGTTCTAATTGCTCTTTTCAAGGATACCCCTACCTTAAGTTGGCTTTCTTATAGCAGGATAAGGTAAATAGGTCAGTACCTATAGGTTTTAGGACTATTATTTAACCACTATTTTTAAGACTATTTTAGTTCAGCAATTGCAAAATGTAATTTCATCCTGCTTGACCTCATAAATTATCTTTATCTTATTTTCGATATTAGACTAACGAGCTCCGCTCGAAATATAAGATTTTTATTGCTAAGATTAGGCATAGCTACATCGAAGTAGATAGTTAGCTGTTTCAAACAAACAAAGAAAAGTAGGTAGGTTCTACTTTGCACGTCCAACATAAAAACGCTACATAATTGTGGGATTAATGAGCAAACCAAAGCCTAAGCAAACTTAATTACTTAAGTACTTTTGGTGTTGCAGGCGATTATAGGCTGAGGCACAGAGGTAACCGCTTACCAAAAGGGGTATTAATTGTTTTTCAACTTTTTGGTATAAAAATCTAAGTGCGGCCTTAGGCTGCCGAAATATCTTTCTGTATTCAGAACCATCTGATAGATGGATAATTGAAAAATATCAGAATGTGTATAGCAAAGTTTCTTATTTGTATGAAACGGGCGTTCTAAATCCGGATCTGAATTCGGAAAGAAAACCGGCCATCTAAGAATATCTTTTTCTTGGGTCAAAACTAACTTAAGTTTAAAAATGTTGGTTCAAATAGAGTTATCTGCCACGACCGACCGCGGAAATAAACTCTTAAGCTCGAATGTACGTGTTTGGAACGCAAAATTAATCCTTTGTTTCGAAAGCCTGATTACTATAAGGTACCTATTTATAGAGAAATTCCTACTTTCAAATCAAGGAAATTGTAGAATTAGGAAACCAATGTGTTATTGTATTGAAAGGTTAAACACAGGGGTAATGACCCTAGGGCTGGCTGACTATACGTAGATAAATAGCGCGGAATATAATCTTATCTTACTAATATTATAAACATGAAAGTTTGTGAGGATGGATGTTTGTTACTCTTTCACGCAAAAACTACTGAGCGAATTTTGATGAAACTTTACAGTAATATAACTTATACATCTGAATAAGACATAGGCTAATCTTATCCGGGTACCACGCGGGCGAAGCTGTGGGCAGAAGCTAGTTCTATATATGTTCGAAAAGACGAAAAAACGGAGATACGATGTGCGCAATACGGTAAACATCGTGAGGAAATCGGCATGTCATTAAAATCACAAGGATCACTTGGAAACGCGAATTTTACCCTGCCTGTTCCTCCGCGACTGTAAGTTTTATGGTACTCATACTTCCTGATACCCACGACACTGGGGTGACAATCCTATTGTGGGGTCAGGACTATGTAAGTGTCTGGTGTTTATTTATTTTACAAAGAATCGATGCTGTGACATGACGAAAGGATAAATCATCCATTTGTATTCCAGAACCACCGACCTACGACAAGAAATACCGACCGGCCAACTCAGTCTGCTCAATCTGCAACAAGGTTCTATCCAACCAGTACAATTTACGTGTGCACATGGAGACGCATGCAGGGCGGCGTCACGCGTGCCGCGCCTGCGGGCACGTGTCACGGTCACGCGACGCGTTGCGGAAACACGTCGCGTACAGACACGCGACGCGACGGGACGTGTGACAGATAGGTCGGCGTCTGACAGCCGGAATGCCACTCTGAATTCAGAACCGGAATTCATGATCTGAAAATTAAGAGCTTTTCATTTTATAAATTTTATGAAAAATTTAGAAAAAAAATCACAATTCAAGATAAGATAAAGGTGATGTATTTACAAAACTCAATTATCAATATATTTCATAAAGATTTGTAGGTTATTAAGCAGTTCCGTGCATTCTGAATCCAGGTTTTCTGACCAGCTAAGATCAGCCAAAGACTGCAAAATTTAGCTAATTTATCGCCACAACTTAATCTGTTCACTCTTTAAATAATTATATTCGGCAAGCTCAATTATCAATATTTTTTAAACAGTTGTTTAGCAAAAAGTTACTTGGTTTCTGATCTTATTTCATATCAGAAAGAAAAAAAAAGTATTAGTTACCTTATCAACTGTTCAACTGGCCATACTTATAAAAAATTTAATAAGTGGCCAAAAGTTATGGTAATCTGGCAAATATGAACTAAGCTATACTTAAGATTGCCTTATCACTCTTAGACTGTCTAATAAAACAGTGTTTAGTTACTTATTCAACTGTTTAAATATCTTAATAAGTATCTATGGCCACGGTAATCTGGCAAATATGTACTCTAACTTAGAATTGCCGTATGGACATTTTTCATACAACTCTTTCACGTAGATTGCTGAATTCATTGTCTAAGTTTGCTGCAGGTGTATATAACTCTCTAATTCATCTAAAATAAATAAGAACCTACCTACCTACGCACGTAACAAAGAATTTGTCTATTTCAAAACATGATTAATCAGGAAATTAGATAATTGATTTTATCATCTAATTTCCTGTAAATATCTGATGAATTATTTATCTAACTTTAAGTACGTAAGTAGGTCTTACCTACTTTTACTAGTCTTCGAATAAGACCCACCGAGATATTTCACTTTATCTATGTAAAGTAAAATATCGTAGACGTATTTTTTTATAACTTTATAGCAATAACACATTTTCAAACAAGTCTGTTTTGATAAATCAATGTGTGGAATCTCTGTGATACCTACATCTGTACAGAGGCATACCTACCTAATATATTATATTATATAATACCATTACTAGTCAAATTAGGATTTAATCTAGATAAATTAAAACCAGATGGTTTACCGTCTCAATGTTTAAGAACGACGGCGACACGTAAGAACGATTTTTAAAAATGGCAACTTTATGTATTGCATAAAGCGCCATCTCTTGCGTGGCCGAGTAACGTTTTGTGTAATTTTTAACTTAATTAGATTTTTCCCAAACAAGTTCCACGATTGAACATTAAAAAATAAAGCCAGGTTATTTACTTCGTTATAAGTAAAATATATAAAAGACATTATGTTAATATAAAATAAAAGACAATAAAATTAAAGATGTTATGTCCTATGTGTTTCTTAATTTTGATAAATAAAAATCCGAAAGTACAAGTGTATACAATTTATTTTATATCTTACATACATTTAGTAGAAACAGCGTAAAACTAATCAGAAATTAGTATAAAAATACTGCTTACAAAATCTCAAGACTGTTTATTTGATAAGAAAACAAAGAGCTTTTTTTTATCTACAGATAAAAAACGCAGCAGGCCGGTCCAGTTCCCCTAAAGCTTACTAGATGGCTCTGCATGTGTAAGAAATTATATAAAGGAATATGCCACCTTTTTTTGTTTAGCTAGGCATAACCTTTTACTACATCTGTGCGCTTTTAAACAAATATAAAATTATATTTGCCACAGATATAAAATATAACCTTCAGTTAATTAATTTATTTGGGAAGGCTAATCTATCTGAAGCCTTATTTTGAACTCATACGATCGGAAAACTAATTAATATAATAAAATAATTTTCAAAATTTCACTATTTTCTTATCAAATAAAACAGACATATTTTTGGAAATATACAAATGCATTTTTTTATACAACTCAATATAGGTATATTATACAACTCAAATAGGTTCACAGTTCACAAAAAAATACATCTTTTACAAACGAATACTGATATGATACTATTAAGCATATTTTTGATTCAGTTCTTATTACTGCGTCTGACTACCCCTTCCTCGGTATCCTCAAAGATCTACACACTAAGTATGGATCTGAGGATCTCTATGACAGAGATTACAGTCGTGAGTGTGTTTATTAAATAATTATACATACATAGATACTCATTATAGATAGCACTCTAGTTAGTATAAAAATATAAGTTTCAAATTCTGAGAGCAATATAAAACATTTTAAGCCTAACTTATAAACGCTATTTAAATTTAAGCATTCACTTATGATCATTTCCATATATTGGTGCCAGAACAAAGTTACTGATTAAACTTTAATCTTAAGTTATGCTTAAATTGTTTAAACGTTTTTAAGTAAGGCCATTAGTTAATCTTAAAACAAGCAAAATAAATATGTTAGTATCTCATAATAAGTAGTTAAATTTCATATATTTTTTTAAGGGAGTAAGTATTCTTTTTCAAAATGATCTTACGGCCGCACTCAGTGTCCCCAATTAATTAAAGAATCACTATTAATTATCCAGTTCACAAACCATACAAAATCTTTTATTAAAGCGCTGTCTGTGTGCTTTTAGAGAACTATAAGGAACCATTAAATGGCCATTAAAGTTACATTTCGTCTCTGATTATGGACTTTAGTCAGACTAGGAAAAGATAGATTAAAATTGATAAATGCAGAATCTGACATACAAATTAAACATTTTACAAAATACAGTAATAATATAGTTTTTCACTATAATACAAATAATTATTTTAAAATTATTCCTATGAGTTACAATTCATTTCAAAAATACCTCTTTTGGCTGGCATTACATTAATTTACAATAAAATTCTTCAGTATAGAAATAAGTGAGAAAAAGAATACATCCCTATCTACGAGGAAATAAGAACGCAATTACCTGAATTAAAAACATACCAATTATGTTTTTGCCTATCTTTTCAAGTCTTCTTAATAGATCAACTCGGTTAAGCGACGTTCCGTCAGGCCACCATTTGGATGGGTGACCGGTAGTGGTATTCAGAACTGAGCGCTTCTATTTTTCGGAGGATAAGACTTCGCAACTTACTTCAAGATTTCAAAGGTTTCATACTCGTATCTTATTTCCTCAAAGTTCCGTTCTAAAGCATTAACTAAACAGCTAGGCGTCGGCCTTAGGCACGTTCCAGACGCGCGTGTTAGCATCCTGACCGACGGACACGACCGACGTGTCGTCCAGCCAAGTCAGACCCGTGATCTGGCTTTGAGGGTGAGCATCTGAAGACAGAAAATAATATTATTAACTATACTAATAATAAAGATGAAGTGTTTGTTTGTTTCAATGTGCTAATCTCTGGAACTAACGCGTCGTATTTGAAAAAAACTTTTTTTTATTTGATAGCCTAATTCTTAAGGAAAGTTATAGGCAATTTACAAACACGCTACGAGCCTTAGGAGACGAGCAAAAGAAGTTATAGCGCGAACCGGCGATGCAACGGTGGGCTGGGCCCGAAGGCGGTCGTGGCACAAGTATTATATACAAAGGTAGGATGTTATGTAATAGTCAGAATCCGAGGTCAAACAAGAGTCAAGGTCAGAGGTCAAGCAGAAGTTATCAATGTCATAGGTCAAAAAGAGACAATGATAATGTCAGAAGTTAATAGAAAGTCAGGAACAGGTCAAGCAACAAGCAGTGTTAGAGGTGGATCAAGAGTTGATATTCAAAGGTTATTTAAGAGTCAGAAGACAATGGTAAGATACAGGGCAGGAGGTCAACCAAAAGTCAGTGAGGCGTTTCGTGGATCCCTGCCTATGCGGTGTCCAACGTAGGTATTCAGTTAGGTAGGTAGCGGGTAGGCAGGCCAGGCGGCGTATGGAAACAGCAAGAATATTTACACGGTTTAATGAGGATAGTCGAAAGTTACAGATGGTAGAAGGTAGGTAGAAACGATACAGAATAGTTACAGAGTGATAGGTAGAATGAAAGTATGAAGTTAGCGTGTTTCGCGAGTAAAAAGTGCGTGAGTAGCGAGAGCAAGCGATACGTGTATCCCGTCGGAAGGCTCTGAGCGAGTGTCGCGGCGGCCCGAGCGGAATGAATATTTGTTGAGCAGCCGGTGTCCTCCGCCCGCGCGCCTCTCGCATGCCCCGCAGCGCAGGCTCGTACTCGGGTGACGGACTCGGATGCGAGGATGACGCCACATCAGGGTCAAAGTGCCATTGGTAAATCAAGCAGAAGTCAGGGTCAAATTGCGACAGGCAAAGTAAGCGGAAGTCATGGTCAAATGCTACAGGTATATCAAGCAGAAGTCAGGGTCAAAAAGCAAGGGGTCAGAGGTCAATCTAAATTCAGGGTCAAAGGTCAATCATGAGATAGTGAGTAAAAGATCCGGGTTCACGAATGAAGTGTCAATACTTACATACCTCTGGCCTACGCCAGAGGCGACTACTATCTATTCCATGATGTATATGTAATAATCAAAATAATGTTAGAGTACCTATTAAATATATCTAATTTAAATGTAATGTTCCCCCGATGAAGGCCCCGTCTGAAAACCAGCGCCTCACCTGATCTACCCAGGTTTTTGTGCAGCATAATGCTGAGACAGAGACATACCTTGACCCCACAAAACACAAAATGAGGCACCTACTTTGTTTTGTATACGATATCTGTTTTGTGTGTCTTATAAGACAACAATTGGAAATAATATTATTTACAACTTTTAACAAATGAAACTATTTTCTCTCTATCTTCTTCTTTCTCTTAGTCTTTAGTAATTATATAAACATATTCACAACTTTGTCTAGCGGAGGACATTAGTACGCCATACCACAGATCATCTTATTTTGGGTACTAATGTTGTCCATATAGGATTATACAATATATAAACTTATTATGGTAACTTTTAAGATTGTACCTACATGTAAAATTAAGTTTGTTGTATTCAATAAATAATTTCAATTTCAAATTTATTTTAATGTTGAAAGTTTTTAATGGGATAGACTTAGAGGCTATTGTTGATTGTTCTTACTTTTGATGACGGTGTGTTTGGCCGGCTGCGCCACATTCCACACGATGACGGTGGTGTCGAGCGAGCCGGACGCCACGCGCGACGAGTCCGGGCTCCAGCCGACGCAGTTCACCCGCGCAGTGTGGAAGCCCCATTCCTTGTTGTGCGCCAACTGTCAACATAATACGGAACCCGTTTGCACTGAACTTCGACACTGGGTCGTAAGATCAATTGTAGTTTAAACATTGGATTTTCAAGTTATGGTTACACTATAGGCCTCCGTGTTATAGTTACACTATAGTCCTCCGTGTTAGTTAACTCATATCCCTCCGTGTTATAGTTAACTCATAGTCCTTCGCGATAAAGTTACCCTTTAGACCTCCGTGTTATATTTAACTCATAGTCCTTCGCGGTATAGTTACCCTAAAGTCCTCCGAGTTATAGTTACCTTATAGTCTTCCGTATTGTAGAGTATGACCTTCCTGTTTGCGTCGCTGGCGACCAGGTATTTGGAGTCGGGGCTGAACTTGACGTCTGTCACGGCGCCGAGATGCGTCAGCTGTTGCGACGGCGTTAATGTACGCACGTCCAAGGTATATAGGTGGACCTTACTATCAGCACCTGACGAATTCAAACATATACAGGATGAATCAGGCACCATGGCACAGAATACATAATAGTACTATGAACATTTCTAATGCAATAACACATATAATGGCTCCGCTCACGTAAACAAACCTTGCATGTGGTGATTACAGACGTGATTACTTCATACATTTTATCAAGAGTGGCCGGGGTGTGACTATGGTTAAAATAGAGCAGGGCGATGGGAGACCCCGTGGCCAAACCGAATTACCCACCAATATGTTCTACCGGTTTTTAGTCCCAAGAGTAAGGGCTATTTTTGTGCCCTGATATTGACAATTACCCAAAAAAGTGTAAGTAGAATTAAAATTGTATGCCCAAGAATTAATATATAAAAGTTTCAAATCAGTTATTGAAATCAATGTTTATGACAACCTAGGTGGAGATGCGACGTAAGAGGTGCGGTTTCGATTCCCGCTGCGGGGCAAATGTTTGTATATTCTGCAGATACTTAATCCGAGTCTGGGTGTTGTGGTACCACGGTACTCGTAGTTCTTGATACCCATAACAAAGGACATCCTAGTGTGAGGTCAGGACTATGTACACATATCAAAATAATTTGCGATCATTTTGAAACGTTAAAAATATTTTTTTTTCTTTGAATAATATAAAACTCTCTTTAAGGAATTCATTATTTTAACATTATTTGTTTTTAACATTAGAGCTTTTTTCTTTCAAACAAACAATTCGTGTGTCTGTAGGCTGTTTAAAAAAAAAGAACAAAAAAAAATCTATCATCTCTTTCGAAAAATGTCATCAATTATTTCAGCGTTACCAAACGCATGCCTCACACGAGGATGAGGCATAGCACGTACCTCCGACCGCGACATGCCTCGACTTCGGCTCGATCGCGACGCAGGTGGGCTCGTAGTCGAGTGCTAGACTCGACTGCTTGCTATTAACATTAGAGCTTTTTTCTTTCAAACAAACAATTCATGTGTCTGTAGGCTGTTTAAAAAAAAAGAACTTTAAAAATCTATCATCTTCTTTCGAAAAATGTCATCAATTATTTCAGCGTTACCAAACGCATGCCTCACGCGAGGATGAGGCATAGCACGTACCTCCGACCGCGACATGCCTCGACTTCGGCTCGATCGCGACGCAGGTGGGCTCGTAGTCGAGTGCTAGACTCGACTGCTTGCTACCTCCGATTATCACTGCCAGCTGAAACACATTTCCATCATTTTAGGATATTATTACGGCTAAATCACGTATTTTACCATCCTCCCACTGACGATTCCCGTCTCAATCGCGTGGCCGCGGACTGTTCTCATGAGGAAGGACTTTTTTTTTAAACTTTTGTCGATTTTCGACCATGTAAGTTCCATCGTTCTCTCTTACTTGGTTAAGATACCGTGCCCTACCGGTCCATATATATGGGCATGTTAGCTGCGTCAGAATTTGGCGCAGCTGGCACGCTCTGGAACAGGCCCACATCGAGCTGGTTAGCTTTCAAGAATTTATAAAAAAATATCCTAAAATCACATTCACACGAGTCAAATATAAAGTATGGACGTGTCGCTGACTTCCGACGTATCCTTTTTTTATATTATATTCGTCTCGGATCTGGGTGTTTTCTATATATAATATATATGTATTTACAAAAAGTATATAAGTATCATATCAGTCATGTAGTTCCCATAATACAAGCTCTGCTTAATTTTGAGCTAGATGATGCTGTGTGAAAAATGTCCAGCATTAATTTCTTTGGTCACCTTTTCAATCTCCAGCCCTGGCTTGATAGGCGGATACCTATGTGATTTTAGGGGGGGCATTTAGCTTCCTCTGCCCCCCACTTCCGCGGCCGCTGAATAGTTATCCGTTTTTGCAGTGCCGGCCTAATTGGCCTAATGATTCTTAGGCGGTGGTAAGCGAGTCGGCGGCAGTTGAACGTTACCTCCTTGACGGTGGCTACGATGGTGGTGTCGTCTTCAAGGATGTGGTCCATCCCGCGCGGCTGCGAGCCCAGCGTGACAGCGTGCTCGGTGTATGCGGGCGCCTCTCCTGAAAACAATCACATATAGTTTACCAGCTGTTGCCAACGGCTTCGTTTGCCTGGTACCCGGATATAAAGAAGGGGACAAGGAGTGGTGTGAAATCGTGGATTGAGAAAGAAGGGGATAGGGAGTGGTGTGAAACCGTGGATTGAGATAAAAGGGGATAGGGAGTGGTGTGAAATCGTGAATTGAGAAAGAAGGGGATAGGGAGTGGTGCGAAATCGTGAATTGAGAAAGAAGGCGATAGGGAGTGGTGTAAAATCGTGGATTGAGAAAGAAGGGGACAGGGAGTGGTGTGAAATCGTAGATTGAGAAGACTTATACACTATATCGAAATCCCGAGTGATTGCCCGACGCGGGAACAACGGCCGTTCCTGCGTCTACTTGTATGTTTTTTATATCTACCCACATTTACAATTATCTGTATGTTAAAAGGTTATCTGGCAGAGAATGCTTTTTAGCATTAAGTTCGCCTATGTATTACTATTTTGTACAATTAATAATTTTCTATCTATTTGTTGCATTTTATATGCTTTTTTATGATAACAGGTTCACGAAGTACGTCGTCTACAAGTACCCTAATATCATCAAAATAGTTCCAGCCATCACCGAGACATTTAGCAACAAACTTTCGTTTTTATTTTGCTTTCTTTGGAAACCCGAACTTCAAATTGGTGGACTATAAGCGGATGGGTTGAAGCCATAAAACATGGTGCTTGGGATTCGGGTTTTATATCCTCTAGTTATGCAGGATGTCGAAGACATTGGTTGATAACCCGAAGGTTGCGGGTTCGATTACCGCCGCGGGATAAATGTTTGTATCTGTAAATATTTGTCTCGGGTCTGGGCATTTTTCTATGTATAATATGTAAGTATTTACAAAAAATGTATATAAGTAGTATATCAGTCATGTAATTCCCATAATACAAGCTCTGCTTAGTTTGGGGCTAGATGATGCTGTGTGAAAATGTCCCGCATTATTAATATTGGTCCTCTTCGACCGTTTTGTGTCGCTTTTAGTTTCGACTAGTGCTCTTTCTAGCGGATTGGCGGGCTAAGTACCTATCGTTAACTTCTTTTTTTTTTCTTTGAATCCTTCATCCACTGAAGGGGCTCGAGCTTGAATACATCTGTAGCACGGCCGGCAAGTAGCCGGCTGCGATATAAGAGGTTCGATTTCGATTCCCGCTGAAGAACAAATGTGTGCACGAGTTTCAAAGAATCTATTTTGTTACTTTTATTTAAAAACACAACCTTAGATATACTTGATATAGATAATCATCCAACGTCCAATACACACGTTTCACATTTCTTTCATTTATCTTTTATACTACCTACTTTTATTATAAGGTGCCAACCCTAGTGGGACAGGATCCACCAAAATTTTAGGCTAGTGTAACCTGCCCCACTAAAGCGAATTAGTGGGGCAGATGACACTGCAAAATTTAAGCCATTCCACTTTGCCCCAATAGTGAGTCGCCTTGGTGGGGCAAAGTGGAATAATTCGGTTATCAGTAGCTTAATAATTTGAAATTATATTTTATTGATTTTGCATAGAATGTTATGATACTTCTATAAATTACAGGATTTTTTTGAATTAACACTTCATAGATCACTATGCTTGTCTGTTTTAATGGCTTGTAACTATCCAGATTTATTATGTTTATTATTTCTTTTATACAATAGACTTAAATATATCCTGTAATTTGACAAAACAAAGTGTACAATTTAGTTCCTACGGTTAATAAATGAGTATGAGTATGAGTATGAGTATGAGTATGAGTATGAGTATGAGTATGAGTATGAGTATGAGTATGAGTATGAGTATGAGTATGAGTATGAGTATGAGTATGAGTATGAGTATGAGTATGAGTATGAGTATGAGTATGAGTATGAGTATGAGTATGAGTATGAGTATGAGTATGAGTATGAGTATGAGTATGAGTATGAGTATCTTAGTTCGTTCGCAGTAGACCTCACTAGGAATCCCTGTGTCGGGGTATCAGCAACTATTAATTAATACGATAATTATATGCTATGAATACTCTGCTGATTTTTTTATGATCCTTCATTCAGGTATAGTGTGGTGCCGATCGAACCCACGTCGTCGATATATATAGGGGCAGTTTACCTTCAGTCTGTCTGACGGCGCGACGCAGCGTGTCGTCGATACCGATGGTGAGGAGAGCCCCGTCCTTGCCGGCTCGCATGCCGTTCACCTGGTTCCCGTGACCCTGGCCCGTCACGTGTTTGCCTTCACCTGGAAATTACATAAGTTTTTTGAAACAAAAAAAAAACATCTAAATAATCAGATATTTTATAGTATGCCTTTTTATAAAGCTGTTGTTTAATTACGTTTTTAAATTTGTTTATTGATAATTTTTGTATATCTCTTGGGAGTTTGTTATAAAAGCGTACACCGTGCCCTTTAAACGATTTACTAACTTTACGGAGTCTACAAGTGGCAACAGCGAGTTTATCTTTATTTCTAGTATTAACATTGTGATTATCGCTTTTTTTCTTAAACAAATTAATATTTTTGTGAACATAAATCAGATTTTCATAGATGTATTGACAAGGAAATGTCATTATATTTATTTCTTTAAAATTTTGGCGAAGTGATTCTCTGGGGCCCATTATTATAAATTGCTCGAACAGCCCTCTTCTGCAGCACAAAAACGGTATTGATATCAGCAGCACTCCCCCACAGCAGTATACCGTACGACATAATGCTGTGGAAGTAGCTGAAGTAAACTAGTCTAGCTGTGTCAACGTCTGTATAAAGATGGATCTTTTTGACTGCATATGCTGCAGAACTAAGTCTCTTCAATAACTTATAGATGTGAGGACCCCATTGAAGCTTATTATCTAGGGTGATACCTAAGAATACGGTGGTGTCCACAAGAGCCAACTGTTCATCTTTGATTTTGATATTTGCTTTAACTTGTGTAACATTGGGTAGTATAAATCTAACTACACTTCGTTTTCATTTCATTAAGTAGGAGATTGTTAACGTTGAACCATTTTACAACCTTAGAGATTGCATTGTTTACATCGTCAAAATCGATTTGTCGTCGCTTTAATTTAAATAAAAGTGACGTGTCATCTGCAAACAATACAACCTCATGATCGTCCCTTACAAGCCGTGGGCAGAGGCTAGTATGTATATAAAATAGTAAGTATATCAGTTTTATATATAGATAACTGGAAGGGTAGTAACGGGAAGGGTAGTAACTGTAAAGTAGGTAACTGGAACGGTAGTAACTGTAATATAGGTAACTAGAACGGTAGTAACGGGAAGGGTAGTAACTGTAATGTATGAAAATGGAACGGTAGTAACTGTAATATAGGTAACTAGAACGGTAGTAACGGGAAGGGTAGTAACTGTAAAGTAGGTAACTGGAACGGTAGTAACTGTAATATAGGTAACTAGAACGGTAGTAACGGGAAGGGTAGTAACTGTAATGTATGAAAATGGAACGGTAGTAACTGTAATATAGGTAACTAGAACGGTAGTAACGGGAAGGGTAGTAACTGTAATGTAGGAAAATGGAACGGTAGTAACTGTAATATAGGTAACTAGAACGGTAGTAACGGGAAGGGTAGTAACTGTAATGTATGAAAATGGAACGGTAGTAACTGTAATATAGGTAACTAGAACGGTAGTAACGGGAAGAGTAGTAACTGTAATGTAGGAAAATGGAACGGTAGTAACTGTAATATAGGTAACTAGAACGGTAGTAACGGGAAGGGTAGTAACTGTAATGTAGGAAAATGGAACGGTAGTAACTGTAATATAGGTAACTAGAACGGTAGTAACGGGAAGAGTAGTAACTGTAATGTAGGAAAATGGAACGGTAGTAACTGGAAGGATAGTGACTGTAATGTAGGTAACTGGACGGGTAGTATCTGTAATATTATAAGGGGTAGTTACCAGTTTGTACGTCCCACTGCGTGACGGTTCCGTCATGGCTCGCGGTGTAGACGCAGTGGTCGGCGCGCGCGAGGCATGTTATCGGCTTGTTGTGACCCATCAGCACTTGCCGAGCTCGGTCCGGGTTCTCCACGTCCAGGTAGTTGATCACACCGGACAGAGAGACGGAGATGAGGTGATTGCCTTGCCAGAGGCATGACACCTGACAAAAATAACATTGAAGGTTACGGAAGCTTCTTTATGGTTCTGAAGATATATAGCGAGAGCCTAACCCTCGTAACGCTGCGGGACAAACGTTTGCATGTAATAAAGATATTTGTTTCACGTCTAGGTGTTGTGGTACCATTGGCACTCGTAGTTCCTGACACCCATGATACAGGGAATCTTAGTGTGGGATCAGGGGGTCTAGACAAATACCACTTTCGTTGTTAACGCCTGCGGAAAGATTAATTTGTATGGAAATGACAATAGCTGTGGAAATGTCACGTGACAGCTGCCAAGATTTACCTTGACAAATTTGCGTTAGCGTGAAAGGAAAAGTAAGCGTGAGGTTTTTGTCTAGCCCCCCTGGACTTTGAATGTGACTGTTGAGTGTTCAGAAAAATACTTTCGCTTTTATAGTCCTAAGGTAGAATATAATCAATTCAAATCATTTTTTGTTTGTGGATATTAAAAACTATTTGTATCTTGCCCTTAGGCTTACAAACATAGGATTGGGATTAACTAACCTGTTGGTTCTCAACAGCGTTTCCCATGTTGAAGAGGGTAGTCCTTTCCAGAGTGGCGACGTCCCAGATAGCACAGGTCTTGTCACCAGAGCATGACAGCAGCTGTTTGCCGTCGGGTGACCAGGAAATGCCGTAGACACCGCCCTTGTGCGCCGGAGAACCGATCTAGAAAGAGATAACTGTATTATTTTCAACTGACTTCAAAAGATGTGGAGCTTTTCATTTCAACTATACTTTTATTTGTGTTAATGTTACGTGACATCTTCGACATTTGTGAAACTGTTTAATGATTTTTTTTAACGGGTAGGGCATACTTAAATTTTCCCTTATACAACATCCCATCATCATCATCAACATCGCCATCCTCGCTCTGTCCATCGGCGGATGCCTCCGTAGATTATAAACACTTCACACTGATATTCGCCACAGACTTCGTAAGCTATGTGCATCTGTGTCACTCTTAGCACGTACATTTCCTGCCTATTGTATGTGTCTACCTACTGTAAAAAACTTCTATATTGTACTTATTTTCTTTTTCTTTTATCCTTGTACTGTGTGGTTGTCCTCTGTTCTGTTTTATTATTTCTAATTGTATTTTTATTGTGCACCTGCGCTGTCGGTCATGGGGTCACTCAATAGGTTCTGTATGAAAAACCAGCGCAGCTTCACATCCTGGTGATATGGAGTTGCATAATATGCTGAGACAGGACCTACTTGGCTCACTCGTAGCGGAGAGGAATAACCTACTTTCTATGTACCTTCTGCCTGTATCCTATCTGTATTGTTTGTGTCAAATAAATATATATTCTTTCATTCTTTCTTTCTATCCCACATCCCTAAGGGTGAAAATAAGAGGGATGAAATTTCATATTAGATTTTTTATCAACTTTTTAACTAACCCGTTATTTGTAGTTGTCGATTTTTAACACACAATCACAATTAGTTTGTGTTGCCAGTTATGACTGTCTCCGAAACAAGGAGATCCGTAGAAGAACCAAAGTCGCGGTGACTTTACGGAAACAATTTGCAGGCTGGAGTGCGGGCCATGCTGATAAAATCATTCCGATGACGGATTAATTGCGTTGTTTGATAATAATTTATTTATTTATTTGGTCTTCTTTTGGGTGTTACAATGATACTAAATAACAAGCATTATGTTAAGTGATTTCATAACCAGTTATAAGTGGACACTGCATGCTATAAAATAATAACAGGATAAACTTAAGTAACAATAAAAAAAAAACGATCTAAGTGAAAATTTCACCACCTACAAGCAAGATATTGTGTTACCTTTAGTGAATATTATATTTAGACATGGAAATGATTGCTACTTTTAAATCATTTTCATTTGGTGAAATTATAATTTTTTTATCACTGCTATTTCACAGTCAATGATTTTCATTTCGATAGCCTAAATGACATATTGTGAAGTTTTACTACTGAAAGTGACGCAAATTTTTCAATAGATTTGGGGACAGACAATAAAAATGCTTATAAATGTCAAGTAATCGCAATACCGAATCGCAATAAGTCGCATCGTTTGACGACGCATCGGCAAAGTATGTTTATCTCTTTCTTGCACGCCATAATAGGCATTACGCGTATCTCGCTCGCGACGACACTTGGTTTCATCGACCGATGTCTCACGATGACATCCGAACGATTTGCGATTCCATTTCGCTGCGATTTTTAGCAGCCTGTGTCGAGAAAAATCGCAGGTGCGACGTATAAAAAAGTATTTCATTTTTTCACTGCTACTCATGAAATGTTCCATGCCTAATTATATTGACTGTGACCTCGCTAACCGAGGTACGCCAACGCCATCTCTGAACGGATAAACGCAACCTGTACCGCCATCTAGGACCGAGTAGGCACACTAACCGCGTCAGTAAAACTGATTTCGGTAGTACAGTTTTCATTTGGTGTACAATATTTTTTATCTATGTAACTTTAAGAAGTCACCTGACAAACTCTGTGGCGCAGAGGGCGAAGACCCGCCTTAGACGCAGAAGGTTGAGGGTTCGATTCCCACCGCGGAACAAATATTTGTAAGATTTGCAAATATTTGTCTCAAGTCTGGGTGTTTTCTATGTATGAACAAATAGCTTCTGCCCACGGCTAAGCTATATTACTGTAAAGTTTCATCAAAATCCGTTCAGTAGTTTTTGCGTGAAAGAGGAACAAACATCCATCCTAACAAACTACCGCGTTTATAATATTAGTAGTATTTACATAATATATACATATATGAATAGTATATCAGTAATGTAGTTCGCATAACACAAGCTCTGCTTAATTTGGGGCTAGATGATGCTGTGTGAAAATGTCCAGCATTATTATTACCTCTCCCTTAAGCTCGGACGTGGCTCCGTCGAACAGAAAGATCTTGCCGTCGAAGCCGGCTGAGGCGAAGAGACTACCATCTGGACTGTAGCGGACAGCTTGGGCGAAGCGCGTGTGCTCCTGAAAACAATAAAAAAAAATACACATAAAACTTGAAACATTGAACTTTAACACGTTAGCTGTTTCGGTACACTGGGTACCGAATTACAGAACACGCCGCGTGGATCCGTCACCCCTGTGTTCTAACTCGACAAGTCCGTGTACCAAATCCGGTATACAGTCAAAGGTAAGAAAAACCTGATGATTTGTTTTTTATTAGGCAAAACTCCTTCGTCGTACGAACCGCCAACCTATTCAACACTCATAATTCTATGCATACCGACCTATTTGTGGCAGGGCGAGACTTTTTAAAGAAATCAGTTGCTTCTAGTTTCTTTCAGTGATTCTTAGCTGATATGGGTTGTCTTTACCTATTATTGTAAATAGTATTTAGGTAGGAACATGGGACATATTTTATTAGTTATATTAGTATTGTTGAATGCATACTAACTAATAGCAGTAGTATACAAGAAAACTCCTCATTATTGACGACCGATGTGGCGCGGTGGGCGAAGGTCCGCCTGCTACACAGGAGGTTGCGGGTTGGATTCCCGCCCTGGGACAAATATTTGTACGATCTGCAAATATTTGTTCCGGGTGTTCTGGGTATTTTCTATGTATAATAAAAATATCTATCTATGTAATGTATTGTATTAAGTATATCAGTCATCTAGTACCCATAACACAAGCTCTGCTTAGCTTGGGGCTAGATGATGCTGTGTGGATTGTCCAGCATTATTTATTTATTATTTATTTTATTATTATTCTAAACAGATATTGATAATTAAACCTAGAACTATTAGTAAAAACTGACGAAGTCTAATCCCACTCTTACAATTTGTAGCTAATTAATTTTATTTAAGCTGTTTGTTTTCCAACTATGTATAAAATAAAATATCTATCCAAATTATTATGTATCGATTTTCGAGACAGAATATTACAAAAAGTGTCCCTCGAACACGGCACGTGACGATGCGGAATGTTCGTGACATTCCGGAAACCAACGTGTGACGTGTGCGTGACGTTCTTGAATGGACATGTCGGACGGAAATCCGCAGACATGACTGACCGGACCTGGCCTCTTGTCTTTTTGCTACTTAGTACTTTTCAAGTACTAACTAATCTACTTGCCTGTTTAGTGCACTTGAACTTGAAAGGCGGTCCTTCGAACACGGCCAGGGTGTTGTCTTCCGAGGCCGTGACGATGCGGAATGGCCGTGTCGGACGGAAGTCCACGGAGTTGATGGGTTTGGACTGGCCGCTGATCTCACCAACGGAAGTTCCCGTCTCCGACATAAATACATGACCGAATCTGTAATCGAGCATGATATACTATTCATATATGTATATATTATGTAAATACTACTAATATTATAAACGCGGTAGTTTGTGGGGATGGATGTTTGTTCCTCTTTCACGCAAAAACTACTGAACGGATTTTGATGAAACTAAACAGTAATATAGCTTGGCCGTGGGCAGAAGCTATTTGGACATACATAGAAAACACCCAGGCAATTCAATTATTTTCATTTACGACACATTATAACATAAATAAAACATAAAATTTACATATTAAAGATTTAATAAATTAATCTACAGAATTATTCAAACATCAGTAATTGGAGGTAGATAAAGCCACTGGATTTACAAGTGGCCAACGTGGTCTCTCGTCGGGCGCTCTGCAGTCGGTATCCAGATTCCCTGCCTCCTAGCTTATAGCCATTGCTTGACTGTTTTAGCCGGGGCTGACATTTTAACGTGCCTTCTCAAGCACCGAGCCGACTAGCTTGTATGAACAATGTGATGCTAAATTGTCAAGTCAAGTCAAACTGACCAGACTTATATTTGCCACCAAACTTGTTTAAGAATATTAATATATGTATAGTATGTATTATAAAGTTGGTTAGATTATTATTTCATGTTCTTGCATTTTGCACCGGTCTTCGTGGTATCATGAAGGCCCGTCTGAAACCAGCGCTGCACCTGACCTATTAGGTTTGATGCAGCATAATGCTGAGACGGGGACCTATTTGACTCCACGCAACACAAAATTAGGTATTTAGTCTGTCTGTTCGTCTCGTTTCGCTTTGTTTTATGTTAAGTATCTGTTTTATGTGTTTATTATTATTTTGTGTTTAACTTTTGTTGTTGTTCAAGGGGACAAATAAATATATTTTCTTTCTTCTTTTCTTTCTATGAGGATGAATGAAGCGAAAGACGTATGCCAGGATCGTAGGAAATGAAAACCTGTGGTGTCTATGTATATACATATGTAAGCACCGAAGCACCTCCCAAATGGTCTCCCATCCAAATGCAAGCTGATCTATTAAGAACTACTAGACAAGATATGACGAGTGCTTTTTCCGTCACGCAAATTAATATTTCCAAAATAGTTTTACATCGTCTATTGCAGTCCTTTGTTCGGTTAAGGGCAGATCTTCATTACACAAAGGTTAGCTGGAAGAAAATGCTAATTAGCATTAAGTTCGCCTATGTACTTGTTTTACCTTGTGCAATAAAGCATTTTCTATCTACCTATCTATCTATTTACAATCCGATAAGCCGTTTCGTAGATAAATGGTAACAGATAAATGGTACAAACGCATATAATGGGCTCCTTGCGTCGCGGGCAAAGACCGTCAAAACTTTGAAATTTTCTTAAGGAAACACGAGACTTCATTCGTTTGCGACTGCAATTGGAAACCGGGGTTAGCTCATGCTACGCCTGCAGATCAATAGGTCCCAAGGACTAGAAATTTTTGTGAATCCTGGGAAGGTTTAACGGGACTTACAACACAAGTCTTATCGACTTATTGTCGTTTCTGTTGATATTAAAATTTAAAAAACAAGCCATCTGCGCCCCTTCTCTTGTTTACCAACTAAACTTAATTTTATCTATCGCTTCCTTTTTCTGATAGCAACAAAAGAAAGAGATGGCAACACTTTTAGTGCTGTCAAATTAGTCTGATTTAAGTTTTCCATTCTTGCGTAAAAGTGAGAGCGACAGTTTAAATTAAGTTTAGTTGGTGTACTGGAGAATCGCGGCATTGCGTTTGTAATTTTTATAAACTAGTTTTTGCCCGCGGCTTCGCCCGCGTGGTATGTTAATAAAAGTAGTGTATGACTGTCTCCAGGCTTCAAACTATGTTCACTAACTTTTGAATGAATCGAACCAAGGACTACAATTTCTATACAAAGTTTAGAACTCAATTGCACACCCCCAAAGGGTAGTTTTGAAAAAATAAAAAATACATGTTTATTATTTACTTTAAAGTTTATTTATACAGAGCAAAAATTAAAAGTAAGTTTTTTTTTTTGAGCGAATCAAACAAAATCATATTTTTTTTCATAGAAACTACCTGTTTAACCCCTTTCGGGGTCGATAATCGAAAATTTAGCCTATGTGTTATTCCAGAACCCAAACTATCTATATTCCAAATTTCATCAAAATCGGTTTAGTAGTTACGGAGATACGTGGTAACAAACATTCACACACACACACACACACATTCGCATTTATTATATTATAGTAGGATAGTACGATAGTGTTCTATTCTAGATTTTCGAACAGAAATAGTTTCTAGATTTGTGAATTGAAATTGAATTTTGACTGTACCTTTCTCTTCCTTCTCCGACGACGACCATGCGCTGGCTGTCGGCGCTCCACGCGATGTCCTTGATCGGTCCCCCGATCGGCTGAAATTCATTCTTCAGAATGTGCTCCTTGTTTACCGTATCCCAGATACGAACCTTGCCGGACGCATCTGAAAATGAAACCATCATTAGAGTTTTTTAAGTAGCTGGGTTTGTGTCTGACGAATTCTGTGGCGCAGTGGGCGAAGGCCCGCCTGTGACGCAGAAGGTTTTGGAACAAATGTTTATATGATCTGCAAATAATATGTATGTATTTACAAAAAGTTGTATATCAGTCATGTAGTTACCATAATACAAGCTCTGCTTAGTTTGGGCTAGTGGCTATCTGTGGTTTGGGGGTAGATGATACTGTGCGAAAAATGACAAGGATTATTATTATTTTTATTGTCTAACTCTTTATTGTATCAGAAGCTTGTGATGATCAGTCGACTTGTCAAATGTAAATCACCGACTGACTTTCAGATACGTAGGTAATATGGGGGCAGAGAACTGACTAGATGCAATCGCCAATATCGCCTTTGGAGGGAAATTGATGAACTAAATCCTACTCATATTATAAACGCGAAAGTTTGTGATGATGGATGTTTGTTACTCTTTCACGCAAAAACTACTTAACGGATTTTGATGAAACTTTACAGTAATATAGCTTATACATCAGAATAAAACATAGGCTACTTTTTATCCGGGTACCACGCGGGCGAAGCCGTGGGCAGAAGCTAGTCATAGATATTATCCTCTTTGCGACAAGTTATGTATCCTATAAACAACTCGGACGAGCGAGCATCCGGTTTTTTTTTATTTATGCAATGGATACAATTCGATATGGTAAGCCTTAGATGTCGGACGTTACATGCGAGGCAAGATAAATAACCAAACAATTACCGATATATTCTAATGCAAAAATAAGTCATTTATTTTTCGACAGTGTTTTATTGCGAATCGTGCTTTTCACTTTCGCCTGTCATCCGAAAGCCTTTCGGAGTGAAAAGGCATCCGAAATACAGATTCAAAAGGCATCCGAATATAATTTTTACTAAAAACCGGGATATTTATATGATTTGTGAGTTTGAATGTTTCAAAACCCGCAAAGACTTCAGTTCCTCCCGTGATCATGGTACTTGCAACTGTGCCGAAATATCGGGAAACATTCAAATTCACAAATCATGGTAAATATCCCGGTTTTTGGTAAAAATTATGTTCAAAACCATGATAGTTTCAAAAGTGGCATCCGCATAATTATATCAATATTCACGACTGATTGCTGTCGCGATTACGTAATAGGGTCTCAGATAAATTGCTTTTCAGACTGATAATAGTGATTACAGCATATCCCTTCGTTTTCCATATTTCTACAAGACTTGTTGTAATGTCAAAGCTCTAGAAACTGTTTATAACCGGCGCGTTGGCGAATTGGCGGAGCGCCAATGATATAAACACAAAATCATAATAAATTCGAACGCATTACACAATACTTACGCGACCACTAATGTTTTGCATTCATGCTAAGAGAGTTGTGGTAGCATAGCGGGCGGTAACCGAACTTTCAATCCAAAGGATGTGGATTCGAGCCCGGTCGAACATAGTCAAAACGGTGAACGAAAATACATACATAAATATAGCCACGCCTGTTTCCCGGAGGGGAAGGCAGAGACCAAGGATTTCCACTTGCTACGATCCTGGCATACCTCCTTCGCTTCATTCATCCTCATCCAATTGTTCATACAAGCTCGGCGGTTTAGTGTACTTCTGACCTGGCCTTTCTCTAGAATGTCTACAATTTGGCCAGAGTACGTTCGCCGAGGCCTTCCTCTTCAAATTATCCTATTCACGCTCGCCTTGTATACTTGTTTTGTTAATCTTGTTTCGTCCATCCTTTCTACATGCCCAAACCAACTCAACATACCTTTCTCAACTCTCGTTACTACATCTTCATTCACTCCACACTGCTCTCTTACCACGCTGTTCCTCACTCTATTACTTAAAGTTACACCAAACATACTTCTCAAAGCTCTCATCTCCACTGCATTAACTCGACTTTGATGAACGAAAATATTTCGAAAAAACCGACAAGAACCAAACAATTTGAGGTATGTGCTATCGTTTAGAGTACCAATAAGCGGCGATGGGCTTGCAACCTGGAATGCCATGTAAAACGTGGGCATGTGCCGAATAATAATGTTTGACTACCCTCTATTTGGTATGCTGATGGATCTACCAAGTCAAAGTCAAAACTCATTTATTAAAATCAGAAGGATCACCTTGAATCGTCATTTTTAACTACTGTTTGTTTCTTCGCGACCAAGCCAGGAAAGAAAGGCTTCATGCCTTTCATTCCTGGCTTGGTTGGTTATTCTTTTTGTGATTTTAATTACTAATGAATTTTGACTGACTTTTTGTGAAAAAGTAGTGTCAGATAAGCCAGAACAGCTGCAGAGCCCAGCGGTGAATGGTGAGCTTTCTTCTCTCCCTTAGGGGGCTTAAGAGGGCAAAAAAACACATGGCGATCACAACAGGCCTGTAACGGCCGCAGTGACATGAAAGCCAAAAAAAGTTTTAAAAAAAGTAGCCAGAACAGATGTCCTACAGGACACAACTATAACTTAGATAATTACTATTATTTCTGCTATTATTTTATGTAAGTGCAATCATGTTTGTATAAAATACTAGCAACTGCCCCCGGTTTTGCATGGTACCCAGATAAAAAGAACCCAATTAAAAGTAGCTCTTAGTAAGAAACATATTAACTAAACTGTTTTTTCATCAACTTATATTGGTATTCACGTAAAAGCCCTTTTATTTTAATGGGATAATAAACAGCCTATATCCACCCTGAAGGTCCATTCCAAATATTAGTGGAAGTTTCGGAGATTACCTCCTAGGCTCCGACATCCAAACATACAAACTTTACCTCTTTATAATATTACTGTAGATATACTTTCCGATTCGTCCTTTATTTGGCTCAAACAACACCTCATCACAAATACACAACCGCTTCGTCCGACCGCTCTTTTGCGACTAACGCGATGACGTGACGTAGGCGCATGAGAGAACACCAATACATTACAGTAATCATCAATATAATTTATTTACATTGGTGTGAATAAACACAGGTGGCAAAGACTACAATGATAAAATTCATCAGCCTCATAATACCAATATTTCATAATGTTACGATACCACTCTTTCTAGGACATTCAATGAAATGACATCAGTAAAATAAATAATGCTGGACGGTTTCCACACAGCATCATCTAGCCCCAAACTAAGCAGAGCTTGTATTATTTCATATTTCATATTTCATTTATTCATGCTTAATGTCCTACATACAATGGTTAAGCTTAGGTCTAGTGTAGCTCCTAGTAGGTTGGTAGGTACATCGGCCCTGTCAGGGCGTTGCAGGTAGCTATTATTTTAAAAATTACACACATACAATTTAAATAATGAAACAGGTGAATAAGTAGGTAAACAAAATAAAATTAAATGTCAATAATTATACAAAATGTCAAAAATTATGCGAAAAAATATGCCAAGAATAATAATAATTGTTAATATAAGAATAGGAATATCACGAAGCAGGTAGGTAGGTATTATGGGAACTACATGACTGATATATTAATAAAATATATTTTTTTGTAAATACATACATATTATACAAAGAAAACACACAGACCCGAGTAAATATTTGTAGATCATACAAACATTTGTCCCGTGGCGGGAATCGAACCCGCAACCTTCTGCATCTCAGGCGGGCCTACGCCCACTGCGCCACAGAGGTTGTTGGAGTTAACTTGGTAGATTGTACTAAACAGTCTCAAGCACTTTTTAGAGTGCATGCTCCATCAATGTTTAAAGATATATAAGATACTAGCCTCTGCCCACGGCTTCGCCTGTGTGGTACCTGAGTAAAAAGTAGCCTATGTGTTATTTTGATGTATAAGCTATATTACTGTAAACAAACATCCATCCTCACAAACTTTCGCGTTTATAATAGTAGCAGGAAAGTCAATAAATCAATTTATTTATTACACAAAAGGGCAGCTCTGCTCTTTGAGAATCAGTCATAGGTAATTATTTAAACAAAACAAAGAGTATTAGAGTATTATTACTTCCTTAATAGGTATATATCATTTAGTAGCTGAAATATTCAGTTTCAATTTTGGAAACAAGTATTAATTATAGATTTCTATTTCACAGAAAATTACTTGCAAGTTTGATTTCAAACTCATCCACCGGCAAGATGGGCTGATGACATAGTAAAAACCGCAGGTTGTACAAGGGTCTGATTGGCGCAGGTGGATGGCACAAACAAAGAGAGGCCTATGCCCAGCAATGGGTTAAGATCGGCTGTACATGATAATGTCTTTAAACTAAGCAAAGGTTATCTTGTTCTGAGTGTTGTAGAACCATGATACTTGTAGTTTCTGATATCTACAACACAGGGAATCCTATGTCCATTGTGTGGTGCCAGGACTATGCTAGTCCGTTAGGTGTAAAATAAAAAAAAAACAAACCACATGATAGATAGTTGAAAAATCTTAACTGCTCAACTCAAAAGTACTATACATAGACAAACTTAATGCCAGATAGAATTCTCTTCCAGCTTACCTTAGTGTAATGAAAACAGTCATGAAGTAGTGAATAAATAAAAAAATATGATTTACATGAAACATAAGTAGTAAATACCTATAAATTTAGATAATATTATAAACAAAAAACTGGGCCTAAATAAACACAATTACATGAATCATTTTTACTTTAGTTAGTAATGACTCATTACAATAATTGCTGATAAGGTAATGTAGCTAATTTAGGTATAACCTTACCTCCAGATGCAATGTAGAATCCACTCGGCGAGTATTTAGCGACGTTCACTTGGCACGAATGCTCCGTATACACGTCTGCAATGGCAGGGTTCTCAATATCCCTGATAATAACGGAGTTCCCATTTGTGTAAAGGAAGTTTTTACCCTTGGGGTCACCGCCTAAAACCAACGGTGTACCGCGCGCGGTTCTCGGCAGAGCCGCAAAAGTATATTCTGTAAACACACAGGGAAAGTCTCATCCTTAAAAAAACTCACAGAAACGTATAGAAAACAAAATTATCAACAGAGTCCATTGACAGCTATCTACACCATGCTTCCAAAATATTCACGAAAAGAAGTGAAACGGGCACTTACTATTAGAGTAAGACATGTTGTCCATAAAGTTGTATAACTAATTACTAATAGGATTACACTGTGACTACTATTTACTGAGTACTTTTGATATTTTTAGTAAATACACAATCAGCCGCTACACTTTCATCCTTTCACCAAAAATGACATACGGAATTAAGTTTTGCACAGTTGGCAAAACTGCTTTGCAAAAATTTCTGACACACATGCCCATAAATGGGCATTCAATAAAATATTTTTTCCCCCGTTCATTAATTAATTATATATTTTCCATGCTGTAGTGAAAAAACCGTACAGCATTTTTTATTTATTTCAAAATCGAGACCCAAACCATATTTTCTTAATACCATAGTTATTCTGTTTGATAGACGTTTAAAGTGTCTATCAAGCAGGATTGTCTATATTTATTATTTCTTGACAGGATACCTGTCATCTTATCTCATAAATAAAATGCCGTACCGCCGTCTAGTTTGTTAGCTAAGCTAGCCAGCCGCTGTGAAAATAATTAAAATTCATTTTATAATACACCATTTCCTCGAAGTAATTGATGTACAGAAGTGATAACTGTTAATTGTACGTCAGATTACTATTAAGTGGTAGGGACAAATCGAAATTGACCTTAAAAATTGACACTTCTTTCCACGTGGTGAACGTCAAGTCTGTCGGTCGACGTGTAAATTTTTAAAGTATTTTACATTCTACACCGCAATATTTGAAAAGTAATGGAGTCCTTGAACATATCGAAGTTGAACCTATCGAGTGTAAGGAGCCACGCTTCCGCCGATCCTGCCGGGAAGATCGAAATGAGTGAAACGAATTCTGAGCTCAATGTAAGGAACACCATACCTTCACCATACCTATCGTGTACCTCGATTAATATATGACCATACGCTTGAAAAAAACACTTGGAAAACAAGTTGACAGAATTTTAGGTTCCATTATTCAACCATCTCTACTGACTCCTCATGATAATACCTACCTACTATTCTAAACAAATCAGTTTCATCATCAATCAAAGATTTACATTATATGTAACATTTCATCAGCTTTATGAATACAATGACGTCTTCATTGTTTTTGCTTGTAAATGACAGCTGGAACGGGTTATGATGTTGAAATACTTCTATAGAATAACCTTATGTGAAACTAAGATATAGAAATAATATTGTTTGGAATGTGGTCATATTAAATTCTGATTTTCCAATCTGTAGTAAAACGGGGTTAAAAATCAAATTTGTTTTTTAGCTCATTTCACAGAGGTTTAATTATTTATACTGGAGATTTTTTATTTATGTTTAGCTGCTAATCAGTGTGGCAAGCATGATAATTACCTTAAAATTTGTAAGGCATGTGATGGTATGTTTGGACTAGACTTGCATACTGAGTAAAGATCTGAGGATGGCACCACTTAGCATGTCTGTTGATTTCCTTGAGAGTTCATATCAGAGCTCATGCTCACAACGGCCACTTCGCAAAACATCTAACATGCTCAAAACATCTCTTTCTCAATATGACAACTTCTCAAATGATAAATGTTTAAGTTACATGCAACAAAAGGAGCCCATATAAATGTTTGTCTTGAAGTGGTTTGTTTGTCTGTTACCATTGACCTCCAAAACAGCTTATCTGTATTTTTTTTTTGTAATAAATAAAATAAATAATGCTGGTCATTTTTCACGCAGCATCATCTAGCCCCAAACTATGCAGAGCTTGTATTATGGCAACACCATGACTGATATACTACTTAGATAGATTTCTGATAATATTTTTTTCATAATTTCATTTATTCATGCTTAATGTCCTACATACAATGGTTAAGCTTAGGTCTAGGTTAGCTCCAAGTAGGTTGGTAGGTACATCGGCCCTGTCAGATCTATTATTATTATTAATAATAATAATAATAATAGATTTGTATACCTTGAACAATGGTTAGATAGGTTCCATTGTCACAATCACTAGAGGGTGTTACAACTGATGATGGAAAACCATAGAATTAAAATTATCATGGTTTGGTATCATTTTAGAATATTATTACGACTATACCTCATAAGCACTGTCTGTGACCACACTCGACGGTCGTGAGATGGGAAGGAAGGAAGGACTTCTAAACTGTCAACAAAATGTCAGGAGAAGAATAGTAAAGTATGTGATATAGTCGTAATAATATTCTAAGATGGAAAAACAAATTAGAGCTTTTAAAATATTGGTAAAATTAACTTCCTAAAATTTAATTCTCATACCAGGCACTGACAGAAAATGAGGATTACCACTGCGAATACCGAGAGGAAATATGGAAGACCTTACTGGAACAGGATGCCGAAAAGCCAACTATCCACCTTCAATCACCACAGGTAAAAACAGACAAAACTAACAACATGACAACCTTGGTGCAGCAGGAGTAACTAGCATTAATATCGTTTCGGCTTTGATTTCTGCTGCAGAATCAATGTTTGCTCCATATCTTAAATAAAGCCCACTGCTCCCACTGTTGGACAAAGATCTCCACCAAAGAGTGCCTTTATTTTGGTTGAATACGCACAGTTGATGGGCTATAAGGGGATGTGTTGAAAGATACATGGCACTTGCTTTGCAGAATCTTCCCTTTACATATATCCAAGCAGTATATCCAAGACATTGGTCCTCTTCAGCCGTTTTGTGTTAATTGGATTTTCGACTAGCGCCCAAAGAGTACTTTGATGAATAATCTTTGAGCTATCTTCATCCACCCACTTCCTGCAGCCTTAATATCATTGGTCTATCAGATGGGAGGCCTGTTTGCACTGTGTCGTCCAGTATGTGCTATCTAGGACATGCAGGTCAATAAAATAATATTATAAATGAAAGTAAGGAACTATTTTTTGGTATCATAGTTTATGACCACGGTAGAAAAGAAGATTAGCCAGAAACTTAATATTGAAAGGTCATTTGTTTGTTCATACAACATCCTACTAAAATTATAAATGCAAAAGTTTGTGAGGATGGATGTTTGTTACTCTTTCACGCAAAAACTACTGAACAATTTTGATGAAACTTTACAGTAATATAGCTTATATGTACATCAGAATAACACATAGGCTACTTTTTATCCGGGTATCACACGGACGAAGCCATTGGCAGAGGCTAGTTACACCATAAATAACTTGTTTACAAGTTAGTACCTTAATGCATTGTGATAAGGAGAGGCTAGTTACACCATAAATAACTTGCTTACAAGTTAGTACCTTAATGCATTGTGATAAGGCATCAAATGAATGTAGTGTTTTGCCTCTTGCCAGCTGATGAAATGTATTGAGTTGTTGAGGCAATATTGCATTATTCTTATTGGCATATGTACTAGTCATAACGGCTTATTTAAATGAATAAACACCCAAAAGTCACATATATAAGGCTGAGCCCTAGCATTCCCGTGTCATGGTTATCAGAAACTACGAGAACATGCAAACAATTGTGCCCCAGCCAGCTACTCACTCGCTCCGCCACAGGTTGTCAGATTGACAAATACATATATGTACTCAGTATTGATGAAAAGTAACTGCAGTTAGGTTTTTTATGAGTTTAACTAGCCGACCCCAACAGACATTGTTCTGTACTTGAATTCAATAACCATAGAGGAAGTAACCACTATGTTCGACAACCAAGATCAGTTTGTATGAGAAACAAACAATGTTATTTACATGTTCAAATTTTTTTCTGTCTATAAATACTTAAAATTATTCTAAATTATTCTATGACCTTATTGTACATAATGCTCTGGCAAATAAACGTATACTATTCTTTTCTAGTTGGAGTTCCGCGGAACTTTGGTCCAGCAGCTGCGTGACGTCACAAAGAAGCTTGGCCTGAGCCTCGCCACGCTGCACTCAGCCGTGGCGCAGCTGGACCTGTTCATGGACGCGCATCGCCTGCGCGCGGACCGACTCGCGCACGTGGCACTCGCTTGCCTCAGCCTCGCAGGTAACTTGTTACCTGTACTACAGCACTAGAAGTACTTTAGTAGTAGAGCTCTAAGTGAAAGAGTCCATCTGTCCAAAGTGCGTCTATGAGAGAAGTTTTTAATATCTTAAGACTTAACCTGATCGATGTGGGCCAGCGGTCGATCACATGGCTATCAAGATGGCAATCAATTTTGACACTAGTTCCCCATTATCCATCCAAAAAAACGGAACGTCCAATGGGAAACCAATTTCTTTCATCCGCATTGTCCATCTATGGCCCATCCAGCCTACAAATTAGCATGATTCAATTAATCTCATCCGATGATACCGGTCATGGTAAATGCCATGCTGGTAAGAAACAGTTTCTTGAGCTGAGCAAAAGAGATAAATAGAACCGACGTGGTCGAAACGACAAAAGTAAAAAAAGAGCTTGTCTGGGGGTAGTACTACCACCATACCTATTTATACCGCCAAGCAGTAATGGTCATATTACTGTGATATTAATTACGACTTTATCACTTTTAAAGACTGACGTCTCGTTGACCGTTTAGACCGAACCTAACAAATTTATATAATTACAGCGAAAAGCGAAGAGAAGTTCAGCCGAGCGCCCACACTAAAAACCCTGGCCAAGACAAGCGGCGTATCTCTCTGCGGGAAGACATTCAGACAGCTGGAGTGGATGGTCGGGCAGCACGTGCGCTGGCGGCTGCTGGCGCCGACGCCCGTCGCCTTCGCGGCCTTGCTGGCGCAGTACGTCGGCACCGACGCTGAGCTCACCTCCACGCATCCCAAATTCAGAACGCGTTTCAAACGCGACGCGCAAGATCTCCTTGACAAGTATCTCGACCTAACATTATCTGGTAAGTTTCTTGGATACAGTGAATGCATTAAAATGACACAATGTACCGACACAATAGCTAGAATGACTCAAAAGACTGACACAGTAACAGACAATCTAGCTAGAATGGCACAGTGAAGCGACACACTTAGCTAGAATGACTCAACCGACTGACACACCAAGCTAAAATTACATTATGGAATATGGAGAATGGCACAGTGAAGCGACATGTTAACTAGAATGTCACAAAAGACTGACACAGTTAAGCGGCACGCTATCTAGAATGACACCATGTGAAAAAACATAAGAATGACACTAAAGAGAATGTCTTATCCCCAGATGTCCGTCTGAAAGTGGTGGAGAGCGTGGACGTGGGTTGTGCGTGCGTAGCGTGCGCGCGCGCAGACCTGGGGCTGTGCGCGTGGCCCGCGTGGCTCGCGCAGCGCACGCAGCGCCACCACCGCACCGTGGCGCCGCTCGCCAGGCTACTGCACAGGTCAGCACACTGCCATTAACCACTCATCTTACACCTCGACCTGGGGCTGTGCGCGTGGCCCGCGTGGCTCGCGCAGCGCACGCAGCGCCACCACCGCACCGTGGCGCCGCTCGCCAGGCTACTGCACAGGTCAGCACACTGCCATTAACCACTCATCTTACACCTCGACCTGGGGCTGTGCGCGTGGCCCGCGTGGCTCGCGCAGCGCACGCAGCGCCACCACCGCACCGTGGCGCCGCTCGCCAGGCTACTGCACAGGTCAGCACACTGCCATTAACCACTCATCTTACACCTCGACCTGGGGCTGTGCGCGTGGCCCGCGTGGCTCGCGCAGCGCACGCAGCGCCACCACCGCACCGTGGCGCCGCTCGCCAGGCTACTGCACAGGTCAGCACACTGCCATTAACCACTCATCTTACACCTCGACCTGGGGCTGTGCGCGTGGCCCGCGTGGCTCGCGCAGCGCACGCAGCGCCACCACCGCACCGTGGCGCCGCTCGCCAGGCTACTGCACAGGTCAGCACACTGCCATTAACCACTCATCTTACACCTCGACCTAGGGCTGTGCGCGTGGCCCGCGTGGCTCGCGCAGCGCACGCAGCGCCACCACCGCACCGTGGCGCCGCTCGCCAGGCTACTGCACAGGTCAGCACACTGCCATTAACCACTCATCTTACACCTCGACCTGGGGCTGTGCGCGTGGCCCGCGTGGCTCGCGCAGCGCACGCAGCGCCACCACCGCACCGTGGCGCCGCTCGCCAGGCTACTGCACAGGTCAGCACACTGCCATTAACCACTCATCTTACACCTCGACCTGGGGCTGTGCGCGTGGCCCGCGTGGCTCGCGCAGCGCACGCAGCGCCACCACCGCACCGTGGCGCCGCTCGCCAGGCTACTGCACAGGTCAGCACACTGCCATTAACCACTCATCTTACACCTCGACCTGGGGCTGTGCGCGTGGCCCGCGTGGCTCGCGCAGCGCACGCAGCGCCACCACCGCACCGTGGCGCCGCTCGCCAGGCTACTGCACAGGTCAGCACACTGCCATTAACCACTCATCTTACACCTCGACCTGGGGCTGTGCGCGTGGCCCGCGTGGCTCGCGCAGCGCACGCAGCGCCACCACCGCACCGTGGCGCCGCTCGCCAGGCTACTGCACAGGTCAGCACACTGCCATTAACCACTCATCTTACACCTCGACCTGGGGCTGTGCGCGTGGCCCGCGTGGCTCGCGCAGCGCACGCAGCGCCACCACCGCACCGTGGCGCCGCTCGCCAGGCTACTGCACAGGTCAGCACACTGCCATTAACCACTCATCTTACACCTCGACCTGGGGCTGTGCGCGTGGCCCGCGTGGCTCGCGCAGCGCACGCAGCGCCACCACCGCACCGTGGCGCCGCTCGCCAGGCTACTGCACAGGTCAGCACACTGCCATTAACCACTCATCTTACACCTCGACCTGGGGCTGTGCGCGTGGCCCGCGTGGCTCGCGCAGCGCACGCAGCGCCACCACCGCACCGTGGCGCCGCTCGCCAGGCTACGGCGCACTGTGTTAATGCGTACCTACATAGAACGGATTAATCCATTATCACACGAACATGTTTGAACCCACTCCCACTACTCTTCGATTGGAAGTATCGCCTAGTAGGCCAACATAGTTTTTAAAACTTAAAATGATGATCAAAGGCCGAAAAGACGCTCACACGAGCTCCATAGGTCGATGTCCCTTCCGGTTGATATCCCTCGTTGGTTATAACAAAGAAGCGAAATTCTGATACAAAACCAAACTTAAAACCCAACTTATAATATGGAAATGGTGTTCTAAAATGCAGTGTGTTATTACAGGATGATGCAAATCATGAAGTCTCGGGAGACCCTGGAGACGGAGGTGGACCAGGGTTACGGCAGTGCCAGGACCTCTCCGAACATCACGCCGAGTGCTTCTCCCAGCTTCCACGTGTCTCCAGCTTCCAGTTCTTGCAGGTGAGCGTGCCTGAGCTCACGAGCATAGCTCACTGGCTTGGCTCACTAGATTAACTTGGTTCACAAGCCGACCGACCTGATACATTAGCTTAGCTAACTGGCATAATTCAACAGCCTGCTTCACTAGCCCAGCTGAGTGCTAGCTCATCAGTGAGCAGTGATTGCGCTCACTGGCTCAGTTCAATATTCTGGTGTATGCAACACAAAACAAGGCTGGTTGTTCGTTTTAATGATCCTTTTACAAAACAAAAGGTACATTTTTCATCGAACTGCATCATCTTCAATCTCATCTGATATGTTATAGTATGTCTTTTTATAAATTGTTAATTACCTTCTTTAAATTTGTTAACTGTTTTTTCTTGTATCTCTATGGGATTAAAAATTAGCTTAGTAAAAACTTTTGTTGTAGCTCGTCATCCCGTAGTCAGAACGACGCATCGTATCGGCATCGCACGGTGCTAGACCTGTCTGACTCGAACATACCGACGCAGAGCTTCTACCATCTACCCTCAGCCGTCGACATGACCATGCAGAGGGTCAACAACCATAAGGACTACAGGTAGTGTCATATTGCCTACTAGCTGTGCCTCGGCCCCCGACACACCGGGTCGCATCGCCCTGCCGCGCTATTGCTTCGGTTTCACTTAGCATTCTTTCTGACTTTCTTTTGTTCAGGTCCTTAGGGTCGTGGCGTGATGTTAGATCGCCTTCAATATTCCTCCAGAATTGGGCTATCAAATGGAAAATAGTTTTTTTTTTTCAAAACTGACTGGTAATTCTAGAGGTTCGCGTGTTCAAACGAACAAACTCTTCAGCTTTATAAATTAGTAAAGAGGAAATAAAAAAAAACCATAGGTTGTCCTATCCTAAGAGCCATCCTTGAAGACATACAAATCGATTGTAGGAACCGCATTTAGCGCATGAAACGGCTGGATTCAGATTTCAGAGATTAATGGTGATTAATGGAGATAATTAACAGACAAAAATGATGCTCAAAATTTGTTTTTTTTATTGTTGCGAGCTTTTGTTTTTTGTACAATCACACACATGGGGCCTAAACATGAAGTCTTATAGCGATTCAGTTCAGGCAAAGATGTCACTTTCCGCTTTGCGATTCAGGACTCTATGGCGTAGCTAAAGCTTTGTCATTCGCAAAGCGGGATTTGACATCTTTGCCTGAATTGAATCGCTATAAGACTTCATGGTTAGGCCCATGGTCCTAACCCCAGCAACATTGTTGTTAGGTTTTATCGTCACAATTCAAAAATGAGCGCTCCAAACGATGCTGGTAATATCGGGTTTTCATATTTTGTTTGTATTGTTTACGGACCTATTTTTTCTTTATCGTGTTGGATAAAAAATACCACATACAGTTAGTATGTGACATTTTTTGTTATTGGCCTCGATTCTATAGTACACTAACTAAACTAAATTTAAACTTTCGCTCTTTTTTACTGATAGTGCAAGCAAGAAAGAGATATCTACAATTTTAGTGCTGTCAGATTTAAGTTTTCCATACAAATTTAGTCGTGATTTCATGCTGACTATAAACACGAGGAAAAGCGGCACGTAAACTTGACAGCAGCACACAGCAGTAAAATTCTTGCCATCTATTTCTTTCTTTCTTCTTGTTGAAGTAATCTGTAAATTACAGCCTTCAGTACTATTCAATAGTCTGTGTAGGTAATAAAGTTAACAAAGCACCTATGAGAATGTACATCTATGGTGTGTATTGTTTATCAGTAATCCATAGATACTTGTAGGTTCCATAGGTCAATGATGTCCATGGATAATACCGTCTCCGAAATAATATTTGATATTTTTTCATCAATGTTGTAAAATATCTTTTGTTAGCCTTTTATTTAATAAACCAGTTATTCCTTGCGCTCAATAAAGTATTTTATTGATAGACTTATACACGTACACTGTCAGTAAAAGAGAGAGATAGTTTAAATTTAGTTTACTTAGTGTACTACAGAATCGAAACCAATGTTATTGTAAAAATTAACTTGTTCACAGATATTGCAAAGCGCGTCGGTTGATTGACGCATCAGAAGCGGGAACGTCAAGCATGGCGGTCAAACGCGGCTTGGATACCACAGTCGAGTTGGAGCGGAAGCGATACCGGCTGACGTCGCAGATGTCGCAAGTCGTTCTTTGATTTTCACTTCACTATAGCCAGATACAGTGGTTAGGTCCTAATCAAAGCTTCCCGACACATAGGAATCTGTTAACATAAAGCTGGTTAGACTTGACTATATGTTTATTTGGTTGGGGAACTCAGGACCCCAGTTCACCAACACATTGGGTGGTTAGGTCCTAATCAAAGCTTTTTGACACATTTTTTCATAGGAATTTGTCAACATGATTGCTGGTTAGACTTGACTGTACATTAATTTTGTTGATGAACTCAAGGCTTAAAGTTAATGAGCATATTGTTACTCGCAATCAATATGAATTGTAGTTTATTTTTAAATTGTACACTTAAAAGGACATTACGTTCTAAACCAATGTAATATCATTATGAATATATAATGAACTCATTCATTTATTTGAACTAAAAATTAAATGTATTTTAACCAATGACCTCGATTCTGTAGTACACTGACTAAACTAAATTTAAACTGTCGCTCTCTTTTACTGATAGTGCAAGCAAGAAAGAGATAGCTTCAATTTTAGTGCCGTGTGCTGCTGTCAAATCAGTTTACGTGCCGCTTTTCTTCGTGTTTATAGTCAGCATGTTTTGATATCACGACTAAAATTGTATGGAAAACTTAAATCTGACTAATTTGACAGCACTAAAATTGTAGCTATCTCTTTCTTGCGTACACTATCAGTAAAAGAGAGCGATAGTTTAAATTTAGTTTAGTCAGTGTACTACAGAATCGAGGCCAATGTTCACTTAAATTACTTTGACTGGCCAAAGTGTGATAGTGTCTGATAATTTATCGGCCAGTGTCCGATTTAACCATGGTCAAGACATTGCCGATTAAAGAGGCAAAGCGGGTTTGGGTCGCGTTTAAATCTAGTGTTAATTAATGATATGCTAGCCATATTTTAAAAATAAATTAAAATGATCAGTACATATAATAAAATCTAAAAAAGTCTATGTTCATGGATTTCAGGCACTACCTTTGAATGTTCTGATCTCGTGTTAAAGTGATTTTATTTACTGGAAAATAGTTACAATCAATTGTAAATTATACGTATCTATTTTTGCCAGCATTGTGTGGTGTTTAAATCAAAAAGTACTGTGATTGCTTACTTAATAAAAAGTTTTATGAGATAAAGCAAAACCCTGCTCTTAAATATGAACAGGACCACTGTGGTGAAAAGGGTGCGCGTTGCAAGCATGAAAGGATATGCACATTATTTATAATATTAAAAATAATATCGAATAATTGAAATACATTAAACAATTGAGAAGTCGGCAAATTGTGGCTCTTCATTGGCCCCCAGAGCGAGCCTACGGGAATAGGCATGATATCCAAAATCACTGTTTAATGAAATAAGATTCAAGGATTTAGAAAAACGTATTTATTTTCATATTAGCGTGGAATTGATATGTTACAAAAAATACAGCAATCCGCCATGATAGGTTCAACACCAGTCAGATCGAATGACGTCACGTCTATGTAAATATCATTTTTTAGTATTCTTCACTTGCGCTTTGAAAGTATTTCATCAGTTATCTATTTTTGTGTTCCCGAAAGAAACGTTAGTCATGGAGCATAGATTTACCAAGGCAGATTCTTCAAATTTGCCTAGAGTTGAATTGTTGATGCTGGGAGATTTTCTGGACAAACAAAGACTTTTGCTAAGCAGGATTTAGAAATTTGAAACCATTGTTAGTACATTAATTAATAACTTATAGCTGTTGGATCTTTCCGAGTAATAATAATAATAATAACACATAATTATTATTTCTTTATGATAGAGCTTAATCACTATAAGATAATGTCGCTCTGGTAAATCAACAGATGCGCATTAATCTTATTAAATAGAGAAAAATTAAATCTACGATATATTCATATTGTAAAAACGGAACTTTTCACGTACCGCACTATCGGTGAAGGCACCGACTAAGTTTCCGACCACTCATCCTGATGAAGACTCTCGGAATGAGTCGAAACTTAGTCGGTGCCTTCATCGATAGTGCGGTACGTGAAAATTCACGTTTTTACAATATGAATAGACAAGTTCTACGATATATGTGAATAAGTATGTAGACACATTAACCTACCTGGTCATTCACGTATACCTACTTAAATAGAGTGATCTGAGCTTAATTAATTATCTTATTTCTACTGATTGTGGTTTTTCTTAGTTCATGCAGTAATAAGATATATTTCGGTAACAGTAGACACGTCCATATCATGGAACAGTTTTTCAAAATCAGTCGTCACGTCTATTCCCGCTGAGGGGCATATGTTTGCATTCTCTGCAGACGTTTGTTCCACGACTGGGTGTTGTGGTACCAAGGTACTCGTAGTTCTTGATACACACGACACAGGGAACCCTAATGTGGGCTGCCGAGTATGTTTCTATTTTATGTTTTATTTTCTTCACCTTTTTCATCAATGGCACGCCGTATTTTCTTGTACCACGCGAGAAAAGACGTGGGCAAAGGCTTATATACTAAATCGCGGCGTTTACACACACAAACTTACTTTTATACATAACGCTTCGTGGGCTGCGGCGATGGAGTTTAACAAGTAAATTTATTTAAGGTATTATGGCTGTGGCTATTCAAAAGAGTTTATCAAAAATGATATAGTTAATTATTTAAACACTTCTCGATTGTGCATTTAGATATAGTTAGAAACAAATTGACGGGATAATTTTACGAACGACCGCAGTTTAGAACGTTTTTGTTTTGACAGCCTTTGTTGCTTGGCCATGAGTCGGCTGAAGTGCGAGAGGCGTGGGTTCGATTCCCGATGCAGGCCCAATGTTTGCATTCTGTCCATACCCGCGACACGGAATTCTAGTTTGAGGAGCATGTGTTGGACGGTACTTACTAGTACTTGTGAAAAGTGAAATTGTCCCAAAATTTGTATTTAAGTAGCTATTTTTATCACATCCCTGGAGTGGGATTATATTAATCTTCTCATTCAAGTAGACAGATTTTGAAAAAAAAATAGACCGAAAATGTATTTAAGTTATGGTAAATACTAAAAACAACCAGTGTGCTGCATACATGTACCCAGCTTAGTTATCGCAGTCAAGTAAATTGGTTGTTGGTACACATTTAACTCGCTCTATATATCTCTTAAAAGTTGTAAATAGCTGTCTTTTGCATGTTTGTTTCAATAGAATTTTATATATTCTCTTATCCAGAGATGAAAGATACAGTTTACCTTATTTTTATAGTTTACAGTTGTATTGCTAAAATTGACAGATTTTAAATAGTGTAACGGTTTCTTTAAAACTGCAACAAAGGTACCACGTTGCTATCGGTACAAATTTCATAGAATTGCAGCCATCTGGTAGAAAAAAAATAGTAAAAGTTCTGTAAATGCGCTATGTAATAAGTTGCGTATATATTATATAACTATTTGATAGACTTATTTATGACAGAAAGGTTAGAAACAGACAGGTCAGTAGATATTCCAGAATAAAAAGCTCAAATCGAGGCTATATTTGAAAAAAGTTCGTGGTCGGTAGGACCACACTCGGGTTCCGTACATTACTCGAAAAGTGCTCCTCGCATACTATACGGAATAATGACTCACACGTCCCGCCTTTGTTTATATGCAAGATGAACATTTGTATGGATAGGAGTATTAATAAAACATTTCAACAACATCAAAAACGAGGGAATGCACTTAAAATTACCCTTTTACAAGTATCCATGATACATGTTAAAGAAGGATGGATGAAAATTTTCAGGTAAAAAATCAATGTGTTTTCTAAACGTTCTTTGAAAGGGTTTTTCTGACTACTGATCCCCAAAATTAGTCTCGTTTCAGTTAAAGTTTAGGAAAATAACACGGACATGAGATTTTTAAAATGATTGATGATGGAAGTATGGTTGTGACTAAATATGTTTGTTATTTATTTATTTATTAGCCTTTACTTTTTTGTCGTGTTCTTTTTGACCATTCTACCTTAAGTCAGTGTGGGGCCCATTTCTTGTAAACATGATATAAATTACGAGTATATCACCATGGTAACGTGGTGGGTGAAATATGGCTTGGTTACAACTTTGTAATTTGTAACTTGTAATTAAGGGCCCTTGATTTACGTTTGGTGTCCCTGAAAAGCCATGGAAAAAGAAGCTGTGTGGCGAGAGGATTCACTGATTTAAAAAATACTATGAAAAGCTGATGGATTTTGTGTGAGCGAAATATAGTTATGAAAAGTTTCTGCCTCGTTTATAGTCGGAAACTAGCGTGAGTGTATGTTTTTTTGTGTAAGTTAAATGAAATCTTTTGAAAATGTTAAATATCGTAAAGTTATACACGAACAGCCGCACTCAAATGGCAAATGTTAGAACATTTGAGGTTTCTGGAGTAATCATTTCACTTTAAAATCATCCTATGTGGTTTCCCTTGAAAACATGTCTACTCTGGTATAGGAGAGTAAACTGGCTCTAATCCATCGCGTGGCTAAAGCACAGTATTTATCTGATATTATCGTTGAAAAGAGTGGTATTTTTAAACAAAGTTCTGTGTCAATTGTTGCCCAATTGTAGGTAAGTAACTGAAACGGGTTACGTCAACGTGCGGGTAAGTGGCGTGTGTGAAGTTAGATGCAAGTTTCTACAACGTAAGTTTTGTGCGTATATTCACACCCGCAAAGATAGCTAATGGGTATTGTAATAAAATGTTTAGTTTTTATTTTTTTATATGTCTATTGGATTAGTTAAGTTTTGTAAGGTTGATAATGCCTCGTATTTTGTAATAAATGTGAGCTAGCTTGGAGTTACCATTATTTATACGATGTATCGCATTTATTTTTGTAGGATCTTTATATTCTTTTAACTTCAAATACCTATGTTAAGACCAAAAATTTGACCTTGTTAGAGAAATGAGAGAAAGACACATTGTTTATTGTAATTTAACCTTTCGGTACGGTGCCATCTGTGTGACTTTAAAGAACTATAAAATGATGCCACAGTTCAAAAATGTATTCTCTCAGTCAAGGTCATATTTCGTCTTCGACATACTAAGTGCTATCTCCTGTGCATAGACTTAAAGCTTCTTGCTTGCATTTTCTCAAAAGATATAAGTTACCAATTGAGTTTCGCAATGGCAAAAATATTATTTTGCAAAGAGAAAACATGGACGCATAGGTATTAAGTAGTTAACTGGTTACACTCTCGTAACTTGTAACTTTTGTGAAAAAGCTTAAGCTTCTCGCCTGTTTCAAAATATACAAGTTACCAGTTAAGTTTCGCCATGGCAAATAGATTATTTTGTTACTGGTTAGGTAGGAATATACTTGTAACTTGTTACTTTTGTGAAATAGGGCCAAGGTCATTGCATGGTATACAAAAGCGCTGGCGATTATTTTATAAGACTGAATGTAAACCAGCTCGTACTCGTAAATGCAAAATGGCGTCAAATTAGACTGAACAATATTTTGTACACTTGAACATTGGAAGACGCATTATGAACCTTGAAATAAATATTTATCTACTTTTACTACTGTGTTTCTATTTACTTAATAAAAAAATACCTACCTAGGAAATATAGGTAGGTACCTAATTAGTATTTAATTTATTCTTTCCAAATGGAACGTTCTCGAAAAATATCACGGGGATAAAAGACGATGAGTGTGTCTTCCTTGCCCGCATGGATGAAAGGATTTGTAAAAAAAATACTTAAGTAGGATTGCTGTGTTCCGGTTTGAAGAGTTTAGGTGCCGGTGAAATTACAGGCACATGATACTTTTCACCTGTTATCTCAGAGTGATACCTCTGGTGTTGCAATAGGTTACGGTAACCACTTGTGGGCGGTTGCTGTTTGCCGTAGTTTGTATCCTGAAATATTCAGGAAAACGTTGACGAAGCAGGTAGGTTTTTACGTCCTAACATATTATCGGCATAACAGCTCCTATCCATAGAATACATCTACCAAAGAAAGAACGTAGATAGGTAGGTACTTAAGTTGTATGTACGTCTATGGAATGAACAATTATAAAAGCACATCCCTGAAAAGTACAGCCAGTATTTCAAACCATTCAAATTCTGGCTGCGTAATAATGGGCGTACATTCCTAGGTGTGCATCCCCTGCACTACAGGTTTTGACCTTGTTTGGTATAACCCAACATTGTGTAGGGTATACACGCCCAGGAATATACGCGCAGTATTACAAACCATTGCAATGGTTTGTAATACTGGCTGCACTTTCCATGGTTGTGCATTCCATAAACTTACAATACATGAACTCGTGCTGTGTTGTCATAGTATTTTACGCTTTATGTCAGTAGAGTAGATATTTTTGCCGGTTTTTACAGAGAAACTAACCGGTTGGTTTTATTTATTATGAACCCAAGTTTGGATAGCAAGCCTCTCTTTCTGGGTGGTCTTAAAAAACTTAACTACAATATTATTATTTTATATATTCAATCAAAAAACATTTACTTAATATATATAATTATACATATATAGGCACTTATACATATAAATAATAGTTTGCAGGTAGGGTAGATAAACTATGAATACAACTCATCTAGGAAGTGTTTGCGAGTTAATATTTTGAAGCATTCTGTGGAGTCTACCTTTTAATTTCAAATGGTAGTTTATTCCAGCGCCGGACTGATTCGAACATGTTTGAACTTGCTCAGTGCAAACGAGGCCAATGAGGGCTCAGGAAAATGATGAACTCTCGACCAATGAGCGTAGCGTCGAGAAGATAATTCAACCCATTTTTTTCTAATACTGACTGACTGACGTATGTACGTCCATGCAGTACAATACGATCTCCTCATAAGTTGTAATGTATGCCACAGACTATAATAGTCAGTGTCGCCAGCCGGGTCTTGTCAAAAGTTATCTAAAATAGATAAGTAACCGTTCATATTTTTTCGCAATAATAAAATACAAAAAATCGGTAGACAGATATTGGTTGTATTAACTTACAAAGAGAAAAAGAGAACAAAGAGCGCTGCTTGAAAGTTTTGTTTACGTTTTTTTTTCATTATAAAAACGGATTCTACGAATTCCAATAAAATACATAAGAGTAAACCTTTTGAGTTATATAACCTAGAAGTAACCCAATGTAGTTAAAACACCTCTCAAAGGTTACAAAATTTACCTTCTGGTAACCTTGATAAAAGTTTTAATTTAGGATTAGTACGTAGGTAGGCACGTTTTTTTTTTAATAACCAATCAGTACGTACGTACCTACGTACACGACTAGAACGATTCACAGTAGTGGTGGGTCCTCAGCACGTGTGGCACCACTTTTGTAGCTACACACTTTCTCGAAACGAGACTTCACTTTCTTCGATTGGATTAGCTCATCCACTCACACCTGCACACCAACACAGTTGCATAATCGTTCTAAGCGCGAGGCGCGAGGAAAGATCGTGTTGGCTCGCATAATGCGCCCCGCACATAGCACTCCACTCCATTACCACACCACATAACACGCACAGTGCACACTGTGTTCCCAAGATTGCCTCACTCAACTACGTTCAGAAACTGCCTCGCTGCCTCGCCTCAATCGTGGTTTGCAAACAGTGTGCTACCCATGACTAATTTACAGCGCTCGCAGCTCGAACAGACGAAACGCAAACGTTATCTACATTTTCAAAGAACTTTTTTCATGTCACTTGGTAAAATCGTTCTTAATGATGATTGGCTGTTATGATCTACTAGTGATTTCATCGGCCTGTATAACCCTATGGCGATCAAAGCGATGTGTACCATTTTCAAACTAGGTTCCCTGTATCGTGGGTATCAGAAACTACTAGTACCGTGGTACCACAACAGCCAGATCCAGAACAAATACCTGCAGAAAATGCAAACATTGGTCCCGCAACTCTCGCGTCGCAGTCGGCCACTCACCCGCCGTACCACCGAAGTCGTCGGAGTCGTTGTTGCCGTCTATTAGAAATAAAAGGGATATTGTTGAGAGCTGTTGCTGTATTTAACTTTTTATAAATTCAACACTGTTGTGCTATGGTATTTTTGTACTGCAGGCACCTGTTCAATATTTTAGATAAACATCATTAAAACATCAATTATTATATACACATCTAAAGGTATATTTAATACACACTTAGGTACATTAACGTAAAAAATAAGACAGTTACAGATTGATCTCTTTGTGCAAATATAGTTTGTAATAAGTAGGTATTTAAAATATATTTTATTTGACTCTGATGGGGTTTTGTCGTTATTTCATGATGTTAGGCTAATCGATAAACTGATGTTTCATCCGGAGAGAGCGTTGGAAGACGGGGTGGTCGACGTGGTGGACGTCGGCGTCTTCGGGGCCTGCACTCACAATGCAAAGCGCACAGACCAATTCCTGCACATCCAGATAGAAACAGCGGTAGTGCTAGCGTCCTGGTCACCGTCACAACTTGCTCCCCTCGAGACCAATGAGGTATCACAACCCTTATATCAGCGCGCGACCAATAGCATGGATATCTTGCTCCAACATAGCCGTAACTTGTAGTGAAATTCTCACAATCCACTATAGGAGGGTATCCACATCCTTTGATATTGACAAACAACACGGCTGGACGCCAAGGCTCATTGTGTGGTTTATATTTGACATGGAGTTGGATGCATTTGTAAGCGTCACTGGTGCAACCTTCTCTGCATGATGCCCAAGTGCAGTTATCCAGGCCTAACCGATCATCGCGCCGTTCTGTGACGCATTCGGCTGGAAGTGGGTCAAAATCCGCGGCCAAAGCACTCAAAGCTGGGTCAGCGTATAGCGGTACTAGAAAAAGGAGTGCTGAGGCACCCCCACCAAGAAGCGTTGCCAAAAGAACTGTGATGTATCGTGTTAACTTGGCTCGCGTTTCTCCTCTACGACGGTGATGGGCTCGCACAACTAGACGTTCTGAACTTCCACCCCTCATTTTATAAGCACTGCGTCAACCCATGCTGATGTTGAAACCTTGCACTGAATTATATAGGTACCTGGACCTGCCAACATTATGTAGGTACTTTTTCTAGAATTAATTTTCGCATGCGCTATTTTGACGCATGCGCGTAGGACATAGGCGTCAGTCCATTGATTAAACGTTCCTACTTTAGTCCTTTCCCACCTACTGGCTAAAGAGCTCTATAAAGGCTGGTTAACACGCAGCCAGCAACTTGATTTAAATTTGCAAACACTTAGATACCTAATAATTATGTTCCTAAGTGTGTGCCTTTTGGCCTTGACTGACCTACTGTGGTAGTATGGGAATAGGGTATAACACTAGATAATGGCCTCGATTCTGTAGTAAACTGACTAAACTAAATTTAAACTATCGCTCTCTTTTACTGATAGTGTAGGCAAAAAAGAGATAGCTACAATTTTAGTGCCGTGTGCTGCTGTCAAACCAGTTTACGTGCCGCTTTTCTTCGTGTTTATAGTCAGTTCTTTTCTTTCTTGCTTGCACTATCACAAAAAAAAGCGACAGTTTAAATTTAGTTTAGTCAGTGTGCTACAGAATCGAGGCCAAACGTTAACAAGTTTTTATTAAATACTAGCCACGAAATTAGCCTGACGGTAGTTACACAATATTATGTTCGTGTTATGGAATGTAAGTATGCAATAATAAATATATAATGCTATGTTACAGGTACATACAGCCATATAGTTGTTAAGTTCTAACGGGCGTACTTGCTGGCTGTCTGTCTATTTACTTGCTGCATTTAAACCAGCACTGTGACAATATTGCAAATAGGTAGCTTTCATGGATATTATTAAAACAACGCAGAATCGACTCTGAATCGATTACTTCTGTGCAGTGCAGCGCTACGGATGGCTATATGGGCGGTATTATAGCATGCCAAAAAAAACGAATCACAGATAATAAATTTTTACTCACAAACAAAGGCAAAGAGAAAGATCGAGCCTACGACTACTTTGTAAAGTCAAAGTAAAGGAAAAAGTCAAAATGGCGGCCACGTTCCTGCAATTTTTGGCGTGTTTGTGAAGTGAATTTTGTTAGAAATATATTTTTGCAGCAGTGAGTGATTGCAAATATAATCAGTAGTGGCTAGGTATGTCTCTTAAACTGTTTAGCCTATTTGTTAGAACTTTGAAGCTCAATCTGCCGAGGCATCCTGTTAGACCAGGTAAAATTTCCACATGGCTTTTTACCGGCGGTTCTCGCATTGTTTTGCTATAGGGATATTAATGCGCGGTATTGAGATAGCATCTTCCAACAGTGCTCCCGTGCTTTGTATGGCAATCATGATACCACCTGTTTATAAGTCTATAGTAAGCCAAATACCACGCTACAACTACCATTGTGTTTATCTACTTGCTTAAATTATGTACCTACTGGTTTTCCAACCTCGGCAGCGAAACATAATATGTATAAATCGTCACATAGAGAATACTAGCTTCTGTCGACGGCTTCGCCCGCGTTTTACCAGTATAAAAAGTAGCCTTTGTGTTATTCTGATGTATAAGGTAGATTACTGTAGTTTCATTAAAATCCGTTCAGTAGTTTTTCCGTGAAAGAGTACATCCATCCTCGCAAACTTTCACGTTTATAATATTAGTAGGATTATTCTCTATAGATCTCTATGCCCTTTTCAAGATTGGAAGGCGACAACCCGTCTTATGGCATAAGAAAAAACATTGATGTCCAAAATCATGACATAATTTTGAGCTGAAATAGGTACCTCTCGAGGTGACAATTTATTTAGTTTGGGATGCAGTCTAAATTTAAAATATCTTAATTGCAGTTTTAGACACATAATTATCACTTTGTTATGCTTGGTGACAGGCTAACCTATCTGCAAACATGCTTAAAGACTAATCCTCCGTTTCATAATCACTCACTAACTTTAGCAGCATGCTAAAAGTTGCCAGCCTCTATCCTTTGTTTTGTGTTAGAAAAAGACAGGGTTAGAGTTAGCAACCTGCCAAGTCTCAGACACGGACTACATAGCACATGTAATTACGTAAAACTCAGCAGGCTGAGGCGCCTTTAGGAGTCTCTTAAAAAAATAATATATATAAATATTATAACATGTATATTTGTAAATTTCACAATAGGAGGTTCTATTTGTGAAGTGTTTCAGTCAAGTGTTCCATTATTTTAGCTGTTTTTCAGGAATCTATGTCTGGGTTAGGAGTAAATACATTTGTTGGGTGCTCAGGGAATAGTACTGCCTTTTCAGCATTGGTCCTGGCCCATGTACAGATGTTTCTATGTAGGAGAGATTGTGAATGTGATTGGAGTGCTTTTGTGGTTTTCCATGAGGAATAGTCTGAGGTCCATAGAATATTAAAGAGAAAAAGTAGGTAGTACCTTGTTAAACTCACACAAGTGACCATAATCCGCATTTCAGAGTAGGTTAATATGTTGGTGATTTTAGTTAGTTCTTCTATAGATTTCTTCATTTGTTTTGTTATAGGTACTCAATTCCGATACATTACAGCCATGGAAATAACAGAAACTGCTGTAGAAAAGCCATTAGAACAAAAACAAGAAATTGTGGCAAACAAAACTCTGACAAGGTTCAAAAAGCGTTTAAACAAAAGACAGTGGGACGATCCTAACCCCAGGCAGGAGAATGGGGAGTCAGACCCAAAAAAACAGTGCGAGAGGATCAAGAGAAAAAAGATGGCCATGATCCTAGGATATAGCGGGGTTGATTACCATGGTATGCAGAGGTAACAAGTTAATTTATAACATTTCAAAAAGAATAAAGAAACAACTTCGTTGCAAGTAACATGTAAATTTTTACTAATTTTGAAAACCACGATGTGGCTTATATGGATGAAATTGGGCCTTCTGACTTTAACAGCCTTTCAGGGGCTTAACCATCGAGTATTATTGTGATTAAATTCAGGTAAAGATGAGAATCCCGCTTTGTGATTGACAATTATATGACAATGCCATAGCATCCTGCAGGATTTGATATCTTTTCCTGAATTAAATCACAATAAGACTTAAGGTTAAGACCCTAGTGGCCTAACTACTCTTTCATCACATAGTTTTATATAACCTCTCTCCCCAACAGAAACCCTGGTGTTCCAACGATAGAGGAGGATTTACTCAAAGCGCTGTACGACGCCAAATACATAACAGAAGAAGACTTCAACAATCAGCAATCGGCCCAATTCCAGAGGAGCTCTCGAACTGATAAGGGAGTGTCCGCAGCTAGACAGATCGTATCTCTCAAATTACGTCAGTATTCTTTATACAAGCTTCCTCATCTCTCGGTTACACCTCCAGGGGTGGAATTTTAAAAAAAGCACAGCACTTCCTTTTGGAAGGCACCCCTACAAAAGAAACATACTCTTGCAAGTTTAACTTGCCTCGTATACAACTGGAATACATAACCAGAAAAATTTTGGATATAAGAGATAGTTAATATTTAGGAACAATTATATAAAAAATATATTAATTTTAACGCGCGTTGACGCGGTGTGCGAGTAGCCGGCTTGGACGCAAGAGATGCTGGTTGAATTCCGGATGCGAGGCAAATGTTTGCATGTTCTATTGATATTCGTTCCGGGTTCAGTGTTGTGGTACCATGGTACTAATAATTCCTGATACCCACATGTGGGGTCAGGACTATGTGACTTTACAGTGTTTATTCATTTTTGTTTCTTTTCCAGCCCTAGAAGTTAGCATAGAAGAAATAAACAAGCGTCTCCCGGAATGCATACGAGTGTTCGGAGTTAAGAGAGTTACCAACCGTTTCAACTCTAAATCAAAATGCAATGCTCGGACATACAGTTACACTCTTCCAACGTTCGTTTTCGAGCCGAGTTTAGAGAGTGAGGAAGAGAGAAAGGGCTATAGGATAACTGCAGAGAAATTACAGACAGTCAACGATGTACTGGGAACTTATAAAGGGACGAAGAGCTATCATAATTTCACGGAAAAGAAGTGAGTGTTTTTGAAATAGCCCGCAGCGGGCATCGAACCTGAACAACTTGCGTCTCGGCCGATTACTCTCCCGCCGCGCCACCGCGGTTGTCAAATCTTACGTATTTATTTAGGTACCCAAAATCCACCTTGGCCCTTAAACTATTTGGAATGGTTAATTTTTAAATTGTCTTCTCTACAATTTTTATTTTTTATTTTAGTATGCCCATCTGTCGTTCGCCTGCTGGTCATAACCAGCAGGTGACGTAAGTACCTATTTTGACTATTCATATTGTAAAAACGGGAATTTTCACGTACTGCACTATCGGTGAAGGCACCGACTAAGTTTCGACTACGCACGTAGTGCACGGCGCGACGCGGAAGGAGAAAGTCACAACCACTCACCCTGATGAAGACTCTCGGAAAGAGTCGAAACTTAGTCGGTGCCTTCACCGATAGTGCAGTACGTGAAAATTCCCGTTTTTACAATATGAATAGTCAAGTTCACAATAGTTTTTGGAATAAAACTATTTTGACTAATGAAAACAAAAGAAAAAATGACTAAACCTTCTTAAATTTTATATTCCAAATGCTAGATACCTTGATACTTTGCCTACCTTAACTTTATTTTATCGTACCTACTAGTTTTTGTTTACACGAAACTTCGGCTGCCTACATATCTATTGCTATACCCTTAGACAGGGTTCATGTGAGATACCGACCTATAAACACCATCTATGTACCTACCATGTGAAAGCAATAAATATATTGAGTATGATTATAACAACCACTATTTGCTAACCCTGGGCAACCAACCAACCATCAAAAGAAACGACTCGTTTTTCTTGAAGAAAAAAAAAATAAAAAAATAATGCTGGACATATTTCACACAGCATCATTTAGCCCCAAAGTAAGCAGAGCTTGTGTTATGGGAACTACATGACTGACATACTACTTATATACATTTTTTTTTGTAAATACATACTTATTATACATAAAAAACACCCAGACCCGAGACAAACATTTGCTAATCATACAAACATTTGTTCCGCAGCGGGAATTGAACCCGCAACCTTCTGCGTCTCAGACAGGCGTTCGCCCACTGCGCCACAGAGGTTGCGAGAAAATTATGTTCTGTCAGTTTTTCACAGAGAAACGACAAATCAACCGTTTACCGCTGTAATTCGAACACGGTGATTTCCATCGCTAAAAAACGGTGCAGTGAATGAATTTATTTATTCTTGTTCCAGACACCATCAAGACCCTTCGTCACTGAGATATATGATGGGATTCAGTGTTGAAAAAGTTTTCGTTACCCACAATATGGAATTTGCCGTTTTGCTGGTCAAGGTAATTATGTTATGGGTTTTTTTTAATACTACTTACTAACGTGGCACACAAGCATACGGCCCATCTGTCGATAATCGGTTACCGTAATCTATGGACGCTTGCAAGTTGCAACACCAGGGTGGCTAGACAAATACCACTTTCTGTTGGCGTTAACGCCTGCGGAAAGATTGAATTGTATGGGAATTACATTAGCTGTGGAAATGTCACGTGACTTCTGCTAATTTTTCCTTGACAAATTGGCGTTAGCATGAGGTATTTGTCTAGACCCGGAGGTGTCACTCGCGCGTTGCCGACCTTTAAGACATGACAGGGGAGAAGTCTCTGTTGCCTGTAATTTCATACCCTTCGAACCGGAACCGGATATTCGAACATCACTGCGACCAGAAACAGGTATGGTGGATAAGACCAGTACTACCCTGGATAAGTTATTTCACATAAAACTAATACCTTCCTACTATCAATGTACACCCCCGCCACTCGTAAATCTCATTCAGTGGATTTAACGAATGAAACTACTTTATTGTACACCATAAACAAATACTCGTAACGAAATAAACAAAATCGTATCCTTATGAAAGTACAGGGCGGTTTTATCGCTTCAAAGTGATTTCTTCCAGACAACCTTGGGACGAAGAGGATACTAAGTGATGTACGAGTGGCGGTATGTATACCCACATAAGAAATATCAAATTATCTATTATGGACTAATGAAATGCCTCGCCTTTGATTTATTTCCATACAACATTAATCTCAATGGTGACCGCTGGTGGCGGTAGTGGGTGAGTAGCCGGTTAATACGCAAGAGGTGCGGGTTCGGTTCCCGTTGCGGGACAAAGTTTGAATGGTATTTTTCAAACTTTCGCGATTAGATAACATAATTATTATAAGTTTAACGGGTCTGTATTGCAACAGCCGTGGTCACGGGATGACTGGAGCTACCGTCGAGAAATAAAGGCAGTAGCCGCAACTACCCTCATTTCAATACAGTTGAAACGTCGGGAAAATAATAAAAAAGGTAAACGCGATAAAGACCCGTTAAACTTATAATAATAAAGTTTGAATGTTCTGCAGATATTTGTTCTGGATCTGGGTGTTATCAGTCGTGATGTATGGTCTCTCATACATCACGATACAGGGAATCCTTGTATAGAACTGTAGTTATATATGTTTCTAGGGTCAAAGTTTCATGCTGCATCAGATCCGAAAAATGGTGGGTCTCATGATTGCTATACTGCGCGGTCTCACAGATATAACGATTACGGACAAGGCGTTTGGTAAAGAGAAGGTCATGATTCCCACAGCCCCTGGCCTCGGACTGGTATTAGATAAAGTAAGTAAATAAAATAAATAAATAATAATGTGCATTTTTTCACACAACATTTTTCATTTTAAGTGTTGGTCATTTTCTATCTATCTATATAATAAGAATGTAACTGGCACGTGAAGATTAGAGTACATGCAGCATAGAAACCGTAAACTTGAGACTAAAAACGTACCTATCGCGAATATCACTATTAAATTAGTATCAACCGACTGCATAAAAGGAGTTTCTCAATTTGTCCGTTTTTTTGTAGGTACGTTACGCGATATCTTCGTCAATTGTAAACAGATTTTAATGATTCTTCTTTTTAATGGGTAGGGTTATACTTCAAGGGTTCATATACATTTTATATAAAAACACACATTTTTTTATATTTAAAAATCATTAAACTATTGCAGACTATGAGAGGCAACGAGGCAAGAAACTCAAGTGGGCAAAACTTGCCTTGCTAACATAAAACTCTTTAACCTGGAATCGCTGCAATGAGTCTGTCTTTGTCTAAATTATCTGTCTTTTACGGGATACATTTCAGAGACTGTAATGGAACTGCACAATCTAATATCCCCATCTTCGTTCCACCACCAAAGCCTAGGTGAAAAGACACCGTTTAACAGTCGAAATTCCAAAGACTCGCACAAAGCACCTTGCTTCAATATTTATTGTGCGAACCGCGAAAGAACTCTACCTGATATACTGTCTTCTGAGAAATACAACCTGGGAGTCTTCCAATCCAAAGTAAAAAGCTCCTTTCTTGATAAAAGTGCTTCACCGCAGATCACAGCGCAGCGTTGCTTAATATGTGACAAGTTGGTCAAATTCGTATTAGTCTGCAGGGATGGCAATTGCGGACGAAGTCGCGGATACAGCTAGTCTTCAATAATATGAAATACATATTCAATAAACAGTTATTTTTTTATGTTATGATCAGACAAACAGGCATACGGCCAGAACATCATAGTATCGCAGTCTTGTCTTTTTACGATTCACGATTACGATTACGAAGAGCAGTGGATTCTACAGGCTGTTGATGATGATCAATACCTAGTAGTCAAGCCGCGACCCACTTTAAGACGCAGACTTGTGCTTGCGCCATCCCCATTGCCTGTCTATTACGACCTGCAATTGCCTGCAACGGAAACTCGACCTGCAATTGCCTATTTCGCGGCCTCTGCAATAATGTACTATAATCAATATCAGATTAGCTCGATTAATCGGCTACGCATTGACATATTGCTATTGTTCCAGGTACACTATGAAAGATATGACGCTAAATTCAAGGACAGTCACGACAGCCTCACATGGGACGACGTTGAAGAGGCCATACAGCAGTTCAAACACGATCACATTTACCCTAACATCGTGAAAGGTGAGTTAGAAGGGAACATGGCAACCTGGCTCGAGAAACTGAGCAGGCATACCTTTGAACCCTCCGATGATGTCCTGGAGAGCAAAACCGATGAGCAAGGCGGTGATGACGATGATGATGATGATGGAAATGGTAGCAATGCTAAAGATTATGCTGTAACTGGAACCGAAAAAGTAGTTGATGTTACAAATATAGATGTGAGTGTGGTTAAAAAAGATGTTCATAATCTTGTAACGGAAAAAGATGTCGACGTAACTGATAAATGTGATGATGTAACGGGAAGAGTTGTGTTACCAGAAAAGATGTAAAATGTAGAACATAACTTTTGTTTTTTTTTAATGAAAAGAATATATCGAAACTATTATTATTATTAACTGAGAATTATCACGTTTCTCAGTCGCGTCAACATCTTTCAACGGAAAATAATGTAGCTGTAACAGTTAAATGCTATGATGTAACGGGATACGGGAGGTAAGATAAAACAGACAGCGTAGATGTTACTCAATAAATGTTTTTGTAGCTGAGAATCGTCTCATTGCTCAGTCGCATCAACATCTTGTAACTGTGTAAATGAGGCAATCGGCTGTTGTCAATGATCCAAAATCATTCCACCCTGTGCGGTGCCTTGCCCGGATTAAGCATTAGCAAAAGAAAACTGTAGATAGGTAGGGTAGATTAAAATTAGACGTATGAATGTTTTTATGTTTTAATTCAGACTATAATTTATATCAAGTACTTAAGGTAGGTACCTAAATTATAAGCTTATATAAATCAAATATGGAGCTTCGTTGTTTTTTTTACATACTAATAATAATGCTGAACATTACACACAGCATCTATCTATCTAGCCCCAAACTAAGCAATGCTTGTGTTATGGGAACTACATGACTGATATACACTACTTATATACATTGTTTTTTTTGTAAATACTTAAAACACCCAGACACAAGACAAATATTTGAAGATCATACAAACATTTGTTACCGCGGCGGGAATCGACCCTGACATCTAGTGGCGTTCTAATGTCGGGCGCCTAGTGGCGTTCATCGTAGTTTTTTTATGGAAGGTACTAATCAGTATACTCCTTCCGAATTCCAAAAAATGGTGGCCATGATTTTCGAAGCCCAATTTTCCACCTTAAACTTCTTTGGCGGCTTTTCCTCTTTTTCTATGCACGGCATCGATTCTTATTTTTATTCTGGGTCATATTGTCGATTCCAGGTTTCATTTACTATACGAGTACAAATTTCATCCAAATTGTCCTTATACAGGTCCAAAAACTCCAATGAAGTCACAACTCGACGCTACTTGTCTATCCGCGTGAGCATTTGGAAACCCAACGCGCATTAATTTTATTCATGCACTAATGGTTGTGCAATGTGTTTCCAATGCGTTCCTTACTGATCCTCAACTCTTCTGCTATCTGCCATTTTTTTAGCCGACCGTCGTACAATATGTTTCTTTTTACTTTGGCGATGTTTTCGGCCGTGATGGCGGTGTTTTGGCGCTTAGAGCGGGACTCTTCGTTTTCGGGAGTCTTCGAGGGCCTCTGAAATAGTCGTGCCCAACGTTTTATATGACACGTCCAACGAATACAACTCGGTTGGGCAGCGTTCGAGAAACCTCAGCATATCTTCTCGTCACAGGTACAGCAGAACTTCAAGATAAAAGTCAAGTCTACAATCGGGTTGCCTGTGATACCTTCGTCGTTGCGAAAATGGTCATTGACAAAACTATCTGAATTAGCTTCATGCTTGGGATGCGATGCGACGACGTTGTTTATAAAAATCATCAAACCAGCTTCATACTGGAAGTGGGAAAAAAAACTGAATGCTAGAAATTACAATGTTGTTGTTGAAAAAAAGTTAAGTTAGCTACGTACTGGCAGGAAAGCGATGGCGTTCTTGAATTTTCATACCGGCTTCATGCTGGAAGTGGTCATAATAGAAATCAAACTAGCTTCATGCTGAAATATAACGAGGTCGTTGAAAAATATTCAATTTTAACCTCAAGATGTTATGGCATTGTTGGTGAATCATCGAACCAGCTTCGCTGGTGTAATAAGGTTTTGGAAAAATAGCTTCATGCTAGAAATATTTGAATTGTCGTTGAGAAAATATCAAAAGAATTTTCTACTGAGATATTGTTGTCGTTGTTAATGAGTTGCAAACCGGTTTCATGATGGAAGAAATTGTATGAGAAAAAAATGCTTTATGTTGTGGCAATAGTAACGTCATTGCGCATAATTTCGTTGAAACAACTTATTTGAACTAGCTTCATGCTAGGATGCGATACGATTACGTTTATAAAAATCATCACACCAGCTTCATGCTGAAAATAGAAAAAATATGCATCATGCGATATCAACGCTGACGTAGAAAAAAATAACTTACTATATACTGGCTTGAATGCAATGGAAAATTGTTGTTCATAAATCCTCAAACTGGCTTCATGCTGGAAGTGGTCATTCTAAAAATAACATCGTTGTCGTTGAGAAACATATATAAATTAGATATAAACTGGCTGGATTGTAATGACGTTGTTCAACAAACGTCAAACCAGCTTAATTCTGAAATAACACGAGGTCGTTGAAAAATATCCAAACATCAAAACTTTACTTCAAGCTGGAATATTTGTCATTGTTAGTAATTCATCGAACCGGCTTCTAGCTGGTGTGGTAAGATTTTGGCAAAATAGCTTCATGCTAGAAATATTAAGGTTGTCGTTGAGAAAATACTCGCTGAGATGTTATTAAATTGCGAACCAGTTTCATGATGGTAAAAGTTATATGAGTAAAAAAAAATTTCATGCTGGAAAAAATGACGTCGATACACAAATTTACGTTGGGTCAATCATCAGAACTAGCTTCATGCTGGGATGCGATGCAATGACGTTATTTATAAAAATCATCAAACCAGCTTCATGCTGGAAGTAGAAAAATTATGCTTCTTGCTAGAAATAACGTGATTGTTGAGAACAATATCTAAATTAGCTACAAACTGGCTGGAATGTAATGTAGCAAACCAGCTTAATTCTGAAATAACACGAGATCGTTGAAAAACATCCTAACATCGAAACTTTACTTCAAGCTGGGATGTTATGTTATTGTTAGTAATTCGTCGAACCGGCTTTATGCTGGTGTGGTAAGGTTTTGGAAAAATAGCTTCATGCTAGAAATATTAAGGTTGTCGTTGAGAACCAGTTTCATGATGGTAAAAATTATTTAAGTAAAAAAAAAATCATGCTGAAAAAATAACGTCGCTCTACAAAGTTACGTTGAGTAAATCATCAGAACTAGCTTCATGCTGGAATGCGATGCAATGACGTTATTTATAAAAATCATCAAACCAGCTTCATGCTGGAAATAGGAAAATTATGCTTCGTGCTAGAAATAATAACATAATTGTTGAGAAAAATATATGAATTGGCTACAACTGGCTGAAATGCGATGGCGTCGTTGTTAGTAAATTATGCTGGTGTAATAAGGTTTTGGCAAAATAGCTTCATGCTAGTAATATTGTTACGAGCTAGGGTTCGGGATAAAATAATTAAGTCTAATTAAACACCAAAATTAACACTGTATTAATAAATCACTCAATAAAAATGGCAACAAAACAAATAACACAACGAAACTACACAATTAAAACAAAAACACTGTATCACTTAGCACAACACTAGCGTAACTGTCACTTCACTAGTCACTGGGTATCGCTCTTGAATCACTTCCAATAATTAACTTTCCAATCTTGAAAAAAAACTGACTACCTGCCGCTTGCCGCGCTTATATATCTCGTAAGACGTCTCTTCCAGAACAATCTAGGAGGCGTAGCCGTCACACTGTCTAACTTCGCTCCGCCCCGTCTCGAACGTTCTGGAAACTACCGTCCTTTTCTAGCGCGGTTTGTGCCAGGCGATACTAGATGGCGGTAATAAGTAGTGCGTCCATTTGATAAGAGATGGCGCTAGCGTACCGTAGTTAGCTAGGCCGCGCTCGTCACAATATTAAGGTTGACGTTGAGATAATAATAAGATAATATCAAAATTAACTTCTTGCTGAGATGAAACGTTGTTATTGAATTGCGAAAAAGTTTAATGACGAGTATGTTGTATGAGTATGAGGAGTAAGTTGTACGAGAAAAAAAAAAGATTTATGCCGAAATAATAACGTCGCTACGCAAAATTTCGTTGAGTCCATTATCAGAGCTATCTAGCTTCATGCTGAAAGTTGGAAAATTATGCTTCATGCACGAAAAAACAACATTGTCGTTGAGAAAAAAAATATAAATTAGCTAAAAACTGGCTGGAATGCAAAGTCAAAGTCAAAATTCATTTATTGATTAAAATCACAAGGATCACTTAAAAAACGTCGGTTTTTATCTACTGTCTGTTCTTCCGCGACCAAGCCAGGAAAGAAAGGCTAGTTATTCTTTTTAATGATCCTTTTATCGAGCTTCTTGAGTCTTGGTAGCATCAGTTTCTCAAGCCAATCTGAAAACATCTGGTGGTCCAACCAACCAGATGGAGTGTTGCTGTAAGGACATCCTTCGGGTCCATTTTCGGTCCCATGCATCCCATAACTTCTGTGATTATTTATATAATACGTACGGATACATCAAATCACCTGCGGCACTCGCACAGAATAAGATCGATGTGCTCGATTTCGGTACATTGCAGATTTTTTAGGGTATATTTCTTCACTCAATCGCTTCCGGGTACATTACCATTCTTGAATTTTTGAACAATGAGGGTGAGATAATTTCTCACTTACTGTACATGGATGATCTCAAGCTTTTTGCACCAAAAAAAAACAGAATTGGTGACGCTGCTGAATATTACACAGATATTCAGCAGCGCTATCAGCATGGAATTTGGTGTAGAAAAGTGTGCGGGCATACAAGTGCAGCGAGGGGCAGTTTTAAATTCTACTAATCTTCAAATTTCCCAGATAATGTCTCTCAGATCTCTCTCCGAAGACGAAACATACAAATATCTTGGGATGTCGGAATCGTTAGGAATAATTGATAGGGATGTAAAGCAATCGGTGAAGGAACGTTTCTTTTGTCGCCTGATAAAAGTACTGACCAGTCTTTTGTCAGGAGGTAATAAGGTTCGCTCCTTCAACGGTTGGGTTATGCCCCTACTTATTTACACATTTGGCATACTAAGATGGACTCAGACGGAGTTAGAAGCAATGGACTGTAGGATTCGTCAACTACTAACGACCCAACGCATGTGTCATCCGCGTTCATCAGATATGAACTTATGAGAATGTCCATACCACGGAAATGTGGTGGTCGGGGCTTTTTAAATTCCAAAAACCTCCACAACAGTGAGGTGTGTAATCTCATTCTTTATTCTTTATTGTACACACAGATAATACAGACAAAAGACTTGCATATAGGACATGTCCAAAGGCGAGCTGAACCCTAACAAGAGTTTCCAAACCTTTGAGGATAGGGACAGCTGATAAATAGCGTATAGCATATAATCTCAGGGAGTACTTTCTCCACGCCGAGTACGGAATGCATCGTGATGTCGTTACAGTTGACAAAAACCTAACCCCGCTCTATCTGGCTAACGAGAACTGGCGCAAACCAACCGTACTGAGCACTAGGGACCGTGTGGTTGTATGGGAAAGCAAGGAACTACATGGGCGGTTCTACAAGGCACTCGAAGAACCTGCTGTAGATCTACTCGCTTCGGTTAACTGGCTGCGTTTCGGGGACCTTTTTGGAGAAACCGAGGGTTTTGTCTGTGCGATAATGGATGAGGTGATTAAGACGAACAACTACCGAAAGTACATCATTAAGGACGGGACGGTCGATATTTGTAGAGCATATCACCGTCCCGAAGAACCGCTAAGACATGGTGCTTTCGGGTTGTTCGCATCTTGCCAACTCGGAGTACTTGCATAGACACAACCAAGTAGCCAAGATCATTCATCAACAACTTGCCCTCCGATACGACCTTGTCGGCTCTGAGGTGCCGTACTATAAATACGTACCACATACGGTTCTCGAGAATGGTCGTGCCGCGCTCTACTGGGACCGGTCTATCATCACGGACAGGACTATTGCAGCTAATAAGCCTGATATCGTACTGGTAGACCGGTCGTTTTCCTTCAGGATTGGCGAACGTACAGTGCGAAGAATTATGTACTCAACCTGCGAAGCCATTTTTGAGGTCCTACAGCCAATAGTGATGCCAAAACCTACTGAAGATACGTGGATTAAATCAGAAAAGGGTTTTTGTGACAAATGGAATTTTCCCAACGCAATCACTGCCATTGATGGAAAACACGTACTTATTCAATCACCCCCGCACAGTGGTTCAAATTACTTTTGTTATAAAAAACACTTAGTTTGGTACTGTTAGCCCTAGTCGATGCAGATAAAAAATTCATAGCGATAGATGTCGGTGCTTTTGGCAAGAACTCTGGTGCTAGTATTTTGAGTTCGAGTTTGAGTTGAAGTTCGAGTTTAGGCAAAGGTTTACAGAAGGGCACTTTAAACATACCTCCAAGAAAAATACCACCAGGAGGCACTGAACCATTACCTCATGTCATCCTCGGTGATGAGGCTTTTCCATTATGCACGTATTTAATGCGACCATACTCTCGCGACGATGCCCAAAGAAGTGAAGATAAAAAGTGATTAACTATCGGCTCAGTCGTGCGAGAAATACTGTAGAAAATACGTTTGGAATATTAGCAAAAAAATTTAGAATTTTCGAACGTAGATTGTCTATGCACGAAGAACACATTGTAACTGTTGTAATGGGCTACATACTGTTTACACAACTACACTGGCCTCCAAAAAAATCGACCCACCTACGTTTTTTCGCAAAAAAGTGTCCTATGGGTTTTTACTACAATCGATAGATATTTTTTATGTTAATAATGAAAAAATGCAATTATGGGGTTGTAAAGAACCTAAAAATCTCGCGTGGTACGGGATATTTTACATAAAAATGTGATAAGATAATGAAACCATAACATTTGGCAAATTTAACGATTTTACTGTAAATGGCAAAATTTATGTTTTTTGACATTTAAAAACATTTTCGCTTCACCTTAGCATGGGATGTTTCCTCCTCTTGCTTTAATGACTGCTGCCATACGCCTATTCAGCGAACGGATAAGCTTTTTGATGTCTTCTTGGGGTATCTGTTCCCATTCTTCCGTTAAGGCGGCTTCCAGCTGATCTAACGTCTCTGGAACTGGATTTCGGGCTCTAACTTTCCTTTTTATCTGGTCCCAGAGATGTTCGATCGGATTTAGGTCCGGACTATTGGCTGGCCACTGCATAACTGGTATGCCAACCTCCCTAAGATATCCGGTTACAATTCTGGCTACGTGTGGTCTTGCGTTATCATGCATGAGCTGGAAATTTTCGCCAATATATCCCGCGTATGGCATCACATGAGGTTCCAGAATATCCGTTATGTAATTATCAGCATTAACCGCACGATTCCGAAAGAAAACCAGCTCCGTACGTCCGGTTAAAGAGATGCCTCCCCAAAACATTGTAGAGCCTCCTCCAAACCGGACTGTTTCTCTTATGCAGCACTGAGCATAACGTTCTCCTGGTCTTCTCATAACGTTACGACGTCCGTCAGATCCTACAAGGGACATTCGGCTCTCATCACTGAACAGAACTGTCTCCTATTGACCAAGATCCCATTGGATGTGTTGCCGAGCAAATTCTAACCTTGCTTGCCGATGAGATGCAGTGAGTTTTGGTCCCGTGGCAGGCTTGTGTGGTTCAGGTTTTGCTCCCGAAGTCTTTTTCTCACCGTATTCTCACTTACATCCACTCCACGAGTGTCCCTCAGCCTGCCCTGCACATCAACAGCAGAAAGATGCCGATTTCTCAAGGAAGTCAAGGCAATAAAACGGTCATCCGTCGTGTTTGTGACACGTCCTCTTCCAGATCCTGGTCTCTGGCGGTACTCTCCCGTCTCTACGTATCGTTTATAAACTCGACGCACTGCTGATCGACTCAAATTTAATCTTCTTGCCACATTTCGCTGACTTAGCCCTTCACGAACGAGAGCTACCACTTGAGCGGCTTCTGCTTCAGTTGTATCCATATTTTATGGTTAAAAGCAACGAATATGATTGCTCTAACAAAAGATTAAATCACTACGATGCACGGTGAATATGCCGCGACAAAAGTTCGAAATAAACTAACCTTGCACTCTATCCAAAAGTCATTAATTTTTTATCAGTGCTTTTAAAATGTTACAAATACCCACAATAGCACTTGTATTCGTCTAAAACAATGTCAAGTGGGTACTCAGATGTTTATTTATAAAGCATAAGCAAAACATACCAATATGTCAACGCATACTTAAGATAACACCTTTGTTACTCAAAATTAGCGGGTGGGTCGATTTTTTTGGCGGCCAGTGTATTTAAGAGATGACACATGCCACTGGATAGAAAATGATTTGAACACTTCTATTGAGGACATGGCAGGGCTGCAAAACCTTAGGAATATAGGTGGTAATTCACGCACAAATGCTTTAGCAGTCAGGGATAGCTTCAAGAGTTACTTTAACTCAGTAGCAGGGTCGATAGAATGACAATTGAGGAGAGTTCGGGCTGGAAGGCGTGAAAATGTATGTGTAACAAAATAAAACTTTACAAACTTACCGTTTTGATTTAATCTGTTTCCAATCTGTTCCCATATATTATACCTTATTTGTTGGTTTGAATAATTAGGGTGTTTTAAATTATATATTTCTTCATATTCTTGCACAATTGTAATAAGTCGTGCCGGATCCATGATGCTAAACAACGCGTGTGGACAGGACGATCGTCAAATGCAAATTGCGGAATACGGAGCGAGCGCGCGGGGCGCGTCCACCTGACCGGCATTCCAAATGACGTCATCGGCACGCATCGCAAAAGTTGCCTCTCGAAGCAACGGCGTCGGCATTGCCGATGAGCAGATTCGAGCGATCCGTACGATGCGGATTGGTGGACGCACTTGTGTGACTTTCTATACAAAGAATACTACGATCCGTTTGATGCGATGCGTCCGATGCGTACGATGCCGAAAGGTGGACGCTTAGCTTAATAATTTCTTGTACAAGACTTAGCCTGTACAACGAGTCAATTTTGCAAGAGGTGGAATTCTCCAACAAAATGCGGGGGTTCTGAATGCTCATATTTACCAGGTGTAACGGGTGAAAGAGGGATTCCAAGAGGAATTGCCTATCGGCCTAGCTCAGCCTTTTTTTGTAACCCTTTAACTATGTGACCCTACCATAAATCTTAAGGAAAACTTGGGTGGGACACTTATTTTAATCAAATAAACAAATTTGTTTAAAACTTTGTATACAATTTATTTAGTCAAAACCATGACACTTATGATATCATACCACGGTAGGCCTTGCTACCCTATGTAATACATGCATAGAAGTGAAACCTAGTTAAGATACAAGTTCTTCTTTCTCAAGAACTGGGGACAATTGACAGTTCTTAATCCAACATGAAAGTGAAATTCACTTCTACCTACTATAGTAAATTTCTATTACATGGTCTATGGTATTCCGAGGAATCACCCACGGCATGGAGAATTAGCTGCTGTGAGATTTGCCACGTGCAAGCCTGAGGCCACCTGTAGCAATTTGCTCCAACCGGGGACGACCTTTACACGAGTAATACCACTCTCACAAACTCGCCTAAACAATGATTACAAACCATTAATGGTTATTGACGAACAAGTATCCCTGATCAATGGGTCAGCTGGGCGGCCATAAAATGGAAGAAAACTCCCAACTACCCCCCAACAGAAGTTGGACACCGACCAATTAATCAGCGGTACCTGGCCGTTTCGATAAGAGGGTATTGAAGATACCCCCTCTCTGAACTCACAATTCACATACACTAATTATTTTTGATAGTCAACCTTTCCAGGTCTACAAGGCCGGAGATTAAATGAGTTTCCTATATCTTCCTACGTGCCAGCAAGCGATACCAAATTCTGCATCCGACTGCTCTGTGCCACTAACGCGCAGAGAACTGCCGATCACAGGGTCATAAGTCCACACAGCGAATGCAGAAATGCAGATTTTTTTAATGCTTAGCTTCTTCTACGGTCCTAAGATCCTAAAGTTAAACCCTACGAGTGACCTGTAGAAAAGGTCTCCCTAATGTAAAATATCTTTATGAACCCTGAAGAGATTCCCTATCTTTAGCTAATGCCCAGAGTTGTGTCGGAATCAACCGAGACGGACTGAACTATAATAATGTTCGAGCAGGCCTCAGTATATTTTTTTGTAACCGAAGAAAACCTTACTATAAAATTAACGAACAGAGTCCCCTCAGCATAATTTTGACCGAACGAGAAAAGAATTGCTGAAACAGAAACCCTACATAAAATGAACAAACAAAAGCCGTTCATATAACCGAACCAAAACGAACAAAAAAGAAGAGCCGAAAGAGCAAAAAGAGCCGAAACGAACAAAAGAGCCGGACAGCGATCTTCTGTCGGCTGCCGGATACAAAACTATAGGTAGTGACTTGTCCTGTGCCCGCTTGGGCGTGTTATATTGGAACGGACTGACCTTCGTATCTTCAGACGCGAGGAATCGACGGATTACCGGCTCGGGCACTCATTTACGACCGCCACGACGCGCATGTCGGGATCACAGCACTCGGATCATATGCGCCCCTGAAATTCACGATAAACACGTCAGCAACTTGATCACACACGCAGCCGTCACTTCAAGGACGCCTCATGCCGCCGTTTTTTCTTGCTTTGATAACGCGTATCCACTTTATTATTTAGCTGAGACACACCTTTTATATTCAAAACACTTTCTCGTGTCGCAGAGATTCCTATCTCATGCGGCGATCAACAGAGATGGCGCGTTCGCTGAAACAATATTTGCATGTCAATATTTTTGTTCGAATACGCGAACGAACATGATCTTTCGTTATTGTATTTACCTACGCAGTTTGAAAGAGTTGTTCACATGTTCTTTGGCGGCTCTGAAAAGCTATATTTTTCTCCTCGTGCGCAGTACACGTGGCGTATGTACCATGCACTCCGTGTTCCTGAAATATAAGTCATTATATACAATCTCTCCGATTGGAAACAAAGCAAACCCCAAACACCATGAAAAAATGAACATTCTAACAAAAAACTCAACTCGCGTCTGAAAATTTATTTGTCTCGGGGAACGCTTAGCTTTGTTCCGACGCCGGAATGAAAGATGGCCGCAATCGATATTCTCATGGTTGATCCAGCCAATTTTTCATATCAAACGCAGCTGCTTTATCGGCCTAAAACCACTGCCCTCTACAATTTCATTGCGGAACTACGAGGCAACCCGAACATTGTTCAACTTCACTAACATAGGAAGTGGTTCTCTCGCCGTCTGAGGTCGCCTTTCCCAGGCCTCGGAAATCGAAACACTTGAAACGTCAGTACCCCTAGAAGACGCTAGGTGGCGCTGTCATGCCGTAAATAAAAGACAGACCTTACCTTACACAGGCGTTTAAATAATTTCTTGGTCCACTTCCGGCATTGTTTTCGTTCGATCAAATACGGCTCCAACATTTGATCGAGACGATCTACTCGTCCCATCCCCGAGTTGTAATCCATGACCAAATTAAATCTGTACTGAGGCCTGTGTCCCGGCCTAGCATCGGTTAGAGCTTGAGCATGGACTGTCCATGGCATGTTGAAATTAGTTCAAGTCTCTTTCGATCTACGAGACCAATCACAAGAAGATCACCAGATTGACGCGCGATAAACTCACCCCCTCGAAGCGGGCTCCTCTGAATCTCAGCTGGTATATATTTTCGATTAGGGCCAAGTGTACCGACGCAATCAGTCCCGTGCTTTTTGAGGTATCGCGCTAGCAAAGGAGAGATGAAGTACAACCCGGTCACAATATCTGTGCACCTGACCTCGTGACGTCATATCGGCGGTCTGGGTACGGTGTGCAAAAAAGTTTTTTCGAGATGTGGAGGTAAAAAAAAATTACTAACCTTTTCAAATCAATTTATTATTGATGAAGGGTTTGTTATTAAAAAACAATAATTTTGATTCCAAAAACATTTATTATTAAACTCAGTCACTATAAATGACCCTATGCCTGACATTGTATCTTCCTCACTCTCACTTTCTGAACTCTCCGAACTGTAACCCTAGTGATATTAAAAGTTGTGTGATGTTGTCTTCTGCTAGATGATCCTTTTCCCAGTATTCTCGCTGTAGTCTCTCTACGTGATTCACTTCTTTTTTCCAGTCAGCTGGCGTAATTGACTTAATCGCATCTTTTGTAAGTTGTTCTATTTTCTTTTCCGATTGGTCAATGTTTTTATCTGCCACCCTTTGCTTTACCAAGTTCCATATATATTCGATAGGGTT